>JANFCV010000030.1:2774000-3467500 GCA_024500475.1 Phthorimaea operculella
ACACCGACCAAGTAACATCGTACCCTGTTGAGTTTCTTAACTCTTTAGAATTATCAGGGGTGCCTTCTCATAAGTTGAGGTTGAAGGTTGGTGTTCCAGTCCTGCTAATGAGAAACCTTGACGCACCAAAGTTATGTAATGGCACACGGCTACAAATTACTGATCTAGGACGCAATATTATAAAGCTACAATTATGACTGGAATAGCAAAAGGAGAAAATGTTTTGATTCCTCGCATTCCAATCATTCCAACCGATTTGCCGTTCCAGTTTAAGAGAGTGCAGTTCCCCCTGAAAGCAGCATTTGCAATCACAATAAATAAAGCACAGGGGCAAACATTGAAAGTCGCAGGTGTACATTTGGAAAAAACCTGTTTTTCCCATGGTCAACTATATGTTGCGTGCTCACGAGTGTCAAACCCGCAAAATCTATACGTTTTCGCAAAGGACGGAAAAACAAAAACGTGGTATATAAAAACGTATTACAGTAATTTAAGAGTAAGTCAATAACATAATTCGGTTCCTTCTTTAATTTTTGCATTTTTATATATCTAATCTCACTAAGTAAGTAATCTATTTATTGTCATCATTACAATCCTGTCTAAAAAAACTATCTAATGCAGACGAAGTCGCGGGTAACAGCTAGTAAAGAATAAATAAAAAAAAAAGCTCTTGATCCGACTAGTTTATTAAATCTTGCGCAAAAGGTGGGGTAGACATGTAAATTGTTTTATCTGTGACGGACGGGCAGCCAAACCAAACCCGAAATCGCAGAGCTGAGAGCAGAGAAATATAAAATCCAATTTGCACCCCCAAAAGCACAAAGTAAGCATTGGTGAACGCCCAATACAGAGAGACGGCTGCAAGGAAACGTCACTACTCACAAACATATCTACATGCCGTCGTTTGCGGGCGAAACAAAACCATCTGGTTATCCAGTAGTTGAGTGTCAACAGCCTTCGACGAGGGCGGACGGCAAAATGACGACTCGCAAATGCAAATATTTTTGTAGTGTGTTATAGTGTAAGTGTGATATAATGTAAATAATGAACCTAAGTATGTTTAACCCTTGACCAATTTCAAAAAAATCGGAGTGTGAAGTAGCAACCCTGGGGTCTAGAGTAGGTATAAATGATAATAAAAGGGGCGAGTTGTCCTTCTGTAAATTCTCTATTTTGTGCCAATAGGATAGACGGAAAACAGCCGTAACGTAACGTCAGCATAAATGAAAGTTAATCTTTTCCCACGACTTCCGAAGTTCCGACCGGTGTGACAGCTCGATCGACCATCCATGCTGATATATTTACGTGTTTTTAGCACGCATTTATTTTGCTGTGTGGTGCCAGCTTAGAATAGCATCACCCCATACCTTTCCCGTGGGTGTCGTAAGAAGGGACTAAGGGATTTGAGAGTTATATGTATTGCAATTTTAGGCGACAAGCAGACAACCTGCCGTTATGGTGATTCAATTTTATTCAATCAACATAACATTACAGGTAGCCCCATGTAGTTATATGTGACAGACGGTCTTCAGAGTGACTCTCAAATTTTTTTTAGACGTGGTGTATGTGCTGCTTTTTACAGTCGTTTGCACTCTGTCTTACCTGCAAGGTTTATAAGCGTGATATATGTATAAGGATAGATGGAAATCAGTCGTAACGTAACGTCAGGATAAATTAACGTTAATCTTTTCCCACTACTTCCGACCGGTCGTGACTAGAGATGGGCGGTGGGTATATACCCAATCTACCCATTTGGGTATATACCTGGGTAATTGGGTATTTACCGGGTAAATACCCGTATGTACCCAAATGGGTGGGTAGATTGAAAAGTTATATTTTTTTCGTAATTAACATTATTTTTGATTTTAACCATCACAGTTAGTTACAAAATATTCATACAATGATTGATCATTTATAGAGGGCGTTGTACCAGCAGACAGTGACAAGTTATAAAGGAGCAAAATATTTTTTTTTTATTTTTTCTTATTTTGACCTATGTTCCTTGGGGAAAGTTGGTCAATTTCATGGGCTGATATATCCTTTCAAATATTTGCTGTTATCTTTTTTAAATTTTTTACGGTGTTTTATGACGGTGTGCCAAAAACTTTGCGGGCATGCTTGGACCATGAATCTGAACAACTTTTTCTATGGAGGCCATGCAGGCAAACGAAAAAATTTTTTCAACTTCCCATACATTTTTATCTACCCACCTATTTGGGTACATACGGGTATTTACCGGGTACGTATGGGTATTTACCGGGTAGTTGGGTAAATACCCGGGTACGTGCCCATCTCTAGTCGTGACAGCTCGGTCGACCATCCATGCTGATATTTACGTGTTTCTAGCACGCATGAAAGTTTTCGCGAGGTATTAGAAATGTAGATATGACTTGCCGTGTTGTGTCGGCTTAGAATACCTAGTATGACCGCATTTATACCTATGGTTGTCGTTAAAGCCGAGTAACGGGGGAATCCAGGGAATGGGCAGCAGCGTTCCCTCTAAACATTTACAATATCTTGCACTGCGCTAGCCGATTCGCCTGCCAAGCGAGGTAAGTATGGCAAATACCTGCCAAAGGGAGGCCCACATGACCAGCAGTAGACAATTGTGGTGTAGTAGTAATACTAATAGAAAGGTATGCTATCAATCAAACTAAAGAATCAAACACCGAAATACATTATTTTAACTAAAATTGAAGGACGTCTTAATATTTTTCTTTTAGACTCCCTATAGCAATGAGAGAATGAGACAGATAGTAAGATTAAAAACTAATAATAGCTAATAATAATAACATTAAAAGCTAATAATCCAGGCCTAGCATTCCCAAACCTACCTAGGTATGTACCTATCTATAGGTATTTCATAGTTAGTAGTTCAAACAGATGTGCAATGCAGATCCGACGAGATGCGGCGAACAATAGCGTACCTACTAATTTGCAACCAAAATACTATGCCAACATTTGGAGAAAATGTAGTACCATGTAAGAACATAAGCTATTACACAACAAGCAATATCGCAGCAGGGAGAACATACCGACTTTGAAATAAGTAGGTAATTTAATTAGAAGTGCAACGATTGCAACCATATAATACTATGCCAACATTTGGTAAATATGTAGTGTCTAGTAAAAGCGTAAGATATTTCTAAACAAGCAATATCACACAACAGGGAGAACAGTTGGAATAAATAAATTAGGAGGTGCAACGAGACCGTATGCGGAGACTTAATAAAGTGTCAAGACCAGACCACAGAGATACACAGGGTACACACCTCGGGTACACAGAGTTTCTGGAAAGTAAACCTTTATATGGGGTGTTTTACTAGTGACCGATAGCGAAAACTCAGAATCGGCTGGTGATAAGGAACAACTTTCCCCAAGGAACATACAAACTTGCCACACTTGTCACCCTATCAGCTGATTTCAGTTACTATGGGAGGTCCAAATTCTTTTTTCGTTTTTCGACCTATGTTTCCTGTCAAAAGTTGTTCCATATCACCACCCGATTCTGAGTTTTCGCTATCGGTCACTAGTTAAATATCACCCTGTATAAACAGTTTACCTATACAACTAGTTAGCGAGGTGCACTGCAGAACTGTGCAGTTTATCTGCAGCGAAATATAACGACAACGTAGAAAAGCGACTTCCCTCGTCCTATAAGATGAAACATAGGTAACAATGATTTGTAAACAGCGTTGCTTTTTTTCATAGAATTTACCTTTACAGCCACAACAGTCCACTGCTGGACATAGGCCTCCCACTTTCGGGGATTATTCCCATACCATAGAAAAAATACACAGTCCCATACTCACTACGCTTCATCACGCTTGGCAGGCTGATTGGAGAGCGAAGTACAAGATGTTTAATTCACAGGGAACACTGCTGCCCATTCCCTGGATGATTGTCCCTTAGTCGATTTTTACGACACCCACAGGTAGAAATAGGGTGATGCTATTCTAAGCCGGCATCACACGGCAGGCACGGCAAGGATTTTTTTTCATAGGATCAGCTAATCGCATTGCAGATCTTATATTCGCGGCAGTATCTAGCACGTGGTTTGAGACGAAGTAGCAGTGTGGGTTACCAGGAGAGCAAAAGCTAATAGGAGTTATTTTTGTCGCATCGCTAACGAGACTGCATAACCGTGAACTAAAGGAGTAACACCCGCAGTGTCTCTCGAGAGATTACAACGTACTACACATACATACACATATCACGCATACCTTTTGGTGTAGGCAGAGCACTAACGAACGTAAAAATACTTTGCTATAGCCACCACGTCTGATAAATATTTTGAAGCCGTTCAAAAAAACGTTTATAATAAGTTGGGTCCTAAAATTTAAACCCTCGAGCCCCATAGACATCCGTGGAAAAGTGAAAACAATCATAGTCATCCATCACATGCCTGCCCTTATCCCAAAACGGTTGGGGTCGGCGCAATATGTTTTGCAAAAGGATTTGCCAATATTCTATGATCTGCCGTCGCCCTTGTTTGGGAATGCTATTTATTGTAGGTGGTATGACCGCCACCAAGCGGTTGACCATAGTCGACAGATATTCAGCCGAGGTCTAAAACTCTACGTCTAACCTGAGTCTATGGGTGAAGAAGTATTGTTAGCCGCTACTACGCGTTGAAAAACAATAATCATAGTGATAGCTCAATATGTACCAGTACAAACAAAAGTATACAAGAAAATCGAAGCTGTTAAGCCTAGGTACAGTTTTTAATTGAAACTTCTTCAACATAAGACACAAAATCCTCCGAAAAAATATACAAAGGGAATATACCTACGAAGGGTAATTCAGAAAAGGCTATCATTTTCCTATCAACAACATGTCTCAAGGGTAATTAATTTTATTATTACAGGGTAAACATATCCCTGTGGCGTCAAACATATGAGTACCTCTCCGACAAACCCATAATAGAACCAAGAACCTGATTTTAATAAGTACAGTATAGATAGTAGTAGAAAGGAAATGTTTTCAGAAGAAGGGATTGTTTTCTGAGGAACCCTACTAACAGACACACAGAAAAAGTTGTATTTTAGGCCGTGCCAAGTCCGATCGCTGCTGCACTTTGGTTGTTTATAAGTGTTTCCTCTGAAACACTCCCCGTTACTCTTAGTTACGTACGTCATACATGGTCAAATGTACTATGGATAATGTAGAATATAATATGGTGGATTGTTTCTTACAGAGAGAAACATCTTAACTTGTCCTAAATATAATGGACTAAGCATAGAAAGTCAACTAATAGGTCTAAAAGTATGCAAGAAAATTAAGAATAATGTTTGTTCATCGAAAAACTCATTATCTTTCTGCTCTTTTCCCAAGTGGGGTCGGCGCAACATTTTTTATTAGAACTTAGAAAACAAAACCAAATAGCAGAAGCATTTGGCTATGTTTAGTCACCGGCGGCCGCCTGTCCAACGTCAACCCTCTTTGGAAATGCTATTGTAGGTGGTATCATCGCCACCATGCGCTTGACAATAGTCGACAGATATTCAGCCGAGGTCAAAAACTCTACGTCGCCTTTTACGAAACACCCTGAGTGGACTAGGGGTGGCAGAATACTTAGCCGCTACCACTTCCTAATACGACACCCACGCGCAGAATATGCTAGATTCAAAGCCGGCATCACAAAGTAAAAATATGTAGATAGATGTATCATCGTGTCTTTGTATCCCAGAATAAGGGTGAAATGTTGAATAAAAGCCGATATCTATGGAGCTTTTGTTTACCAGCCTGCCTTATTCTGTTATCTGGGCCAGAGTTGAAACAAAGACCGGAAATCACTTGCAAACAAGAGAGTTGAAGTAGGTTCCGAATAAATGCATACAAAAATATAACGATTTTACGTCAACACTTCATATTTTGTTGGAATTTTGAACAAGCAACTCCGAATCTATGAAATTTTAAAGAAAATAGAAAAGATTCATAGAAATCGGTGCAAAAACAAACATACCTACATGTACAACTTGCGCCGATTAAAAATGGACGGACCCTAATTGGCAACATTATTGTTTGCCTCTCTATCATATTATATGACAGATGAGCAGGATGTCAACAAAAATTTTGCCAATTCGGGTCCATTCTTTATCCGAGCAAGTTATACATATACACTTGCACAAAGGGACCAACACAACAAAATGCTATCGAATGCCGATAATACCACACAGATACAAGTCGAAAGGAGGTAGTACCTTTTTTGAGTAAGTTAAAAATAAAGTAAAGATCACTTACGCCACGAAACGCGTTTGACGCGCTTGGAAGGCGGTCCAGCGTGGATCCTGGGCGGTAGGTGCGCGGGCACCTTACGTAACGCGCTCTGGTAGCGCAGCAGAAACGCATGCACCGCGCATTTCACCGGCGAAGCTATGTAATCCGCCGGCAGGCTAGCTAACGCTGCGGTCTTAGGCAGGGAGGTCTTCCTAGCACGACGCTTCGCGGCCCTAGATCCCGCCCTGCGACGCCGTCTACGACCCTTCTTCGTAGCCTCCACGGCAACAGGGGCCTCCTTGCTAACCATCTTCAATGTACGGTCACGCGGCACAAAATGGCGTCTTAAAACACTAACGTTAAAATAACCTATGTACTACGTACTAACGATAAAATTATCAAATAAAATAAAAGATAAAACTTAGTAAATAAAACAAAAAAGGACGGTAACAAAACTACAAATAATTTAAAAACTATGATCGTCTAGAGACGCGATCGCGGTTGCGAAGTCGGAGCGCGGCACACGAAAATCTAGTCGAAAACGATAGTCACGGGGGGAAAAGTGGGGAAAAATATTCGATATTTTTCACTGGAGGACTTTCCGCGGGACTCACGAAGCGCACGGATACGTCTCGAAGACTGACGCAATGACCTCAGCGCTGACCGTTGGTCGAGATAGTCACGTCTACCCTCAATAGGCCGTGTTTTGTTCCGGCTTCCAGAAGCAAACATTATTAGGCCACCCTTTTTTTTCCTCTTCTTATAGAAAGGCGATCTTATCTCCGCTATTAGATGTTTACACATATCATTATCATTAAGGGACTCGTATTCGATCACCTAAGTCAATCAGTAAATAACAGCCAATGCTTCAATTCTGACAGCACAATTCTTTAGTTATACCTGCCTGATACTATGAAAAGAATGCAGAACTCATCATATGGGTTAATCACTTTCTGAATTTGTTTTCCAGGTTGGTAAGGACATTCAGGAAACCGCCGGTCCCGGTTGCTGTCAATGATACTACACTTCCCATCACAAAAATCGAAACACCTCGGATTTTCTTGTTTTTGGCCGAATTAAACACCAAAAAGTATTGTTTGCATTAAAAAAATTATATGACTGTGTAGCTGGCAGTTTTGTCTTTTCAGTGTGTATAAAAAAATTCAAAATTCAAAATTGGAACTCCAACTGTTTGTTCTGTAAATGAGATGAATGACTGAGATTCATAACATTTTCAGCATTAAAATTTAGAGCTTGTCTTAGCTTATCTGAAAACTTTTGTTTTTTTAATTGTATACTGGGAATTTGGATCGCCTGAAAAAAGTAAGATTTTATCTGAGTCATGGGTATTTTGCCCGTAGAAGCCGCCCAAGTGGTGACATTGCCAAATTTTGGACTTGGTCATCGTCTTGTGGCTGAATGTTTGCATTTAAGCCTCACTTCTGTTCATAAAGCTTACAAACACTATCAGAAGACTGGTTTGTTTACGCGACGTTCAGAATCTGTCGGAAATAGGGTCAGTTCTGACCGACATGATCGAATTAATGTTATGAGTTCTTTGCAAAATCGACGCCTTAGCGCTTTTTAACTGCGCCAAAAGCTATCAAATGTACAAAAGGTGGCTAAAAGTGGCTCTACGATCAGAAGAAGGTTAAAGGAACGTAGACTGGTACCGCAATAGCCAGGAAACGGGCCCAAATCAACTGCAGACACGAAGACAAACTCTGTCATGCCGTCGGCGCTGATTCCTTCCCAGACCGTTCACGAACTGTCACCATAACTGACCTTTTTATCAATGCAGCATAGTGTAAAGCATTTTTAACCCCTTCTGTAAGCCATAGTGCTTCCGTGGTTACCATTAAGCGTAATTCTACACTCAGCAGAAAAGAGGAATTTTGATCCACTGGGTATACGACCAGTTTAGGTGCTCACTTGCAAAGTTAAGGCGCGCTATTTAATTGTCTTCAGTTGATTTGGACCCGTTTCCTGGCTATTGCGGTACCAGTCTACGTTCCTTTAACCTTCTTCTGATCGTAGAGCCACTTTTAGCCACCTTTTGTACATTTGATAGCTTTTGGCGCAGTTAAAAAGCGCTAAGGCGTCGATTTTGCAAAGAACTCATAACATTAATTCGATCATGTCGGTCAGAACTGACCCTATTTCCGACAGATTCTGAACGTCGCGTAAACAAACCAGTCTTCTGATAGTGTTTGTAAGCTTTATGAACAGAAGTGAGGCTTAAATGCAAACATTCAGCCACAAGACGATGACCAAGTCCAAAATTTGGCAATGTCACCACTTGGGCGGCTTCTACGGGCAAAATACCCATGACTCAGATAAAATCTTACTTTTTTCAGGCGATCCAAAGTCACAGTACACAATTAAAAACGCAAAAGTTTTAAGATAAGCTAAGACAAGCTCTAAATTTAATGTTGAAAATGTTATGAATCGTTAAAAGGCGCAAACTGCAAACGTGTCTCAGTCATTCATCTCATTTACAGAACAAACAGGTGGAGTTCCAATTTTGAATTTTGAATTTTTTTATACACACTGAAAAGACAAAACTGCCAGCTACACAGTCATATAATTTTTTTAATGCAAACAATACTTTTTGGTGTTTAATTCGGCCAAAAACAAGAAAAACCGAGGTGTTTCGATTTTTGTGATGGGAAGTGTATTTAGTAGGGCTTTCGATTAATCGTTTCAAAAACCATGTAATATAGACCAATACTGTTTGTGCGATATTTAACCACCTGCTAGTAGTAGTCTCTGTGTCCCAGTTGAAGGAAGAAGAAAGGAATAAATGATATTGATAACTGTTGTGTGCACCTCTTCGCATTCATATATACAACACGCCTATATCCCTTGCGGGGTAGGCGGTAAACGGCTTTAAAAAAACGCCATTTCCTCCAGGTCTGATAAAAGTTTGAGAGTCATTCAGATGACTGTGTATCACCATAGCGATAGGTTGTTAGGCTGTCGCCTAAAATTGCAATACACATCAACTCTCAAATCCCTTAGCCGCTTCTTACGACACCCACGACGGGCAAGATATGGGGTAATACTATTCTAAGCCGGCACCACACAACAACACACTTCTTTCCACTTGTTTATTACAAGGATAGCCAGGGAATACTCCTGGTAGAATCGAGGCCTAAATTGCGATTTCACACGGACAGTTTACCACGTCACTGGCGGGCGTGATACACTGCATCCATTCGAGCGCCCATAGCCTGCACGGGTATTTATGGCATTCCCAGTTTGTACATATTGCTTACTTGCTTGTTGTCTTGTGGTGCTGGCTTAGAATAACATTACCCCATGTCTACCTGTGTCGTAAAAGGTGACTAAGGCTGAATTCAAAGGCGGAAGGCTGAGTTCAGGACCTGAACTTGTAGCAGCCACAAAAGTGGTGACTTTAAGTTTAGGCTGGCTAGTTTAAGGGGGGAGCTCCTATGAAGCGAGCTGAAAACGAGCTACGTTTTCCTGTATATTACATAATCTAGGACACGTCATTATCAGAAAAAAATTGAATTTTGTTCTACAAAATATGGGGAAAAGCTTCCTGAAACCCAAAAATCGAAGTTTATCCCAAAATACTAAGAAATAAAAATGTGAAGTTACCTCTATTTTTCACTGTTATCATGACCATGCTACCATATTGTACAAATGTTTTGCGTCAATGGTTATTGAAAATTATTAAACTTTATATGATTATTACTCACTATTCAATGTTGAACTCATCACAGATGCAACTTTTTGATAAACCTACACCATTATCAAGTAATCTTGCGACAAACTTACTGTTTCCGGATTCATTCCAAGGAATCAATGGTTGATAAAAGGTATTTGTTTTGATACGTTTCCCCTGCAGTCAAAACTGACGTGGAATGGGTCATAGATAAACGTTATATGAGGCAGACCCACCAAACTGTTCATTTGTACCCATTTGCACCACATTTTGAGGAAATAATTCTATTATAGCAAGAAATTTGTCGTAACTTATTTTCCAACTTTTATAATGGCATTTTGCCCAATGATATGACAATTATGCCAATGTCAGTACTACTTTGATTCATTGGGGCGCAAGATAAAAACGAGGTAGGTAGTCGTACTAAAAAAAGTTACAAATCAACCAATAAAACCGAAAAGAGGTCAAGTTACTCATGAAACTGAACAACTTTCCCCAAGAAACGTATGTCGAAAAATGAAAAATCATATTTTAACTCCCATACAAATGCACTAGCCGAGCGATTTAGTTTGTATGGGAAGCCCATTTTTTTATATTTAGTCATATGTTCTTGAGGGAAAGTTGTTCATTTTCATAGACTGGTTCACCCTTTAAAATATTGTTTGTAAAGAAGGCCTTGTATGCCACAAATGGAATGTCAATCATGTTTAAACTTGCATTTATACCGTGATCGATCACACATGCGACTTTTTGTCGCGCGACACACGTATTACTTGTTCCTTTGCACATGACGTGTGAAAGGGACTACAAATAAGTCGCCGGCCAAAGTCTCTTTAGTTTAAACGCGCGGTTACTGATAATTTTGGGAAGTTCGAATAGGGTTACGAATTTATTGAGTAGGTAGGTACCTATTTGATGACGTTATGGTAACCCTGAATCCTTGGTATAACCTGATTTATAAACAGGGGACCCGAAATGGCAACATTATTGTTGACATCTTGCTCAAAAGACATGTAACATGAAAAAGATGCAAACAATAATGTTCCCATTTCGGGTCCCATTCTTCTACGAATCAGGTTGTAATACCGAAATATACCATAAATTGTATAAAGCAATGAATTCCCTTTATAAGGATACCTATTTCAAGACCAAAAATCACAGGATTATCCAAATAAAAATGGATTAAAAACCTTCACAAAAAACCTTTGACAAAAAAGCAAGCCATAGAAATCCCAAAGATTTAGAAATTTTCTCGGTTAGTTAAAAGTGAACGCCTATCTAGCTGCACAATACTCCGCACGTGCCGCATTAAATTTAATTAAGTTCAAATATTGAAGTGACCCTCTTCTACCTACAAAACTGAACAACTTTTATAAGAAACAAAAAATTATACTTTTACAACATTTGTTTGATTCCGAAGCTGATCTTAGCGCAGTGGAAGCAAATTAAAGTTATCTTAAAATCTAAAACTAAATGGTCGATCAGCCTCGGAACAACATTTGACTACGATTCGTAGTGCTCTTTACTATAGCTAAATAAAATAAATTTAATGAGAGAATTTTGTTCCGGAAAGTTTCCGGCCGAGAAATTCTTGTTTCCAAAATCTACTTAAACAGGGCCCAGCAACGAATTGCTTACCGAGCAAACGATGATGCCGTTTCTTTGTGAGTTTAAGTATGACAGGAATCAGGTATTCAGGATATTTTAGGAGCGCAGGAATAGGGAATAACCTAAACTCACAGCGCTGGAACATCCGCTCGTTCTAGAACTCCTTTCCTCCAATTTGCACTACAGTTCACAGTTCGACATCACATAATGTTTTTTAACACAAAATAACTAAAAGATTTCTCTCCGAATGAGAAATCGGCCCCGTTGGCCTCCAATCATTTATAATTAAAATACGTAGCTATCGGCAGCCACGACGACGACGAGCGACGACTCAAAGTGAGGTTATGTTACCGGCGACCACGTTGGCCTCAATCAAAAAGCCGAAACCAAAATTCACTTGGTTCACTTCCCCACCGCACAGGGAAGCCATGGCTTGTGGCAAATAGCACACGAGAAAACCGCCAAAACACCTTAATTTTACACCACTTAAAACTAAAATTCGCTTCAACAACGCTAGCGTAAAGATGACAGACGGGGCGGACCGAAAAAAAAGTGTTGCCAGCACCGTCCGCTCAAAAAGGTACGAAACCGTTTTTGATACGAAACTAAACAACATTTTTATGTGTTTTTTTTTTCATATTTCGACCTTTGCTGTTCCTTATGCGCACCCTGCATTTTTGCTATCAGTTATGTATGTATTAGTATCTCAACCTATGTTTTATTTGTTTTTTTCAATTGCGAGATCTAGTCGCCGACACTTTGAACCTTTAAGAATAATATAGCGCTTATATGAGGTGAAATTTTACTAGTGACCGATAGCGAAAACTCAGAACCGGCTAGTGATAAGGAACAACTTTCCCCAAGGAACATAGGTCGAAATACAAAATGATTTTTGGACCTCCCATACAAAATTGCCGATCAGCAGATTTGAGTTACTATGGGAGGTCAAAATATTTTTTCGTTTTTCGACCTATGTTCCTTGAGGAATGTTGTTCCTTATCAATAGCCGGTCCTGAGATTTCGCTATCGGTCACTAGTAAAATTTCACGCTATATAATATAGCGCTGTGAGTGCATTAAAAACTCCAATACATTGAACCTTTCTGTCAGAGTTTTTCAGCAGCAACTAGTAGGCCTCTGACATAGTTTTGTAAAAGGTGCCATTTAAGTAATCAATCATACTTATTCTGACAAAGACTTAAGTGCTTAAAGTGCCTTCAAAAGCACGAAACTATCTTTTTTCCGGATAATCAGGTGGTTTAGGTTGTTTTTTTACTGGTAAGTTTTAAATAACTGGACGCTGGCAAAAGTGTCTTCATATTATATGAATAAACTGATTGACCATAGTCGTCCATCAATAAAAAAAATATTTTTGTCAAAGTTCGCGCGAAGTGCGTATAATGATAGGTACTGGCCACTTGCACTTTCGGAAAACTTTTTCTTCCAAGAGTTTCTTAGTAAAATGTAAGTATGATCGATCACAATATAAAGGTTTATTTTTGGATGAATTTATTCTTTTCTTTTACTGAATGTGAAGAAATATCAAGCAAACTAACAGTTCAATGTAAGGACGTCATTATTTTACTATGAATATTGTTTGGATCACCATTCAACATGCAACGTTTTCTATACAATAACCTACAAAGAATAATCCGCAAATAGTTTGATATGCTGCTGATAGTACGTACCTACCTAAATTTTCTAAGATTGTTGGAATGGTGAGTGACACCTCTGTAAAACTACTCATTGACCAGCTCGAACACGACTTCCGAATATTATTTAAATTTCGAACCTTCCGGTAGAGGAGGGGGCGGTAGGAGCCTTAAACATATTGCTTACTTGCTTGTATAGTCGATTCAAAATCATAGTGTCATATCATGATCAGCCTAAGCGAAAGGCCAAGTTACTTTAGTCGCGTAGTATCTAAGTATTGCTACCAGCAGCGTAACTTGGCCTCCCTCCCACTTAGGCTGGTCATGTCATTTTATGACACTATGATTTCGAATGGACTTTAGTCGTGTGGTGCCGGCTTAGAATACCATCAACTTATTTCTAAGCCTGAGTGTCGCAAAAGGTGACTAAGGCTGAATACAAAGGCTGAAGGCCGAGTTCAGGGCTTTATCTTGAAGCAGCCACAAAAGTAGTGACTATAAGTTTAGATTGCAGGCTAGTTTCAAAAACGCTGTCGCTAGTTAGAGCTGTATCTTCAAAGAAGATCCGGCCTATATTTTGTAGTCCACATGCCCTACATGCAATAGTGTTGATGTGTAATGTAAGAATGCTGTTTTATTCGCGTAAAAAATAACATTTACGACTATTTTCCTTGCGGTGTAGGCAGAAAACTGCCATTTACACCACGTCTGACAAAAGTTGAGAGTCATTCAGAAGACCATGTATCACCATAGCACCACGCGTCATTTACCTAATTAGTGACCATAGTGACAAGTTGTCAGCCTGTCGCCTAAAATTGTAATACACATCAACTCTCAAATCCCTTAGTCTTTTCTTACGACACCCACATGAAAGATATAAATAAGGTAATGCTATCCTAAACTGGCATCACACAGCAGAAAAAAATAACTATAAATGTGAAAAACAAGATTTTCTTCTATCAAAATGCACAGGACAGTGACCATGATCTATCCTATCATACCTACATTGCCTACTTCAAATAAAGGGCGAATCTCCCTTATAGATACCTATATCTACCAAAACTACCTATAATTTGAAACACAAAATTGATATTTATGATAACAACATAAAGTTTATATTCAACATAGCAATGCTTATGACCTTCAGTTCCCTTTTGTTTCGCTACCCTTGTAAAATGGGGTTGTTGTGATCAAATTACTTTCTTTGCTGTACTGGACCCTGCTATGATATTAGGGTTGCATTTGCATAACATAGAGATTGCATGTTAATTATACAAATGTACATATAAGTATACTTGTTGATGTGTGGTACTGGACACTGGTCACTATTACTGTTTCTTTTTTTGTGACAAATTGGTGGTTAAGTTAGAACATACAGGGAGTAACAAAAAGGTTATAACACCCCTTCGCCCTTGCGACAAATATTGTAAATATGTTTCTGTATATTTAATGCAATAAAGAGTATATATATAACAATCCGAAAGAAGGTTAAGGTACTCGTGAAACTGACCTACGTTAACCATGGAATAGGAGGCCCTAATATAAAAAAAATTTGGACCTCCCATACAAAATTGCCGATTAGCTGACTAATTTACTATGGGAGGACCAAATTTTTTTCTTCATATTTTGATCCATGTTACATGGGAAATGTTGTTCAGTTTCATGAGCATCTAGACCTCCATTTCGGATTGTTATACCCTTTTTATTACTCCCGGTATAGGAATTAACTGACCCCTCTCCTGATTTGGAATCGTTCTTTTGTATTTATTAGAAGAACTTCTCCATCATAGGCTATTTGGTTCAGTGCATGAAATTTTCAGTATTTTTACACTCTCACATATTTACAGATACATTCATAGCAAAGCGTAAGAATCACCTTACACTTCTGCTACTTCAGGTCACAAGTTCTCTTTAAACTCCAATAAATGTTTAAAATGTTAAACCATATCATTAGAAAAAGCACAATTTACATGAATTCACATTATGAAATTTAAAATTTTTTGCTCCAATGTGGTTTACCTATCATGTCAGCAAAAATCCAAATGGTAAACATAAACATTTTGAGATAAAGATATTCTTATCTGTCTTATCAATCATAGGCAGTAATTTAAAGTACCCAGTAATGCTGAATTGCTGTGACCTAAGTTAATACTTTAGAAAATAATAATTTTTGCAAGAGCATGATACACAATTTAACATCTGAACCTAACATGGTCAATGGTCATCTAAGCATCAATTGTTATTGCAAAGCTGGAGTACTAACTAATACTGTGGAGAATTTACTATGTAATACTTGGCTCACCATGCTGTAGCCTGGCCAGCCCCGAGGCAGTGCCTTTATTTTTATTCTTTTATCCCGCCCGAGCCGCATTTATAGTAGGAATAAAAATTGTTATAAAAAGGAGAAAATTGTGCCTTGCAAATTTCTCTTTTTTACAATGACCAATCCACTTCTGTGCAATGTAATGACTATCAATAAGTGATATTTTTATTTCCTATTTTGAATAAACATTTTAGACTTTGACTTTGCTAGGATCCTTCTGTAAACTCTCTATTTTGTGCTCAGGAGGTGGCGGTGAAAACAAATTGGCAAGCAGGATTAAGAGACAGTTGTACATTTTCAGTAAATCCTTTTTTAATCCTTAGTTGTAGCCTTTCACTTTAGGGAGCTACAACATCGCTGACTAACATATCATATGGAATAATGTCTTATTCCCACAGGTTAGAAGCAGGTAAAACAGCTGGACTGGTATCTAGTTATTCACATTATAGTGAGCTATACAAACACCCACAGGGTAGGCAGTGCAGGTTATGTTATTCATACACAACTGCCCGAACACTCAACATTCCAACCTATTTTATTAAATGTTTATAAAATAGGCTAGCGTTGACTGGTTTCCTAGTCCATCAACTACCAGCTATTTTGCTTTGACATTTTGGTACAAAAAAACAGTGAGTGTGTGTTGTAATTTGCCTTAATTATTAAAAATCATTCACCTTATCCATTTAGTCAGGTGCCTACCATTCAATATAACAAAACATAACACAGATAAACAAGTTTAAGTGCATTAGAAGGTTTCCATTCTTATAGCCTTCATTGGAAGCTATGCAGTATGAACACACAGCCTTGAAAAGTTTTCAGCTAAGGCTATCAGTTGTTTTGGTTACAAAATGACAAAGAATAAGAGCAAGATACAAGCAACCAAGGATGGAGTTTATCAAAGTAGGCAGTCCAGTATATGTTCTACTTAGGCAGGCTACTGAAATATTGAGTTATTCTGAAGACTGATGCATTATTTACTCGAATAACTCAAATAAAACCGCTAGGCACTTCCTGACTATGCAGTTTTCGTGACCTACATATTGACATACTTTACTGTTGCTATTTCGTGGTATACATTTCATAATGAATAGTGGTCGAGTCCAAGTAATGTAAAGATCGAATAAGACCTCAATCAGACGCTTTCTGGTAAACAATGGACGGGGAATCTCGAAAAATCGTAGACAACATACGCGGTCTCAAACAAAGCCAATTGAATGGGTGATACAAAAATGAAAAGACGGTACATGTAAATAAATGTTAGAGAACATGGAAAAAGCACTCACCTTCATGGATAGAGCCATCCCTCGGACTCTCTTCGCTTGGTTTCTCTCTCAGAGATGACAACAGGCTCACAGCTGACATAGCTTACAAATCTTGCACACAATTTCTCAGTCTTCTCTCAATATATTACTCTACTAAAATTCTAAAATAACTTTACAATATTTACAAAAGTCTTCAGGAAATTACTCTATCACCTATGTATTGTTTATATCACAGACTTTTCGTTTCTCAACAATACGGATCAAAACGTCCACGCACGAAAATACTATCAATATTTACAAGACTCTAGGTATAATAAACTTATTTACACACTAAAAACTAACGGTTATCAGCTAAATTTAACAAACGCTCTAGCGGTCAGAATATACTCATAACTAAAAGAATTTATCAGTTTTCGATGCAAAAATATATAAAACGTCCGCCATATGCCTTTTGAGACCTATATTATTTATTTGACCAAATTGACAGAACAGATAGAACACAGGATTTTCTATACGAGCTATGGCCACTTTTATTCGGTAGGGTTATAGCAAGTTGCCATTGTTTTATTTATTGGCAACCCAAACAAACTACGACTACAAATAAAATTACAATTTCCTGCGATTACGCTGTAAAAGCGCTGTAATATGGAAACTTTTGAACTTTCAAGAATTTTCTTTACTAGTTACGCAATCAAAAGTTCCTTGAAACACTCAAAACACTATTACTTGACAAATATTTCCATGGTAAACAAATTTGTTTGAAAATGGCAACAAAAATTTTGAAAACAAGGAAGTTGCAATCAGAATATAAACTTCAAAGTTTCTTCTTTCATGGTGAACATTTTGAAATAGGTTTATTTTAGTAGTGCCTTTTTTGACAGCTGTATTAAAAAGAAAAAAAACTAGTAATTAGTAGTTTGTAAAGTCATGGATAGATGGCGCTGACTGACATGTACTGGCCTTTTTTAACGATTCTTTAGTTCATGCATAACAAATAACAATCAAATCAGTAAATAACTTTTATGAGCAAAGTAAGACGTTTTGTTAGTTAGAAAATGCATTTAAAAAAATCATGGAATACAATATCACAGGAACGCTAGTTTTGTTATATAACTTGCGAGCGTTTGCGTGCGTTTGTTGCTAGCGCCATCTACCGATGATTTAACTAGGCTAGAATAGACCTCATTTGCAAGATAAGTAACTGATTTTTTAAAGTTGATTTTATTAAGTTTACTAATGGTTTACGCACATATAATGGAGTTTAAGTTTTGAAAATCAAATCAAGAATAATGACCCCGATCGGTCATGTAAGTCTGTCTGTCTGTCTGTCTGTATGCCGCGCCCTCATAACTTCGTCAGTTTTAAAGCTATCGACATCAAGTTTGGTGTGAAGATAGATCGTGTTGACCCAAACATACACGCATAGATTTATGTAGTAAGTTAATTTTGTCCCTTGTGCAAGTGGATCGGCGCCATCTATCGACAATTATACTATTAGTACTTATCATTATCTTTTTAATTTTTGTCAAAAAAGCCTCATTTCTTTGAGTTTGTTTGTGAAGTAAAACATACCGTATGTTTTGAACACAAACGTCAAAACTCAAAACTGGATGCCTGAATCCTGCAGCGTTGCCAACCGGGTACATTTTACACATTTGACGTACTATTTTAGGCTCCCATGTGTAATGTGTAATCCTGGCCTCTCATGTGTAATTTCGTAAACTCGCAGCCAAATTAATACATCAAACAATGATAGGAGTCAGCGCTGCTTGCTATACATTTATCGGAACGTAAAATTGATTATAAAAAAACCATACCTACGAACATCAGACAGAAAGCTATTTTACATCTCTCTTGCTGTAGATGAAATTAAAAGCATCCTTTTCCACACCACAGACAGATGGATCGTTGTGGCGTAGTGTTACACTACTCATCCACGTTCGAAAGTGTGTTACCAGTGCTTCTGCCTACCCTCGGTCGTCACGTTGGGTTCTGTTGAGCACCCGTAACCTCAGCCTGCCACTAGCGGGGGGACACTCCAGGGTCCTGCGCCCCGAAGGCAGGCTACGCTTTACGCGGACCAGGCAAATAAGAAGATGCCCTTCAAGGGCTACCAGCGCTCCGCGCTCAAGAGTCGTGACAGGGTGTTCGTCCGAACGTATATCCAAGCTATCCCGCGGGTTCTAGACGCCCACGTCCATCGTGGACGCCATCCACGCCGGTTTGACAGACCCGCCTCTCGTCACCTCTCGCCGCCTGCTGCCGCCGCAGCAGCGATTACCGCTGCCTACTTCTCCCTCGCCGTTTCCGCTGTTCCGCCACCTGCTCGCCCTTTGGCTTTGGAACATCTTCTACCTCACCGATAACGCCGAGGACAGTTCCGGCTACGAGGATCACATCGCCGCTGTCCATGCACCTGCTGAACAGCTCAGGTACTGGAGACAGTCGAGCGGCGACATCTGCCCAGACATCCGATGCGTCCACGCTGACGATGCTGAAGCCTACGCCGCGCAAACCCAGGGAAGACGACGACACCTGCACCCACGACGTCCATGAAGATGATACATGTCCACAGAGTTCTGATTCCTGGCGCAAGGCCAACAGAAATTCCGCATTTACCAGCGCTATTTTACCGCGCTGCAGCGCGCTGGAGGGCTCCAGAACCAGAATATCCTGTTGTTCACCTACGCAACGCACCTTCAGAAAAGCGGCCAGTCAAGGATGCGATTAGAGACCTCCCCGTGGATACAGACCCGAAAGACATCCAGAAAGAGCTGACCACCCTGGGCTACAAGGTGGACTACGTGCGCCCATCAAGGCTAGCCAGCCACATGTGCCAACTATGGGGGCTCGCAGCCGACCAACAGTTTCAATTGCCCCGTTCGGGGCACGGCGCCTCTTACGAAGCCCGTCGAACTGAAGAGGACGGAGGCGGCACCGAAGAGGGAAATCAAAACGTGGCTGGATCCTTTATAGCGGCTGCCAACGGCCCCTACGGAACTATGACATCGAAGAAGCGGAAGCCTAGGAGGCGGAGGAGGCGAACATCGCCCTCGCCCCCCAGGACGTGGAAGCCCCGGGCCAGCCATGTCAAGAGCCACCCAGGGGTTGGTTGGACGCGGTCGGTACTCCATAGAGTAAGTACATCTCAGGGGGAGAAGACGAAGCACCAACCGGCCCCAAGACAAGTGAGCTCACGAGTAGTCCTAGAAGAAAACAGAAAGGTCCTAATCAGTGCAATCAGGACCCCTCCCTGAGGTCCAGGTCACGTTCCGCACGGGGGCGGACGCGACCTTTATCGTCGCCTCCAGCGCCTAATTCTGTCATACGGTGGGGTCATGGCTGCCAGGATGAACTGGTGGCTCTAGGACCCAGATAGGCTGCTCGCTCAGGGTGGTGCTGTCTAGCACAGCCTGACGTGGCCATCAGCTGTCCAGATTCACTACTCCAACTCCAACTGAATTAGTCGCTGGGAATTAGTTGCAAAACTATCCCGGTAGATGGAGCCCATCCACGCGATAGTGGACAAGATATACTTCCATAATTTCGCGGGCTCGATCAGAACCGCAGTAGCCCAGTTGGTTAGGGCGTCGGCAGTACTGATGCCGAAGGTCGCAGGTTCAAATCCTGCCTGCGGTGAAAATTTTGGAAGTTTTCCAAAAATTGTTTACCTAACACGAGAAGTGTTTTAAAATTTGGTATTCTATTTATCGCGGGTTTTCATCGCTTTGACTACATTCAATCTGTAAAGAATGAATTAGTCGCTGGGAATTAGTTGCAAAACTATCCCGGTAGATGGAGCCCATCCACGCGATAGTGGACAAGATATACTTCCATAATTTCGCGGGCTCGATTAGAACCGCGGTAGCCCAGTTGGTTAGGGCGTCGGCAGTACTGATGCCGAAGGTCGCAGGTTCAAATCCTGCCTGCGGTGAAAATTTTGGAAGTTTTCCAAAAATTCACTACTCCACTTCGAGTAGTTAGGATCGTGGACATACTCCCAGAGATGCCCGGCTACCACCGCATACTAGATATGACCGCTGCCTCGGGAGCCATGCACCAGACATGACCCACCAGATGTAACCGGCCGCCGCTGGCTGACAGGCATTAGTTGGCTTCCTCCAATGGGGAATCACCCGGCTCGTAAGACCTCGCCGTGGCGTGAAGTTTTGCCTGGACTCCCGGAAAACCACGCCGCTCACCAGAGCGACCACCCATCGCCCCTGTAGTCACAGGTGGCGTCTGATACCACGTTGGAGTGACTGAGCCACGTGAACGTCTCTCTACCAGTCACAAGCGGCCGTCGAGTAGAACTCCAAGTTCGACCATTTCGTTCAGAAGTTTTATTGATAATGCACACGGGTGAACGTCCCCCAGGTAGGATTTCTCAAAAAAAAAAAAACAACTTTAGAAAAAAAATGCGCATGTGTAATTTTACTTCAAAATGTGTAGTTTTGGCGGCGGAAATGTGTACTTTGGAAAGTCGGTTGTGGCAACACTGGAATCCTGATAGCTGCCTAATTTTGCAATGTTTTTTCTAGTTTTTCACGTGTAATTTTGATAATAAACCAACAAAATGTCTGTGAAATGGACTAGTAGTCAAAGTGAATCCGGTATATTGCGAAAAAGTGAATTCAAGGAGAAGAAAGAAGAATTATTTGTGTTCGGCTACTCGTG
Organism: Phthorimaea operculella; assembly: GCA_024500475.1. Lineage (NCBI taxonomy): Eukaryota > Metazoa > Arthropoda > Insecta > Lepidoptera > Gelechiidae > Phthorimaea > Phthorimaea operculella. Next base: position 2,795,432 of record JANFCV010000030.1, read on the forward strand.
CAAATTATTCAGGGACGATGTTAGGGCTCTGCAGATTGATCAAGGAAAGCACCTCATTCCGTGGATGGGGGATGAAACGTTGAAAATCGACAGGTTCGATCCGTTTTTTACTATAAGACTGCTAATTGTGGCGCTAAAAAATAAAAGTTGATATGTAAGAATATACTAAATTTTGGAAGAGTTCTAAGATTTCGCAGAGGATGTTTTCAAGTTTTTGCGCTGGAAGATCGGCGCGGGGCGTCGGGGCGCCGGCGTCGCATATTTATGGTGACTAGCTGCTGTGGTATGTATAACTTGCAACGGTTCTTGAGTATGTATAACATAACCTTTAAAGACTACATGAAAAGGATATTGTCCATGTGAATTTTCAGGATTTGTTATACCTCAATATATAGTGGTGTAATCTGTCCCTAATAAGCATATATAAATGTAAACAACTGTTAGAAATAATAAGGACTTTTTAGATCTAGGTCAAGATCCTCTTTGAATTGTTGATTGAGCGGAATTATCTATAAAATTATGTTTCTACTAGGATGTAACGGTATGCTAAGACTAGTCCGGCTCCCATAAAGCTTAGGCCTTGTCTAATGGTGTGGATGTTGACAGGTATGATGCACGTGGAGCCCTGCATGACCTGGGGTCTCACGAGGCCCCACCAGGAGGTTTCGACTGGCGTGTGGAGCTGTCTCGTACCGAGCAAGAGGTGGAGCAGTTGTGTGACGAGGAACGCTACCGCGCCCTGCACACTGATGAAGATGAAGAAGAAATGTACAAAGGTTTGTTCAGTTCTAATATAAATTTTAATAATCAATACAGAATGTTATAAATGACTAATCATTTTGTGGTGATTTGGTGTTTGTTCTTGGCAGGTTACTTCAATAAAGAAGGGAGTAGTAGCTGAAAAATGAAAGCTTTAGTTTATTAAAGTGGGTATTCATTGAGGACAAATCCCAGAAACTTGTTCTAAAACAATGTGTCCGAAAAGTTCCCTGCATACGCATTTTAAACTATGTTTTTGGGAACATTTGTTGGGAACTTTGTTTCTGATGTGTTTCTTAAACATTGTTTCTGGGTTTTGTCCCCAATGAATAACCTGGCTTTAATTGACTTCTTGCTTATTAACAAATTGTCTTTTGCTTTCAGAGGAAGAGCTGAAGAGACTGCACGCAGCAGGCTATGGTCAAGTTGGCTTCAACTATGATGCACCAGCTGCTTCGGAGCAGCCTGCCCAGCCGCAAGAAGTTGATGAACCATTCATTCCTTCACCTACCTTCAAAGCGTTGCTGCCACCTGATTTGTTGCTTGTAAGTTTCTGAGGCATATAATTCTTTTACAAATTATATTATAATAAGAAATAGAAAAAATATCATGCATCAACAGGGGATCGTACCCGGGCCACATGGGTAAACGCCCCACCGCTCTGCCACTGACCTGAATGCCAAATTTTCTATCTCTTGATGCTTGTCTCCAAGCCACGATAAAGCGACAGTAGAAAGTATTTACAACTTTACTACCTGTTTATAATAATGTTTTCTTGATCAATAAAACAATATGTTATAAATTAATGGACAATAGTTGACTGAAGATTTTATTGTTAAAAAAATATATATGTAATGAAATCACTGATAACAGTTATGTTTCTTACTATGAATTTTTACTTACTTGATTACCTATTATCCCCCACAGCCTGACACTGAAAAACAGAACGTCATAATAGACAAAACGGCGCAATTCATCGCGAACCAGGGCGCTCAAATGGAGATCCTCATCAAAGCAAAGCAGGGAGACAACCCTCAGTTCCAGTTCTTGAATAGAGACTCGCCGCTGCATCCATACTACACCACTCTTATAGCTCTCGTCAAGGCGGGGAAGTGGCCCGAGAAGATACAGGAGGTTGTTGAAGGTAAATTAAAGAACAGATTTTAAAATTGTGCTGTATTTTGGTACAGTCTCTCCTGCTCACTCATTACCAATCCATAATTTAAGTTAGTGATTAATTTAGACTGTAACATTTAACTGTAATATGTGTTACTTTTATAAATGCAGCAACATTTTATTAGTATTACAACATTGTCCGACTTGTTGGTATCATTCACAAGAAAATCAAACCTTGAAAATAGAATTGTGCAGGAGTTAGCGTAAAAGACTGTGACTACCCAGTTGTTTGGTAAAAAACTAATATCTGTTATCTTATTACAGAAAGACCTCATGAAAATGAAGACTATCTGCACCCTAGTTTGGCATCAACAATAATAGAATCTGTAAGTACATAGTATTAAAAATGTGGCCTCCACTTGAGAACCTGCTTTCTTCAGCGTCCATCGGTTCTATGATAAATGTAAACAGCCCACTGCCACTTCATCTTGCTACATTTCCAGACTATGTCCATTACTTTGGTTTTTTGGTGGATAATCTCGTTTCGGACCTTATCCATTCCCCAGTCACTTATCATCTTCCTGCCCTTATCCCAAATCAGTTTGGGTCGGCGCAACATGTTTTGTTAGAGCACAAAATCACGTAGCAAAAGGAGTTGGCAAATTTTTTGACCGGCCGCCTGCCTGACGTCAATCTTCCTTGGGAACGCTTTTGTTTTCACTTAAATTTTGTATTTTATTTGAACACAGGCGCCGTCAATCCCGAGCATCCACTACAAGCCGTCAGCAGACTGCGACTACACGATGCTGGTCTCCAAGATGCGAGGAACTTCAGCTGCTACAGACTCCATGTACGCAGCAGAGCTGGCGCCCGGAGAGGTATGATCATCATACTACCTTCAATACATACATAAATCACGCCTTTGTCCCTTACAGGGTAGGCAAAGCGTCAATGGCCGGTAAAAAACGGTCGTTACCGTCCCATCTGACAAATATTTGAGGGCCGTCTTAGCTATTGTCGTGTATCACTATAGAGGTAGTGTCAGGTTGTCAGCCTGTCTCCTAAAGCGTCGAGTCCCTTAGTCGCCTCTTACGACACCCTCAGGAAAAAAATGGAGTGATGCTATTTTAAGCCGGCATCACACGGTAGATATCCAATGTACCTAGATTATACCCAGGCGCCATCTATCCCGAGCATCCACTACAAGCCGTCAGCAGACTGCGACTACACGATGCTGGTCTCCAAGATGCGAGGAACTTCAGCTGCTACAGACTCCATGTACGCAGCAGAGCTGGCTCCTGGCGAGGTATGATCATACACATACATCACGCCTTAACCCTTACGGGGTAGGCAGAAGCGTCAACGGCCATAAAATGACGCTCGTTTTTGCCATGTCTGACAAATATTTGTTGGCCGTATCACAAATGTGGTGTATTACTATAGCGACAGGTTGTCAGCCTTTCTCCTAAAATTGTTATACACATGAAACCCTCGAGTCCCTTAGTCGCTTCTTACGACACACACAGGAAAGAAATAGGGTGATGCTATTCTAAGCCGGCATCACACGGTAAATATTCGATGTAGCTAGATTATACCCAGGCGCCATCTATCCCGAGCATCCACTACAAGCCGTCAGCAGACTGCGACTACACGATGCTGGTCTCCAAGATGCGAGGAACTTCAGCTGCTACAGACTCCATGTACGCAGCAGAGCTGGCGCCCGGAGAGGTATGATACAACCTTCAATGTACCTAGATGATACCCAGGCGCCAAAATAGAGAGTTTACAGAAGGTTCACTCGACCCTATTCAAGATTTTCGCGATTGTCACTTGTTTCATAGCCAGTGTCAAAAGTATAAAAATATCAAAACAGCAAAATCTGATAAAGAACGTCATATGATTCTGAGTCAATTATAAATCCAAGAAACATGACGTTCGTGGCAACCAATTTCTGAAATAGTTACCTTGACTTCCCCTGAGATTCCGACTATTTCCAGTAAATTCAGTAAGCGTCAAAATCGTCGCTAGTACTGAGTGAGCCATCTGTAGAGGAGCCCCGCGCGCCGTTTCCCTAATTTGTGGTAGTAGTACCTAGATTATACCCAGGCGCCATCTATCCCGAGCATCCACTACAAGCCGTCAGCAGACTGCGACTACACGATGCTGGTCTCCAAGATGCGAGGAACTTCAGCTGCTACAGACTCCATGTACGCAGCAGACCTGGCTCCCGGAGAGGTATGGTTATACAACCTTCAATATATACATACATGTATACATAAATCACGTCTTTATCCCTTAAGGGGTAGGCATATCGTCAACGGCCGTAAAATTACGTCGCGTCTGACAAATATTTGTGGGCTGTATCAGAAATATTATACACAACTATAGTAGTCATTTATAAAGACATTTGCAGTCACTTATAGTGACAGGTTGTCAGTCTTTCGCCTAAATTGTGATAGGTACACATGAAACCCTAGTCTCTTAATCGCCTCTTACGACACCCGCGGGAAAGAAGTAGGGTGATGTTATACTAAGCCGACATCACACGACAAACCTGATATCACACTACAAATCGACTGTGATGGTGCGGTAGCTGATGTCACCCTTCAATTATAAATGTCATGCAATATGAAAAAGACACAAACAATAATGTTGCCATTTCGGGTCCCTTTCTATGAACAAGGTAGTATCACCTTCAATGTAGCTATAGTATACCCAGGCGCCATCTATCCCGAGCATCCACTACAAGCCGTCAGCAGACTGCGACTACACGATGCTGGTCTCCAAGATGCGAGGAACTTCAGCTGCTACAGACTCCATGTACGCAGCAGACCTGGCGCCCGGAGAGGTATTACATATATACATACATCACGCCTTTATCCCTTACGGGGTAGGCAGAGAGTCAACGGCCGTAAAATTACTTCTTTTTCACGTTTGACATATTTTTGGGGGCCATATCAGTCTTCTGAATGATTCTCAAACTTGTCAGACGTGGTGTATATGGCTGCTCTTACAGCCGTTTACGCTCTGCCTACCCCGCAAGGGATATAGGCGTGATATATGTTTGTATGTGTATCAGAAAAATTGTGTATCACTTAAGTGACAGGTTGTCACCCTTTCGCTTAAAATTGCAACCCACATGAAACCCTAGTCTCTAAATCGTCTCTTACGACACCCGCGTTAAAGAAATGGGGTGATGCCATACTAAGCCAACATCACACGGTAAGTTCAATGTACACAACCTTCAATGTATCTAAATTATACCCAGGCCACAGAATAGAGAGTTTACAGAAGGTTCACTCGACCCTATTCAGGATTTTTGCGATTGTCATTTGTTACATAGCCAGGGTTGCTACTGTCAGCAATATCAAAGTAAAAGAATATCCAAACAGTAAAATCTGTTACAAAAACGTCATATGATTCTGAGTCAATTTTATACCAAGAAATATGACGTTCGTGGCAACCAATTTCTTAGTTACCTTGACTTCCCCTGAGATTCCGGCTATTTCCAGTTACAGTCAATAAGCGTCAAAATCGTCGCTAGTACTGAGTGAGCCATCTGTATATGCGCCCCGCGCACCGTTTACCTAATTTGTGGTAGTAGTACCTAGATTATACCCAGGCGCCATCTATCCCGAGCATCCACTACAAGCCGTCAGCAGACTGCGACTACACGATGCTGGTCTCCAAGATGCGAGGAACTTCAGCTGCTACAGACTCCATGTACGCAGCAGACCTGGCGCCCGGAGAGGTATGATCATCATACTACCTTCAATGCATACATAAATCACGCCTTTATCCCTTGCGGGGTAGACAGAACGTCATCGGCCATAAAAATACTGTCATTATCGCCAGTCTCACAAATATTTGAGGGCCGTCTTAGCTATGGTCGTGTATCACTATAGAGGTAGTGGCAGGTTGTCAGCCTTAGTCGCCTCTTACGACGCCCACAGGAAAGAAATGGAGTGATGCTATTTTAAGCCGGCATCACATAGCAAGTGTACCTGTCATCACAAGGTAAATATTCAATGTAGCTAGATTATACCCAGGAGCCATCTATCCCGAGCATCCACTACAAGCTGTCAGCAGACTGCGACTACACGATGCTGGTCTCCAAGATGCGAGGAACTTCAGCTGCTACAGACTCCATGTACGCAGCAGAGCTGGCGCCCGGAGAGGTATGATCATCATACTACCTTCAATGCTTACATAAATCACGCCTTTGTTCCTTGCGGGGTAGGCAGAGCGTCATCGGCCATAAAAATACAGTCATCATAGCCAGTCTGACAAATATTTGAGGGCCGTCTTAGCTATTGTCGTGTATCACTATAGAGGTAGTGGCAGGTTGTCAGCCTGTCGCCTAAAGCCTCGAGTCCCTTAGTCGCCTCTTACGACAACAACAGGAAAGAAATGGAGTGATGCTATTTTAAGCCGGCATCACAAGGTAAATATTCAATGTACCTAGATGATACCCAGGCGCCATCTATCCCGAGCATCCACTACAAGCCGTCAGCAGACTGCGACTACACGATGCTGGTCTCCAAGATGCGAGGAACTTCAGCTGCTACAGACTCCATGTACGCAGCAGAGCTGGCGCCCGGAGAGGTAATTCTACACATACACACCTTTAACCCTTACGGGGTAGGCAGGCCGTAAAAGACGGTCGTTTTTGCCACATCTGACAAATAATTGTGAGCCGTATCAGAAAAGTGATCATGATCAATATAGTGACAGGTTGTCAGCCTTTCGCCTAAAATTGTAATACACATGAAACCCGTCGAGTCAAACAAAACAAACATCGAGTCCCTTAGTCGCTTCTTACGACACCCACAGGAAAGAAATGGGGTGATCCTATTCTAAGCCGGCATAACACGGCTTTCTAAGTCGGCATTACACGGTAGGTGATGTCAGCCTTCAATGTACCTATAAGGTAGTATACCCAGGCGCCATCTATCCCGAGCATCCACTACAAGCCGTCAGCAGACTGCGACTACACGATGCTGGTCTCCAAGATGCGAGGAACTTCAGCTGCTACAGACTCCATGTACGCAGCAGAGCTGGCGCCCGGAGAGGTAATTATACACATACACACATCACGCCTTTAACCCTTACGGGGTAGGTAGAGCGTCAACGGCCGTAAAATGACGCTCGTTTTTGCCACGTCTGACAAATATTTGTGAGCCGTCTCAAAATAGTGATCATGATGATCACTATAGTGACAGGTTTTCACCCTTTCGCCTAAAATTGTAATACAAAGCGCGAAAGAAGTAGGGTGATGTTATACTAGGCCATCATCACAAGACTAACCTGATATCACACGACAAAGCCGGCATCACACGATAGGTGAATCTACAGTCTCTGCCGCTCACTCATACACAATCCAAAATTAAAGGTATAGGTTTTTTTTCATACCGTAACGTTTTACAGCAATAGTTGTTACTATTGTAGATGTAGCAACATTTATTGAATCATACAACATAGTTTTTGTCCGGCTTGTCCGTATCAGTCACAAGAAAATCGAAACTTTAAAAAAGAATTGTTCATGAGTTAGCGTAAGAGAATGTACCTCTATCCCGAGCATCCACTACAAGCCGTCAACAGACTGCGACTACACGATGCTGGTCTCCAAGATGCGAGGAACTTCAGCTGCTACAGACTCCATGTACGCAGCAGAGCTGGCGCCCGGAGAGGTATGATACAACCTTCAATGTACCTAGATTGTACCCGGGCCACAAAATAGAGTTTACAGAAGGTTCACTCGACCCTATACAAAATTTTTGTGATTGTTACATGTTTCATAGCCAGTGTCAAAAGTATAAAAATATCAAATCAGCAAAATCTGATAATGAACGTCATATGATTCCGAGTCAATTATAAATCTAAGAAATATGACGTTCGTGGCAACAAACTTCTTAATTACCTTGACTTCTCCTGATGAGATACCGGTTGTTTCCAGTAAAGTCAGTAGGTAAGTGTCAAAATCGTCGCTAGTACTGAGTGAGCCATCTGTATATGAACGCGCATCCCTGATTTGTGGTAGTAGTACCTATAGTATACCCAGGCGCCATCTATCCCGAGCATCCACTACAAGCCGTCAGCAGACTGCGACTACACGATGCTGGTCTCCAAGATGCGAGGAACTTCAGCTGCTACAGACTCCATGTACGCAGCCGAGCTGGCGCCCGGCGAGCTATTACATACATTTATTTATTTACTAGCGGCCCGTTACCGGTTTCACCCACATCAACTCATTTTCCCGCGGGAAAAAGGCTTTTTCCCGGCATGCATTGTATTGTCCTTCCTCTTGAATCACTCTTTTACAAAAAACCGCATCAAAATCCGTTGCGTGGTTTAGGAGGAGTTAGCGAGTTCCACGACTGAGGGACAAATGCAAAAGCGACTTCATTTTATACTATGTATTGAAAATAGGGGCGTCCACACTGCCCGAGGCTGCTTGGGTGCTCACTATCTCTTGCGACATTCGCTCGTGCGCAGACAAGCCAAGTTCGGCCCAATTCGGACGCCTAAATAAACTAGTAGTCAAACGTCTGAGGCGCGTTGGTTTTGGCTCGGCCCGCGCGCGTTCGCCCGGGTGAGGCACGTAATTTTTGGTCGTTTGCCTCGCGAAGCAGCGAGGCATCGAGCAGCCTCGCTTGGTGTGGACGCGCCTATTACATTACAAAATAGGCGTTAGTAGACGTCGATTTGCGGAAAAAAGCCGGTATTACCATCACCATTTTCCTTAGCTAACTTATACAAAAAGTAAAATTTAGTGGCTTTCTACACATGTTGTCAGTAAGTTATTTACTATGTCTTTCCTATAGGTGGCGCCGCCGGGCACGGAGCCGCTACCACCCCGCCCGCGCCCTCCGCCTGCGGCTGAGATCTCGCGCGCGCCCGTCATGTACACAAGGCCTGGTAAGCAACTTAAGTAAAGGTACAGATCAGATAAATGTCGCCCATTTTCTACCCATAATATGTACCTGATACAAAATTCTTGTTTCTCATTGCAAATTACGCGGGAACTTTGTTGCTGAACAATGTCACACAACCAACTTATTTGAAACTGCGTCCATACGGACTAATGGTGCGAATCTGCGAGGCATCGGTCTCATGAGTGTCTTACGAAAACTTGGTATATTGTGTTTCATCCTCAACGATAAGCTTCTTGTACCCAAGCGGGGCAATCGCTAAAATTTATGTAGCTTAGTTCAGTTTTTACGCTGAACTAGTGAAAGAGAACGAAAGACGAAAAATGAATTCTTACACGATCCAGTCTAATGTAAACCTAACTACCTACTTTTTAGTCATTTGACATACTTTAAAATAATTATTAAATTATTGTGACATTAGTGCCTAATATTATAGTTTAAAATGAATTTAACCATTATTTCTAGACATGCTTTAAAACTACTATAAATGTTAATATTTTATTTATAGATTACACAGGCCTACAAATTTCAAGTCATAACTTCCCCTTTTCGATCTGATGACTGATTCTGGATAAATTTGACACGCTGATCACGAATATGTAATTAGTTTTTCGCTATCACGTCCAGATTTTTCATAATCGACAAAGAAAGAAAATTGCGAAAAAAAATTCACTTATTTACAAAAAAAAAAAAATTATTTGAAATTACTTATTAAAAAAATAAATAAATATCAAAATATGTTTTATAAATAAGTGCTCATTTCGAAAACATGTTATTCATCTCTGTGAAATCTTGTCCTTTTTTCTGCGAAGCTTCTATTTTGCGATTTTCTCTTAATTTTTCGGTTTGGCTTATCTCGCTTCAGGAGCCAACAGTAGTCCGCCAACATGCTAGTATTCCATCTTCCCTGATACCTCTTTTCCATGTCCTTCAAGTTCTGATGAAATCTTTCACCATGTTCTTCGCTAACGGCTCCTAAATTTTCTATGAAGTAGTCAATGTGCGAATTCAGAAAATGAAGTTTAATGCTCATAGAACAGCCCGTCAAGCCGCAATTTGTAATCATTTTGGCCACTATGTATTTATAGTCAGAGCTTTGTCTGTTTTCTAAGAAATTTTTCACAACCTCCTTAAAAGATTTCCATGCTGCAAGCTCAATGTGTGAAAGTTTTTCATCGAATTTTTCATCCTTCATTAATTTTCTTATATCAGGGCCAATAAAAATTCCTTCTTTCGGTTTACGAAGTCTGTTATGCTTGCTCTTTGTTTTACCGGCATAAATTTACCACAAATATAACAAAAACTATCAGGAGAATTTTTAAGTTTCGTGAAGACATTTTTAAGTTGTCTAGTGCGTAAAGCAATTGTAATATTTTTAAAATGTTGAGGGTATTTATACTAAAAATCATTATAATCACCTTCATTTACCCTCTTCTAATGACTGATACAAAAAGGATACTTAACAATCTATTTATCTCTTAATAATAGGACCATTAGTAAACGAGCCTAAAATTACCAATTTTTAGCGTAACAAAGACATATTTCTAATACTAATCATGTAGTGATCAACACATTATGAGTTGAAATTATACTAATTATACTAATAGATTCATAAAATGTAGTGACATTTAGATTTAACTCGTTGATTATTTTAAATTATTTTTTTTACTAAACTCTCCGGGCGATTTTAAGCAAAAACTAAGTCTTGGAATTAAACAAAAAACTGACGTGATGGATTTTTTTTACTATTTTTCCCATAATCAGTGTATCATAATCTATCGGAAACGGTATTTAGATATTAAAGGGGAAAACCATTGTAGGCCTGTGTTATGTGTACCTAAATTGATTTAACTTTTGACATGGACTTTTGAATTCTATTGCATTGTATGTACCTGTATATTTTGACATTTTAATTTTAAACATATCATTTAATTACTAATTTAATAATGTATTACTTAGCTGACATGAACAAGATTTTTTATTATTATATAATTATTATTTGAATGAAGTGTAATATTTAATCAATTTTATTTTTAAGTTTTTAATACTGTACGCATGCATGTTTTTCAATCTTGCGATGCCCTGATGGGTTCATGTACCAAACTGCTATTGTAAATTTTATAACTTTAAGCTTGTACATGAAAGCATGAATAAATTGAATTGAATTGAATTGAATTGAATTGAACGAAAAGTATATTTGCATATGTAAGTAGGCAACTGCTTTGATTTCAGTTCATCTCTTCAGGTAAGGAAGTGACTTAAAACTTGCAGTCTTTTATTCCTATCCTTCACTTTCCTATCTAAATTTATTTACAGTCGCAATAGGTATTATAACTAGCAATATAAATTAATTCTTATTTAATAATTTCCTTTTTTCCCACAGATGCAAACGCCCAACCACAAGCGCAGCCCCTAAACTACACCCCAGAACAGTACGCGCAATACCTGGCGTACTACCAACAATATCAGGCGGCCCAAGCCATACCACCGCCGGCCCCAGAAATACCACCACCATCACAACCCACAGTGAAGACTGAGACAAAACCAGTGTCTACTAAGTCTACAGGGCTCAGTCTTATGAAGAACTATGCTACTGATTCGGACAGTGATGTTTCTGGTAAGATCAATGTGATAGAAGTCAAATAAGGCTGCTTAGGAGTGACTAGCTGTACAATACCAAGCTATACCAGTACCACCACCACAATCACAGCCCTTAGTGAAGACTGAGTCAAAACCAGTGTCTACCAAATCTACGGGACTCAGTCTTATGAAGAACTATGCTACGGATTCGGATAGCGATGTTTCTGGTAAGGCCTTTTTTTACAGTATATCTTCACTGTCATTTTGTTTAGACTTTTTTTGAGAAATATACGGCTATTATTTATTCAGAAATTTATTCACACCACGGGGCGGACCACTAGAACTTACACGTATACATACGTGTGTTTGTAAATTTATGTTTTGGCAACACATTTTTCTTTAGCTAATTCTTAATTATCTTTTTCCCTTAGATTGCGACGACACGTCATCAACCGACAGCAAAGAGAAACCGATCATAGAAACGCCACCAGAGGATGTGCAAACCGTCATCGACAAGATGGCGGATTATGTGGCACGAAATGGCGCCGAGTTCGCGGATATAGTGCGCGCTAAGGGCGACCCGCGGTTCTCGTTCCTAGAGCCCACAAATCAATACCACGCGTACTACTGTTCGAGACTGGAGAAAGTGAGAAATGGGGAATCTTTGGTGCCTAAGAAACTTTCTGGTAAGTGCATTATCTGTATAATTACATTTGTATTACAAGATGGCCAAAGATTCAAAAAAAGATTCAAAGAAACGGTGAATTTTTTGTGCCTATTAAACTTTCTGGTAAGTGGATTATTTGTAACTACATTTGTTTTACAAGATGGCCGACTAAGGTACTAAATATGCGGATATAGTGCGAGCTAAGGGCGACCCGCGGTTCTCGTTCCTAGAACCCACAAATCAATACCACGCGTACTACTGTTCGACATTGGAGAAAGTGAGAAATGGGGAACCTTTGGTGCCTAAGAAACTTTCTGGTAAGTGCATTATTTTGTAACTCAATTTGTGTTACAAGATGGCCTACTAAGGCACTGAATTCGCGGATACAGTGCGAGATAAGGGCGACCCCCGGTTCTCGTTCTTAGAGCCCACAAATCAATACCACGCGTACTACTGTTCAAGATTGGAGAAAGTGAGAAATGGGGAACCTTTGGTGCCCAAGAAACTTTCTGGTAAGTGCATTATTTGTACCTACATGTCCTACATTTGTATTACAAGATGGCCGACTTAGGCACTGAATTCGCGGATATAGTGCGAGCTAAAGGCTACCAACCCTTCTCGTTCCTAGAGCCCTCCAATCAATACCACGCTTTCTACTGTCCAAGGCTGGACAAAGCCAGGAAACGGGAACCTTTCTGGTAAGTTCGGAGATCTTTTAAAAACAAAAGTTTTGATTTTCAGATTTTTTTTTTTTAAAGGAATGGCTTCATATGCAATAAAAAGTTTTGTTTCAAAAAGTATCAATGAAATTCTGAAAATAATAAAATATGTAAATCAACCTTTATTCCGCTTATCATAAGTTCTTCACGGGAATTATAAATTTCACGCTATATTAAAAACATCGCCCGCACGCTCTTACTCGGTTAGTCAATTTCAACTACTTGACGTGCGTACTCGTGTGCATATATTACTATAACGTTTCATATTTTCATTTTGTTACAGCACCGGTGTCATTTTCCATAAAAAAACTGAAAGAACCTGACCCTATACTGCCAAAACCAGCGCTGCCTTACGAATCAAGTTCAGAAGACGAAACGGATGCAAAACAAGACAAGAATCAAAATAAAGAAGAAAATACAGCAAATAATACACCTCCAACCAATGTGACCAACAATACATTACCTACAGGTTTGTACCATTTTTCTATCCAAAGGTTGGCTGGTAGTGATCGCTCAATAAGGCAGCCTTTGCGCATTTTCAGTTTTAATTTATCCTTTTATGTGTCTGTGTTTTGAAATTGATTTTACTTTTACTTGCAGTAGTCTACAAAATGGAGGGCATACAAGAAAACACAACTAACTTGCCCGTAGTCAAAACTATAGAGACCAAACCCAAACCGATCATACCTCACGTAGTGGCCGAACCAAAACTTTACAAGGACGACAAACCTGCAGATAAAAAACCATCTTCAGAAGAAATTAAGAAACCAGAAGACAGAAAATCTAGTTCGGATAAAGTCAGAAAACGTAAATCTAGTTCTAAAGTGGATAAGAAAGACAAAGTTAGGAGGAAAGAGAAGACATCGTACAAAGAAAAGGAAAGAAGAAGGAGTGTGGAACGGGAGAAAACGAAAGAAGTCAAGAAGACAAAGTCCAGTAAAGATGACTTGGAGAATGAGATCATTTCACTGGAAGATAACTCTGACGATATGATTGATTTGACTGGGGACCATTCAGATACTAAGGATACAAAAGGTGAGTTTTAGAACCTGTTTTTTATCAAGCGTTTTAAACATTGATCTACAACAACCCTAGATTTTGTGCCTCATACAAAATTACGCTAAGATTTTGTCACCTACTCAACTATACATTCATACATAGCGATATACAGATTCATTGCGTCCGCCCGATTCAAAATATCACAACGAACCTCACAATAATTTATTGAACTCAGCCTTATTTGTCCGCTAATACGGTCGAAATTCTAGTGTCTACGCTCCGACCTTATGACCATTCGCAAATACTTTCCTAATATAACCAGCAATTAGGCTAACCTTTAGCTAGACTTCATACAATGCTGCTTATATTGAGTAGTTCACTTCAAGTAAAACCAGTGCAGCAGCTGTGTATATTAAATCGGAGCCTACTTTAGAGTTTTATTTCGTCCTTTTCACACGCAACGCTGAGTTGTCGTGTAAGAGAATGACAGCTGCGAAGTAGTTGTTTTAGATTATTTATGATTAAAATTGTTACTTTTATATGTATTACCGCATAAATTGCAATAATTATACCACAATATGATGAATAATGTATATACTCACTTAAAATACGACACATCGTCCTGTTTTTTGTGCTTCGTACTGACATTTTTGCAGTTTTTTAGCGCACACTTGGTTATGTAAACGGCTTCGCGGCCAGCCACGCACTGTGGAAAAGGAGTGCTCGCTTGCAAATTGTGCACCCCTTTACCGGCCCACCTTTTGAGCGTACGCGCGTAATCTAGGGTTGTTGTAGATCAATGGTTTTAAAACTTAAAAATATATTTGTGTAGTACAATAATTTTGCATTCATCAGTGTTTATTTAGAATTTTATTTGGCCCCGTTTTTGAAATTGAAATATTACAGAACTAGATTTCAACACATTTCGTCACTTTCAAGTTTAGTCATTACATTACAGAACAGTTTCAAAATAGACCAAAAGCTGATTTTCCAATACGAAAAACGAAACGAAAACACCACGACGTAATTACAGTACTACAGGTTCCTGATTCATAAAAAAAGGAAATATAAATGGCGGCCGGAGTTCATGCTTTCTCACTCACACTTAGGTTCTAACATACACCAGGCGTTCATGCTTTCTCCCTCCTACTTATAAAACCGCCGGCATCTATAATTGCTTTCTTTAATGAACCAGGTTATAATTCTATGTTAAATTCTCCGTCACACAAAAGCATTTTCTTTTTCATTTATTTGACGTCATATCATCACATAACATAAACTTGGCTTTTATTTAAACTATCGAGATACTTTAGTTTCGATAGTTTGTTTCGTTACACATTTGGAATTATACTCCGTTTGTGTAGCGTTTTAAAAGCCTAGATGGAATGGCAGATACAGGTGATGCGTGTTTGGAGGTCTAACACAGCATTGTATATTGACTGCCTACATTTCAACAATCCTCGGCATTTATTTATTTTATATTATTTGGTAAACCCCTTACGGCAGAAAACGTTGGCACGATATAATTGTTATACGGCATCGCATACAGCAATTAGGTAGTAAAAGCTGCTGCAGTCATTGCGAATAGATCATACTCCATGAGCTTTTCAAGTAACATACGTCCCCGCCGGCTGGGGCGCGGATGTCCCACATTTGTGCCTTTCTTGGAAATTTGGGTATTCCGAAAGCACCATGATGGATGAGGCATGAGGCATATTCCACTAGATTAACATTCAAAAGATTAATTGAAGGCTCAGTTCCGATTGTGTTTTTTATCGCGAATACCTACATCCGTGCCGTGTGGTGCCGGCTTATAATAGCATCACCCCATATCTTTCCCGAGGGTGTCGTAAGAAGCGACTAAGCTATTTTGAGAGTTCATGTAATGCAATTTTAGGTGATAGAGTCATTCTAATGACTATGGTGATACACAGTCTTCAGAATGACTCTCAAACTTTTGTCGTGGTGTAAATGGCCGTTTTTGAGGCCGTTTCCTTTCTGCCTACCCCGCAAGGGATATAGGCTCCTTTAATCAAATCACACCGTGTAACACATCTGAGGTATTTATTTCTCTTCCAGCGGAAATCGACGCGGAGACTGAACGTCAGAAGCAGCTGGAGAGAAGGAAGCGAGCTGCAGAGTTCCTCAAGAAAGTGGGAGTAGACCCTGGGGCCGCGGCTACTCTACCGACGTCTTCATTAGCTAGTGCTATGGTGAGTCTGATTCTGTCTCTTTATAAGCAGCTGGAGAGAAGGAAGCGAGCTGCAGAGTTCCTCAAGAAAGTGGGAGTGGACCCTGGGGCTGCTGCCACGCTACCAACGTCTTCGCTAGCTAGTGCTATGGTGAGTCTGATTCTGCCTCTTTATAAGCAGCTGGAGAGACGGAAGCGAGCTGCAGAGTTCCTCAAGAAAGTGGGAGTGGACCCTGGGGCAGCCGCTACGCTACCAACGTCTTCGCTAGCCAGTGCTATGGTGAGTCTGATTCTGCCTCTTTATAAGCAGCTGGAGAGAAGGAAGCGAGTTGCTGAGTTCCTCAAGAAGGTGGGAGTGGATCCTGGGGCTGCGGCTACTCTACCGACTTCGTCTTTAGCCAGTGCTATGGTGAGCCTTAACCATAAGGACCTTATGGCATTCTGCCTCTTTATAAGCAGCTGGAGGGAAGGAAGCGAGCTGCAGAGTTCCTCAAGAAGGTGGGAGTGGACCCTGGGGCTGCGGCTACTCTACCAACGTCTTCGCTAGCCAGTGCTATGGTAAGTGTTCATTCTGACTCTTTATAAACAGTTGGAGAGAAGGAAGCGAGCTGCAGAGTTCCTCAAGAAGGTGGGAGTGGACCCTGGGGCAGCCGCTACTCTACCAACGTCTTCGCTTGCCAGGGCTATGGTAAGAGTTCATTCTGCCTCTTTATAAGCAGTTGGAGAAAAGGAAGCGAGCTGCAGAGTTCCTCAAGAAGGTGGGAGTGGACCCTGGGGCAGCTGCTACTCTACCAACGTCCTCCTTAGCCAGTGCTATGGTAAGCCTTAACCATAAGGGCCTTATAACACTCGGCGTCTTTAGAATCATTTGGAGAGTAGGAAGCGAGCTGCAGAGTTCCTCAAAAAAGTGGGAGTGGACCCTGGGGCTGCTGCTACTCTACCAACGTCTTCGCTAGCCAGTGCTATGGTGAGTGTTCATTCTGTCTCTTTATAAGCAGCTGGAGAGAAGGAAGCGAGCTGCAGAGTTCCTCAAGAAGGTAGGAGTGGACCCTGGGGCAGCCGCTACTCTACCAACGTCTTCGCTTGCCAGGGCTATGGTAAGAGTTCATTCTGCCTCTTTATAAGCAGTTGGAGAAAAGGAAGCGAGCTGCAGAGTTCCTCAAGAAAGTGGGAGTTGACCCTGGGGCAGCCGCTACTCTACCAACGTCTTCGCTTGCCAGGGCTATGGTAAGAGTTCATTCTGCCTCTTTATAAGCAGTTGGAGAAAAGGAAGCGAGCTGCAGAGTTCCTCAAGAAAGTGGGAGTTGATCCCGGCGCCGCCGCCACATTGCCGACTTCGTCTTTAGCCAGTGCTATGGTAAGCCTAATGGAATTCTGCCTCTTTATAAGCAGTTGGAGAGAAGGAAGCGAGCTGCAGAGTTCCTCAAGAAAGTGGGAGTGGACCCTGGGGCTGCGGCTACTCTACCAACGTCTTCCCTAGCCAGTGCTATGGTGAGTCTGATTCTGTCTCTTTAAAAGCAGCTGGAGAGAAGGAAGCGAGCTGCAGAGTTCCTCAAGAAAGTGGGAGTGGACCCTGGGGCCGCCGCCACATTACCGACTTCGTCTTTAGCCAGTGCTATGGTGAGTCTGATTCTGTCTCTTTAAAAGCAGCTGGAGAGAAGGAAGCGAGCTGCAGAGTTCCTCAAGAAAGTGGGAGTGGACCCTGGGGCTGCGGCTACTCTACCAACGTCTTCCCTAGCCAGTGCTATGGTGAGTCTGATTCTGTCTCTTTAAAAGCAGCTGGAGAGAAGGAAGCGAGCTGCAGAGTTCCTCAAGAAAGTGGGAGTTGACCCTGGGGCAGCTGCTACGCTACCAATTTCGTCTTTAGCCCGTGCTATGGTGAGTCTGATTTTGTCTCTTTATAAGCAGCTGGAGGGAAAGAACCGAGCTGCAGAGTTCCTCAAGAAAGTGGGAGTTGTCCCTGGGGCAGCGGCTACACTACCAACTTCTTCTTTAGCTAGTGCTATGGTGAGTCTGATTCTGTCTCTTTATAAGCAGCTGGTGACAAGGAAGCGAGCTGCAGAGTTCCTCAAGAAAGTGGGAGTGGACCCTGGGGCTGCGGCTACTCTACCAACGTCTTCCCTAGCCAGTGCTATGGTGAGTCTGATTCTGTCTCTTTAAAAGCAGCTGGAGAGAAGGAAGCGAGCTGCAGAGTTCCTCAAGAAAGTGGGAGTGGACCCTGGGGCCGCCGCCACATTACCGACTTCGTCTTTAGCCAGTGCTATGGTGAGTCTGATTCTGTCTCTTTATAAGCAGCTGGAGAGACGGAAGCGAGCTGCAGAGTTCCTCAAGAAAGTGGGAGTGGACCCTGGGGCTGCTGCTACTCTACCAACGTCTTCCTTAGCCAGTGCTATGGTGAGTCTGATTCTGCCTCTTTATAAGCAGCTGGAGGGACGGAAGCGAGCTGCAGAGTTCCTCAAGAAAGTGGGAGTTGATCCCGGGGCAGCCGCTACACTACCAACGTCTTCTTTAGCCAGTGCTATGGTGAGTGTTCATTCTGCCACTTTATAAGCAGCTAGAGAAGGAAGCGAGCTGCGGAGTTCCTCAAGAAAGTGGGAGTGGACCCTGGGGCTGCTGCTACAGTACAAACGTCTTCGCTAGCTAGTGCTATGGTAGGCAATTTGGCCTTTTGGCATTCTGCTATTCTAACATTACGAAGATTGAAAGTATACCAAATTACCAATAGGAAACTTGACTTACTTACTTACTTAGGTTACTTTAAAAATACCTACAAAAGTTGTGCGTTTCAAACTACTGTTAAAAATACTATAATCTTCAAACATTTTTCCAGACATTCAAAGTTAGAATATTAAACAGAAATATTATATGAAATGCCGTGTGATACCGGCTTAGTATAGCATCTGTGATGGATGAGATAGCGTTAGAATAGCGAATGAGGGATTTGAGAGTTGATGTGTATTGCAATTTTAGGCGACAAGCTGACAACTTGTCACTATGGTTATACACAGTCTTCTGAATGACTCTCAGACTTTTGTTAGGCGTGGTGTATATGGCCGCTTTTTACAGTCTTTTACGCTCTGCTCTGCCTACCACGCTAGGGATTGAATACAAAATAACGAAAAATGTATTTTTACAGGTGGACACATTAGAGTCAATACGAAAGAAGAAAGCCGAGGCAGAGGAAAAGCGGCGCAAAAGAGAAAAGCGAAGGCATCGCGACAAATATGGTAATGGACATGTCTCTCTCTCTCTCTCTCTCTCTCTTCGTGTGGGACACCGAGTCGTTCAACGACCCGATGAACCCTGGTGTCAGAGTTTTTCAACCGCCTACTGCAAGTAGCAGGCCTCTGACATGGTTGTGTAACGACCGCCATCGTAGACAGCAACCGGGACCGACGGCTTAACGTGCCCATCCGAAACACGTAATGTACGTGTTACATTTATATTCTAAACATCTTGAATAAACTAATATCACATAATGTAAAAAAGCTGAATGTATTTCGAGCGACTATATCTTTCTTCAGGAAAGCTGTTCCATTTTATAAGTTTGTTTACTCCTCACTCCTCGGAATATTTCCGCTTCATTCGTTATTCATATTACCAGGATACAAGGAAGAGGACAGCAAATCGCACAGAAAAAGCAAACGGAGAAAGCGCGACGAATCGGACCAAGACGACTCCG
This sequence comes from Phthorimaea operculella, assembly GCA_024500475.1. Lineage (NCBI taxonomy): Eukaryota > Metazoa > Arthropoda > Insecta > Lepidoptera > Gelechiidae > Phthorimaea > Phthorimaea operculella. Next base: position 2,815,077 of record JANFCV010000030.1, read on the forward strand.
AAATTGACAGGTACACTTTCACTTATTATCTTCATGCGTTTATACTCTTTTCGTGTGGGACAACGAGTACTCCAAAGACCCTATGAGCTCTGATGTCAGAGTTTTACAACCGCTTACTACAAGTGGTAGGCCTCTGACATGGTTGTGTAAAAACCAACGCCGTCTAAGTAATCATAGACATCAACCAGGACCGACAGCTTAGTTTGTCCTACGAAGCACGGTACCATCTTTTTATTTCGGACAATCAGGTGGTTCGGTCTGCAATGTCCTTACCAGACTAGAAATCAAATTCGCAAAGTGATAAACATCAACTTTGTGAGTGATCAACCGGGAATCGATCACGGAACCTTCTGCGTCGCAGCCAGTCGCACTACCACTACGCCACATCGGCTGGTTATACATACTTTATACTACAACTATATCATACCATAACACGGTAAAAATAGACCTAACTTTGTGCGCAAAATTCCACCTATTATACATTTACTTACTTTTGTGTTCAACAAAACGTGTTGCGCCGACCCCAAGTAATTGGGATAAGGGCAGGAAGATGATGATGATACATTTACTTAGTGATCAGATTCTTGTTATTTTGTTGATTCTTGTTGATTGCTCTATTCTATTGCAGTTCAAAGAAGAAGAAGCGTAGGAAAGAGAAGAAAACTTCAAAAAGCAAGAAGAAGAAGCGGCGTGAGCACACTCCGGAGCTGGCAGAGGATGAAGAGCTTGAAGAGATCGACCATCAACTGCCTCCTAATATTAATCTGACTTCCACCTTGAAAGAGCTGCGGTCTGCTTCACCTACCAAGGAATTAGGTAAATACAGCCTCTGAAGGTTATCCGAGGTAATAATTGAGAACTAGAGCAGAAAGCCTGGTATGCCCTTCAAGCACGGATTAATTGCTCTAGGAACCAATTTATTCCAACATAATAATTAGTCCCGTGTGATGCCGGCTTAGAATAGCATCACCCCAATTCTACCCGAGGGTGTTGTAAAAAGGGACTGAGGGTGTCGTAAAAAGGGACTTATTTTTCCAGGGAATGGGCAGCAGTCTTCCCTGTGAATTAAATATCTTGCACTGCGCTCGCCAATCCGCCTGCAAAGCGTGGTGATTATGGCAATACCCCCCGTTAGGGGAATGCCCATGTCCAGCAGTGGACTGTTGTGTCTGTAAAGGTATCAACTGTATGTAGCCTGTACTGTGTTGAAAACAAACAGGTTACTGGGTACTACTAACAGAGATATTTCTAATTCAGTATGGCTCTTATTACGCGCGGATTTCTGACGCAGCGGAGGCACTTATCATGATTGCGACTTATAGTACAGCTCCTTAGCCAAGAGTACAGTCCCATCCGTTTAAATTCATGAAACTTGGCAAGGTTTTATGAAACTTGCACGTAGTAGCTTTGACAAGTATAATTAACAATATCGGGGAGGACAAGCTGTTAAATCAATGTCTCGTCCCATTTCCGCCCTTGTTGCCATACCAAGTTTCATGTCTGTAACCAGATGGGCCCATACCTTCATACCCTCGTAACGCCCAAGTTATTTTAACGCTAACTATTTTGTACAATAAGATGTACATTGGGCGTTACAAGGTTCACTTTTTCCTGAAACTTTTTTGATGTTCCCCATGTTTCCCGTAGCTCTCGGCCTACAAGCAGCAGCCAACAGCCCGCCGCCGTCCAGACAAGACTCCTCCTCCTCCGACGAAGAAGTCAACAGACGGAGACAGAAGAAGCAGAAGAAAGAGAGGGAATACAGCGAGGGGGAGTGGTCTAGTGATAGTGAAGATGACTCTACTGAGCCAAGTGTCAACGGGGATTAAATATCTAGGGATCATCGGGTCGTTGAACGACTCGGTGTCCCACAGAAAGAAAAAGGTACGTCGATCTACTTTTATCTGCGCGTATCGGCGAATAACCCGATGATCAATTCGACGACGACCCGATAAACCCTGATGTGGACTGGCGATAGTGAAAATGATTCTACCGAGATCGTGACGTCGATTTTTTTCTTATCATGTAGGACATCAAGTCAACAAACGACCTTATGACCGTCAATGATCGACCTAATGGACCCTGGTGTCGGAGTTTTTAAACCGCCTTCTATCACTTATAGCTTCAGTAAGTCGACTATAATATGTAAATAGATTTGTAAAATGTTAGTAATGAGATGAATTTTGTAAATTTTTGTTACTCTAGGTGAATACTATACAAGAAAATATAGAAACCAGTAACTTCACACAAATAGGACTCAAACTATGCCTTTTAAAGTAAAGTGCAAAGTATAATAACGTCACACTCAAAATAGAATTTTTAATTTGGTACTTCTAATAGAATATTTTACAACGTGTGTTTTTTTGTTTCTATATTTTCTCGTTTGTAATTAATTTCATAGTTGATTACAATAAATATAAATTTTCACTTTTATTAGAGAATCTACGTTTGGGAAATTTTTGGTGTCGTATGTTTTCTCGTTTGTAGTTATTCTATTCTGTAGTTTATTTTTACTTGCGCGTTTTGACATTGTTTTTAAATACTTAATAAAATAATAGTCCGAGTTCTTAATTGGCAGTTTGTATGGAGGTATGGTCCCATCTGGCAGAAATAATGAAACTTGGCATGTGTGTAGCTTACATGTGTAAGCTTCAGGAAAAGAAGGGAAGCAAGTTGGACCCCTCCTGCTTCCCCCCTTTACCCCCCCTTTTATGTCCCAAATTTCAGTTATCTTTATTTTTCTCGGAAACGATTAAAGATAGGAGAAATTTGTCAAGGTAAGAAATATTTCTTTTAAAATTGTCTACATAATTGTTCTTGGGTAGATGTTGATAGGACTTATACTTTTCGAGTTATGCTTCTAGGAAACCTATCATTTTTTTGAAGGTGACTTCCAGCTCTGAATTAGCCATAACTACCATGTGATAGAATATTTTTCAAATTTGCTATTGGCTGTTGTTAGTTAGGTAGTCTTCAAAGGAAATCCGCAGAGACACCACTTCAATCACGCCTGGGGAGGGGGGGGGAGGCAAAGTTTATTTTTTCCGAGCTGAACTTGAGGACTTCTGACTCCTTAAGTAAATGTGACACGAGAAATTGAGTATCATTTTCGAATAAATCAAGGACGGAGTATTCATTTCTGGGACGCTTTTTGGTACATTTCATACAAAAATATAAATATATTAGGAGAAAATGAAAAAAAATATGTTTCTTTCTCATTCAAACTCTGTTTTCTTCTGAAACTTGAGACATATTTATTAGATAACAACACATACTCGAAGACATACTCACCCTTATTATAAAACTATATTTTATTTTCGAAAATATTAGAAAATACCTAGCCTACGGAAGCCTAAATATTTTTACAAAGTTATGTTTGTAGCTGGAAAAATTTCAAGTTCATAGATTTTGTATGCAAAAATAAGATTACCAACCGCAAACTTATATTTCTCAATTGTCGCTAAACCATTCCAGATAGAGAAATGCCCTCATAGGGAATGTTGTTTATACTGAAGGGTAGTTTTTGTTGGAATAAAGAAATTGAGGACCTGGAGTACTTGATGTTTAAGAAGACATTACAGTATCTCGAATAGTTTTAGCTGGGCTGTTAATGTTCCACATCAAGTACTCCAGATCTTCAATTTCTATATATCAGCATAAACAACTCTTCAGTATAAACAACATTTCCTATGAAGGCATTTCTCTTTCTGGAATGGTTTAGCGACAATTGAGAAATATACGTTTGCGGTTGGTAATCTTATTTTTGCATACAAAATCTATGAATTTGAAATTTTTCCAGCTACAAACATAACTTTGTAAAAATATTTAAACTTCTGTAGCCTAGGTATTTTCTAATATTTTCGAAAATAAAATATTGCTTTATAATTCGGGTGAGTATGTCTTTGAGTATGTGTTATTATTTAGTAAATATGTCTCAAGGTCATGGAGAAAACAGCGTTTAAATGAGAACGAAACATATTTTTTTCTTATTTCACTTAATATTTTTATATTTTTGTATGAAATGTACCAAAGAGCGTTCCAGAAATGAATACTCCCGTCTTTGATATATTCGAAAATGATACTCAATTTCTCGTGTCACATTTACTTAAGGAGTCAGAAGTCCTCAAGTTCAGCTCGGAAAAAATAAACTTTGCCCCCCTCCCCCCATCCCCACAGGCGTGATTGAAGTGTTGTCTCTGCGGGTTTCCTTTGTAAACTACCTAACTAATAAAAGCCAATAGCTAGTTTGAAAGAATATTCTATCACATGGTAGTTATGGCTAATTCAGAGCTGGAAGTCACCTTCAAAAAAATGATGGGTTTCTGAGAAGCATAACTCGAAAAGTATAAGTCGTATCAACATCGACCTAAGAACAATATTGTAGACAATTTTATAAGAAATATTTCTTACCTTGACAATTTTTTCCTATCTTTAGTCGTTTCCGAGAAAAATAAAGATAACTGAAATTTGGGACATAAAAGGGGGGGTAAAGGGGGGAAGCAGGGGGGGTCCAACTTGCTTCCCTTCTTTTCCTGAAGCTTACACATGTAAGCTACACACATGCCAAGTTTCATGATTTCTGCCAGATGGGACCATACTTCCAGCTAAGGAGCCGTACTATAAGACTCGTAAAGGATAATTCCGAAAAACATTATTATGCCTGAACAGTAACCAGTTAGTTACCACGGAAACATTTACTTCACATGAAAAATATGCCATGTTTAGAATTTACATCATCACATCCTAGAACTAAATTAGATAAAACAGAGACAAAATCGACAATGTTTTGTTCCAATAATGGTGAAAAACATTTCCATGCATAAAAGACAAATAGTTTTAGTTTCACAGTTGAACAACGAATATCGTGATAATAAAAATATATTTTAGCAATTCAATTGCTTATTGCAATTTTATACGTTTATTATTAACGTCTTAAACTGCTGAAGTTACGCTACCACACAAAGATGTTAATAATATTATCTTTTTCAAACCATAATTATAAATAAATTATTTTAGTCCTTGCACCAATTCCTTCAGTACCCTTCTTTATGTCCGCCCTATATTCGCTCAATAATCTATTGTATAAGAGAAGTAATTTTAACATACAATTGGATCTTTTGTATCATAGCATACATATACCTCTACACGTTTTATTGTATAGAAAGCCTTATTCTTGTAAATTATTATGTATCAACTTGAAAGTACGAAAGACAAAATAAATCTAGTTTATAATAAAATAAATAGTTTTATTATAATTACAACTCTTAGATTTGAAGAAAAATTCTTGTCACGTGTATAAAATAATGGAGCCAAAATAACTAATTATCTTATCTGCACAGTATTTTGTACTTATTTGCCTCGATGATATACGGATAGCAAAAAAAAAAGGGGATTAAGTTACATTTATACAGTACCGAGAAAGAAGTTGAAAGTCACGATTAGAACTACAGAAACTTGCAACATTCTAATATATTTTATTTTAAAGATTCATACATAAACATAAACAAACATATTATAGTCGTTGTTCTGTGAAACACGATTGTTGTTGACTGTACTTACCAAGATTCTTTAAAATTATGTCATTAAAAATACAATAACAAAATGTTATCACGAAGTCGTAAAAATTATAGGTTATCGTGAGGGCGCGGTAACATTTGTTTCAAAGCTATTACGTATTTCATTAATTTGCTATGTCAGAGACAAAATAGCCAGCCTTGATCTTTCTAAGAAAAGCGATATTTCTAATGACGAGTAAACATTGTTTGGAATATTGTTTACAAGTTAACAGCGAGTGTCGACATAGTATGACTTGAAAAAAAAGTTCTGCGCATGTTTTCACATGATATTCCGATGTATTTTATGGACCTTCTAATCATTATGGCACAGTACTACATTTCTTTTGGGTATAGTTCCGACCCATGTCTAGACGTTTGTCTATTCATTGTATGTCCAAATTACAACCTTAAACGTAATTTTACACGAGTAAAGGAGCAAATAAACCACAGTTTCAATAGAACAAAATATGTACTTACGTACTTACAATAGCAAAAACAATGACAAGTTTGACAATATTTCCCATTTTGACTAGCTCATAACATCATAATCTGCAGTAGATATGTACCTACTTTAAGATAGCTATAATTCCATTGTCAATCAAATGTAGTGCCTAAACATACCACCTAGAGTCTTCTGGGTTCTAGATATATCTTTATTATCTTGTTGAAATAATTTTGTTTACATGGTGGTTTATGGTAATAAAGATAAAGCTTAGTTTATGCAAATATTACAGAATATTTAAAAGAATCAAAAGCATGTTTCACAATGTAAATATCAAGATATATTTTCTTCATTTCTTGAACACCTTTCTTATAACAACAAAATGTGTATTGCTCTGATCATGAATTTGAGGTCCGTTCCGCCATTGCCAAAAAGAGTCTAATCGAAATTTGTGTTCCAAACTTCCACATAACACAAAAATCTGCATTGAATTAAAAAAAGGAGACCTAACTTGTGTGTCCAAATACAATGTATTTAGCCCTACATGAGGTTGCCCTACCTTAGACGAAAAAAGTGCCTCGGTACCTGAACGACAAAACTCAAAAATCTGCATTGAATAAAAACAGCCCTATCTTGTTATTCGAAGCAATTTCAAGGGCATCAAAGGGTTTGCCAAAAACTTGACTGGTGGCCTTTCAAGATGTTCCGCAATCGAGAGGTGTCATGTAATCTGACACTTGGGATTAACTCTATCTATGGGTATCGTTTGTTCTCCGCCGACGCAGCGACGATATGAACCTGGTGGGTTCCGATATAAGGCTGGTGGGTGTGACGCAGCCCTTACTGCTAGCTTTGAGCAGACAGTGCTATCGTGGATTTGAAACATGACTGAAGTGAGTATACTTTGTGTTATTTACATGTTTCTTATTTTTATTTTTGGTCCTCCAAAAATGCTTTGATATTTTTGTAGAGGTGTTCGGAAAAGAATCATCTATTAAACTATGCACACCTATTTAGAAATTTGGCGCCCTTGTGCAAAAAAGGTTTAACGTTTCACTTAAAAAGAAAATGTGAGGGAAGAGGTGCTTCACCATTGCATTGAGCATAGCGAGCGAAGCGAGCTCGTCGTTTCATGTTAAAATAATCACATAAAATCTTATGCCAGTAAAGCAACCTCGTCTGTACACGTGAAAACAGCAATACAATGCGTACCTATCGCGAGACATAATTTTATTTTCTTAAATGTTTAGGGCCCCGTGTCGCTGATCGACCCGTCGCAACTTCTCCGCCCGGAGAAGGTGTACAATGACAAACCGATCGAGGCGTTCAGAGACTACTCCGTGGACGAGGATGACCCCATCAAGGCGCGTGTGCGCAGGACCTACTACGAGATGCACACAAACATGACCGTCGACTTGGTTAAACGTGAGTATAGAAGGATGGTATAGACTTCTTTACTTTCGACGGCCCTGTCCAACTGAAATACTATATAGAATAAAATTTTACTAGTGAAATAAATATATAGCGAAAACTCGGAATCGGCTGTTGATAAGGAACAACTTTCCCCAAAGAACATAGGTTGAAATATGCAAAAAAGATTTGGATCTCCCATACTACCTAACTCAAATCCCCTGATCGGCAATTTTGTATGGAAAGTCTTTTTTTTATATTTCTGCCTATGTTCCTTTGGGAAAGTTGTTCCTTATCACTAGCCGGTTCTGAGTTTTCGCTATCGGTCACTATTCACTAGTAAAATTGCACCCTATAAGTATATCCAGCGCACATGAAAATGCACTGAAAAGTTTCCAATAGCCCTCAAAAGCACATCCCTAGGTATAAATATCACTATTTGTACTTTGGGTAAGTAATTTGTGCTCTGACGGCGAGTTTGAAGATTTTGATTTTGGTACTTAGGATGACCAACAAAGGCGTAAAAAGTAGCAAAATATCAATTCAAATGACCTCTTGTTCTGCCTCAGGCTGAATCAGGACCAGATTTTTGTACCATTCAACATAAGTATTGAGGTAGGTAGGTATCGGTAGTTCAGATTATATTGATCTGTTACAATCCAGTACAAGTGTAGTACTAATCGTTGTAACCTTTTGACACAATTTATTGCAAATAGATAAGGCTGAACGCGTGACAGCAAAGCGCATGGCTTGGTACTTAATTAACACGAGAAAGATAACATTTTACCATGAATTTAGCTATAACTTCTTGAATTATATCGTCGTAAAAACAGGAGATGGGATCTACCTTTTCAAGTAGGTAAAGGCTGAGCCGACGATATGGTATTTCAACCAGTAGGTACATTCTTGGTGTGTCTATCAAATCTAAATAAATACTGGTTCTGAAGCAAAGTTATCTAATATTTCATTCCTGTACTAGGTTCCTAAGGGAAGCACCGTATCCTCAGACGAATTCCGTTTCACGTGCAACTCCTACTCTACTACGAAGGAGCAAATGACGTTATCCGATTGCTATTTTTCTGGTTCACGTGTTTGAATAACTAAAAATAAACCATTATTTATTGCTCTGCACGTGCCCACTCAACGCCTTTGAGAATGCAATTCTACCAATTGATATCCTGAAACTGGAGCGACCTTGACTGATTCTTGTGAGTTATGTTGTGGGTGTTGGAGAAGTCATAATTCAAGGCACAAGGTCGAGGATGAGCATATTTAATGGACATGTATCGTGCAGCTTCCTACTGAGCAGCGGCTGAATGTATTACCTACTAATTATTTTATTATAGTGCAAGCTTAAGAAACAGTCCAAGTATCTTCGCTCCATCCATGTTCCAAGTCAATTAGCCGACAGACCAGTGATTTTTACCCGAAAAGCAAGAGTTTGCTGAAACCAGCAGAAGCAGCTGTTTTATTCACTTGTGTACTTCCCTAACTCGGTTGAGAAATTTTGAGAAATAATATTTAGAAAAAAAGCCCAGAATAAAATGTGTTTCCTTTTCCACCAGAAAAACGCGAGAACTGGCTGAAGTTCAACCACTTCAAGGCTACCATTAAGGAGGCTCTGATCAAGCTGAACGAGCTGGTGGACGAGTCGGACCCTGATACCGACCTGCCCAACATCGTGCACGCCTTCCAGACTGCCGAGAGGATCCGCAAGGACCACCCTGACAAGGAGTGGTACCAGCTTACCGGATTGATACACGATCTGGGCAAGGTAAGAGTACTTATTTCCAAATATCATGTTATTTGTATTTGTATTAAATAAGTGAGTCAGCTGCTTCATTAATTAAATCAACAAAATAAATACATAGGTATTGCAAAGCGAAGCCAGCTCATCATTTTACATTAAAGTTGGCAAGTGAGGGTGAGTTTCAAGAACGCAGTGTAATAATAAAAATAAAAATAACTATTGCGATTGTGAGTGTAGCTAGCTCGGTATTTCACATTAAAAAAATTAACAGGGCTTGCAACAAAAAAGCTTTAATTGTTGCATCACACACAGGTTAAACTTTCATAATTTATGATCAAGGCTTGGTCTTCGACGCGAAACCCTATAGAGCTGCCCAAAATACAATCCATTTGTTACGTTAAATCAAAACAAGCTGATTTATCAACGCATTTACAGAAACAACACGAGACCAAATTAGTTTACTTAATTATTATTTTATCTTGTGACGGTCATGTCACCCCACCACGACTATTTCGCGAGCAACTGATAATATTAATTTGACGCCACTGTAGCGATAACCTATGGCGGATGAACTTGAAATTGAGATTATGTGTTTACTTACCATCGCGTTCATGTGTTTGAAATTTTCCATACCATGCTTTTACATGATGTTATGTTATGATGGAAATGTGTAATATTGATGGGGAAATGAAGAATTTAACTAGTAGAAATACCTATCTCTGACAGGAATTTTGATGCCTGGTAACTTTTTCTTAATGATTACTGAATTTTGATTTGAATAACTAATAAATTTTATGTAGTAATAAGTAGGTAAGCCATTTCTTTTCCCTGATGCATATGGATTGATACAATACTCACGAAAACCCAGGTCTTCGTGTCATAACAAGTACCTAACTACCAGTAAAAATATTTTTTTACCTACAAGTTTTATCTTTTGTAACAATTCTTTTCAGACAGAATCTACGGGTCTATCTGATGAGGAGGTCCCGAATGCAATTAATTACAGAAATACACCTCGGTCCCCTAGACCCGTAGATTCTATCTGAAAACACCATATTTTTTCCTATATAGGTGATGGCGTTCTACGGAGAACCTCAATGGTGTGTCGTGGGTGATACCTTCGTGGTAGGCTGCCAGTGGGCCAACTCCATCGTCTACGGGCCAGAGAGCTTCAAGGACAACCCCGACACTTACAACCCTAAATACAAGTAAGTATCACATATGGCATAAGAATTCTATTATGTTTATTACGCTCACCTAGAATTTGCTACTACAACATACATGCTACAACCTACGTCACGCCTTTTTCCTTGCGGGGTAGGCAGAGCGTCGTTATCGCCACGTCTGACAAATATTTGAGGGCCGTTTTTATTGTCGTGTATCGCTATAGTGACAGGTTGTCAGCCTGTCGCCTAAAATTGCAATACATATGAAACCCTCGAGTCCTTTAGTCGCTTCTTAAGACACGCAGAGGAAAGAAATGGGATGATGCTTTCTAAGCCGGCATCACACGGCACAAAGCAACGCTATTGCAACGCTGCTGCTTATTTCCTTGATTTTCCTTGTATGCGCTTTTTCACTCTCAGGAAGATTAGAATGGATTTTTGTGCAGTATTCTATGCTTATTTACCAGACAACAACTATCATAATGAATTGTTCTTCTAGCACTAAGTACGGCATGTACGAACCACACTGCGGACTGGACAATCTGTTGGTCTCCTGGAGCCATGATGAATACATGTACCAGTTCCTGAAGCACAACAAATCCAAGATACCCGAGGAAGGACTTGCCATGATCAGGTATGTTCGGTTCCAAGCACAATACTTGAAATTGAATACCATTTGAAAACACTTTCCGTGTTAGTGGCCAAGTGTATACTTGCTTAATTCGCAAGCTAGGACAGAACCGCGGTAGCCCTGTTGGTAGTGGCGTCGCCAGTACAGATGCCGAAAGTTGCAGATTCACATTAATGATCGGCGGTCTTCGACGCTTTGGTGTACTCATCTCCTGTTTGGTCAAAACATACGCTGCTCTCAAAACTTTTTATTATTTTTATTTACTCTACCTACCAGAAGCAATATTGTTGATTATACGGAGGCTTTACTAAACTTGTACTAGATATGGATACAGGCATCCCACTTCTGATACCAATGAACACCTATCTCTTCTAGCAAGTATCTCCCTAGATCTTAGTTAATACATTACCAGCTGGACTTTTCATAGAGTTAACGTTTCTTTATATTTTTCCCCAGGTACCACTCCTTGTACCCATGGCACGCGGGCGGCGACTACCGCCATCTCACCAACGAGAAGGATGAGCAAACCCTCAAGTGGGTTCTGGACTTCAAGTGAGTAAACAAGTTACCATTTCTTTTCTAATATTTCATCATTAGAAAACTACATTCCCTCTGCGTAACTACCACCCCACTTATTTAAATCTTAGGTAAAACTTAGCTAAATGCTGATAAAGCTTGGTTTGAATTTGACAAGTATGAGGATTTACTCTTGTTACGCTTGTCCTTGCGCTACGGCACTGTTATTTAATTAAAGACAGTAATTATAGAGTTTTTGACCTTGTCTGAACCATCGAACCATCCTATCTATTGCAAGAAGTCCTACAATTAGCAATATTTGAAATGAGATGTCTTCTTCCAGCCAATATGACCTGTACACGAAGAGCGGCGACGTCCCAGACATCGAGGCGCTGTGGCCCTACTACGAGAAACTCATTGAAAAATACATACCTGGAGTCTGCGAGTTCTGATTTTAGTGAGGCTTTTACAAAGAACAGTATTTTGATATAAGATATAAGTTATGTATTCTCCCAGCCAATACGACCTGATATATAAAACATCCAGATATCCAGGTGCTATGGCCCTACTACGAGAAACTCATTGACAAATACATACCTGGAGTCTGCGAATTCTGAGTGAGGCTCTGACCAAAACACAAGGTGCTATTTTTGACATGTAAAAAAATACTAGAATTATATCTATGAGTGAAGAGGCAACCGAGAAACAATAGAGGAATTGGAGTTCTTGGGGGAAAGTTGTACAAGTTCGTTGATTGTTTCACCCCTTGAAGTATTTTCGGCATCTTTTATGATACCAGTAGTATTGTTAACTATGTAGTTTATACTCTATTTATTATTGTAGTGATTTAGCAATTATGATTAATATAGATTTTAGTGTCTACTCGTTTATACGATGAAATACGTAATATTTACCTATTTATGCATGTGCAACTGTATTAACCGGTATTATATCTGTATCTAAGTACAAATTAATAATTCTTTATTTTAAGTAAAATATATTAATATTAACAAGCACTTTATTCTTTTATTTATTTATGTGTTTATTTTTATTATAATGTTAAAGCTTCAAATACACATAATGTCAATGCAGATGTACCTACATACCTAGTTTATACCTCTCCTTGTATAAATATATTTATCTAAAGTAAAACAGTTCTCTGAGAGGTTATTATCACCCAGCCGATAACATTACAATTTTATTGCTTTCTTGGACTTGGCCCCAATTAATACGATTGACTAATCACTTTTAAATAAGTCATTCTGAGGCTGCTTAAGTTTACTTACATAATGTATTATCGCCAGCACATAAACTTACCTATCTAAGTGACCAACCTATACTGTTTATTTATACAAACACTAAGAAAAACCATTATACGTTAATACCTTGATTGAGTAGGTTAAAGTGCTAACAATAGCGCTTTATGCTTTAAACGTTTTGCTAAGCTGTGGTAAGTAGTAAGTACACTACATCAAAACACATCTTACAATCACAAGTGATAGCATGGCCATAATTAACAAAAATGCTAGACACCATAATAAACCATTCAGCGAGAACGTAGCGCTCTCTTGAAATGAGGTATTGTTGGACACTTTGTAAAAAAGTAAAAAATAGTACTAATCATGGATAGATGGCACCGAACAAAACGCACAGCCCTTTTTTGACGATTACTTAGTTCATGAAAATCAAATCAGTAGGTAACTAGTCAGTTTCATGAGCAAGGAAAATCCACATTTACTGCGCAGTGTCGTGGAGTAGAAACAGTTTAGAAAAAAGTTTAATAAATCACAACAAAATCTTTTGATTAAACGCCTTTTTTTAAAAAAGCTTTAGCTAAAAGAAAAAAAACGTTTTTGTTTAAAAAGCGTTATTTTTCTGTAAAAGAAGGCCCCATTCGTTCAGCCCATGAAAGTAAAAATCAATTGTAAATAAGTCATTAAAATACAAGTTGAAAAGCAATACTTGTTCAGTTTATGGGCTAAGTAAGGCTGAGTTAACTCACTATTATTTTATCAAAAATATTTTTATATCACCTTGTATAAATAAACTCTCTGTAATATCCCATCAGGAGTTGAACCCATGACCATGATAATGAAACGAGGTCTCATAAGTTAACTACGATGGTCATTTTCGCCATAGAGTGACGTCTTCACGACGATAAGTGATAACTTGATAGTTGATAACATTTGGCCCAAGACCCGGGAGGCGTATTCTTCAATCACGGAATTGATTTCGTATGCGCCAATATGTCACGAATAGCCGTTTTATAAGTAATCCGAAATATGGCGGCGTATGCCGCCGTAGACTGCCGGATTAGTTGTCAAATTACGACAGTAATTCCGATATATTTAAGCCGGCTGTCAGCGGCAATTTTTCGGATTTGTTTCATCAAAAACGCCCATCGCAGCTCGTACCTCGTACCGACTATTACTTGAAAAGTTAAGTGTTAAATAGTTTTAAGAATAAAATATTTGTATCTTCCTTAGATGGCATATTATGGAGGATTGTATCCAACAACCTGTTATCTGTATTTGATACCCATAAAATACGAATATAGTTCTGAGTTCTGAAACCACGAATATAGTTGAGTACTACAGCGATACGAGAGGTCAGGCCAGACCTTGCAGCCTGTCGTATGTTAACTCCCATTTCCACTGATTCAAAAATACGCTTCTTGCGCGCGATAATTTAAGTTCGCGACTCGTCGTCGCGCGCGCAGTTTTGTTCACGTGCTGGATTAGAACGATACATTACCAAACATGAAGATTAAACCAGTGAGTAAATTGAAAAAGTGATTCTTTTTTGGCTGTGTGGTGCCGGCTTACAATAGCATCACCCCACATCTTTGCCGTGGGTGCCGTATGAAGCGACTAAGGGATTTAAGAGTTGATGTGTACCTATTGCAAATTTAAGCGATAGACTGACAAACTGTCACCATGGTGATACACAGTCTTCTTAGTGACTCTCAAATTTCTGTCAGACAAGGTGTAAATATATGAGCGTTTTTTATAGCTGTTTGCGCTCTGCCTACCACGCAAGGGATATAGGCGTGATATATGTATGTATGATAATTTTTTGGGTACCGTGAATTTGTAACCTGGCGATTTTTGCATTTATATGCCAGATTTACCGTACAGTTTGATCTTGCATTATGGCATATAAAAATAATTAATGTGTCTGTGCATTTAATTAAATCGCCATATGTACCTAGGTAGGTACTCAGTAATTACAAAAAAAATACGCAGTTAAAAATGGCAATCAAAACTTAATTAAAAATGAATAAAACTCTAATTACGATCGTTAAACATATTTAATTGCTGACACGTTTTCAAAATTTCATTATCTAACAATTGTTTATTTACATCTTTATTTATTAAACTTATTTAGGACAACCAATTACCTAATTGTAGGCAGTTATAAAACAATTCTATACATTCAATAAATAGGTACCTACCTATGGTATAATTTTATCTTGGATTGAATTCAATTACTTACGTAGGTACCTTTACATAAAACATGAAATAAAAATATAGGGTGAAACTTTATTAGTGACCGATAGCGAAAATACAGGACGGCCTCGTAATAAAGAGCAATTTTCCCGACGAACGTAGGATGAAACATGAAAAAAGAAATGGAACTCACTAATTTGAGTTACTAGAGGAGGAACAACTTTTTTATGTATAAACCTATGTTCTTTGGGGAAAGTAGTACCTTATCACAAGCCCGTCCTGTATTTTCACTAACGCGGTCACTAGTAAAAAATTCACCCTATATAAGATATACCTAAACTTGGATTTACCTTCTAACTAGGACTCACCTATCAAAATGCTGGACCCCTCGCTGCTGCTGCGGCCTGAGGCGGTGTACGACGACAAGCCGATAGACGCGTTCAGAGACTACTCCATCGACGAGGACGACCCCATCAAGGCGCGCGTGCGCAAGACCTACTACGAGATGCACAGCAACATGACTGTTGACTTCGTTAAAGGTGAGCATAACAAGAAAATCCTCGAGCTCGCTTCGCTCACCGATAGACGCGTTCAGAGACTACTCCATCGACGAGGACGACCCCATCAAGGCGCGCGTGCGCAAGACCTACTACGAGATGCACAGCAACATGACCGTCGACTTCGTTAAGGGTGAGCAGAACAAGAAAACCGACGAGTTTGATTCGCTCACAATCACCATTAGGTATTATCAACCCAGGCCGCTTCTCCATTGCGCTAATCATCCATCTCGGCTCGTTGATGTCATCTCACCACCACCGGGCTGATAGTCTGCCCACTTTTTTTTTCCTTTTATATCAGTCTGTCACTATGATCAGGCCAACTATGTTTCTCTCCTGGACCACCCCTTTGTGACTGCTTGCCAATTGTAAGCTTACCTCCTCGCATGGGTGGCAGAATGGGAATCAGGGGGGCCCTCCAGTGACCTCTTCGAGTTCAACCCAAAACAAAAACCGCCTGGCTTTGATGCCCCTCGCAATGTCTGCTGTACCCTCGACCGCATCAGAACGAGTGTTGGCAACTGCGCACATTTATAGCACAAATGGGGTTGGAACGAGTCACCGGCCTGCCAGTGTGGATGCCCAGAGCAGACATTGCACCATCTGGCTTTCGACTGCCCTCTCAATAAATACAGCGGGTTAAGGGCAGATTTTAGATATTTCTCCTCCGGCGCCCGAGATTATCTCTGTAGTAAAAACTATAAACTTTGACCAGTTTAATGGATGCCATGCCATACGATAAATAAATAAACCTCCTCGCCCACATGTGTATTGTATTACTGTTTAAACGTAAAAGCATGAGCTCAGTTCGCTAGCAATACATGTGACGAGTTTACTTCGTTCGCAATATCTAATGAAAGTACTCCCAACTAATAATCTAATTGCCAACTCATCTCCTTCCAGCAAAAATGGACAAATGGCTGAAATTCAACACATTCAAATCGACCATTAAAGACGCGCTGATCAAGCTGAACGAGCTGGTGGACGAGTCAGACCCTGACACCGACCTTCCCAACATCGTACACGCCTTCCAGACTGCCGAGAGGATCCGCAAAGACCACCCGGACCAGGACTGGTACCAGCTGATTGGACTCATACACGACCTCGGGAAGGTAAGCATCAGACCACCACACCTCCTTACCTTCCAGATGAGAGGATCTGCAACGACTATCCAGACCAAGATTGGTACCAGCTGATTGGACTCATACACGACCTGGGGAAGGTAAGCGAACATGACTCCTCTTAACCATCCAGGCTGCTGAGAGGATCCGCAAAGACCATCCTGACCAAGATTGGTACCAGCTGATTGGACTCATACACGATTTAGGAAAGGTAAGGGCCTTGTGAGACAAAGAACGATAACTTTGTTCAAATTCAATCACGACCGATCACGACTAATGTCACTGATACGATTCATTCTACGCAACAATCTCTGTGACAAATCGCATTTCGACCGATCCAAGTCTTTGATATTTTTTGCTATTGCCGTTCCATTTACGCCTCTTTCCCGGAGGGGTAGGCAGAGACTACATCCTTCCACTTGCTACGATCCTGACAAACCTCTTTCGCTTCTTCAACGTTCATCACTCTTTTCATGCACGCTCGTCGGTTTAGGTTACTCTTGACCTGACCTTTCTTTACAACGTCCCCGATTTGATCTAGGTACGTCTAGGTCTTCCCCTTCCAACGCAAAACACAAGAAGTCATTAGTAACAAACTTTTAGATAACTGATATTTTATCGAGACATGGCTGAGACGCTTTACATATTGGAACGAAGACTTTCCCTGGTCCGATTAAAATGTAAAACGTTACCAAATCCGTTCCCTGTTTCAGGTGATGGCTTTCTACGAGGAGCCGCAATGGTGCGTGGTGGGGGACACATTCGCGCTGGGCTGCAAGTGGGGCAAGTCCATCGTCTACGGGGACGACAGCTTCAAGACCAACCCCGACACCTACAACTCTAAATACAAGTGAGTAGGGTGCTGTTTCCAGTGGCTGCAAGTGGGGCAAGTCCATCGTCTACGGGGACGACAGCTTCAAGACCAACCCCGACACCTACAACTCTAAATACAAGTGAGTAGGGTGCTGTTTCCAGTGGCTGCAAGTGGGGCAAGTCCATCGTCTACGGGGACGACAGCTTCAAGACCAACCCCGACACTTACAACTCTAAATACAAGTGAGTAGGGTGCTGTTTCCAGTGGCTGCAAGTGGGGCAAGTCCATCGTCTACGGGGACGACAGCTTCAAGACCAACCCCGACACTTACAACTCTAAATACAAGTGAGTAGGGTGCTGTTTCCAGTGGCTGCAAGTGGGGCAAGTCCATCGTCTACGGGGACGACAGCTTCAAGACCAACCCCGACACTTACAACTCTAAATACAAGTGAGTAGGGTGCTGTTTCCAGTGGCTGCAAGTGGGGCAAGTCCATCGTCTACGGGGACGACAGCTTCAAGACCAACCCCGACACTTACAACTCTAAATACAAGTGAGTATGGTGCTGTTTCCAGTGGCTGCAAGTGGGGCAAGTCCATCGTCTACGGGGACGACAGCTTCAAGACCAACCCCGACACTTACAACTCTAAATACAAGTGAGTATGGTGCTGTTTCCAGTGGCTGCAAGTGGGGCAAGTCCATCGTCTACGGGGACGACAGCTTCAAGACCAACCCCGACACTTACAACTCTAAATACAAGTGAGTATGGTGCTGTTTCCAGTGGCTGCAAGTGGGGCAAGTCCATCGTCTACGGGGACGACAGCTTCAAGACCAACCCCGACACTTACAACTCTAAATACAAGTGAGTATGGTGCTGTTTCCAGTGGCTGCAAGTGGGGCAAGTCCATCGTCTACGGGGACGACAGCTTCAAGACCAACCCCGACACTTACAACTCTAAATACAAGTGAGTAGGGTGCTGTTTCCAGGTGATGGCTACGAGGAGCCGCAATGGTGCGTGGTGGGAGACATGTCTACAGGGACGACAGCTTCAAGACCAACCCCGACACTTACAACTCTAAATACAAGTGAGTAGGGTGCTGTTTCCAGGTGATGGCTACGAGGAGCCGCAATGGTGCGTGGTGGGGGACACATTCGCGCTGGGCTGCAAGTGGGGCAAGTCCATCGTCTACGGGGACGACAGCTTCAAGACCAACCCCGACACTTACAACTCTAAATACAAGTTAGTAGGGTGCTGTTTTGCAGTGAAATATTATTTCTTAGCATACAAGTGTCTTACATGTACTTGAACTTACATTACTCGATGCCTTCATACCCTTTTTATCTTTCATTTTTAAATAACAATTTACTTTTTGCTATTTTTAAATTGAAATGTTAGTGGGCTAGACAGTTATTCGACGTATTCATCCTAGTTTATTCAATAGGGCATCTCAACTTCGTGAGATCAGAAGTGGGATTAAAATCGATTTTAATATGAAAGACCTTGTGTTTGTAACATTGCTTTTATTTAATTGTACAACTGTATGTTCCAGCACCGCGTGTGGAATGTACGAACCGAACTGCGGTTTAGAAAACTTGCTCATGTCGTGGGGACACGACGAGTATTTGTACCGGTTCCTCATCCACAACAAGGCCAAGTTCCCCAAGGAAGGACTCTGGATGATCAGGTAAGGTCATTTAAGGTGGTTCGTTACGTCATACAAACGAAAAACTGCACTTCAGTCGGGTTACACATGAGCTGTAGAGTTTCTTTTTAAAGAAACTTTATTCTGAATGATGAAGGCACACGTAAATTTGTCGCAAAACTACTTATAGTTAAAAGATAATCAGTATTTTCTGCACAATAAAATTAAACGTATTTATTGCAGCAGTAGCTCCATCTATTTTCGTAAAGTGGCGACTCGCTTTTTACGGGGAAATCTGATGATTTAAAAATTCTTTTTAGTGTTTTGCGACAATCTTATATACCTACAGGACTCCCAATCAAGTTTTTTAAACCGACTCTTGTCTCCTTTACATACATAACTCCATTGAACTTTTGTATGGAAAACGGAACGCCTTAAGCCAAAGTGTTTAAAAATATGTATGACGTAATATGACAACAGTTATATTTGGCAACTGAAATGTAATTTAAATTCACATGCCTCGTCACATGCAAATGAAATGTCATAGTTGAAAAATTACGTAGAGGCGAAGAGTCGAAGTTAGGACCAACCAATGATAATTATAATAGAGTATTAATTTAAATATGTGCCATAGCTTCAGGGTAGGTTTAATATCGGTAAAGGATGCCGCAAAAATATTGAAAAAATCCCAGTCACAATTTTATTTTACTTGTCTGACATTTGATTCAAATGCCTATATCTCGGCCGAAATTCGTTCAATCTTGAAGTTGTTTAGACGAAAGTACTTGTATGAGCACTCTCTAAATAACAAAATTGATTTTAAAAAAAAAAAGATTTGACTAAATCCGAAAAAAAATTTTTTTTTGATTGGGATTATTTTGAATATTTTTTGCGGCATCCTTAATCGATACTTAACCTACCCTGAAGCTATGGTGATGAACTGGTGTATACGATTTGTGTTTGGACTTCGCAAGTATGACCATGTGTCACAATACCGCTCGCTGTTAAAGTGGCTATAGCCGTGATGGCCACAAATAATAGATGGTAGATATTGCTTGGATGATCTTTATTCAAAGATATGGACCCTGCAGACGTAACAAACATTAACACACTGTGGAGTATGGAGGTGAGCAGATGGTTGTCGGGAATGATTTGAGGCTTACCTTGGGTGGGTCCATTAATGTATCACAAAATATATAAGATAGACAAAATGTTCACTTTCAGACAATGATTCAGTAAGCTTTTTGAACTGTTTCGGGAACTTCACTTGGCTAAATGCAGTTGCAAAAATGTGCGAGAGTACAAATTAACAAGGATAGGTGTTGACTTCACCGTCAGTTAGAGAGGAGTGCGTCAAAAAAGCCAAGAACGGTGACGTTTCGGTGCCGTGTTCCAAATTTAAGTTATAAAATGATTCGAAAAGGGAGATGTGAGGGTGGCTTAGGGAGGATGTCCATGCAGAGTTTGCACTCTGCTACAGTACCCGGGAGGGCCGGAGAAAAAAAAATTGATTGCCCTGTAATCGATTTTTTTTTTTAAATGTAGAAATATTACAATATGTATAGGATGCTGGTAAAATTTTGGTGTGTGTTCCGAAATATTGTGTGTTAATTAGTGAGTGTGATGTAAGTGTAAATAAATTAATTGAAAGTGTTTTAAAGTTAATTAAAAATCAATATTAAATGTAAGTATGGGTCGTGAGTGATCAAAGATTTTGAGTGTATGTGATATCTACAGTGAGTATGTACATGGTGGAAATTCTAAGTCAATCATACGTCATATCATGCATTCGTCGTCAATCTAGGTGTCTGATTCCTATTACACGAAATCAGGCCCTTACAAATTGGAGAACAGTTTTGCTTATATTAACTGTTCTCGAAGAGTTTCCACCAGGGTTGTGTCGGCTTGTAAGTCACAACCGACTCTATAATCCTTAGCTTTTGGCTTGTTTATCGTGTCGCTAGACCCGCACGGTGATGTAGTATTTACAAGTTTGAGAGAAAGTATTAAATTATTACGAGAATCGTAATTGAAAAAAAATTGTATACGAGAAATAGTTGGCGTATACGTTAAGTTCAAATTGTGGAAATCAAAAGGTAGACTAAGTTAATATAAACTTGGTTAGCAGCAAGTTTAATTAGGATTGAAGTATAAATTTATTAGAAATTGTTATTATTGAGAAGTGGATAATTACGACATTATCTTTGTCGATAAGGTGTATCTAATTTTTTTAATTAGATAATTAATTGTAACAAGTGAAGAAGGAAAATAGTTAAATATAAAATGATTTATCATAAGTTGTGTTTGACATCCGTCAATGTTTGATGGTAAAGCCGAAAAGCGTGATGAGGTGAAAAAGGTTTACAAAAAAAATAAAATGTGTGCGTGACTACTTTCTAGTGTAGTACGCTTTATCCAATTATGGATAATTATAGGTTGAATAAATTTTAGTTTAGTTAGGTTGTTTTGCGGTTTTGGTTGGTTTTAGATCTTTGATATGCCAACGTCCTAAGTTGTTGTTGTTCGTATCGGTTAGGTTATATACTAAAGGAGAAATCTTTTGGGATACGATGCATTTAATGTATTTTGGTGCTAATTTAGCTGAGAAGTTTTTGTCGGAAGAGCTTATGGGATAATTGCGTTTCCAAACTATATCGCCAGGTTCAAACTCTAAGTTTTGACGATGTTTGTTGTAGTGGGATGCGTTGTTTTGGTGAATGGAGTGTAGTCGTGATTGTACTTTATCAAAAATGGGGATAAGCTGGCCGAGATTTTCTGCATATATATCTCTTGGAGCAAAAATGAGGTCGTCCGTGGTGTCCTTTTGGGAGTAGGTAGAACCACACGGTACTAATTCGCGACCGAACACTAGGAAAGCTGGGGTAAACTTGGTTGATTCGTTAACAGACGAGTTGATAGCGAATTGTATTTTATGGAGGTGTTTGTCCCATGTTCTGTGGTCGTCATTAACAAATGATGCCACTGCCGTAATAATGGTTCTGTTGTATCTTTCAACAGTATTTACCTGAGGGCAATGAAGGGTATAAAGTGTATGTGTGGTATTTTGTATGAGTGAAACATGTCCGTTAATTCTGAGCTTGTCATTTGGGGACCGTTGTCTAAAATGACTGTTTCTGGAATACCGTAGTTCATGAATACTAAGTCTTCTAGGACATGTTTGATGACCGAGGAAGTTGCGCGTTTAATTGGGAATAATAGGCAGTATTTAGAAAAGCAGCAGGTTATTACTAGTATGTATCTGTTTAGTTTACGCGATATGGGTAGTGGTCCAATAAAATCGATTGAAAGGCACTGAAATGGTCGTGAGCATTGTTTAGGTTCGCCCATTAGACCGATAGCATTTTGGTTACGATGTTTATATGCGAGACATGTGTCGCAGCGTGAGATAAATGTTGCCACATCTTTGTACATGCCAGGCCAGAAATAGTTTAGCTTAATACGATGGTAGGTTTTGAAGGTACCGAAATGAGCTGCGGTTGGTGTGCAATGATTTTGTGCAATTATGGAGTTTCGGTGTTCTGCGGGGACGACCAATTTCCAGCTGTATTGTGAATTTAATGGGGTTAGCGAATTAGTGTATTTATAAAGTTTGTTATCTTTAATTGTGTAGTCGGGAGTAGATGAGGGATTATTTTTACATTTATTAAAAATGGAGATGTACCATTCGTCCTTGGTACTACTGGAATTGATAATATTAACATTGGGGATGTTTCGTGAAAGCAGGTCGGGTACTAGATTTTCGGAGCCTTTTTTATGTTTTATTTCGAAATTAAACATAGATAGGCGTATGCACCAACGTGCCAGTCTACCTGTGGGGTTGTCTAGGCGGAGGAACCATTGTAGTGCTGAGTGGTCGGTGTAGATGGTGAATTTGTGGCCATTATCTAGATAGCAGCGCCAGTGCTCTAGTGCTGTTATGACACTTAGAAGTTCTCGTTCTGTGATCGAGTAATTTCGCTGGGGGTGGGTGAGCGATTTGCTCATATAAGCAATTGGCTTTTCTATGCCGTCAAATTCTTGTGTGAGCATCGCTCCGATTCCGAAGGACGAGGCATCGCAATGGACGGCGAAAGGCTTCGTGAAATCAGGGCAGGCGAGGATGGGGTGCTAACTAAGGCTTGTTTAATGGAGTTGAATGCTGATTCAGCTTCTGGTGTCCATTTGAAGGGTGGTGCTTTTTGTGGGTGGAGGTTAGTTTGTTTAAAGGTGTAGCTAGTGTGCTTAGGTTTGGGACGAAACGTCTGTACCAGCTTACGGTGCCAAGGAATTTCTTGACATCCTTTGCTGTTTTAGGTACCGGAATGTCCAGGATAGCTTTGACTTTGTCCGGGTCTGTTTGGAGGCCTTGACTGTTGACGATGAAACCGAGATACTTTAATTCGTTACGGAAGAATGAGCATTTTGGGAAGTTGATGGTTATGTTGGCATCTGTTAATTTAGTGAGAAGTTTGTTGAGTATTTCAACATGACGTTCGAAGGTTGAGGTGGCTATGACTATATCGTCGAGGTAGCAGAATACTGAGTTGTCGCACATGAGATCTGATAGTAAGCTATCCAGAAATCTTTGTTGGGTAGCGGGGCGTTGGTGAGACCGAAAGGCATCACTTTAAATTGATACATTCCGCGACCGGGTACGTGAAAAGCGGTTTTGGGTCTATCCTCAACTCGCAAAGGATTTCCCAAAGGCTTTGGCGATGTCTATGTAAGAAAGGTATTTAGAAACGCGTAGGTTAACTATGAAATCAGAAAAGAGTGCTAGTTTGTAGTCAACTTATTTTGTTATTGCGTTGAGCTTACGGCTGTCGACGCAAAATCTCCAGGTATTGTCCTTCTTAGGGGTAATCAATACTGGGTTAAGCCATGGGCTTTCACAAGGTTCAATTACGTCTAGGCGTACCATGTCATCAACTTCCTTGTGAAGGGCCTTTTGTTTCTCAGGGGATAAACGATAGCATCGCTGCTTTATTGGTGGGTGATCACCAGTGTCGATGCGGTGTTCTACCAGGTGTGTCCTACCTAGTGGTTTTGTGTCCGTAGAAATATTTTTGAATTTTTCTATTATTAGGTTTGCTGTAATTTGTTGGGATTCGGTAAGGTTTTGAAGGAGTTGACAATTTTGATTCTTGGGTTTTATTTATTAGGAAGGTAGTGGTTTTAGGAAATTGGAAGGAGGCTATTTTGTGTAAGACATTTGGGGCAATGTTGAATGCTTTCCAAAAGTCGATTCCTAAAATTAAATTTTGTGATACCTCAGGTATAACGTGAGCTGATATTAGTGAAAATTTATTGTTATAGGTTACGGGAAGAGTGATTAGTCCGATAGAATTTATTTTTGGTTATTGGCTACTGTACCTGTTATCCGTATGTTTTGTTTAATTTGAGGCCTTGTTTTAGTAGTATTTTGTAAGAATCCTTACCTAATATTGTAATAGTACTGCCGCTGTCGAGGAGGCCGTTCAGATGTAAGTTATTAATTTTTACTGTGACAAATGGTCGCTCGTGATCGTTATCATCGAATAAGAGAAGGTTTACGTGGTAAGACTTGAAAAATATCGAAAGTGAGTTTAACCAATTTGTCCAATCTTGTTTATCAAATTTAGAATTGTTATGTTGAACGGGCTCCTCCTTATTTAGTTTTTGGGAGTTTTAGTACATTTAGGGCAGTTGAGGGCTGTGTAACCCTTGTTGCCACAACGAAAGCAGACTTTCTGGGGTTAGTACAATTCTGTAAAGTATGCGAATTGTTTCTACAGCGGGGCATGAAAATTGGGATTGGCTGTTGGTTGGGGATGGTTTATTAGTATTTACGGCATTAATGGCGTAAGGGAAAGGGGATATATGGTTGATAGTTAGGATTGGTAGTGTTTTTATTTGGGTTAGACGGAGAAGGAGTAGTATTGAAGTAATCTTGGGAGTGATTGTTGACGTGAAGTAACTTTTCAGTGAATTTGCATGATTCTAGGAGGGTAGGAATGGAAAGAAGGTCTGGTTGGGTTACTCGCAAACTATATTGGGGTTGTAGGTTGCGTAATAGAATATCGATTTTTCCGTTTTCGGACAATTGATTATGAAGTTTATTGAAAAGGGATTCCATAGTGGAGAAGTAGATTATGACGCGTTCGTTAGGGTGTTGTTTTCTATTTTCTATTAGCTTTTTAGATTATAATCATGATTTCCAATTTCAAAATCGTTTATGATTGCTGATTTGAATGTTTGCCAGTTTGTGAGTGTGTCTTTGTGTGTTCTGAACCAGTCTAGTGCCGGTCCAGAGAGAATGTCGTAGATGTGGTTGTATAGAGTGTGTTCAGTTAGTCCTCTAACTTGGGCGTATTCTTCCACACGGATTATGAAATCTCGTGGGCAGCCTTGACCCTTAAAATGAATCTTTTAAGGTCTGTTTGGTATTTGTTATTGTTGTTTGCTATTGTGT
Organism: Phthorimaea operculella; assembly: GCA_024500475.1. Lineage (NCBI taxonomy): Eukaryota > Metazoa > Arthropoda > Insecta > Lepidoptera > Gelechiidae > Phthorimaea > Phthorimaea operculella. The sequence goes on from JANFCV010000030.1 coordinate 2,840,581, forward strand.
TCAATTTTTCGGTAAGTGTTTCGAAATAGGTGTTTGCGGGGTTAAGATTTACGCTGCTGGTTTGTGCCGAGCAGTATGTGGAGGAGGTGGGTTAATCAAGTTGTTGTATTGTGTTTCTAGCTCTCTTAATCGTTTGAATAGGTCGTTATGAGTAGTTAGTTGTTCGTTTGTAATGTCTTCAGATTCAAGGTTAATAAGGTTGAATCTGAGCTTAGTGTGTGTAATGTAAGGTGGTATTTTATTTTTCCTATTAGGAAAACTTAGTAGGCTAGCTTCTATTAGGTTAAGGCATTTAGTTATATCTCGGATATCGGTATCGAGATTGTTTGGGCTAGTTTGGTTTATTGGCTGATTGGAAGTTATTGCTTGGGCTAATAATTGTTGGAGAGTTTCTACAGTTTGGTTCTGGTTGATTTCAACGTTTCTTATTTTTAATTCATATTGGAGTTCAGGTTTATTTAGGTAATTATAGTTTTCCATTGTAGTGTTTTATTATGAAGGAAAAGAAACAAAGTTTGTATTTAAAAACTTTGAAGTAAATTTTAAAATAAAATTGACACTAGCTGAATTGCTCGTGGGCAAAAGTCGAAGTTATTAACTAATACTTGACGTTGGCAAAATCCGTTTGGTCGGAGCCAAAAATTAAAAGAAGTCCAATGACTATCTTTGGTTACTGACACTGGCTAAGTTCTGTTAGCAGATGCCAAAAAAAATAAAATAGGGGAGAAATGAAATGACAACCTTGGTGTCAACTGAGTGGCAATGACAATGAGTGTTTGACTTGACACTTGTTTGTTTGATCGTATCTCTGGGCAGTGTCAAGCGTGTCAAACTTGTCAATCTAATTTATTCTAAGTTTGTTTATTTTGTAAATTATTTAATTATTTTGGAATGTTTATTTAGTTTCCGAATTAAATTTAGTCTAATTATTTATGTGTGGTGTAAAGTGAAATCAGCGGAAAGGTAAGTGAGTAGGTACCTACTGTAATCAAAAATGAAATTGGTATTAGCTTTTAAAATTTTATCGTGTTATTTAGTGGACGTATTGTCCACTGTTGGACATTCAGTTTTATGAAATAAGGGTCGCTCTGTACAGCTAAGGAAAACAGAGTGGGTTGCGACTTATCAAGGATAGTGTGTGTGTAGTGTTTGATGTGTAATTTAGTTTTTGGGGTGTGGAAAGGGTGAAAGTTTTATGCCGAATTACTTTGCCGAAATTAGGTCAGGGGTGCCGATGCCCGTTTTAGAATTTTGAAAAATAAGCTAGTTGATGGGGTATGAGATGGGGTATGTATTGAGTTGTGGAGTTGGGGTCTGGCTGTCGGTCTCGAAGACCTGCAGAACCCCGCTAACTACTCGTATGTCCAATTCCTAGGATATTGTCCTAGGTATTGGTGTGAATTATATCTCCGAGTGAAAGATGACTTTCGTCTAAATCCTACACTCGAAAGATATTGTTAGCTACCAATGGGTAGCCGTGATAGTGTCTATTGTCTGTATTATGGGGTGTAACGATTTGATTTGTGTACTGTAGGTGTACTGTAGTTAATGATGATGATGATAATGGGAATTTATTTACAGATTTATTTATTTATTTACAGAGTTGGACGTCGCGGTTCTGGGTGGCTGACGCTTATTATTATAAGATTGGAATTGAAATTGGAGGACTGCAGAGTTTTACTAACTTGTACTATTTTGCCTATTAAATTACCTAATAAATGAATGTGATTATTTGGATTCTTTTTTATTTGCCAAATGGGTCCGAAAATAAGATAGGATAATTTTGAATTTTTTGGTAGTGTATGAATTTGATGATGATGATGATGAACACAAAAAAGGTAACACAATTAATTGAAACAAAATAAATAAAATATCTTGATGTTGAGGTGGTCTTGAGGTGGGTATCTTCTGTCTTGAGTTGTTCTTGTTGGGTAGAGGATCTCAGGGTGGCAGTGGGTCTTGAAGTAACCGGGGCCCCACGTTGGGCGCCAGTATAGCCGTGATGGCCACAAATAATAGATGGTAGATATTGCTTGGATGATCTTTATTCAAAGATATGGACCCTGCAGACGTAACAAACATTAACACACTGTGGAGTATGGAGGTGAGCAGATGGTTGTCGGGAATGATTTGAGGCTTACCTTGGGTGGGTCCATTAATGTATCACAAAATATATAAGATAGACAAAATGTTCACTTTCAGACAATGATTCAGTAAGCTTTTTGAACTGTTTCGGGAACTTCACTTGGCTAAATGCAGTTGCAAAAATGTGCGAGAGTACAAATTAACAAGGATAGGTGTTGACTTCACCGTCAGTTAGAGAGGAGTGCGTCAAAAAAGCCAAGAACGGTGACGTTTCGGTGCCGTGTTCCAAATTTAAGTTATAAAATGATTCGAAAAAGGGAGATGTGAGGGTGGCTTAGGGAGGATGTCCATGCAGAGTTTGCACTCTGCTACATGGCTTCCGATTCGTGAGCGTAGAAACGTGCGAACACTCTGTGTTCTGTATACAGTTCTAAATGAACCCAGTGCGCCACCGTGTCTGAGTGACTTTTTTCAGTTTCTTTGTGATTCGCATGAACGCCAAACACGGTCATCGGGAAACCTCTTGTTGGCACCGAGACGCCATAATACTGGGTTTCTTAACAAATCGTTTGCTTCTCAGGCAGTTCGTATGTGGAATGTGCTTCCTCTGGATATTAGGAAAGCTCCAAGTCGACCAGTGTTTAAGGCCAGATTGCGTGAACACTTTTTAAAACTACTTGAAAAACAGTCATCTCGAGTGTAATTTAGAAAATATCTCTCATTACTACCCACTTGTTTCTTCGGTTTGTTTTTATTTACTTTTAATATTGTCCTTGGTAAGGTAAATACGTATATATATTTATATATATATAATATTAATATATATTTATGTAATATGTTTATATATTAGTGTATAATAGAGGTTAGGTATATATAATTTATATATTACTATTATTATAAATTATACTTTTATTTGTATCATTATTAGGTACTCTTGTACTTGTTTGGTAAAGTTTCAAAACTTTAATTGCACCTGCCCTGTTTTTTCCACATGCCCTAAGGTAGACTGGGAGATAACGCCTTTGGCGTTAAGTCCGCCATTGTACAGTTGTGCATTAAGTTTAATAAATAAATAAAATAAATAAATATGGTACGCATTTAATGGCATCAAACACAACATTTGCAGATACCACTCGTTCTACCCGTGGCACGCGGGCGGCGACTACGAGCACCTCTGCAAGCCCGGCGACGAGGAGATCAAGAAAGCTGTACTAGACTTCAAGTGAGTAACGTAATCATCTCTTTATTTCCACCAGTCATCTCCGGCATTAAACAGGGTTTTACTTTCAATGCGTGCAATAGCTTCAAGGTAGGTTAGTATTGATAAAAGATGCCGTAAAAATATTTAAAAAGAAATCATGGGCAAACAAATTTTTTTTGGCTTAGCAGAAATTTTAGCATTCTTTTTTTAAATATTTTTTGTCATTCATAGCTGTGTTCCAATCAAAGTTCCAATACAAGTACTTTCGTCAACTTTGAGTTTGAACTAATTTTGGATGAGATATCGGCATTTGAATCAAATTTCGGCTAAGTGGAAAAAAATGCTAGGATATTTAAATTATTTTTACGGTATCCTTTATCGATACTCAACCTATCATTAAGCACGCCTTGAAATTAACACTCTGTATAGCGCCTCAACTTTAGCAGCTTCGACTGTATCCTTTATTAACTTCTGAATTCGGATTGATTCTGACTAAAGACGAGTATGATTCATTTAAATTACGACTTACGTGCTTCACCATTTGCCTGCGTGAGCGTGACATTTTAGAGACCAGAAATCTGACTCTGTTACGCGTTCCAACTTAGCAAAGAATGTTGGCTTAATTTTCAAATAATGTTTTTTCTTCTCACAGCCAATACGACTTATACACGAAGAGTGCAGAGATTCCTGACATCGAGGAGCTGTGGCCATACTACGAGAGTCTCATTGAGAAGTACATCCCTGGAGTCTGCGAATTCTAAACACAAACGATGTGGCACTGAAGAAAACTGAAGGTTTATTGTCTCTCCCGCTTACTCATGAACAATCCAGAAATTAAGGTTAAGATTTTATTCAGATGCAATAATTGTTACTTTTCTAGATGCAGCAACATTTACTGAGTCGCACAACATAGTTTATGTCCGGCTTGTCGCTATCAATCACAAGGAAAAAGAAACATGCAAAACAGGTTCATGAGTTAGGGCTAGAGACTGTACAAAATGTTTATTTGGGTCGGGTCCAAAGAAATAGAGTATAATTATTTTTATTTTAGTTAAATTTATTTATATTGTAAATATATTTTTTTACTTCTATCTTTTCTTTTATCCAATAAATGAGCTCTTTTACTGGTTAAAAACGTGTTTACTTGATTTAATAAACCCTTTTCATTTTGTTTTCATTTACGATTTTACTCCTAAAATAAAAGAAGCACTTTTAATAAATCAGGAACTTTATTTTACGCTATATTTACAAAAATGCAAACCTCTCAAAATATGTAATAACTAAATATAAATCTAGGTATAGCTTTAACAACCAAAGTCTAGAAACACAGGGTTTGTTACCGTATAAACTGACAATACAATCAAACTTTTACAATGCAATACGATTGGGGTGCATTTATAATAAATTATTATTCAAAATTAAAACGAATATCTTAAGGGGTTTAAGGGACAGCTCTCCGAATACTGGTAGAAAAACTTGCCCCTTCTTCTACTTACGAAGAAGAAGAGGGAAGTTTTTCTGTTCCACGGTCTGCATGCAGCCCATCAGTATTCGGAGAACTGTCCCTTACACTCCGTATGGTAGTAATCCTATTTATGTCTCTTTCTATTCCTTTATGAGTGAAAGAGACATCAATAGCTTTACTGTCCACAAAAATATAATTATAATTTGGTGCATTCGTCATGCATACATGCGAAATAGTCAAACAACAGGACATAATTAGGAATGAATATAAATTAGCTTCGTATAAACTTTCACTTGTAGATATTCCTACGAAATGACTAGACTCACGAAGCCAAATCATTTAAGTGGACTTGAATCAAATCTAGCTGCAATAATAATCTGAATTATTAAGTTTTGTTTTATTCCAATATTTGGAACGTACGAGTATCATGAAGAATCAAAAAGATAATTTATTTAGATAAGTATTTAAATATCAAAATACATTTTGGGACACTTACACAAGTCACTCAGATCTCATACAAAAGTAATTCTATAATATTAAATTAGTTATAGGCCGGTATACGGTCCGTAGGTACATAGCCTTTGTAAGAAAATACCATTATATCCTTTTGATGGGAGATTCTATCAAACCAATAGGTGCATAGAAATGGATTATAAAAATTTTAGACAGGCAGACAGTCAAAATATCTAAAATCTCAAAACATAAAAAAGTCACAGTCGCAGATTGTCAAACAAGGTAAATGTAGGAATCGACATTCTCATTGACATTTACCTACTCCAGACATTTTTAAACTTTGGCAAACGTACTACCTTGATGTTCTGCGAAAATGGCAATTTATAGTTTGATGATGTTCCTAATTTGGATGTAATAATGGTTTGGTGGATTACGCAATTTCGATTTATCCGTAATAATCTGCCATCAAACGAATAACGGAAAAATATCTACAGTATATATGGTTGCAAGCACTCATCATCACTTCGGTCCATAAGGCATTTCCTATCGTCTATCTTATCTTAGCTTTAGTGAGAATATTCTGGGATTTAGACTTTGCCAGAGGTTTATTACAATAAATGTAATAAAACATAATGAATGATCCTTTTAAAAGTGAATACAATCACATGATTTTAAAAGCTGATGTAAAAAAAACGATGGACCTTTTGGAATGTATCTAGCCACATAAATATGATTTTCACAATTTTGTTCGATTTTTCCACAAAATAAACCTCTGCAAAGTCCATATGCCAGATAGCTAACACAGATGTCACCTACATACAAACAAACTATCAGTATCAGTCTTCTCGTATGGAAAGACGGTTCACAATCGATCATATTCATACACAACTTACTTATAAATACGTTACAAGGCCAAGTCAAGGCATTCGCTAAACGACATATAGTGCGAATCACACAGAAAAAATGCATAGAGACGACTTGTTTTTAGTCTGTTTCCCCTGGTAAAAATTGATATGACGGAAGATCGAGTGGGGTTTATGCACTATTTATAATTTCAGGCTCAGTATTCTTACACTTGTTTCAAAATAGCGCGTCTTGATTCCGTGAGAATCGGTACTAAGTTGCTTTTTTTGTTCACACCCGACATTAAATTATTTACTATTATTATTTTTTCCCAGTATTATTTATGATCTTAATATTTTTACCACTGATGTTTTAGAACCATGTTTTCTGTGTGTCTCGCACTTAGTCAAAAATATCACACTCGCGTACAAGCTACCGCGTTAAATATTAGGAATGTTAGATACAACCTATAGAATATACTGAAGTATAGTAAGACTTAGGGAGAATCAAAGATGAAGGAAGCATAGTATGAAAATAGAATAGTAAAATACATCATCATCATCAGTCCTCATCCACCCATTACCTCTAGGGTATAGTAAAGTACATATGGATGGTCAAAAAGATGCCTATTGTAGAGGAAAGTGCAGTATTTAGTGGCCCCAATCTCGCCATACTCGATACCAATAAATCTTCAACCACATTATTTGATCTGGCCGAAAATAATTTTGAACTTTCTGTTCCACATTTTACCTAAAAGGGTAAACGGTACTCTCGCTACAAAATCATCTTTTGATCATCTCGTTCACTCATTCCAATGATATTACGTATGTAATAAATAGCGTTATGAAAATACTGGATATATCCTATGTTATTTGGAAGATGCGATTAGTTCACGTTAAATCACGTGTAGGTTTACGTCTCTTGCTTTAAAGTGTCTTGCCTCGCGGGTCATTGGGTCGACGAACGACCCGATGAACTCTAGGAGTGACGTGTTTACGTTTCGAAGTGTTTGTAGATGCTGGTGACGTATGACATAACGAGCTGCCAGTCAGGGCGCTCCTGCTGGATCATGTCCTGGATGTTCTGGAACGAAGGTCAATATTGAAAATTAGATTTTGTGAAATGAAGGTAAGCAATCACTCAGACTCAGAATGTGTATTCCGTAATATAAAATGGAATGAATTTTTGTGCAATAGGTATTTTGTTTGCCAATCGTTCGCACAATCTCCCTTTCGCAAAACGTCCTTTCCAGGAGACTGACTCTTCGTCTAAATTTATTATAAACATCGGGTGTATGTACATTTGCGTAGGTATATGTATAGGGCAAAATTTAATTAAGTAGGTACAAATATTTTAAAGGTGTGTTCTACACACAAAACTGAACAACTTATATTAGAAAATATTCGTCAAAATATGAAAAAGAAATTAAGACCTGAATGAAGTGTCAAACTATTTCAGAATGTTTGTATGGCAGGTCCATTTTTTTATTTCGATGTTAAGATGATAAGTCGCTTTTAAAATATTGGTACTTAATCAAATGTAACCTTATACAGTCAGCTGCCTTAGACACAGAAAAAGTGCAAACTTGTTAAAAAAACAGTGATGCAAATATTTACCAGTGTGGTAGGTATGCCAACGGACTCTGCAGCAGCAAATGCAACAGAGAAGTTGGTCCTCTTGTCGTGAGGCGTCAAGGAGGAGTACGGCACTCGACCTTCTCCAAGATATGAGTGTAGAAGCGCGCAGAGTGCCAGCCCATCGTTCCAAGAAGAACTGTAATAAAACACTCAAATTGAAAGAACATTTTTAGGCCGTGTGATGCAGATTGAAAAAAGTTCCATCCATAGCCAGTGGAAGGACGTAGTCTCTGCCTCCGAGAAAGAGGCGTGATTTTACGTAGGTATGTAAGTTTGTATGTCTTCAAAAATGCTCTAATTCTCACCTGAAGTTGGTGATGTCGATGTTGCTGTAGCCGAGGGTCTTCTGTTGACACCATTTCAGCAGCGCGTTACGCTTCGAGCCGCCGTTCTTTACTTGCAGCGCGTTGAGAGGGTCCTTACGCTCGGCTGGGGATACATCAAGAATAAATGTTATTTAGGTAGGTAAACATAGCACGACAGCAACGCACTTAGAATTTCGTTATATTTATTAGGCACAAAGTTATAGGTAGTAAGCATGAGGGTAGTTCAAGTGTCTATAGTTCGACAACTTCGTGCGCGAATAGCACGTCATTTTAATATGACGGATGCACGCCTGTCCCTTTCCCGCTACACCCCCTGCTACCCGCTGACATCTTTGGATACCTCGCTCCCCGATCGCCTTTCACCAATAGGGAAGGTCGCGCACGAACTTGTCGGACTATAATCGGACGTGAGGTTGACTCATAGCCAACTATGTGTAAGTAAGGACCACTACGATTAAGATGACACCGAAATTAAGACTGTACGTATGAAGATGCATCAAATTACTCACAGATGTCAGTATGGCTATTCCTCCTGACGAACGACTCCATGGCCTTCTGCTGCAGCGACATGTTTTGCAGGGCTCGCTGCTCGTCGGGGATGTTGCCGGCCGGGTGTTGCGCGCCGCCGCCGCCGCCCGCCGCGCCCGCCGGCTCTAACACCGCACCGCGGTTAGACACGTCACGCAACGCAAGCATCGCCCCGCACATGGGCACGTTCAACGTGGTCAAAAAGTATGATTCTTTCGTAGCTCTTTTAAACGATGCCTCGATGAACGTGCACTTTACGAATAACGAAAGTATGGAACTGACAGCTGACTAGTATAAAGTTCTATGGAAGAGCGACGAAAGAGACGTAGATGAACGTACCCCAGGGTAGCGGGTGCGTGCCAGCTTGTTTTTAAAGTTCCGTGCCTCAAAAGGTAAATAACGGAAGCCTTATTGGATCACTTTCTTGTCCAGACGGACGCCTATCTGTCAAGACCTTTTTTCTTAGGAACGCGTAAAGATCTGAGCTTCTTTTTATAGGCATTGTAAGATTTTTATTTGGAAACAAAATGATAAAACAAATCAATGACGAGTTTTTTAGTGAATCGTGTGGACGGAAGGAATGGCTGGCACACACCCGCTGGTAAAATGAGCAAACTTCACCGCTGTGTAGAAGGCAAAGTTGTGTTAACATATAGGTACAAGATGATGAACCACCAACTTCAGTATGGGGAGTTGGTATAATGTTACTAAAACTAGTGACCATGACCATGACCAAGCAGGAAAGTATGAATAAATACCATACCATACCATGGTATGGTATTATTGAATAAATATGATGACAAAAATTCTAAAGGGTGAAGTGAAACAGTCCAAGAAACAGTTCACTTCATTAAATGGAACTAATTCATTCTCACATAATGGAAATGGAATATCTATTCATACCCTGTTATAGTTGAGACGGCCACTGACTGCATTCGCCGCCGTGTGGCATTCTCTTTCTCACTTGAGTTTACCACCAAGTGGCCGAGTGACCGTCTCAACTATAGCTAAGCGTATTTGTGTAAGAAATTGTGGCACAGTTTATCGGCTGGTTCACCCGTAGAAAGATTATTCTGCATGTACATCGGTAGGTAGGATAAAACAAGCAAGTCAGGGCGATAAGAAACCCAAATACCTTCATTCAAAACCAGGCTTTCAAGGTCTGCTTGAAAGTAAATTGATATTTTTAGTTGGGTAAGCCCTGCTACGGTGCAACACTTTGGACTGTTTGAAAGTCATTCAGAAGACTGTGTATCACCATAGAGTCAGGTTGTCAGCCTGTTGCCTAAAATAGCAAAACACATCAACTCTAAAATCCCTTAGTCGCTTCTTACGACACCCACGGGAAAGATATGGGAGTAATGATATTCTAAGTCGGCAACACATGGCTGTTCTTACGCCTTACAAATTAAGTTACAATGGCCCATCGAGTGTTTAACCGCAGCAGAGTTCAATACTACGTTTCTAAGGAGGAAATATTGCCTATTCCCAAGATTGTATTATTTTTATCTATTCTATATGCATTCCCATCTTCATAAGCACAAATTTTAGATCTATTGATCCAAAGAAGATTAAATAAAACAAAAATAAATCATACTAAACAGGCATGCTTATAATAAGTAAGAGGTAAGAATAAATTAGTTAATGGCACACATAACATATAATAAGTTAGAAAAGGCAAGAGTCAGGCGTCTGTCTCATTCTTCCATGCTGCAAGAGAAATAAGCAAACATGCTGGGTTTATGCTTGGCACTAATTAGTATTGCTAGAAATACAACATTGTTAAATAATTAATTTTATTGTTCCAAGTTAACAGAGATTGTGCATATCAGTATCTTTTCGAATATAAAATGTTTCTTGTCGATTGAAAATTTCCACAGGATTTATTTTAGAACATCGACCCATACGACTATTTCAATTTTACAGCACATTCTCTGTTAACTTGTAAAGTGAATTAAGCAAAGAACTGTATTTTTCGAGTACGTATTTTTAAATGTTTCTATTATAGTTATGTTTTGATCAGCAGAGAGATACCATAAAGCTTATTTGAAATTGTCCTGCAGACATTCTTTTACTTGATGCCGATAGCCAGTACAATCCAATGAAATGGATATGCAACCTACATACAGGGTGTAAGGGACGGTGTAACAAAAACTTTGTAGGCTTGCTCAGACCATGAAACTGAACCACTTTTACCATGGAAAATTCCGATCTCCCATACAAAATTAACGATCAGCTGACTGACTTGTATGGAAAGTAGAATTATTTTTTCGTTTACCACCATAATATGTTACATGGGGAAAATTTATCAGTTTGATGGTCTGAGCACGCTTGCAAAGTTTTCTTTATACTGTCTCTTACACCCTGTATGTAGGTTCTGGAAATGGAGATTCTTTCCATCCAAGTTTCAACTGGCTTAACCAATTACTTGAAGCCAACCCAAAGCAAGACAATGTTAGACTCTTTTAGATTTATTGGCGTCGTCGTATTTAAGAGCCAGGTCCTTTCAAAAATTTCCTCTCAAGAGCGCGTTATCTACTTTCCCATATAGTGACATCTATCGGCCAGGAGTATGATCTGTCTTGCATTATAATTTCGCAACTAACCTGCAGTGATGGGCGTAGGTCGACTGTTGCGATTGTTGGGGGGCTTGGCGAAGGTATTCCCGATGCCGTTGGTCGGCGGGGGGTGGGGAGCATCTGATAGGCCGTTCTTCAGGTTGGTAGTGGTAGTGGTCACGGTGTTGACTGTTGTTTGCACCTGGAATGTAAAAGTGTCATTGTATTTCATACACCTAGGACGGTATTGTACTATAAATAACCAAATAATTCTATATTATTTGACGGTGTGTAACGTTACAGGCCAGTGGCTTTTGTATGAGTTAAGTTACAGTCTTTGGGAAGCTTGGTAGGTAACGGTCTCTTAGGCTAGCATCCGCAACTCGAAGACTAATTGCATCTATTTCATGTGTATGGGCTGCCGGATTATTGCTGGCTATTACATAGGTGTCAACATTGCAAGAAACTCAAGTCAACCAGCAATGTATACCGAATGCAAAGTTCGCCAGGTAGTGCAACACCGACTGACACTAGTAATGTGAGTATTTAATCGATTTATGGCAATGAAAAATATTATTCTGGCTGTTGTATTTTTTAGCTTGTGTGCGACTGCATGTAAGTAAAGTGCTTGTTTACCTGTGGCCACTCTCCAACCGGGGTGGTTGCCGGCGATTGTTTAGCTGCCTTCGCTGCGTTCTCGATACTTTCTATGAGAGATTTTACAGACAACCTCGAGTCTTGACGGCTTACACCTGTAATGACAAAAATCACATGAAACACTATAACTACTAGATACTCAATTTTATTTCAAAACTATGGTAAGGCAATATTTGGCCTTTGATGCCGGATTAGAATAGCACCTTCCATACCTACCCATGTGTGTCGTAAAACACAACGTAGGATAAATAAATTCATCCACGGAATGGGCACCACACAAGGCACCTAGTACGGTTTGCCTTCGAACTACTATGAACATTTTCATTTGTAATTCCTCTAAATACCTACGATTGGTATCGTTGGATTCCTTGTGATGTCCACAACACGGAACTGTCGGTCGTAAAGTGCAAAAGTGGGGATAGAGGGTGGGGGGGACCTTCCTTTTTATTTATGTATGGCACTAAAAAATAATTCTTCTGGAGACCATCGTGTGGGGTATCAAATGAAAGCGCTACACGAGACGATTTCAAAAATATATCGTTGTAATACATTTCAGTTGCCCTTTTAGAAAAAAATCTAGTTACATTTTCAAAAGTAGTCAAAACATGCCAAGTTTGAGGTCCAGTAGGTACAAAACGGCTGACATAAAGTTTGTGAAAAGTATGCCAAATGATCCACCATATCCTTAAAACTAACGTCAGGAAAGGAATTTCGAAAATAATAAGATTTAATGTATATTTTGCAATAGAAAGTAGATCATTGGGAACTGCAGTAGGTTAGTAGGTAAGAACTGCTTGTGCGCCTCCAAAAATGATTGCTTTTATACTCAAAGATAGATAATGATGAGCTGGATCATTTTGAATCTGCGGGCACGGTTGTGCCCCCGGCGGCCCGGTATCTACCATGATTTCTCTACTCCTGAAATCGTGAAATCTCACTTCTGTTGTAGGTCTGCTGTAACAAATTTTGCTGTAAAAATCTTTTAGTATGGGTTTGAAAGCTGTCAAATTCGGCCTATTGGAACAACAGTACTCTAGGTCAATATTTTATTTACGAAAATCTCACATTTTTTACGGTAGAGAGAGGCAGGGTTGGCATGATTTAAACAATTTGTATTATAACATTGTGTTTTTAACAGTTCTAAATAAAACCATGTTTTTTTATTCGGTGTTTTAAAACATTGTTTTAGACAATGTTTAAAACGTTATAGAAAAACATAATTTAAAACAAATTTTAATTGCAAATATAAATGATAAATTGTATTTTTTTTTCTTATTTGTTGTATTAAATCAACCTAAAACATTTTTTGTACAAATATTAAGTAGTTTTATTATTATTATGTTGGTATTCTTTTCAAATCACGGGCCCATAGGGACCCGGTCCTTTGAGGCATGCGTGGGGCCGAAGCCAACAGCACAGAGGCCTTTTTATACCAAATAATCTAATGTGTGATGTGTACATCAAATGTGTGGGTCGGAATACTAGGGCTATGGGGAGGAAATTACTGGACCGGTTGCTGGGATATTGATTGAGACAACGGGACGCCTGCCAAATCAAATGTCTCAATCTTGATAATATCAGCAGACGGTGACTCGCCGCCCGCTAGGTGGGCCTCCACTAAAGGGCTTTTACGCGCAGTGCGTGGTGCACTGGGATGAGACGCAACACTGACGCGGGCGACTGAGGGGTGTCGAGAGGTGTACACCGCTTTCTGCGCAGAGGTCCTGGGCAAGGGCCAGAACATACACCAACTCGCGACTTACGCATGTTTCACTTCCACCCCCCGAGTCCAAGCTCAGACTCGAACTCTAGCGGCCCCACTCTGGCCGGCCAACTAAGGCAAGCGAGAGGTGAGAGTCCTGGCCTTGGGGTCCACTCCGGCGAGCCGGAGACGGCCAGTCTACACTCTCGGGGGTTTTTATTATTAAGGTCAGCCATCTTGAAATCCAGTGGATGGATTTTTCATTTCCTCGGATGGAATCATTCACAATGGTCCCTAGTATCACTGAGCAAAGCGGCATCAACTGTGCCGGCAAAACAGCTTCCGGGTTATATTTGACCGTACCCGCTTAGACTAATTGTCCATGAAAGACATACAATTAATGTCATGCCAATGCGCGACGGCGAAGTGCAGTTGTGTTAAGAAGCAGCAAAATTGTATGAAGGGCGTCTGCTATATTGATTCTGTTTCATTTTTCAAGCACCTCCAGCTAGACATGGCATGTTTTTTTACAGAATGTTTTTTGGTGGGAGCAATGCTTCATACAAGAAATTACGTTCCTTTCAAGTTGCTGTTATACAAACAAAAATTTTATAAATATAGATAGAAAGTACATTAACAGCAGCGTCAATAGCAAGCGCATCTGTACGCGACTACACCACTCGGTTGACGCGAATAGTTATATCTTAGTGGTTTGAGGGCCCAGTTTAATTATACTTACATTTGTGAATAGCTGAATGTCCATTCTATAATTTAATACTCGACATTTTTTTCCAAAAACTACTAGTTTTCGAACAATCCGTACTTAAAAACTAGAGTATTTACTGCAAGGCTTTAATTGAGAAGATAACTCATAAACTATAATGAACAAGTATTATATGTCTATGGACGAAAAATACAACAGTTTATTGCCTTTAAAACGCAACTATTATTTTTAAAATTGGTTCAGTATATGTTGAGTACAGTTCCGTGTTGTGGACATCACAAGGAATCCAACGATACTAATCGTAGGTATTTAGAGGAATTACAAATAAAAATCCGTTTCTAGAGCACTTTTGTTCAAAACTGACCGTACTAACCAGAGTTCATTGTAAAGCAACATCTTGCAATGTGCTTGCATTGCACTACGATCTTGGATGCTAATGATGACGATGAAATGAATACAGAATAAGTACAGGTACGGTACCTTTTGATCTCCTAGATGCGGCGGTTGCCATGATGTCCTGCAATGAAGCGCTGGACAGCAGCGGCGGAGGTGCTGGCGGCTCTTCCGCGCGAGGGGGCATCGCTGCAACGTCCAGAAAGATTATCATCGAGATACTACAGCACTACGTCGATTGAGAGCTTGGATATGTCGCAGGAATGTAGCGAAATCCGGTAATTCGCGAAATCCCTAGGCCCTTCGCGAAGAGCCGGATAATAGCGAAATGCATCGATTTATACGCACATTTCCCGGAAATCTGCGAATTCGTTATTTGCATGGACATAAATCCAGGAAAACTGCGTATAAGGCGACACGCGGCTACGAAGCCGCCTACGCACCTGCTACGAAAGGTTCCATATGCAGCAAAGGTTCCATATATTGCCTACTCATTCATATCAGCGGCCCACGGAACGCCCAGTGTCGTAAGGGTTCTTCGGGTGGTCATTCATGACCATGACCAAGACCAAGGCCATGCCATGACCATGACCATAACCATAACCATGACCATGACCATGACCATGAGCATGAGCATGAGCATGACCACGAGCATGAGCATGAGCATGACCATGAGCATAAGCATGAGCATGAGCATGACCATGAGCATGAGCATGAGCATGAGCATGAGCATGACCATGAGCATAAGCATGAGCATGAGCATGACCATGAGCATGAGCATGAGCATGAGCATGAGCATGAGCATAAGCATGAGCATGAGCATGACCATGAGCATGAGCATGACCATGAGCATGAGCATGAGCATGAGCATGAGCATGAGCATGACCATGAGCATGACCATGAGCATGAGCATGACCATGAGCATAAGCATGAGCATGAGCATGAGCATGAGCATGAGCATGAGCATGAGCATGAGCATGAGCATGACCATGAGCATGAGCATGACCATGAGCATGAGCATGAGCATGAGCATGAGCATGAGCATGAGCATGACCATGAGCATGACCATGAGCATGAGCATGAGCATGAGCATGAGCATAAGCATGAGCATGACCATGAGCATGAGCATGAGCATGAGCATGAGCATGAGCATGACCATGAGCATGAGCATGAGCATGAGCATGAGCATGAGCATGAGCATGAGCATGAGCATGACCATGAGCATGAGCATGAGCATGAGCATGAGCATAAGCATGAGCATGACCATGAGCATGAGCATGAGCATGAGCATGAGCATGAGCATGACCATGAGCTGAGCATGAGCATGACCATGACCATGCGCATGAGCATAAGCATGAGCATGAGCATGACCATGCGCATGAGCATGAGCATGAGCATGAGCATGAGCATGAGCATGAGCATGAGCATGACCATGAGCATGAGCATGACCATGAGCATGAGCATGAGCATGAGCATGACCATGAGCATAAGCATGAGCATGAGCATGACCATGAGCATAAGCATGAGCATGAGCATAAGCATGAGCATGAGCATGACCATGAGCATAAGCATGAGCATGAGCATGACCATGAGCATAAGCATGAGCATGAGCATGACCATGAGCATGAGCATGAGCATGACCATGAGCATAAGCATGAGCATGAGCATAAGCATGAGCATGAGCATGACCATGAGCATAAGCATGAGCATGAGCATGACCATGAGCATAAGCATGAGCATGAGCATGACCATGAGCATAAGCATGAGCATGAGCATGACCATGAGCATAAGCATGAGCATGAGCATGACCATGAGCATGAGCATGAGCATGACCATGAGCATGAGCATGAGCATGAGCATGAGCATGACCATGAGCATAAGCATGAGCATGACCATGAGCATAAGCATGAGCATGACCATGAGCATGAGCATGAGCATGAGCATGAGCATGACCATGAGCTGAGCATGAGCATGACCATGAGCATGAGCATGAGCATGAGCATGAGCATGAGCTGAGCATGAGCATGACCATGAGCTGAGCATGAGCATGACCATGAGCATAAGCATGAGCATGAGCATGACCATGAGCTGAGCATGAGCATGACCATGAGCATAAGCATGAGCATGAGCATGAGCATGAGCATGAGCATGAGCATGACCATGAGCTGAGCATGAGCATGACCATGAGCATAAGCATGAGCATGAGCATGAGCATGAGCATGAGCATGAGCATGACCATGAGCTGAGCATGAGCATGACCATGAGCATGAGCATGAGCATGAGCATGAGCATGACCATGAGCATAAGCATGAGCATGAGCATGACCATGAGCATGACCATGAGCATGAGCATGAGCATGAGCATGACCATGCGCATGACCATGCGCATGAGCATGAGCATGACCATGAGCATAAGCATGAGCATGAGCATGACCATGAGCTGAGCATGAGCATGACCATGAGCATGAGCATGAGCATGAGCATGACCATGAGCATAAGCATGAGCATGAGCATGAGCATGAGCATGAGCATGAGCATGAGCATGAGCATGACCATGAGCATAAGCATGAGCATGAGCATGAGCATGAGCATGAGCATGAGCATGACCATGCGCATGACTATGACCATGCGCATGACTATGACCATGCGCATGAGCATGAGCATGAGCATGACCATGAGCATGAGCATGAGCATGAGCATGGGCATGAGCATGAGCATGAGCATGACCATGACCATGAGCATGAGCATGAGCATGAGCATGAGCATGACCATGAGCATGAGCATGAGCATGACCATGCGCATGAGCATGAGCATGACCATGAGCATGAGCATGAGCATGACCATGAGCATGAGCATGAGCATGACCATGAGCATGAGCATGAGCATGACCATGACCATGAGCATGAGCATGAGCATGAGCATGACCATGAGCATGAGCATGAGCATGACCATGCGCATGAGCATGAGCATGACCATGAGCATGAGCATGACCATGACCATGACCATGAGCATGAGCATGACCATGCGCATGACCATGCGCATGAGCATGAGCATGACCATGACCATGAGCATGAGCATGAGCATGAGCATGAGCATGAGCATGACCATGCGCATGACCATGCGCATGAGCATGAGCATGACCATGAGCATGAGCATGAGCATGACCATGACCATGACCATGACCATGAGCATGAGCATGAGCATGAGCATGACCATGCGCATGAGCATGAGCATGAGCATGAGCATGAGCATGAGCATGACCATGACCATGACCATGAGCATGAGCATGAGCATGAGCATGACCATGCGCATGAGCATGAGCATGACCATGACCATGAGCATGAGCATGACCATGACCATGAGCATGAGCATGAGCATGACCATGAGCATGAGCATGAGCATGACCATGACCATGAGCATGAGCATGACCATGCGCATGACCATGCGCATGAGCATGAGCATGACCATGACCATGACCATGAGCATGACCATGACCATGCGCATGACCATGCGCATGAGCATGAGCATGAGCATGAGCATGGGCATGAGCATGAGCATGAGCATGACCATGACCATGAGCATGAGCATGAGCATGAGCATGAGCATGACCATGCGCATGAGCATGAGCATGACCATGAGCATGAGCATGACCATGACCATGACCATGAGCATGAGCATGAGCATGACCATGAGCATGAGCATGAGCATGACCATGCGCATGAGCATGAGCATGACCATGAGCATGAGCATGAGCATGACCATGACCATGACCATGAGCATGAGCATGACCATGCGCATGACCATGCGCATGAGCATGAGCATGACCATGACCATGAGCATGAGCATGAGCATGAGCATGAGCATGAGCATGAGCATGAGCATGAGCATGAGCATGAGCATGAGCATGGGCATGAGCATGAGCATGAGCATGACCATGACCATGAGCATGAGCATGAGCATGAGCATGACCATGCGCATGAGCATGAGCATGACCATGACCATGAGCATGAGCATGACCATGACCATGAGCATGACCATGACCATGAGCATGAGCATGAGCATGAGCATGACCATGAGCATGAGCATGAGCATGACCATGACCATGAGCATGAGCATGACCATGCGCATGACCATGCGCATGAGCATGAGCATGACCATGACCATGACCATGAGCATGACCATGACCATGCGCATGACCATGCGCATGAGCATGAGCATGAGCATGAGCATGAGCATGAGCATGGGCATGAGCATGAGCATGAGCATGACCATGAGCATGAGCATGAGCATGAGCATGAGCATGACCATGCGCATGAGCATGAGCATGACCATGAGCATGAGCATGACCATGACCATGACCATGAGCATGAGCATGAGCATGACCATGAGCATGAGCATGAGCATGACCATGCGCATGAGCATGAGCATGACCATGAGCATGAGCATGAGCATGACCATGACCATGACCATGAGCATGAGCATGACCATGCGCATGAGCATGAGCATGACCATGACCATGAGCATGAGCATGAGCATGAGCATGAGCATGAGCATGAGCATGAGCATGAGCATGAGCATGAGCATGAGCATGGGCATGAGCATGAGCATGAGCATGACCATGACCATGAGCATGAGCATGAGCATGAGCATGAGCATGAGCATGAGCATGAGCATGAGCATGAGCATGGGCATGAGCATGAGCATGAGCATGACCATGACCATGAGCATGAGCATGAGCATGACCATGCGCATGAGCATGAGCATGAGCATGAGCATGAGCATGAGCATGACCATGACCATGACCATGACCATGAGCATGAGCATGAGCATGACCATGAGCATGAGCATGAGCATGACCATGACCATGAGCATGAGCATGAGCATGAGCATGACCATGCGCATGAGCATGAGCATGACCATGACCATGAGCATGACCATGACCATGCGCATGAGCATGAGCATGAGCATGAGCATGACCATGAGCATGAGCATGACCATGCGCATGAGCATGAGCATGACCATGACCATGAGCATGACCATGACCATGCGCATGAGCATGAGCATGAGCATGAGCATGAGCATGAGCATGAGCATGAGCATGAGCATGACCATGACCATGACCATGCGCATGAGCATGAGCATGAGCATGACCATGGCCAAGGCCAAGGCCGTTCCGTGGGCCGCTGACATGAATGAGTAGGCAATTGCAGGCTGAACCACCTGATCAGCATATGGAACCTTTGCTGCATATGGAACCTTTCGTAGCAGGTGCGTAAGCGGCTTCGTAGCCGCGTGTCGCCTTATACGCAGTTTTCCTGGATTTATGTCCATGCAAATAACGAATTCGCAGATTTCCGGGAAATGTGCGAATAAATCGATGCATTTCGCAGTTATCCGGCTCTTCGCGAAGGGCCTAGGGATTTCGCGAATAACCGGATTTCGCTACATTCCTGCGACAGATATAATCGAAAATGATTGGGCTCAGATTACATTAACCGAAAAACGAAATTGTCCACCAAAACTTGACCACCAAATCGGCTATGACGGCAGGTCAATCTGTAAAACTACCTTACCATGAACTCGTCAGCTTTCTTTGATGGCTAATGTGAGAATTTACCTATCAGGGATTTTGGTATTCCATAATTTATGGAACTTTAAAAGTGCTAATGGCGTGTTCTACCCTTTGAAATGACTGTGCTGACTGCAAAATCTCTTTCGTATGATAAAGTCAGTAGGATGTAAACTTAGAGCTAAAATGTTCATCCACTAAATCTACCAAAACCACAACGATAAGCAGTGACGCTTCAATTCACAAAGCAGTGCGCGGCATACAAAGCATCACCCTACCAGGCTTACATCTAGACATTAATCCTAAACCACATCTGACACAAGCTCGCACCACCACCCAACCAACACCGAATGAGAACATCAAACAAAACAACACGATTATGGACCTTGGAACACTCGACATAGAGTTATTTACGGCACACGGGTCTGCTGCAACTTACGTAGCGGCCGCGGCGGAGGCGGATCGTTCAGAGATCTGATTGGATGCGACAGCCTTTTGTGTTCCAATGTCTTCCAGTACGGCTTTTGTGGTCGCGGCAATGAACCTGTGTTCGGCTCCGTGTTAGGTGACTTTTGCCCTAACAGGGACAGTTTCCTTGTATGTTCTGGCGTGTTTTTATCATCGTCAGGGCGTGGCGACCTCCTTTCAATGCTTTGAACGATTTCGCTGATCGATCCTATTGGTTTTTTCTCAGAGGTCTCTTTTGCGCTTGGAGAGCGGGACAGCGATATGACTGATTTCGTTATTTCCGCATTCTCTTTTAAAATTTCCGTGGTGTCTTCAGTGACTGTAACCTTCACTTCCACTGCAGTTTCCGGGGTTGTACTTTCTACTTTAATATCTTTCTTAGGCTTTTTCGGTTTGCGAGGAACTTTAAGCATTTCTTCCCGAGTGACTGCTGCAAAGTCGTCTTGAATCTGATTCTTATTAGTGATTTTATCATCATCAGCAACGTTATTTCCAGTTTGATAAGGCAACATAGGTTCCCCGATCTCCTCATAGAAGTTTTCTTCGGAGTATCTTCTATTTTGCAGAGATGCAAGGAAGGGATTCGTGCTCACAACTGGACTGGATTCAGGACGAACTTTTGGTTGCACTTCGCGAATTTGTGGTTTAGTAAAAGGATTAGGTTTAGCGTTGATGACAAAAGGAACGTTGTCAATGGGCTGGTAATAATGGTTATCGATTAAAAACTCTGGAGATTTATTCAACTTCGCAACAGTCGGCTTTGCAGCATCAAAAGGTTTAGATGCTAGTTTGTTTGGGGAAGGAGTTTTAGAATCATGTAAACTGTCATTGGAGCCAAACGTTTTCCAAGAAAGGAAAGGCAGATTTCTTCCTTTGGTGCTCTTTTGGTAAATACCTTTCTTTTTTGTACTGTCTTCAGCTTTTTGAAAATTGCCAAATACTTGTATACTCTGTACGTTCGGACTGCGAGTTTGATTTTTGTCACTCGCAACTTGTTCTATGTCGTCATAATAAACAGTTGTTTTTTCTTTCGAGGCTCCCTCTATAGAACTGGTGTTAGGTTTGAAAAATATCGGCTGTATTGAAACAGGACAAATTATTATTGGCGATGGTGAACGATCTTTGCTGTTAGCAAGGTAAGTCCCGTTTATCACCTGGAGAGGAAGGAAAGTCCTCACTTTTCTCTCTTCAGGTTTTCTATCAACTTCATGGCTTTCCTTGCGAACAATGGAATCAGTCGCATCTTGGCTTACCATATCATTGACTGTATTAATTTTTAAATGATAGCTAACGGAGTTATCTATAGGAGCTTCAGACTTTTCGGAAGTTGCAATTTCCGGTACCGCATCATTTGTTTCTGTAATTGAAACTGCAGACTGTTCTGAAGTTGCAATTTTTGGTAATGTATCTTTAATTTCCATGATAGAAGCTTCCAACTTATCTGAAGTCTTAATTTTTGGTACTGCATTATTAGTTTCCGTGATAAAAGCTGCAGACTGTTCTGAAGTTGCAATTTTTGGTACTGTATTGTTAGTTTCACTGATAGGAGCTTCAAACTTATCTGAAGTTTCAATTTTTGCCACTGTTTCTTTAGTTAGGATAATATCATCTATGAATGGATTTGTGTTTTGTACAATTGTTTTTAATTCAACATCACTAATTTCGTTTATCGTGTCTTGTTGCGTCGTTTCGTGTTCAACTGGCTCTTTCTTTAATATTTTGATTTCATCAATAATTTTAGGGATAGCGTCTACATTAACAACTGGTGTTACTGCCTCTTCAGGGACAATATTATTTGTTTCACTGGTTTTTGATACTAGGCTCTGATCATTATTATTTAAAGTTTTCACTGTTTCAATCGCTTTATAATTTGGTTCTTCATCCTTTACTATTTGATTTATCAAATTTTTGTCTTCTTCAAGAATTGGTGTGGGCGGTATTGGCCGATCGATACGAACCGTACTTGGTTTGAAAATATCACTTGATGCGTCAACTTCATTTGACTCACTTCTTGAACGCATTCTTGATTTGAATAGTCTGGGTGGCGTTGATGATCTCTTTTCTGCGCTATCAGTATCCGAAGATTCAGAGGTTCTATCACTCTTTTTACTTTTCGGCGATTCCGGGTCACTAAATAACTTTATTACTGGCGAAGATGATCTTCTTCCTCTATTGTGTCCTATTATTCTGCCCAATGCAGATAGGAAGCTTGTTTTCAGATCTTCACTGGCTCTCTTGAATTCTTGTTCAACTTGATCCACTGGTTCATCTTTTACAGGTTCTAGAATTAGGTCAGGACTGGGTGTCTTTCTAACATCACCAGGATACGGCACTGGCAGAATAGACTCTGCTCTGACAACCTTTAAATTATTTGGCTCTTTTTCAAAATTCTCCCTTGTTCTTATAAAGTTGTTGATGAGTATTTCTGACCGAATAGAAGAATCCTTGTTAGTGTTTACTTTTATGAGATCATTGTCTTGATTATTTTTATGAGTAGGAGACGGAAAAACATTAACGGAACCTACAGTAAGTAATGAATTTTCACTACTGTTATTATCAATATTCAAAAACTCTATACTCGTAGCCTCTTTCAAAGCCTCTTTAAATTCACCAGTTTTATGTAAATTGTCCAAACTATACGATTTGGGTTTTCCTTTATACATTTCTGAGAGACTTTGGGTGAATATAGTTTTGTCTCTAGGATTTGCTTGATCGCGAGATTCAGATGTAGCTATAGGTTTAGGGGCATCATTATGTTTCAAATCAATTGGTTTTTGATTCAGCACGTCAGTATCTCTAGTAGGTATAACATCCAAAGAAGAATGTATATGCATATCATTTTTATCAACAGCGTCTTGTCTAAACAGTTCTTTAACTTTCAATGGCGGTAGCATAGCCTCAGCAAGTATTCTCCTTTTAAAGTTCTCTAAGTTGTCCGAAGACGAAATTTGGCTTGCATCATCATTAGTTTCATCAGTTGTTACATTCCCAATTTCGAATTTGAAATCCGGAACATCATCAATGTCGTTTTTTGGTTCAGGAACACTATTTTGCCGACAAAAAGCTTGACCGACTAAAATGTCTTTGACCGGTGGATCGGTAACACTATGAACTCTAGATAGGTATCTAGTTCTTATATTTCTGAAGATATCTTTAGCTGTAAGATCAGTTTGAGAGCCGAAAGTGCTATCAGTGTCGTTAGACCACCGCTTTTCATCATCTGCGTATTTATCAACGCTATCCGTGGATCCTGATTTGTTAATACCTGTGTTGGTACAAATATGAAATTAGACAGTTATAGAATTTACAAATATACAAATGTTCACAAAATTCAAGTTAGTCTTATGAAGTACGACTACATTCATTGCAAGCGTTAGAGACTCCATATTAATTTGTAGATTAGCTGTTTAGAAGAATTATAAGATCGCTGTTATTGTTATTTGTGTCCCTTTCGAATTAAGAAGATTACTTAGTTATGGAGGCTCTTTATACACAAAATTAGTGCATGGAAATGCCAGTTACTTCTGCAAGAATCTGAAACATAGCTTGAACTTGAAATATTTACAAAAAATACCTTCTATGAATAAAGGACATGCATCCTTATAAACATTCCAGTTGCACTAAATGACGAAACATAAGTTATTATTTACACAGACTGCATCATGTGGTACAACTAAGAAATCCAAAATGCAAATCACTACCAAACATATCAAACATTCATTTACTTGGAGGTATCAAAATCAATCATCTACTAAACACACTTCTATAATTTGTGTAATAGCTGGTCTGGTATATTAAAATATTCCCCAAAGAACATACTACTAATATGTTGAAAGAATAATTATGGTAAAAGCACAAATTCTGTTTACTTGCTGAGTATTTGATGTCTTTGTTATACCGATTACTATTGATTACTATTACTACTATTATTTCATATTTTGTAAACAGTAAATCTGTCATCACGTTTGTTCTTTGGGAAAACCCATTCAGACTTTAATTTCCAGCGCTTTTTACACTTCTTTTTACATATTTACATTCCACATGCACATTTCCTGCACTGCACCACCTACCTTTAAGTTGCATGACTTGGTCCTCGAGCGCGCGTATTTTGTCTCGGGACACCTTGTTCTCGGTGACCAAACGTTCTAGTTCCCGTTGGGCTTCTGTCTTGAAGTCGTTGGCGACGCGCACCGTCATAAGCAAGTCGCTTTGGAATTGCTTCCATTCTGCTTCCTGGTGAAGAAAATATTTATGGTGTAGGTACAGATTTTGGCAAGGCATTTAACACGGTAGATCTGGACTTTATACTGCTCCGCTTAAAATTACAAGGCTTTGGAATTCATGAGTCGTTGCTGCCGTGAACACAACTAATCATAAATTTGTAAAATACATCAGTTAGTTACTATTAAAGGACATGCTTCAGACACAGTTAAATAAAATCTGTCGTTGCTCAAGGATCACATTTAGGTCCACTATTCTTTAGTATAATTATAAACAATTCTCTTGACTAAATTATGCTAGTTTAGGTAATTTATGCCAATGCATGAAATAATTAAAAGATATGACGCTTTCAAAGCAGGAATTAGTGGGTACTTACATCTCTTTCTCTCTCGCGCTGTAGCTGCGTGTTCTTCGTCCGTGCCTCTTGCAGTTGTCTGTCCAGCTCCGCCGCGTGTGCCAACGCCTCCCCCGCGCGTGTCATTAAAGCAAGTTTCTCTTCTGACGCCACTTGTACCTAGAAAAGGTTTAAATAATAATTACAGAAATGTATTGGGATTTTAATGCACTCACAGTGCTATATTATTCTCATAAATTGAAAATGAGAAAATAGAAAACTTCATTAGCGACCACCGGGACTTGAACCCGGGACCGTCGAGTACCGTCCCACGGCTTTGTCGACTGAGTTACGGGCGCCTGGCGGAACCTGATGAATTTCTCAACCTCGAAGCGACGATTATGCAACACCTAGTTAGCAGTTTTTTACAACTAAATGCTTTGATTAGTCCACATTGAGTGGTATTCAAACCATAAGATGAAGCTTTTTGCTTAAACCAATGTTGGCAGAGCACGCAATGTTGGGACGGTACCCCACGGTCCCGGGTTCAAGTCCCGGTGGTCGCCAATGAATTTTTCAATTTATAAGGTGTAAAAACACTTCAAAACTGAAGATATGGATATGTCGCAGTACGATGGCAGAATTAGGATTTAAACCTACCTACCTAGGAAACATAGGTTTTTGGCCAAACTGCGACAGATATACTATTATTATTCAAAAGCCAGTAGGTACCTGTATCTGAAGTTCCTGCAAGTTGTCTTGTGCGGCCTTCAGTTCCGCCTGCAGCGCAGACTTCTCTTGGCGCGCTTGTTCCAGCTGGAATTCTAGCTCTGATATCGTGGACTTGGCTGTGTTGCGTGATACCTGCAAAAAGAATTCATTTTTACTACTTAGGAGGGTTATGTTTTTCGAGAGTAATGTATGTATGTAGGTTGATAAGACATTCGTTAAACGGGCTATAGCCTTGGGCTATAGCTCAAACAGCTGGGCGGATTTTGACGTGTGAGGTGTCATACAGGGTCATTTTTTAGTCAGTGCGCAAACTTTGCAGGATGTTTCCGCTCGTGATTCTGAACAACTTTTACTATGGGGCCACCTGAGAAATCTAAAAAAAATTTTTGGTTGTTCCAAACATTTTTGCCAAGTAGGTATGAATTTTTCTATGGAAAATCAAATTTTTTTTTTGCGAATTCGCTGGTGGTCCCATAATAAAAGTTGTTCAGAATCACGAGTAGAAATACCCTGCAAAGTTTGCGCACTGACTAAAAAATAACCCAGTATATTAAAAATTCATAAATTCGAGATAGCGGATTTTTAACGCAAAATTTACAATTACCGCCATCAGGTTTTTGTTTTTTAATTTAATACATTTGCTTGCCCATGTAACAATTTCACAAATAAATACCTACGTTATATGGCCAGATCAACCCACCAGCCTCCGTGTCAGGCTTGGGTGGTCAGGAACCAAGCATACCTTGCCTAATTCCGCATCAGCAGAACAGTCCTCTCGTTAAGTATCTATTTCAAATGTTTAAAAAAATCAATCTTACCAAAGCGTCATCATGCAGCTTCCGTGCATCGGAGTGCGCGCGGTCCAGTTGCCGTTGCGCGTGTGCCAGTCTCTCGGCTAAGGCATGAGCCCTGGCCTGGGCTGCATCAGCGTCTCTCCTGGCTGCTGAGGAGTCATACTTACTAATGCATCGTCGTGTAGCTTCCGTGCATCGGAGTGCACGCGATCCAGTTGCCGTTGCGCGTGTGCCAGCCTCTCGGCTAATGCATGAGCCCTGGCCTGGGCTGCATCGGCGTCTCTCCTGGCTGCTGAGGAGTCATACTTACTAATGCATCGTCATGCAGCTTCCGTGCATCGGAGTGCGCGCGGTCCAGTTGCCGTTGCGCATGTGCCAGCCTCTCGGCTAATGCATGAGCCCTGGCCTGGGCTGCTTCAGCGTCTCTCCTGGCTGCTGAGGAGTCATACTTACCAATGCATCATCATGCAGCTTCCGTGCATCGGAGTGCGCGCGGTCCAGTTGCCGTTGTGCGTGTGCCAGCCTCTCGGCTAATGCATGAGCCCTGGCCTGGGCTGCATCAGCGTCTCTCCTGGCTGCTGAGGAGTCATACTTACTAATGCATCGTCATGCAGCTTCCGTGCATCGGAGTGCGCGCGGTCCAGTTGCCGTTGCGCATGTGCCAGCCTCTCGGCTAATGCATGAGCCCTGGCCTGGGCTGCTTCAGCGTCTCTCCTGGCTGCTGAGGAGTCATACTTACCAATGCATCATCATGCAGCTTCCGTGCATCGGAGTGCGCGCGGTCCAGTTGCCGTTGTGCGTGTGCCAGCCTCTCGGCTAATGCATGAGCCCTGGCCTGGGCTGCATCAGCGTCTCTCCTGGCTGCTGAGGAGTCACACTCACCAATGCATCATCATGTAGCTTCCGTGCATCGGAGTGCGCGCGGTCGAGCTGCCTCTGCGCGTGTGCCAGCCTCTCCGCTAATGCATGAGCCCTGGCCTGGGCTGCATCAGCGTCTCTCCTGGCTGCTGAGGAGTCATACTTACTAATGCATCGTCATGCAGCTTCCGTGCATCGGAGTGCGCGCGATCCAGCTGCCTCTGCGCGTGTGCCAGTCTCTCCGCTAATGCATGAGCCCTGGCCTGGGCTGCATCAGCGTCTCTCCTGGCTGCTACTAAAGCTAAGGAGTCACACTTACTAATGCATCATCATGCAGCTTCCGTGCATCGGAGTGCGCGCGGTCCAACTGTCTCTGCGCGTGTGCCAGTCTCTCCGCTAATGCATGAGCCCTGGCCTGGGCTGCATCAGCGTCTCTCCTGGCTGCTACTGAAGCTAAGGCTGCTGAGGAGTCATACTCACTAATGCATCATCATGCAGCTTCCGTGCATCGGAGTGCGCGCGGTCCAGTTGCCGCTGTGCGTGTGCCAGCCTCTCGGCTAAGGCATGAGCCCTGGCCTGGGCTGCATCAGCGTCTCTCCTGGCTGCTGAGGAGTCATACTTACCAATGCATCATCGTGCAGCTTCCGTGCATCGGAGTGCGCGCGATCCAGTTGCCTCTGCGCGTGTGCCAGCCTCTCCGCCAACGCGTGAGCCCTGGCCTGGGCTGCGTCAGCGTCTCTCCTGGCTGCTGAGGAGTCATACTTACCAATGCATCATCATGTAGCTTCCGTGCATCGGAGTGCGCGCGGTCGAGCTGCCTCTGCGCGTGTGCCAGCCTCTCCGCTAATGCATGAGCCCTGGCCTGGGCTGCATCAGCGTCCCTACTGGCTGCTAAGGAGTCATACTTACCAATGCATCGTCATGCAGCTTCCGTGCATCGGAATGTGCCCGATCCAGTTGTCTCTGCGCGTGTGCCAGCCTCTCCGCTAATGCATGAGCTCTGGCCTGGGCTGCATCAGCGTCTCTCCTGGCTGCTGTGGAGTCATACTTACTAGCGCATCATCGTGTAGCTTCCGTGCATCGGAGTGCGCGCGATCCAGCTGCCTCTGCGCGTGTGCCAGTCTCTCGGCTAAGGCATGAGCCCTGGCCTGGGCTGCGTCAGCATCCCTCCTGGCTGCGGCGGCTGCTTCTTCTGCTTCGGCCGCTGTGGAGGCCTCGGCGCCCGCGCGCTCGGCTAGCTGCTGGCGAAGGAAGGACACTTTTACTACATTAAAGTGTATTTCAGAATAGTTTATTATTATTATTATTTCAGCCTGGTGGCTATTATGCCTCTGCTGGGCAAAGACCCCCCCTCTCTTCTTACAAAATATGTAAGATTTTTAATTAAGTACAAATGTTTTAAGAGTGTGTTCTACTCACAAAACTGAACAACTTTTATTAGAAACTTTTCTTCGAAACATGAAAAACAAAATTGGATCTCTCATACTTACTAAGTGACTCACTATTTCAACATTTTTTGTATGGAAGATACAAAGTTTATTTTCATACTTCGAAGAAAATTTTCCAATAAAATTTGTTCTGCTTTGTAAGTAGAATACACCCTTAAAATATTTGTATTCAAAAGTTCGCTGAATTTAGTTGAGGAATAAGAACAACTTTTACTAAAGAGCCGGTACAGACATGAGAACAAGAAAAATGTATACCAATCTGCTGTTCTACAGTAGATTTACCTATTTATTTTTTAATAGAAAATCTCATTTGTTGCCGCTGTAGTGCAGGTGCGACAGTGTTTTTGATGACTTGCTAACTAACCTTAGCCTACTCTGAAACATCTAATAGGTATGGTGATGATTACGACCGTTTACGCTCTACCCATCCCGCTAAAAATATAGGTGCCCGTGGGATATTTTTATTGTATGTATGTACTGACCTTCGCCTTAGCAGCGTCTAGAAGATCGCTAAGCGTGCTGAGCTGGTGTTGCCTTGCCGCCGCTAATTCCCGGGCCGCGCCCGCTTCGCTCTCCCAATGCATTTTCTCCGCTTCCGTCCGTTCTAACGTGCCTTCTAAGGATCTGAAATATCACAACAGTTTTTGAATGATAGTTCTAAAAAAATAAAGATATCTTAATTCTTTTCTGCCAAGGCAGAAGTAAATAACACAGTACTAAGAGATGAGTAGATTATCGACTTATTCAGTCAGAGGAGAAAAGTTGTAAACTGAGGAAATGTTGGAACACAGCGCGCTAATATTGTAAAAACTGAATCATAAATCTTATAATATAACTTTACCGGCTAATGTTTCAGTTAGTTTGGTTTTTCCTCCAGCGCTGATTTGGTATCGTTGAGTGTCGCTTCTAGTTGTTCCTGTTTCGTTAAAGTGACAGTTACCAAACTTTACCTAAGTTTACCGAACTTACCCAACTTTATCAGCTAATGTTTCAGTTTGTTTGGTTTTCTCCTCCAGCGCTGCTTTGGTTTCGTTGAGTGTCGCTTCCAGTTATTTCCTGCTTCGTCAACATGTGACAGTTACCTAAGTTTACCTAACTGTTACCTCACTTTACCTTACTTACCTAACTTTATCAGCTAATGTTTCAGTTTGTTTGGTTTTCTCCTCCAGCGCCGCTTTGGTTTCGTTGAGTGTCGCTTCCCTGCTTTGTCAAAATGTGACTGTTACCTAACTTTACCCAACTTACCTAACTTTATCAGCTAATGTTTCTGTTTGTTTGGTTTTCTCTTCCAGCGCTGCTTTGGTTTCGTTGAGTGTCGCTTCTAGTTGTTCCTGTTTCGTCAACATGTGACGCCGCTCTTCTTGGGACAACTGTAAATGTAAGGTGTATAATATTAGCTCCAAATATTTCAAAGTCGTGAACAGAACAACTTCCCCCAAAGAACACACATTTTTGGACTTCCCATCAAAATTTACACGGTCGCTTGGTTACATTTTGTCTTGCAAGACCAATTGTTATTTATTTTCGACCTAAGTTTTTCATTGTCATGGGCTGGTTCACCCATAAAATATTACCAGTTGTTTTTTTATCCTTTATACAACTTTTTAACCTTCCTCTTTCTGCATCTTTCAAGCTGTATTTTTTGGCAAGATCATTGAATAAATACTATCTTGGCAAGATATTTTATGTGGTAACAGAATTTGAGTTCTTTCATATTAGTGTAGTCAGCTGCAATCTTTTCGCTGTATGTCGATGACTGTTTTAACTGCCAACAAATTGGTCATTGCAGGTATTATTGTAACTAAGTTTATTTCTAAAAAGTGTGTCTAAAGTGTGCAAAGCATACCTTTAGTACAGCGAAGAGTTGTTGGTCTGCATCACCAGACATAAGCGTCTCAGGTTCTACACCCTCACGGAGGAGCAGCTCTTGCAAAGTATCAACCTGAAAGAGAAAGACTGATTAAGAAAATTTTAAGTAAGTGGTTTGGATTTTCCAAGTTAATGGTTTTTTCTTTGCTTCCCTATGGCGGAACGTCACGTCATGAAATACTGCACTTCAATCGACTTAAACATTTTCCAAAAAAACTATATGTTAAAGATTACGTAAATTTGACGCATAACTACATATGGCTAAAAGATAATAAGTAGGTATTTTCTTCACAATAAAATTGAACATATTTATTGCAGCTTTAGCTCCATCTATATTCGGAAAGTGGCGAATCGGTTTTTGCGGGGCAATCTGACGGTTTTTTTTTCGTATTTTGCGAAATTGTCATATAACCGCGGAACTTTCAATCAAGTTTTTAAATCAGTC
Source organism: Phthorimaea operculella (assembly GCA_024500475.1). Lineage (NCBI taxonomy): Eukaryota > Metazoa > Arthropoda > Insecta > Lepidoptera > Gelechiidae > Phthorimaea > Phthorimaea operculella. Next base: position 2,871,890 of record JANFCV010000030.1, read on the forward strand.
TTTTGTTTTCTTTACAGCCGTAAGTTATAAAAACCCTTGCTAAGTACTACCGACCGAGGGGTGTTTGGTAGGTAGTTACTTTTTCATTTCTATTTTTAGGGCTTTTACCTGAATGAAATTTATTTTACTTTAGTGACAAACTCACTTTTTTATTCACAAAATGCTTGCTTAGCTATACCAAGAGTTAGCTATCCATACCTTAGTCCTGCTGTCTTCAAGCTTCTCAGTCTGCCGGCACAAGGACTCGAGCAGCACTTGTTTCTCGTCAGCCAGCCGCTCGTTGTCAATGTGTTTATTAAGGGACTACATGTCTAACTGTTCATACCTTGGTCCTGCTGTCTTCAAGCTTCTCAGTCTGCCGGCACAGGGACTCGAGCAGCACTTGTTTTTACCTTACCTACATGTAGCTTGAGATCAGCTTCAATAGTGTAGCTTGCAACTAACATTTGTTAAGGGACTATATGTCTAGCTGTGTATACCTTGGTCCTGCTGTCTTCAAGCTTCTCAGTCTGCCGGCACAGGGACTCGAGCCGCACTTGTTTCTACATGTGGCTTGAAATCAGCTTCACTAGTGTAGCTTCCAACTAACATTTGTTAAGGGACTACATGTCTAGCTGTGTATACCTTGGTCCTGCTGTCTTCAAGCTTCTCAGTCTGGGACTACATGTCTAGCTGTGTATACCTTGGTCCTGCTGTCTTCAAGCTTCTCAGTCTGGGACTACATGTCTAGCTGTGTATACCTTGGTCCTGCTGTCTTCAAGCTTCTCAGTCTGGGACTACATGTCTAGCTGTGTATACCTTGGTCCTGCTGTCTTCAAACTTCTCAGTCTGCCGGCACAAGGACTCGAGCAGCATTTGGTTCTACCTACATGTACCTTGAGATCCGCTTTACCAGTGTGGCTTGCAACTAACATTTGTTAAGGGACTACATGTCTAGCTGTGTATACCTTGGTCCTGCTGTCTTCAAGCTTCTCAGTCTGGGACTACATGTCTAGCTGTGTATACCTTGGTCCTGCTGTCTTCAAGCTTCTCAGTCTGCCGGCACAAGGACTCGAGCAGCACTTGTTTCTCGTCAGCCAGATGTGTTTATTAAGGGACTACATGTCTAGCTGTGTTACCTTGGTCCTGCTGTCTTCAAGCTTCTCAGTCTGGGACTACATGTCTAGCTGTGTATACCTTGGTCCTGCTGTCTTCAAGCTTCTCAGTCTGCCGGCACAAGGACTCGAGCAGCACTTGTTTCTCGTCGGCCAGCCGCTCGTTGTCAATGTGTTTGTTAAGGGACTACATGTCTAGCTGTGTATACCTTGGTCCTGCTGTCTTCAAGCTTCTCAGTCTGGGACTACATGTCTAGCTGTGTATACCTTGGTCCTGCTGTCTTCAAGCTTCTCAGTCTGGGACTACATGTCTAGCTGTGTATACCTTAGTCCTGCTGTCTTCAAGCTTCTCAGTCTGGGACTACATGTCTAGCTGTGTATACCTTGGTCCTGCTGTCTTCAAGCTTCTCAGTCTGGGACTACATGTCTAGCTGTGTATACCTTAGTCCTGCTGTCTTCAAGCTTCTCAGTCTGGGACTACATGTCTAGCTGTGTATACCTTGGTCCTGCTGTCTTCAAGCTTCTCAGTCTGGGACTACATGTCTAGCTGTGTATACCTTGGTCCTGCTGTCTTCAAGCTTCTCAGTCTGGGACTACATGTCTAGCTGTGTATACCTTGGTCCTGCTGTCTTCAAACTTCTCAGTCTGCCGGCACAAGGACTCGAGCAGCATTTGGTTCTACCTACATGTACCTTGAGATCCGCTTTACCAGTGTGGCTTGCAACTAACATTTGTTAAGGGACTACATGTCTAGCTGTGTATACCTTGGTCCTGCTGTCTTCAAGCTTCTCAGTCTGGGACTACATGTCTAGCTGTGTATACCTTGGTCCTGCTGTCTTCAAGCTTCTCAGTCTGGGACTACATGTCTAGCTGTGTATACCTTGGTCCTGCTGTCTTCAAGCTTCTCAGTCTGGGACTACATGTCTAGCTGTGTATACCTTGGTCCTGCTGTCTTCAAGCTTCTCAGTCTGGGACTACATGTCTAGCTGTGTATACCTTGGTCCTGCTGTCTTCAAGCTTCTCAGTCTGCCGGCACAAGGACTCGAGCAGCACTTGTTTCTCGTCGGCCAGCCGCTCGTTGTCAATGTGTTTGTTAAGGGACTACATGTCTAGCTGTGTATACCTTGGTCCTGCTGTCTTCAAGCTTCTCAGTCTGGGACTACATGTCTAGCTGTGTATACCTTAGTCCTGCTGTCTTCAAGCTTCTCAGTCTGGGACTACATGTCTAGCTGTGTATACCTTGGTCCTGCTGTCTTCAAGCTTCTCAGTCTGGGACTACATGTCTAGCTGTGTATACCTTAGTCCTGCTGTCTTCAAGCTTCTCAGTCTGGGACTACATGTCTAGCTGTGTATACCTTGGTCCTGCTGTCTTCAAGCTTCTCAGTCTGGGACTACATGTCTAGCTGTGTGTACCTTGGTCCTGCTGTCTTCAAGCTTCTCAGTCTGGGACTACATGTCTAGCTGTGTATACCTTGGTCCTGCTGTCTTCAAGCTTCTCAGTCTGGGACTACATGTCTAGCTGTGTATACCTTGGTCCTGCTGTCTTCAAGCTTCTCAGTCTGGGACTACATGTCTAGCTGTGTATACCTTGGTCCTGCTGTCTTCAAGCTTCTCAGTCTGGGACTACATGTCTAGCTGTGTATACCTTGGTCCTGCTGTCTTCAAGCTTCTCAGTCTGGGACTACATGTCTAGCTGTGTATACCTTGGTCCTGCTGTCTTCAAGCTTCTCCGTCTGCCGGCACAAGGACTCGAGCAGCACTTGTTTCTACTTACATGTAGCTTGAGAATTGAGATCCGCTTTACTATTGTGGCTTGCAACTAACATTTTGTTAAGGGACTACATGTCTAGCTGTGTATACCTTGGTCCTGCTGTCTTCGAGCTTCTCAGTCTGCCGGCACAAGGACTCGAGCAGCACTTGTTTCTAAATGAAGCTCGAGATCAGCTTCATTAGTGTAGCTTGCAACTAACATTTATTAAGGGACTACATGTCTAGCTGTGTATACCTTGGTCCTGCTGTCTTCAAGCTTCTCAGTCTGGGACTACATGTCTAGCTGTGTATACCTTGGTCCTGCTGTCTTCAAGCTTCTCAGTCTGGGTCTACATGTCTAGCTGTGTATACCTTGGTCCTGCTGTCTTCAAGCTTCTCGGTCTGGGACTACATGTCTAGCTGTGTATACCTTGGTCCTGCTGTCTTCAAGCTTCTCGGTCTGGGACTACATGTCTAGCTGTGTATACCTTGGTCCTGCTGTCTTCAAGCTTCTCAGTCTGGGACTACATGTCTAGCTGTGTATACCTTGGTCCTGCTGTCTTCAAGCTTCTCGGTCTGGGACTACATGTCTAGCTGTGTATACCTTGGTCCTGCTGTCTTCAAGCTTCTCAGTCTGCCGGCACAGGGACTCGAGCAGCACTTGTTTCTCGTCAGCAAGCCGCTCGTTGTCAATGTGTTTATTAAGGGACTACATGTCTAGCTGTGTATACCTTGGTCCTGCTGTCTTCAAGCTTCTCAGTCTGGGACTACATGTCTAGCTGTGTATACCTTGGTCCTGCTGTCTTCAAGCTTCTCAGTCTGGGACTACATGTCTAGCTGTGTATACCTTGGTCCTGCTGTCTTCAAGCTTCTCAGTCTGGGACTACATGTCTAGCTGTGTATACCTTGGTCCTGCTGTCTTCAAGCTTCTCAGTCTGCCGGCACAAGGACTCGAGCAGCACTTGTTTCTCGTCAGCCAGCCGCTCGTTGTCGGCGTGCGCGTCCGCCAACTGTGACTGCAGATCCGCCAGCTCCGCCAATGTGGCCTGCAACTCTTCGCTCGTACTGGAAATCAATTACAAACCACTGGTATAACTTTCATTCAAAGTCAAAACATTTATTTCTTAGAAGGATTTTACAAGATCTGGGGGCACGGAAGTGCCCCCACCAAGTCGAGCTGAAAGCGGCACGGCCGTACCATCCTTTTCTCGAACCAGTTCAGGCCATTTTTGACCCCCCCGTAACTTCCTTGTCGATAAGTTTAGAACCCTCATTTTAAAATATCTTATCAAGCACTGCATAGACACGATACGTTTCAAATTTCATTTAATTTGGACCTGGTAGTTTAGAAGTTATAGTTAGTCAAAGTTTCTTAATTTTCTGCCTGACTGACTGACTGACCGATCATCAAAATTCTAAGGTACTTCTAGCAGACTGAGGATCTTGAAACTTAGAATACACCTTGCATTTAGTGTATGAATAAAGGGAAAACTATAACATTCTGCAAATTCGGTTGCAACCGCATAACTAACTTTGTATTTCCATACAAATGTATAGGATTACAAAGTTAACTTTGCGGGTGGGCTTTGAGGAAATCTGTAGCTGAGGCTCAAGAAGTAGTTTCAGATAAGAGAAAGGGGAAGACTATCTACAAAAAGAATTGAGATCCCACCAAAAACATTTACTTGTAAAAAGAGCCAAGTCTCGCCTCTCAGTTCATCTACTGTAAAAAGTTGTGAGATCCATGTGATGCCAAGTCGGTTATTGATTTATTCAAGGACTACTTCAGGGAACTTTCATCTCAAACTATTGCGTAATTAGGTAACAGACATCATCTTACAGTAACTATATCGATATTTAAAAACTTTTATATTTACAATAACTAGAATGACTTGGCAATCGCACACTATTTGCTTGTGAGATACGATGGTCTAGTGCGATGGCCGGGTCATTCTAGTTATTGTAAATATAAAAGTTTTTAAACAGTGTGAGTCTTGATAAAGTGTACATATCAAAATCAGGGAAACAGCATCCAAATTTATCGATGAAAAAAATATTAAAAAAAATAAAAAAAAATATTTGAATTTTTTATGATTTTTTTAAGATTTCGAATTGTACCTGTTGACCCCATTTAGGTAAATCGTCATAACTTTTAAACTAAGTGTGTTATCAGAGTGGAATAAATTTTGTGATGATTGCTAATAACAAGCCGTACTCATGAAGTAAAAATATCCCAGAGAAATAACGTTGTTAATTTATAATTAATAGAAACTTGAAGAAAATTTTGTTTTTTTGTCATTCATTTTACTATTATTTTACAATTTCTTAAAAAGTCACCCCGTAAACCCTACTTTTTTTTTATTTATGCTTATTCTACATGGCATTAGCTTGCTAAAAGTAAAAAATCATGTTTATAACTCAACTACAACTTCTTAAATCAGCGTTTAAAAAAACAATTAACTTAGTTAAATACTGGATAATGATTAAAACATAAGTATTTTTTCTGCATAATCATTTATTATTCTTAAATCAAATTAAAATTATCATTAACCTAATACATGAAATTTGAAAACAATGGTGTGAAGTAAAAAAACAACACGCCTCGCAGGCGCATGGACACTTATAAAGGCTCATAGAAACTGTTGTATTTGAGTTGTAAACGTGCAATTTTTAATTTTAGAAAGCTAATGCCATGTAGAATAAGCATAAATAAAAAAAAAGTAGGGTTTACGGGGTGGCTTTTTAAGAAATTGTAAAATAATAGTAAAATTTATGACAAAAAAACAAGATTTTCTTCAAGTTTCTATTAATTATAAATTAACAACGTTATTTCTCTGGGATATTTTTACTTCATGAGTACTGTTTATTATTAGCAATCATCACAAAATTTATTCCACTCTGATAACACACTTAGTTTAAAAGTTATGACGATTTACCTAAATGGGGTCAACAAGTACAATTAGAAATCTTAAAAAAATCATAAAAAATTCAAATTTTTTTTTTTATTTTTTTTTATATTTTTTTCATCGATAAATTTGGATACAGTTTCCCTGATTTTGATATGTACACTTTATCAAGACTCACACTGAATATCGATACAGTTACTGTAAGATGATGTCTGTTACCTAATTACGCAATAGCTTAAGATGAAAGTTCCCTGAAGTAGTCCTTGAATAAATCAATAACCGACTTGGCATCACATGGATCTCACAACTTTTTACAGTAGATGAACTGAGAGGCGAGACTTGGCTCTTTTTACAAGTAAATGTTTTTGGTGGGATTCTCTTTACGAAGTCACATACTGATTCAATCTTATATCATTATCTACCATCATTGGCCACAGCATCTTTTTAGATGATTGTTGCAGCGCCTGTGGGTTATGTTATGATTTTCAGTGGCCTGTAGGTTACCTATACCTAAATCATTTCTATTTATTTTCAACTAATGCGGTTGAAATCGCAGAAATGGAAAGGTAGACTTCAATGATAGCATTCCTTACCGGCCCACTTTTTAAGAGATGACGTTAATGTATTGTTATAGATTCAACGTAAAATGCTCGTAGATACTTCTTGTTTGTCACTGAATGTCTGAATCGCAGAACAAACCGATAAATCCTGGTATCACCGCCACCTAGTACTACTGAAACCTTCGTACTGAAACGGTTTACGGATTGTAAAAATATGGAATTTGCGTAAACTCGATCATGTGGAAATCGGATCACTTGCGAAACCCGTGTTTATGGATGCAGTCGTGTGTGAAGAGCGGACGTCAAATGGATCATGAATATTCGTTGCATCATAAAGCTGTCAATGAACTTGAGTATTATGTAGATGCAAGGACTTGATGGACTTGATGACGTATAGAAATTTAATGCAATAGGAACACATATGTGAGATCAAATTACTGAAAACATCAAATGCATCCCGAGGTGACATCCTTGACAAACTTGACATGCATTACGATTTTTGTAGATTGATGAAAAAAGATGATGTCCTATCTCTAGAAATGCATCATGTTTTTATGAATTGATAGAAGATGTCTTATATTTTGATGTGAATCATGCAGCAGCGTGTTTGGTGGGTAAAGAATGAATAAGAATAACTAACCTGTAATGGTGTTCCTCCATCTGCAATATCCGGTCCTGAAGACACGCCACAGACACTTCGCTGAGCGAGGAAGAAGAATGCTTGTCCCATTCTGGCGTGCTTGCTTCGCCGCTGTCGCCCTCGCCCTGGAAATATTACATTGAGTGTGTGAAATATTGTTGTTTAAATTTACTAACAGCTCTCTGCTTGTTAACGGGATCTAACTAATAGATAGATTTAAATTCAGCTTAATCATCAGCATCTTCCTGCCCTTATCCCAATTACTTGGGGTCGGTGCAACACGTTTTGTTGAACACAAAATCATGTTGCAAAAGATTTTTCTTAATTTTGCAACCGGCCGCTTACCAGACGTCAACCTTGGGAATGCCTTTGTGGTGGATTAACCGCCACCATACGGTTGGCCCTGGCTGTTTGGGGTGGGTTTATCCCTCGGTCACCTCTTACGACCCCCACGGGAAGAGAGGGGGTGGTGCTATTCTACTCTGCCGGCACCAAATTCAGCTCAATCTGATCTTAAATTATCTTGACGAACCAATCAATGGCTTTAGCTCGTAAATGTTCTCAGGGTCAACGACGGGACGAGAAATTCACCTTAGACTGCCTCAAGGAAGTATTCTAGGACCAACACTATTTATGGTTTATACGTCTCTGATTCCCTCGAGATAGGAACTCACATTGTGCGCAAGGGCAATAGAGGCGGGCGCAGAGGAGTGCATGCGGCGCGGCGCGGGCGCCGGCGCGAGCAGCAGCTGACGCTTCTCGCTGTCGGAGAGCGGCGAGTGCGCGACGCCTCGCAGCCGCGCGCGTAGCGCTCCGTTCTCGTCCGCCAACCGCTCCAGCGCCGACTCCTGTTCCACTTGCAGCGACTGGGGACAGGCAAAGAACGACTATCAGGATGGAACCTCAGACTTAGTACACAAAGCCTTGATTAGGTGGTTCAGTAACTGTATGCCAACCTTCTGCACATTGACGACTCTGATTTTTTTCATACATCTGATCGCACAAAGCTGACCTTTTTAAATCTAAAGAAAGGATGTACCTACTCGTACACCATTAGAGAAGCTGAATCTACGGAAAATGGTCCTTACAGAACGAAAAGGTTAAAGACTGAACGCGCTTTCCACTCAAATATCAAAATATAAACAGAATCAAGCATACCTTCAGCCGATCCAATTCAGCCCGCATCCGATCAGCGTCGGCCGCCTTGTCAAGCAGCTCCTCGACCTTGGACTGCAGCTGAGCTCGCTCCATCACGGCGGCTTCCAGATCCCGACGTAGAGAATCCACCTCACGGATTCCCGAGGCTAGGGATGCCTGGAAAACGGAATTTTCATTGATTGAGATTCATAGTGAGTGTGTCTACTGTAAGGTTCATGAATGATTTAAAAGATTGACTGCATGTATGTATTGCTAGAGAACTTCTAATAGCACCGGTAGTTTTATTCATAGAAATCAAAGAAATGACAGCGATTACCAAGTTTATATCGTAAAGCAACGATTTCAGAATTTGAATAAACAAATTATAGACCCGCGCGACCTGTTTAACTTGACACTACAAGGTGTTCCAGTGTAAATACATTAAATTGGAGACGTTGTGTAGGCCATCATACCGAATAATTTTCATTATGGGGCCAAGTTATGAAAACCCCTCGTTTAGAAGTAATTAGCAACTTAAACTTTTTAAATTTAATTGAGTGCCACATTATGAAAGGGACTTTATAGATTATGACCTTTATTTAAGTCATGTTGCCGTCTTGGAAAAACTTTTGAAATTACCGCCACAACTGTTGTCAAGGCAACGGTTTTTGGCGGTTATTTAGTTGCCAAGGCAACAGTTGTGGCGTAGACCAAGGTCAAATGTCATGTTCATCAAAAACTGACACAATTGACGTAACATACTCTACTGGGTTCTCTGATTGGCCCTTTGTCTGTGCGTCTCTATGGGTGCTCTAAGTCAAAAGAAGTTTTTAGTTTGAGGCGGCAATAAAATAAAGTTGACACCAAGAAAGAGATCTTTTATCTTAAGTTTTCGTTAAAATTTAAAACATAGACTCGAGTGTTCCAAACTTTTTCGAAGATTCAAAATCCAACAAGTTAAAAATACTAGGTTGCAATCTTGGATAAGGGGTAATACACAATGGTGGTAGTAAATGTAGGCATTTACTTTGTATGAAAATTTTAACTTCTTAATTGTAAAGAATTCAAACTTGGTGCCATAATGGAAATTGTTCAGTACAATGGTCTACACAACGTCTCAAATTTAATGTATTTCCTTTGGAACACCTTGTATAGTCCTGCAAATTCGTGCGCGACCTTCCCTAGGGGTGACAGACGTTGGGGGGAGAGATGTCAGCGGGTAGCGGGAGGTGTAGCGGGGAAGGGAGACTCGCGCATCCGCGCCGCACGTCATACTAAAATGACGTGCTTCCTCGCCCCCCGACCGTCTGTACCCCTAGGGAAGGTCGCGCACGAACTTGCCGGACTATAGAAGATATTTTTAGTACACTCACCTCAGATGGTATTCTGGGCCTGAGATCCACCTCCTGGAAGCCCGGCATGTGTTCCGTGTTCAGCGTGACCGGCAGGCTGACATATTCCTGAGATCCTCGCTCATCTACGGATCCCAGCTCCTCTGCGCTCCCGAAGTCCTGTCTCGCATCTTCGAATTCTCCTTCCCTCAACTCTGGGTCTTCTAAAACTGCATTGTTATTTCCCAAGTCCTTCTTCTTGTGCGCTTTGTGAAGCTTTTCTTTCGAGCCGAAGATTTTTAGACTCTTGTCTCTTGCTGGAGCGACTTTGTGATGTTTTGAGTCGAGGCTGGACACTGACGGAGCGCCTTTGAGGGTGGACTCCTGTTTTCCCTGACTTGGCCCTCTACGGAACAGGGATTTAAACTTCATCATCTTGGCGGCTTATTGTTATTTCATGTTCGTTTCGTATTCACTGATCGAGTTAGTTCGCATAGTTCGTTTGTAACGGTTGCTTTGGCTGGAGACGTGATTGAAATGAGTATGATGGTCAAATGTAGGCTGTGCGGTAGTCTATGATCTACTTTCGGAAACTAACAGGTTTGATGCTTTTTCCGGTATGGGTACAATTTAAGAATCATGGAGTATCGAGGCTGTACGTATGTTTTGAGATAATTTCGTATCGGAATAAAATATCAAATCGGTAAAATATTGATATCTATTTATCCGTGAGATGCTTTAGGAACTGGTAGCCAATTAATTATCAAAATGTTATCTTATCTGTCTGCAGTAGGTATCAGATTCAGATAACGTCGATATTAATCATTTACAGCACATAGGCATAGTAAAAATAAATAACTACCTACCCTTAAGATAAGATAAGATAAGACCCTATATCGCAATTGAATTATTTATACGGATTATCTATCATGAATGATATTAGTAGTATTATAGGTAATTAATTTTACTTCAGTGTGTTTTAGTTATAAAGATTCATTTTCTTTCTATGTCAGAAAAGGCTAAATGGTCTAGCTAGAGTCTACATTGTAGGCTAGATTGTCACAGTGCAAGCAATGTACCTACTTATTAGTGGCTGCTGTAGTTGCTGTAATCTTCTTTACTTTGTCTAGGACAACATAGAAACATTTTATTATGATTACACGTGTATACCTACTTAATACATAAGAAACACATAAGTTGACATATGGGTAGATAGCTAGGTAGGTTTCATACAATAGGTACATTCAGAGGTATTTAATCACGAGTACAGTATAATTGGACAACAAGACAGACTCCCATACATTATAGGATAACTTACGACTGCTATACATTATTCATTTGTTTAGAATCATTAGCAAACGAAACGAAGTATGAAGAAAGATAAATGAATAGGTACAACGTGATATGAAGAAACTTCGCCAACAGAAGGGGAAATCAAAATGCCTATTATTGATAGTGAGGAGTAACACAGGGTAGTTACCTTGTGCCACTTTTTTATGTAATGTATACTTACTTAATAAATTTTAGATTTAAAAACGAAAATATAAAGTACACTTCAAAAAAAACAGAACCCTAGCCGCCTAGCCAGTTAATCTACTGTCGAAAATGCAATAACGTCGAAACTCAAACTCAACATGCACACCGCGCCCCGACAGAAGCGAATATGCATTTAAAATACAATTACCCTTGCAACGTTCGTCAATTTAGTCCGTAAGCCCCCGCAGTGAGCTATGGACATGCTCAACCTCCCCATACCCTCATTGACTCTTCAAATGGCAGACAGCAACATCCATCACACTTTAAAAGGAAACACAAGTATAGCATTCGCTAGTAAAGCCCGCAGTGGATTTTAAAAACTGTTTTGTAGCTCCGTCTTTGAATAGACCATAAGGGCTGACATGCGGGCTTCCCCAGATTTGCATCTACTAACGTTCAGGAGATAGGAAGAGGGGATTAACATTTAGGATAGCCTCTAATTTATTGTTATTCCCTCCGATGCTACCAGCGATAAGAACTCAATTATTGTTGTAGGAGCCAATTTCAAATTATAATTATAAGGAAAGTTTTTCATCTTGTTTCAAAGATGCAGATGTAACGGACTCAAACCCGATAAGAGAAGATGGAATCAGAAGGAATACAGATACAGAATGAAAAAAAAATAACAAGGATAATGTGTAACGCAAAAGGTAAGCTAGAAAATATGGATTCCATTCGACGAAACTCCCGGCACAAATGCATTAGACACGAACAAGAGCAATAATAACTAATGCACATGCACACCTATTGGTTTCAAAAATAGCAGCCCTAACCATGCAAATAGACAGGGGGCCACACCTACGACTACGAGGGAACCTCCTCACTCTTCCTACTAAATATTATACACCCTGTCGACAGGACCTGATTTGGAGTACGTTGCTGGTTGGTTATTGTAGATAGCTGCAAATCAGGTCTTCTTCTTTTCGAGTGGGACACCGAATCGTACAACGACCCGATAAACCCTGGTGTCAGAGTTCTTCAATTACAAGTAGGCTAGAAGTAGCAGGCCCCTGGTTGTGTAACGACCGCCGTATAACTGAGATCATAGACCAAAGTGATCCACCAGAACCGATGGCTTTACGTGCGCTCCGAAGCATGGAACCATCTTTCTTTTTCGGGCAAACAGATGGTTCAGCCTGCATTTCACAAAATGAAAATTATCAACTTTGTGAGTAACCCACCGAGAATCGAACCCGGTACCTTCTACGTTGCAAGCAGCCTCACTACCACTGCGCCACGTCGGTTGTCAAATCGGCCTGTAGATTGTAATTTGTAATGAAATGACGCCCACTGCCCATATAGTAACCAGCAATGTATACCTAACCGGGCACTGTCGACAGGATAGTGTAATAGTCGTTTTAGATCGTCCTTTTAATTTTATGCAGGGAGTGTTTCGACGTTCCTTTGTTATTCCTTTTGTTTATGTGAACTTTACTGAACGTCTTTTCATGCTCGGTACCTTTAGGAGTAGGCAGCGGAAGCGAAAGGTGAAAAGGAATGTATTTTTGACGAAATGTCGCTAAGACATTTAATGAATGCCACAATGGATAAAGTTCACATTTAAATAGAGAAATAAACAGGAAATCACAATTATTAAGATATTAAACAACTGCAAAGAATAGATAATATTAATGCTCTAAGGGTATGATAACCAAAGTTGTTTGTTAGCATTCATTTTCACATGGGTACAATGTCTACCTCTACATTTTAGTGATCATACCAAATACTCTTAAAATGTCAATAAAAAAAATGCGAATAGCATAAATAAAGTACCACCTACAGTAAACATAGGAAAGTAGATACTAGATAATGGATTATCATCGTTGTCATTAATACAAATCAAGTGTGATAAATTGATAATACGATAGCTAATGATAAGGCTGGTTTAATGGCAAGGACGATCGTAAAACTACTTTATCAACGGCTAAAATAATTAGTAGGTATCCAGAAACGCATTGCAAAGATCTACCAATATACTGCAAAAAATCTCTAAGATAAGATAGGATATGTTTACTTTTCTACACCTAAGTCAGCACTTTTTTTCATAATCACCAAGATATATTTTGAATACCATCTATTTTTTGTAGAGGCACGCAAGAGACCATTATAGGATATGATAAGATCTATGATCATAAGATGACATTCATTAAAGAAACGACCAAATGCCCAAGCCAATCAAACCTCAACAAGCTTACTTCCGACGACTAATTTGGAAGACGTAGACGGTAAGTAAAAAATTCCATTCAAGATCACAGACAGTGGCCGACCGTGACGATGATCCCATGAAATATGGAGTCTCCGGTCTCCGCCATTCCCTTATCCAATTAAAGAATGCTGAAGGTTAACTAAATTTAGACGACGCCACAGCCGCATAAGGCAAAGAGGCTGGAACGAGAAAAAGAGAAAACGATTGCATGTTCGTGTATGAAATAAGATTCGCAGACGTAAAGACGTAATTTTGTATCGTTACATACACAAATAGAAGAAAGTGTATTTTTACTTTCAACTCAGAATACCTACTATACACTTAGATAAATGCTTTCAATGGTAAGACATGTTTATACTTAGGCATTCAGATGATGTGAAGATAGTAAGATTTCTTGTGAATGTGTCGAATATGACTCACAATCAGACAACCATAACCAAACGCAGGAAGCTTTTAACCCCAATACTTCAATTACCCGCTTGAGTGCTCTATGCATTTACTGAGGAAGTCAATTAGACACGGCGAAATCATTTGTACATTACACAATCTTATTTCTTGTCTCAGCCTTCGATCTGACAGCCAAAATCGTGAAGCTTTATTTCTTGGTTCTAATAGATTCGATTAAAACGCGGTAGAGCATGGTTCGCAACTAGCTAGGGTCTCGGCGAGTTGAATGACCGGCCGTGCTCGCCGCGGCCTACTGAGGTCGCCAACTTCCATATTGGAATCTAGACACACATTTTATTGCTCTGTTTCGAATCAATAAATAACATAGGATATAATTATGCATCGAAACATATCGTGACGTAATATGGGGGCGTGCGAGGTTCAAGGGTGAATTTGATCAAGAGATTGCAGCTAATTGGTACTTACCAAAGGGGTATGTCCCCCTTGGAAACACCCTTTTTGTAACCGACTGAACTAGCCATAAAAAGACTGAGGATAGTTTGTTTTGTCCTAACAAGCTGCTCAGATGCTTTTGGTTGTAATATCAAACAAAGTTGTGTATTGTAGGTACGAATAGAAAGTTGCAGTGATTGTAAGTAATCGGACAATGACCATCTGCGATAAAAGTAAGAATTTATGGTCAAAATTAAAAATAATATGCACCGAATTTCATTAGGTTTTAAACCTGTTCTTTTTCTTGATTAAAATTGTATCCCTTGACCAAACGGGTGTCGTTAAAACCTCGTTAGTATAAATTGAGGTAAACGACCAGTAAACGGCGACTTGACCTAGAAAGGTCATTCTCATGTCGCGAGACCATTATGTCGTGCTGACACGATAATAACTTTATTATGTTGTTATTTATTCCCTATATTATACTTTGTATCGCATTATAGCAAACTAGATGTCCTTTTTTGCTGCATACCTACATGGACAAGACTTGTTCAATGTTTTGAAGAACATATTTTCACTTGAAGCTAAGCATTTCACTAGAAAAAGATAGATGGCTAATCAAATAAAATAAAATTATAGATTCAAATAAGTCCACTTTACAAGAAAATCGAATAGAAGGGTCAAAAGAATCCGTGGCAAGGTTGCTTGCGCAGACGCAAGATACTTTCTCTCAGCTGTGGGACCTGGGACCGGAACCAGTCGGTTTTGCAATGCAAGTACCGACACATGTACCTACTTACTAGCCAAGCGATTTGCCGAACACGTACTGACAGCAATTTCAAAGAGTAAAGGCATTCATGTCGAATAAGCAACTGAAGACTAAACAGAGACTGATGATGATGGTGAAACCATGAATCGTGAAGATGATTATGTTGTTGTTGAATACAATAATATTTATAATGAAGATTTAGAAACCGCAAGTGTACATACAAAACAAAGCCTAGAGATTTACAAAACATATTTCGCGTGAGAATTTTGAATACCATTGAATGGATTAGCAAACGGATATGTTCCTGTCTAATGCACATAGCCTTAAGTTACCTCATCGCAATATAACAAGCTTGTTGCTTATTATTTATCTTATCATCATGATGATGTATAAAATGCCCAAATCTTAACCGTCTATAATGAAAGAACGTGCACTGAACATAACATCAAACACATTTTAGCAAAATAATTTTCTCTTTACGAGTGTAGGTTCCTAATGATATGACTGATCAATGATCGGAATGTTATTTGTATCTACTGAAAGGAAAACAGCAAGAGGTAGGTCATCAAACTAATTTCACGTTTGTTCTCTATTACGTATGTAATGAGGACAATATCAAATTTTAAACAAATATTGCCACCTAATTTTATTTTTTATTTTGAATTTTGACTTGTAGGAAACCTATGTCTAACATTACTTTTTATTAGGTTCTTTTGATGTTATGATTTCATCTCGAGTATGGGTGTCGCATTTCAATATTACAATTCAATTAATAAAGAGAAATTTATTATTTGCTGAAATATACAAAGGTTTATAGTTCAAAGCACATCCATGTCCAGTGGATTGATGTAGCGTAGAGAACCAAACATTTTAAAACTGTGAATTTCAAATTAATTCGAAGAATCCTCGCAACTAAAGGCAATGCAATATTCAACAGCATGAATATGTCACAGGAAGCGAAGGGTATAATACCTGGTAAGTAACTGTCATTTGTTGGTTGCTGGCGACGGTAGCGGGTTCGGTAGCACACATTCCGTTACAAGGCCTTGGATGCGAATACCTAGGTGCCTTCCATAATTATATGCAAGCAAAACTACCTGACCTAGAAGAGACTAAGATTCATTCCTTAAGATTATAAGTTGGAATTGAACAAAAAGGGATCCTGTATTGTCACAAAAATAACAAAAAGTCTTCTGTTCTGTGGATGCCCGCCGCGTTCCACAGTCTGTTATTTTTACATTGGTTTTGAGGGAATAAATGACGTACTCGTACGTACCTACTACCTACTGAAAAAACTAACAAATAAATAAAGGAAGCCATATTACTTGGCGTTATTAGCCATGACATTTGATAAAAATGCACCTCATGAAAGGCAGTCAACAGCAGCGGCACGTAGCACTATGCTTATGCCCCAGGCACAGTGCCTGCGCGGCTAACCGGCGCCATAATTATAAGAATTGTCACTCAAGACAATACGTTTTGTGGCCATAAATACTGCTATGACGTTCACTGCTGGAAAAAATATAAGTAAAGCAGATGGAGTACCTATTAATATTTTGAAGGTGCAGTTGAAATGTTTTATCAAAGTGTTGCTCATTGAACTGGTACGCATGATTCCACAGTTCCAATTCAACCTTTAGAATAATAAAAATTATACAAATGGATCTCTCTCTTGGTATCGAATGCTTTGAAACACAAACACATTGCTATTGAATTAGTGTGAATTGTAGTGGATACTGTATCAGTTACTGTATCTGTCTGACGCAAAATTGCTCTTTGAATAGTCAACAACCACAATAAATAAGTGTCTAGGGTGAACCGTGGAAAACATTGTGTACTTGCAACTGTGATGTGAGTAACACCGTAATCCAGCCGAATCAAACACACACCACTGAAGAGGTGATCGTGTGAAATGATTCGCATTGTTGTAATGGTCGGATAACCTTGTTATTATGAAGACCAAGCCTTGAGTGACACCTGGTTAAACACACGTTATCGAATACAGCTTATTCAGAATGCGACTGAATAGAGGCAAGGTTGAAGCCATTACAGGGGTAATATATCAAACCAAACACGAAGGAAGCCAGGTAACTTTGTGCAAATCTTCATGGAAGATAAATTAGTTCATTGTTGGCTGCCTTGGATATTACTTGTTTCATTTTCAGGTAGCTTGGTGCAAGCAAATCCCCATTTGTTGATGGCTTCTTTGGATTTTAGGTACTCGTATTAGATATTCAGGTTTTTAAATAATAATCTGTCATCTAGGTACAGCAGTCAATAGTGCATCAGGATCGACGTTCGTCCAAATAATAAGCTTGCAAGCCATAACAAATCTCATTTAGGGTTCTTTTTTTATCAGCAAAACACTCCGGATATCTCTCTTGTCTCTTTTAAACATTATCCTTGTTTTGTTAGTACTATAAAATCGTATTCAATCAGGCAGGAGTTTCCTTCCTTAGAATTTTATGCCCCAATAACGTCATTCACAGTTGACTCATTCGGTATTGGTATGTAGTCTGATTTGTAATGACTGCAGACATGCTGCATGCTGATTGATTTGAAACCTTGTGAGAATAATTTCTTAGTAAACAACTGTTGAAAGATACCATTTGTTCATTGAGAAATGCTTGCTCTATTTCACACGTCTTAATTACGATCAAATGGATATCTAAATCTTTGTAAGTGTATACTACAAATATAATAATGTTCTTAACAAACAATGAAGCCCTGTAACTGGCACATGCTTGGTCTGCACCAGTTATGCAACTTTGCAAAACATTTGATATCATCGATCATATACTATCTTATGGCTTTATATTTATATTGATGACGATCTGCCTAGTGCTATGCATTGTCTGAGATAGAATATGAAATCTATTCATTCATTACTGTACCTACTGTTCTCCAATATCCTCCTTATATCTTTTCCTTTTATTATTGGCACCGATTGATCTTTTCATGAATATTTCTCTTCTACAATAAAGGAACTATCTCTTATGTACGGTACTGTGATATCCACTCTAATTAATATACTTTTGGATAACTTATTTAATGTAAGTATCCTTGATAACATTGCCAGAAACTTTCCTAAATGTTCTCCATCTTCTTCGTTTATAACTTTAATTAATAATGAGAATTTTTAACTTGAATAAAGAAGACTCCGGGCCCAAGTAGACCGTTGTAGGGACAATTTGTGTTGATGTACACTCGTTGAACAACGAGTGTGCATGTGGTGCTTCTCTTCAAACTATGGCACATATTTGGAATGGCCCTGGGTGCCCTTCATCCTGCACGCTAGAGGACCTATACAACTCAACCGGCGACGCCGTGCATTGGGCCGAGTTCTGGTCCAAATTAATTCAATAACGCCAAAGCCGACACGACAAAAAATAAAATAATGCGAACATCTTACTCAGCTTTGCAGAGCTGGCTGTCCTGTTCATTGTAACAAAACAATTTGTTATTGCAAAACAAGTTGTTCAAACATGCACATTATTTTTGCAACATGTTTAGCGTCTTGTTGCTTGTTTATTTTGTTACTCTCGCCTTATTTTATTTTATTACATCTTTCTTAGTAATTTATATTTACAGACATTTTGTTTCAATATTTCGTGGATCGAGTTGGAAATTGTACCTACCTACTTAGTTATTTTGAATTGAATTCTTTAGATCGTAATCCTCATTTGTATGAATGAATGAGCAAAAACCTGAGAATGTATTTTGACGATATTATGATTGTAAAAATAGGTATCATACAATCAAAATAGGAACTATCCAAATATGCAAATAGAACTCAATATTTAGGTAGGTATAAGTGCTAAGTATACAGCTAGTGCTAGGTCCACAGTTTTTACGACTATCGGTAGGTTTTTTTTTGCCTGATTTCTGAGTGTAAGTAAAAAAGAGTTCTATCTAGCGAAGTAGTCTTAAAAGAAATCAGATATTTTATTCATCCCATTCACTTTTATTTACTGGGCATATGGTGTGTTGTTCATCATTGTTCAACATTTCCTGTTATTATTCTCAAAAGGATAACGAGAAGATGGATCCATCACTCATTCATACATGTTTGTTTACGTGCCTTCTTATCTAGGAAATAGATAGGTGCCTAGATAAGTTAATTGTGTTCTAGTCGACGACGTGGCTTAATGGATATGACGGCAATGATGATAGGTATAATTTATGTACTTAAAGGGCAGATATAGTGGGTAAGAAACAGGCAGATTACGGGATTTATGAGGCAATAGGTACCTACCCAAAATAAAAATACTTATCTACATATGCATATCTAGATACTTAGGTAGGTAATTGAGAAATCTAGGCTGTGCCGTTTATTCGATTTCTCATCTCTAAACTAAATAGGAAAGAAAAAGCACTAACTACATTGGATAGACGTAAGCCAGGGTATAGCAGAGAACTAGACTACAGTAGGTACAGATACCTACCTAGAAGTAGACATAGGT
This sequence comes from Phthorimaea operculella, assembly GCA_024500475.1. Taxonomy (NCBI): domain Eukaryota; kingdom Metazoa; phylum Arthropoda; class Insecta; order Lepidoptera; family Gelechiidae; genus Phthorimaea; species Phthorimaea operculella. Next base: position 2,891,121 of record JANFCV010000030.1, read on the forward strand.
ATAGCTTTTCAGATACTCGCCTACATTCTACTAAAATATCTACTCGAGTCGTACCAACAAGTACAGAACCAACTACAATTTATCTCTACTAAGGCGTTCTTTATTCGATCAGTCTTCAAAATCGTTACAACTTTCACATTTGACACAGCACGTTTACCATCTGCACTAGAAGTGCCTTTGCTTGTAGGTACATCTTGCCACTCAAATGAGAAAGCCACTAGGTAGGTACGATAAAACGGTTAATAGGTTCAATTTTTGTCGTGCACTGCACATCTGGCTACATAGACCAGCTAGGTAGGTATGTGGCCACAACCACAGACACCGCAAAACTCCTCACACAGCCTAAATCCAACCACCAAACGCGTACACATCACTTAAATTCACAAAATAAAAACACACCATAATCAAAACTTTACACGGTTCGCTTCGTTTGTCACTAAACTAAAAAAAGTTCGAAAAAACAACCGCACAGCCAACGGGACGACATCCGCGGCTCGCCGAACCAAACAAACTTGAACGGTCTCAATAATTTCCAACCGACCAACGGCGACCGGCGCTCACATCTTGCGTTTCTCTCTACTACTCCGCTAATTTACGACACGTGCAAAATCGAACGATCTATAAACTTTCAACCACGTCTCCAACTTAGCCGCGTAATATGTTAGAAAAGAACGGAGATTCTCCCACCGGTTCTCCAGAAAGAGATAGACGCAATGCATTTCAATATAGAGGATAAAGACAGGTATATCGGTTTAAAAAATGGACGTCACGTGCGTGAGTCAAGCAAGGCGCCTTCTATGTAACGCGCTCAAGACTGATTACCACTTTACTGACTTGAAATACGGTTCATTTTCGAAACGACTAATCCATAATTGAATTTGTTTACACAGCTCGTCCGTTTGGCGCGTAAATTCAAAACTAATTCGATCAGTGATGCTTACTTTCTTTATACGGACGATAAAATTAATGGCTATGGCTTACCTTATAGGGAGGGTGGAAACTTTATGGCGGATTTTTGCCTCACTAGCAGGGGCCCAAACATCATTGTTGTTTATATTCTTTGTTAGTTTCAAGGTAGTCTTAGCTTCTTTAGGTTTCAAACTGGGCGGCAATATGCTGACCGATTCAACTTGCTTAGCAACAGGCGGTTTCGTCGGTGCATGGGACTTCTTTACTATTTGTAAAACAACGTTTGGACTCTTTAGGTCATGATTAGGTCTGGCTTTAATAGCTTCAACTGATTTCGGTGGACCCGGAGCAGGAGTCAGTTGTTTGACTCTGAATGGTTTTTCCGGATCCGATAATTTCTCAGTTTTATCTGGTTTCTTTATCGACTTGACCGTTCTTTTTAACTTTTGTCGCGCTGAAGGTTCACTATCTGGTGCTGAAAAACATATATTTATGAAATCTCATTCACAAATCAAGTGTAGGTAGTCAATAAATTTAGGTTTACAACAAGCTACAAATGAAGTAATTTTACCTGTCTTAGGCCTATTTCTGGTAACAGGCTTAGTCTCCGAATTGCCTATTTTGGTGATCGACTCGACAGTATAAGAAGAAGTAGCGGGTACCGCTTTGTTACGTGAACTAAAGGTTGTCTTGAAGAAATTTGCCGACAAAGCACTAGTCTTCACTTGATTTGTCGAGGATTCCCTAAGAAAAAAATTACACATAAGTTGCAATCTAAAAAGAAAAGAAGTAAGAATAAATAGAAAAAAGTGACAAAAGAGATTTTAGGGGACACCCGGGTTTGAACCGGGGACCTCTCGATCTGCAGTCGAATGCTCTACCACTGAGCTATATCCCCGATGACTGTGGCGGCGAAAATAGCGTACAAAAGCTAGAGAACATTACGCCCTCTACAAAATATGGCTTCCCACGCGTTGTTTATCTCTTTGCTTGCCGCCCGCCGCGATGACTGCCGCAATAAGTGCCTACGCAACCGTAATACTTCCGCACATCGCTACGAGATGGCGCTAGCTTACGCAATTGGCGGGAAACGCGGGCGGGAAAGTAGAAGTTCTGAGCAAGTTTTTAAGGCATTTTTGGGAGGAATTCTGGTTTGTACATTTTATAGATCTAATTTTGCTACTTACTGAAGTTTAGTACTGCTAGGCACCACTGGCGCCCTCTGCTGCATAACCTCCTCGATCTGTAAATAAAAATAAAATCAATAAGTTTTTATTACAATTTTATATCGAAAAAGAGTCATAACAAGACTTTGCAAAATATAATAAAAGTGCTTACGACTAAAAATCTATATTCTCGTGTCTTTCGCGTTCCTGTCCACATTTTGTAGATATTTATTTCAGCAACAAATAAATCACTCTTTTTATTCAGAAAAAGCTAGTTATATATAACTTCTTTGTTATTTAGTAGATTTAGTAAAAGGTCGCATAAAATAACATGTCAACTGTCAACACTAACATTTGAGATCCCGAGACATGACAAGACAAGACAGCCAATGTCAAAAAAAAAAAGAAAATCATATCGAATAGGGACTTCTAAAAAGGTTTTAATCGAGAAAATCCTTTAATTATTTAATGAGATGACTGACCACCATATTTTATACCTACATACCTTTCTTAGGGAATCACAAGTCTATTTTAGTCGCTTATATTTATTGGTCTATGCTTATATTATAAGTTGTAGTTAGTGGCATAGTTAGTGGTGCTTTAACTTGCGCAGATAAAGAATGGATCCAAATGGATCTCGTAGTGGCAATATCATTCTTGACGTCTCCTGCTCATATGTCATACATAAATATGATAGAGGGGCAAACAATGATGTTGCCAATTCAGGATCCATTCTTAATTCTCAATTCTATCTGCGCAAGCTATAAAGCTAAGATAGGAGCTACTAACCTTACAACAGCATCTAATGGTAAACATGTTTGTGACTCCCATGGCACCTGGAGCCTTCAGTAACCAGTAACGTCAACTATTATACTTAGGTATAGTATCTATAATACTTTGTGTATGGAACGACACCGTCCTTACACCTACTCTGAATCAAAATGACACTGCTGGCACGATTGTTCGCAATCTCCCAATGTATGGTGCGGTGTAAGATATAAGACCAAAAGTTCGAGTCTGTTGTCGGGAGGAGGCTCAGTATAAGGTGCCCGCCAATACTTTGTGCTATTTAGTCAAGAAAACACTTTTAATCACTTTGAATTAATTTCTAAGATAGTGTGCTAAAAGAAAGCCCATCTGATTCTGCTCCTACATGTTACAAAAGGGCACCAAGGAAAATGTTTCAATGTTTTCATTGTTCTATTAGTGTTGATTTTCAATCATAAGTAATCAATCATAACATAAGACATCATAGCTTTGTCCCATATCCTAACCTCCCTATCCTTTACTCGTTTTGACCTACTTATACGACACAACGACTTTTTTAGCCAACAGAAATATTGCAATTTCACTCTGCCGCATTACCTACTCACTCGTCGTAGTTTTGTGTAAATGCTTGTGCCACAAACCAAGGCAGGGGCTCCTCCTACACCACCCTTTATTCAAATTAACAAAAACACAGTCAGTGAACCTTTGCGCAAACTTACAGATTCAAAGGTACCACTTATGTTGTCATTCATAACTTTAATTTATTCACAGACCTACATACAAGCGATTGTTTGACTCACCAAACCATATAGCACGTCATTAGCAATGATAATCAAGTACCTATGTACCTACCTGCAAAAAAAGCATAACAGCAAAAACAGTCCACTGCTAGACATGGGCCTCCCCCTATCGGAGGGTATAGCTCGCTCAACACCAAACACCAACACGCTTGGCAAACGGATTGGCGAGCGCAGTGCTAGATGTTGCACTTAGGTACATACCTACATAATCACGCCTATATTCGGAAGTACATTATGTAAGTTAGCCGAAAACGGAAGATCTGCTTTATGGAATACCCCGGCCCCGGGGGAGGCCTAGGTACGTCTAGAAATGGGCAGCTACAGCTACAGATAGGCTGATTGAATATGATCTTCTTCTTGCCGTGTCAACAGTTTTAACGAAATTTTTCGTCTTGTGCGTTTGCCGCTTAGATTTGAGGTCCTCTACTTTGCAGGGTTGAATGTGATATTAAAATTAGCTTATCTAATACCTAACCTAACTTCTTGTACTAGCACACCTAAATGTATCAAAATCTGTAGGTTGTTTGGATAACCTTGCTCTAAAATACTCTTATCTACTGATACGGCGAACAGGGTCTAGGTTTTATCTTTACGTAAAAAGCGTGTGCCTCAGTGCCTCTCTTTACAGATTTTAGTTTTACCACTGGTTTTACAAGAATTTGTGTTTGATTCCGAAGCTGATCTTAGCGCAGTGGAAGCAAGTTAAAGTTATCTTAAAATCTAAAACTAAATGGTCGATCAGCCTCGGAACAACATTTGGAGTACGCGCGGTAAGCCAACTTGCGCGTTTTGCAAACCGGCGCGATTCGCCAACTCGCTTTCTGCCGACTGGCGCGCTAGGCCTACTTACGCGATTCGCCGACTGCGCGGTTAGCAAACTGTCATGATGTACAGTGAACATAATAATAATAAAGTTTATGGATCTGTTTTATTGTACAGAAGAAAATTTAATACGAGAACGTAATATGGCATGATATGAAATTTTGAATAAGTGCTAGGGATAAACTTATCAAGAGAACAACTGAACAACTTTTAGTTTATGGATCTGTATTATTGTACAAAAGAAAATTTAATACGAGAACGTAATATGACATGATATGAAATTTTGAATAAGTACTAGGGATGAACTTATCAAGAGAACAACTGAACAACCTTTTAAATGACTTTTTGTTACATATAAAAAAAATTAAAGCGTAAGCTCCACAGAGAAGACGTGCATCGTAACGCGTTGTATGGCATCTGTCAGACAAGTGACCGTCAACCGTCTTCGATGCGACGCGCGCCTCAAATATGTAGCTTTGTCTCTACGGGGCAAGCTCCACAGAATAGACGCATGATGCGACGCGCATCATGACATCTGTCAGACAAGTGATCATCGGAGACGTCATCGTTACACATGCATATGCATAGCCATAGACTTACAATCTCATTTGTGATGTTAGCGCTTAAGAATAACTTTAAAAACTAAACCACTTTTTTATACAGATGCAAACCAAAAAAAAATTTAATTTCCCTAATGCCGAAATATGCAAAATGTTTATAAAATGTGTAATTGACTGTACACTGTAGCTATAGTTTACTAATAGCTCAGTCGGCGAATCGCGTAAGTAGGCCTAGCGCGCCAGTCGGCAGAAAGCGAGTTGGCGAATCGCGCCGGTTTGCGAAACGAGCAAGTCGGCGAACTGCTTCCAGACCCAACATTTGACTACGATTCGTAGTGCTCTTTACTATAGCTAAATAAAATAAATTTAATGAGAGAATTTTGTTCCGGAAAGTTTCCGGCCGAGAAATTTTTGTTTCCAAAGTCTGCGACGGCTCTCTCACAATCTCCTACTAATATTTAACTGCACCACCACAGCTCATATCTAAAATAAATATACCAAGTTCCGGTTGTACTAAAGGTCATCAGGGTGGTGACCTCCACGTAATGTTGCTAAATCACTGCAATGAACGTACTTATACAGGACCTAGCAGCGAATTGCTTACCGTGCGAATTATGACGCCGCCGTTCCCTTGTAAGTCAAGTTTTTGACAGGAAAAAAGCTATCAGGGTTTGAGGAAGACACTTGGATAGGGATTTAGATACTAGACTTACGGCACCCGGGCACCAGCTCGTGTGGCACTCCGTCCCTCCGACAATTTTGGTTTCACCTTAGTTTATCACTCCATTATTCACTAGTTCACAGTTGTTCATAGTTCGGCCACGTTGGCCCTCAATCAAGAAACCTGCCCAGTTCGCATTCAAAGCGCACTACCAAACCACTATTCACTTGGTTTTACTACCGCACAAGAACAGGGAACTCTTCCCTGGCAGCAATTGCGCATGCGAAAAAATAAAACCCAGACTACTTAAAATATGTGCCTAACACCGGTCGCGCGAGTGACAAAAGTAAGAGGTTATATCGCCGACCGCGCGATTCGCGGGGTTCGCAAAGCGAGAGACAAGATGGCGTCGACCGAGCAGCCGGTGTCAGACGAAATGGCGCGAAACAATAAAACGCGCGTATACATGATGCGAAACTAAACATTCACCCGCCCCGGACCGACCCATCGGTCCGCTCAATGCATGGCAGGCGTGATAATGTAGCTACTGCTCGCTTAAGAACTGAATCCCCCACCTGAACTTCTGCAACTCGAGGAGTGCCATCACTACCCGGAAATAGGTTGAGAATGCGCCCCCGGCGCCAACGCAGTGGCGGTAGGTTGGCATCCTTAACCAGAACGAGATCCCCAATGCAGGGGGGTTCAGTCCTGTCCGTCCACTTAAGGCGTTGCTGCAGAATGTGCAAGTACTCAAGCGACCAACGCTTCCAAAAGTTTTGAGTCATTTGCTGCAACAACTGATAACGCGACAAACGATTGCTATTCACCTCCGTATAGGGATATTCCGGCAAGGCGTTAAGTGGGCGGCCAATTAAGAAATGCCCTGGCGTCAAGGCCTCTAAATCATTTGGGTCTGAGCTGAGCGGACACAAAGGACGCGAATTGAGTACAGCCTCAATTTTACAAAACACGGTCGCCAGCTCCTCGAAAGTCAAAATTGTTAACCCTACAACGCGCAACAAATGCGTCTTAGCGGACTTTACAACCGCTTCAAAAATACCACCCCAGTGAGGGCACGCTGGTGGATCGAACACCCAGGTAATGCCCTGACGGGAGGCCCGTGCTGATGGCTTCTTCGTTCTCCCTTAAGAACGTTACAATTTCCTTCATACACCGATCAGCACCCTTAAAGTTGGTACCACAATCCGACCTGATCAGCGCTGGTCGCCCTCGTCGCGACGTAAATCTCTCCAGCGCTGCCAAAAAGGCCTCGGTAGAAAGGTCGGCCACGAGCTCCAAGTGGACGGCCTTGGTGGCTAGGCACACGAATACGCACAAGTACGCCTTTATAGACTTTGCGTTCCGCAGGCGTGATGCCTTTACCATGAAAGGGCCTGCGAAATCCGTTCCCACACCTGCAAACGTCCAGGCCTCCGTCACCCGGTCCGGTGGAAGATCTCCCATCTGTGGCTGCATTGTGGCTGCCTTCAAGCGGTAACAAGGCAAGCACCTAAACACAACACTACGCACCGTTCGTCGTCCCGATAAGATCCAAAACTCGCGCTGTAGGATGGCCAATAGCGCATTACAGCCCGCGTGCGAGTTTTTCTCATGACGATCCCTGACTAAGAGCTCAACTAAGGGTCCCCTTTTGGAAGTAACAGTGGATGCCGAGCCGAAAAGGGCAGGCTAGCGTTCCGAAGTCTGCCTCCAACCCTGAGCATACCTTGCTCATCCAGGAATGGGTTGAGGCGCACAATTCCTCCCTTCAGCTTTCCACGTCCATCCCTGAGCAGCCTGACCTCCTCTTCAAAATGTTCCGCCTGGACGACTCTAACTAATGAGCATAGAGCCGCATTCCGTTCCGCAGGCGAGAGGACAGGTGTAAAGTTCCGTTCTGCTTGAGGCTTCCTGCAGTTGTTCACGAACCGTTTGATCCAACCTGTCACCCCAAGAAGTTTGTCGAGGGAGCTATACCGTTCCAGCAAGAAAGCTGGGTTAGGCTTCGGTACTAGTTGCCCCACGTTCACTCGCAAACCTCGATCAGGTGGCCCAAGCGGCGCCCTGCACTCGTTGAATGGCCATTCCTGCGGCGACTCAGTCAGCCATTGAGGTCCCCACCACAGTGGGTGACTCACCAAATCAGGTGCCCTGCACCCGCACGAAGCGCAGTCCGCTGGGTTCCATTCTCCCGGTACGTGCCTCCACACTAACGGAGTTTCCGACCCCGTAATCTGTGACACCCGATTTGCCACGAAAACCTCAAGTGTATGTACCGACGTCTGCAACCAGCACAGAACTATCCGACTGTCAGTCCACGCGTACACCGTTTCATCCAAGTTGATGGTACCACGCAGATTGCAGGTTACATGATTTAGCAAGCGCGCTAGAAGAGCTGCCCCTGCCAATTCCAATTTGGGGATGGTCCATCTAGTTCTGACTGGTGCCACCTTACTTTTGGCCATAACCAGACGCACGTGCACAGTTCCCGTTGAACTTGCTGTCCGAAGGTATACAGCTGCCGCGTACCCTCGCTCCGAGGCGTCACAAAACCCATGTAGGGTAGCCTTACATCCCACCGATGGGACTAACTTGCGGGGTATCGCGATGTGCACAATCCCTGGTAAGGTGGTCACAAACTTGAGCCAATCCTTCAACAACTCTCCGGAGAGTTGGTCGTCCCATCCTAAGTTGGCTAGCCACAACCTTTGTAAAAAGCACTTCGCCATGAACGTAACCGGGGCGATCCATCCGTTAGGATCGAACGTTCTAGCAATTGTCGACAGTACCGACCGCTTAGTCCAAGTTTTCTCCAAAAGGTCGGGCAAGATTGACTTGTACGTGAATACGTCATGCGTTGGCCTATATTGCACCCCGAGGATGCCCAACGTGTTTGGATTGTCCGGGTTCTCAAAGAGGTGCGGGTCCTGATGGAACTCGCCTGGCAAACCGGCCAGGAGCTCTGGGCAACTGGACAACCATTTCCGCAACTCGTAACCTCCTGAACCCATGATCGCGATCAACTCGTCTCGTAGAATTAGCGCCTGCTCCACGCTATCAGCACCCGTGCAGATATCGTCCACGTAGACGTCGCGATCCAGTACTGCTGCGGCTCGAGGATATCTTACCCTTTCCTGTGCGGCCAACTCTCGCAGCGTACGTACTGCCAAATACGGACTTGGCTTAAGTCCATACGTCACCGTGTTAAGTTCGTATGTGACCATCGGCTCATCTGGGCTCTCACGCCACAAAATCAGCTGATACCGACGGTCATCCGGATGTATCATGGTTTGGCGAAACATCATTTTGACGTCTGCGACGAACGCTACCTGGTGCAAACGAAAGTCTGTGAGAATGTCCACAATGTCCCGGTTCAATTTAGGACCCGCGTGCAAACATTGGTTCACAGACACACCATTCGAGGTAGGAGCAGAACCGTCAAACACCACCCGTATTTTCGCCTCAGGTGACTTCAAGACAGCCAGGTGTGGAATGTAATAATGCTCGACACACCTCCAATTCAGGCTGGACACCGACATGTGGCCCAATTGAATATATTCCCGCATGAATTCTATATACTTCTGCCGAAGTGCTGGGTCTCGCCTCATCTTCCGCTCCATTCGAGTAGTCTCCGTTCCGCGAGCTGTCGCGAACTACCTAAAGCGGGGCGGTTTGGGAGAAAAGGTAGCCTGGTCACGAATCTGCCTGACGGGCATCTCGCAGTGTTGTATTGATAGAACAACTCGCACTCGTCATCCTCTGGCTTCCGTCTGTCCGCCGTGGGCGGCTCTTCAGACTCCCAAAACCTCTGCAGCACCTCTGACAGCACACTACCATAGAGGACCGTATCCCTTCTGGTAGGTCCTGAGGTCTCCAAACTGGGCCGAAAACAACATACCCCTGTGGTATCTACGGCCACCAAACCAGCTTCCTGGAGTACCTTCTTCCTACCGCACCATAATCTCCGAGGACGTCTGACCCGAGAAGTACGTCCACCGTACCAGGAGTATCAAAATCAGGATCAGCTAACTCCAACCCTGTGGTTAGCCCTCGTACCGTTGGTGGTAACCTAACCTGAGGGAGTTTCCCAACCACTTCATCCAGCACCACGGCTGAGACTTGATAGCTGACCCTGTACATGTGCTACCTAATGCGAACTCAAAGTTCGTCTGACCCCGAATGTCAGGCACATTTAGGCCCCGATGCCTACAGCTTCATCCGCACTTGGCTGTACATTTAGGCCTAGCCTACTCACCAGCTTACTCGATACAATACATCCCTGAGCCCCTGTATCCAGTAGGGCTCTTACTTGAATGGTCCGGCCACCGTATCCCCATACCCAAATCTTAGCCGTTGGCAAAAGTACCGTGATTGGACGGGGCCGAAGCTGATGAGTAGGCGGCGATTACCTAGCGGGAATCTAAACGCGGTGAGGCCGCGTCCCGCGGGGTATCCTCGCTACCCAAACCTGTGTATGGGTCCCACTCCTGCTGGTAGGGAGGTCTGCCCATAAAGGCCATGGCTGGAGTTCTATAGTACCCCGACGGCAAACGTCCGTACCGAGGTTGCGCCTGTAGCCGCGGGTACTCAGGCATAGGCGGAGGCATGCGTGGGTCTTGAGACCCAACCAGGTGGCTCAAGCCCGCAGAATACTGCATGTACCCTGGTGGCTGCCTAGTGCTCCCTGACACCCGCCCGTTTGATCCCGTACCTGGGATGGGTGTCCTGGCCATGTTCCCGTGTCGTTCCTCCCCAATCCGGCACCTGCTGCCGTGGTGGAGATCGTCCCCACGTCCGTTGGTAAGTGGGCTCCGACTGTTGACGTCCCCTGCCTGTCCCTGTGACTGATGCGGAGGTGGGCTCCTCCTTGAGGGGGTGGGGCGTTGCTCCCTCCCTTGGTGGGCAGGCTCCTTCGCTGATCCGATCCAGCGCTGCCCCGGCGCCTCCGGAGCGATTCATGCAGAGCAGCGGATGGTGTGCACCCTGGCAGTACCTACAGTTGGTGCTTGAAGGGCACTCGCACCTGATGCGGCCCCAGGCACCGAAAACACCAACGCCTCTGCTGTGCCACACCCCGTCTCCTCTGAACCCGCTGCGCAGCAAACTCCTGACACGCTGTCACCCCGTGGCCTGTCTCCCTGCAGTAGGCACACCCTGATTCCAATGCAGTGTTGTACCGCCTGGGTTGCCTACTGTTGCCTCCTCGCGCCGGTGCACCCGGCCGTTCCGGGTGGCGAGGGCAGAGGTCTCCTTGCGAGGGCTTCACCAGCCTGGACGTCCACTCGCCTGCTTTCGGCCTCGAGGAACGACTTCAGATCCTCGTAGGTCGGGAGGTGGTCCGAGGACTTGCCCCCATGGAGCTGCTCGAATCGAGCGACCATTTCGCTCGGCAGGCGGCGAAGCACTGTGTGGACCAAGATATAACCGTAGCCCGCCACTGGCAAACCCTGTCGCTCCAGTGCGCTGACCGCGACACTGACTGGGTGGAAGATTTTCTCGCGGAGGTCCGTACCTCGCGTTATGGTTGGTATTGACAGCCACTGGTCTAACAGCCTGTCTACAATCAGGCGTTTGTTTCGATACCGGTCGGTAAGGATCTTCCACGCCACCTCATAATTGCTATCCGAGACCGCCAAATGCGTCAGCAATGCATGAGGCTCTCCTTGTAGCCTGGACATCAGCTGAGCCATCTTGTACGCTGGCATTATGTCCGTCCGTGTGTGGACCACGCTGCTATACAGGTCCTCAAACGCCGGCCAGTCGGCGTAATCGCCTGCAAAGACTGGAACCGTAACAGGCGGAAGAGGCACCTGTAATCCTTGTCCTACTTTACCACGGAATGGCTTTTCCTTTCCGTCACGTCGCCTAGATATGTCCGCAGCTGCCTGCTCAATGTCCTGTGCCAGCTCCAAGCACTGGCTTACATCGCCCTCGACCAGCTCCTTATCTTCAGGGTTAGGAGCTTCCTCAAGGAGCATGAGGCACTCTGTGAGGTGTTCCGACACAACCCGAACCCGTTCATCTGCCTGTAGTGCACTTTTCAAGAGCGCGTCCTCCCGGTCCTCGCGGCCGATCATTGCCGCTGTGGTAGTAAACCACCTTAATTCTGTCTTTATAGCAGCCTTATACCTGGCGATCGAGGAGCCATGGTACCAACTTTTACACACTCGACTTAATAAAAACGAAAACCAATAAACAAGTACCACAAAATAAATGTTAGTTGACTGGCCTAGACCTTACCGATAAGGTACCGTTCACTAGGCAAACAATACAGTCACAAAAAAACCGAAACAATATTTTCCAAAATTAATAAAATATGTGGGTAATATAAAAACACGCTTAATACTAAATTACGGCTAACTATGTTGCAATAAAGCAACCACGCTCTGCTACCAAAAAATGTTTGATTCCGAAGCTGATCTTAGCGCAGTGGAAGCAAGTTAAAGTTATCTTAAAATCTAAAACTAAATGGTCGATCAGCCTCGGAACAACATTTGACTACGATTCGTAGTGCTCTTTACTATAGCTAAATAAAATAAATTTAATGAGAGAATTTTGTTCCGGAAAGTTTCCGGCCGAGAAATTTTTGTTTCCAAAGTCTGCGACGGCTCTCTCACAATCTCCTACTAATATTTAACTGCACCACCACAGCTCATATCTAAAATAAATATACCAAGTTCCGGTTGTACTAAAGGTCATCAGGGTGGTGACCTCCACGTAATGTTGCTAAATCACTGCAATGAACGTACTTATACAGGACCTAGCAGCGAATTGCTTACCGTGCGAATTATGACGCCGCCGTTCCCTTGTAAGTCTAGTTTTTGACAGGAAAAAAAGGTATCAGGGTTTGAGGAAGACACTTGGATAGGGATTTAGATACTAGACTTACGGCACCCGGGCACCAGCTCGTGTGGCACTCCGTCCCTCCGACAATTTTGGTTTCACCTTAGTTTATCACTCCATTATTCACTAGTTCACAGTTGTTCATAGTTCGGCCACGTTGGCCCTCAATCAAGAAACCTGCCCAGTTCGCATTCAAAGCGCACTACCAAACCACTATTCACTTGGTTTTACTACCGCACAAGAACAGGGAACTCTTCCCTGGCAGCAATTGCGCATGCGAAAATATAAAACCCAGACTACTTAAAATATGTGCCTAACACCGGTCGCGCGAGTGACAAAAGTAAGAGGTTATATCGCCGACCGCGCGATTCGCGGGGTTCGCAAAGCGAGAGACAAGATGGCGTCGACCGAGCAGCCGGTGTCAGACGAAATGGCGCGAAACAATAAAACGCGCGTATACATGATGCGAAACTAAACAATTTGATTTATCTACCGTACCGCTACGTAACAGAATTTATAAGTTTATTTCGTTATTTTTATTTTTGGCATAAAATTGGAGCTGACTGATTAATGTTTCTGAACAAAACATTCCGAAATGAGAATAGAATAGGTTTCTATGCGACATCTAAGGTTATTTTAGTAGGTACTTATTTTCCGTATGGGTACTACACCCAAAAATACAATTCCTTAATAATTGTTTACACCTACCTATATTAAATTGATTTGACATTTATTATGCAATATCTACAAAATGCTGTATCGTTAAATGGGTCGAAATCCAGCAAAGGCAATTTTAATTTGCAAATGAAGTCATGCGATCGGATTTGCCCTTAGTAAAGACAGAAACACACGTATAACGTCCGTTTGTGTGTTATTTTTGCGTTGCGTAACGCATGCGTTTGGACAATGGTATCCACACAAATACTGTTAATGTCACAGAGTACCGTTTTAGTTTATGTCAAGAGGATTGACAGACTCATGCTGTGTCGACGGCGTCTGTCAACATTTTATTTGTATGATCAAATGTATGTTAGTATGATGGACATTTCTATCTTCGCATAATCCTACCCAAAGGTAGCCTGGAAGAAATTGCTACCCTAGGCCGCCTGTGATTTGTCTTTTCATTTATGTTAATTGTTTTATTTAGTTACGCAGCGCTAAGTTACGTGTGATTATCGCCTTAGTAAAGACTAAAAGTGGTAGGTAGTAGTAGGTAGGTATTTTTATAGCGCCATAAAATTGCAAAATTGTGGTTAAATGAACACCAGGCCAACAAGTTGCGTTGGTGTTAAAAACTACCTACCTAGATTTTGATTGCAAACTGTGGGTAACGAGATACCTAGGTATATCCCACATTAATTTTATTTTAGTCCGCAAATAAAATAACGCATACATACATTCATCACGCCTTTATCCCTTGCGGGATAGGCATAATAAAATAACGTATAGGTAATACTAATAAGTAGCTAGCGGTGTGGTAGCGGCTAAGAATACTGCCAGCCCTACCTAGTGATGCTTCTGCTTGCTACCGATATCATGTTGCGCCGACCCCAACAGATTTGGGTTATGGACAGGAAGATGATGATGATGACTAAAAAGTAGCTAGCTAGGTATGTCATTTACACTCGTAGACCACTGCAAATATAGCAGGAAAAAATGGTCCGTTCGAAATTCCGAATGGCCTACACTGTCTTTGTACAAAATTTACTTAATAAAAACTTAGTATGAAAAGCAAACAAATCTATTGCGAATTTGTAAATTATCCCAATATGGTTATAATAAAATAACCCATAAAGCCATATTCAGCGCTAACTGCTCTATCTAACGATCGATCATCGTCAATATAGAGCTCAATAAAATAGAATAACATTTTGATCGCTATTTTTGAAACGGCGATTTTTTAAATCGTATATTATGTAGGTAAGTCCGTACCGCAACGACTGGTTTTATCTCCTGTGTCGCACTTTTTCGAGGAATTAGGGTACTAGTGATTGGATAAGTTTAGTAGTTAGAACGTGTGATGCAAACACGATTAGCAGCAGACTTTCGAACAGTGGCGGACTAAGGTAGGGGCGGGGGGGGCGGTCCGCCCCGGGCAGCAAGTCCCGGGGGGGGATCAAAATGGCCTTCGGAGGAGGCCATTTTTATGCTCCAAGGACCAAATCGTAATTAAAGTTATTTACGATTTGATCACAGGAGTTAAAGTTCGAAGGCTGTTTTGTTGCCCCTAGGACTTGAATTGTAAATAAAGTTTTTTACGATTTGATCAAAGGAATTTGGAGGCTATTTTGATGCCCCCCAGTACTTTTAGAGTTCGAAGGCTGTATTGTTGCCCCCAGGAATTTAATTGTTAATAAAGTTTTTTCGATTAGATCAAAGGTGTTCAGAGGCTATTTTGTTGCCCCCTAGGACTTGAATCGTAAATTAAGTTATTTACGATTTGATCAAAGGAGTTCGAAGGCCATTTTGATTCCCCCAGTACTTGATAGCAGCCGCTGCTAGGGCAGGCTTAATTTAAAATATTTAAAATCATTATTAGATTTAGTGACACAGCGTATCTCCTCGCTGCTTGTCTTTTTAACGCGAAATATCGAGCTCGTTTCTTTCGCTAACAACGTGTGTCTCCTCTCATGCCTTTTTAACGCGGATGGTCTAGCTCGCTTCGCTCACAAAATGTGTAGTCATGGTGCAGCAGCACGGTGTGTCTCCTCGCATGTCTTTTTAAACGCGATATGTCGAGCTCGCTTCGCTCGCATAACTAGTAGTGATAGTACAGCACGGTGTGCCCTTTTAATGCGAAATAACTAGCTCGCTTCGCTCGCATAACGTGATAGTGATGGTGCAGCACGGTGTGTCTCCTCGCATTCCTTTTGAACGCAAAATTTCGAGCTCGCTTCGCTCGCATAACGTGTAGTGATAGTACAGCACGATGTGTCTCTTCGCATGCCTTTTTAACGCGAAATGTCGAGCTCGCTTCGCTCGCATAACGTGTAGTGATAGTGCGGTGGTGGTAGGTACGGTGTGTCTCCTCACATGCATTTTTAACGTGAAAAGTCGAGCTCGCTTCGCTCGCAATACGTATGATATTAGTGTGGCGAATGGCGAAGCGTGGTTTTTCTCTTGTTTTTGTTGAACTGAAATGTTAAACTCCCTTTGCTCGTAATGCATAGTCTGCCTGAGTGGTGCAGTGCTGTGACCCTCCCCCACGATCCGAAGCTGTATACGCCACTGTACCTACCTAAATACCAATAATGAAGTTCTTAAAAAGGGTTTTACATTAAGGACATTTTCTGTTGCTGGGGGGCATCCGACGGCTTCACCGCCCCGGGCATCAGACGGGGTTAGTCCGCCACTGCTTTCGAATACGAAAATTCAAAAATAGAGCTCCTAGTGTCGAAATGGAAAGCGTGTCGAGTCGCATTCGTCACGATTTCAAACGCGATTCGGATTTGAGTTGCACTTGGCCAAATTATACCTAGACTTAAATACAGAAAGGAAAGCCCGTAAAAAATCATCATCATCATCTGCCTGCCCTTATCTGTTGGGGTCGGTCGGCGCAACATGTCTTGTTAGAGCACAAAATCATGTAGCAAAAGGATTTGGCAATGTTGGAGCCTGAAATAATATAAACGATTTCAGTTTTACGGCTGTTGACGCTCTGCCTACTCCGTGCGGGATGTAAAGGCGTGATGTATCCATGTGTGTCGAAAATGACACGCAGTTGAACTGCTGGCTGGTGTAACGTCATGTATTAGTGTTTACAGTCTTTTTTTTCCCGGTGAAATTCCCGGTTTTGATTATTCAATAGGATTTCCATATTTCAGGAACCATAAGAACGAAATAGGTATCCTATTCTATTCGTGCATTTGAGCAGCAAACACTTTGTATGTAGAATGATTCCTCCTCGAGTCGCCTTTCGCCGAGCAGGTTTATCCGTCAGGCTCTGTCTATAGCTTAGGTCTATAGGTAATCCATCTACTGCAATCAGCAAGTCGTAACCGCGATTCCCACGCTCACTCCAACACACTCACAGGTACAAACAGACAGTATTGCCAGGCAGGAAGAAAGGCTCCTCCCGAAAAGTAAAATGAAGTAGGTAGGTAAGTATCCGGTTTTTTATGTCAACAGTAAACAAAAACACAACAATGAACGACACCTCTTCGAGACAAGTTTCATCAAGCAGGTTTATTCGTAAGGCTGGGCGCAGTGTAAGGTGTATAGGTAATCAATCTGCTGCAATCAGCAAGTCGTAACCGCGATTCCCACGCTCACTCCAACACACTCACAGATACAAACAGACAGTATTGCCAGGCAGGAAGAAAGACTTCTCCCGAAAGAAAAAATTAAGTAAGTAACTGGTTTTACGGACGACACCTCCTCGAGTCAAGTTTCATCAAGCAGGTTTATTCGTCAGGCTCTGTCTATAGCTTAGCTCTATAGGTAACCCATCTGCTGCAATCAGCAAGTCGTAACCGCGATTCCCACGCTCACTCCAACACACTCACAGGTACAAACAGACAGTATTGCCAGGCTAGGTGAAAATGAGGTTCATAATGTTCATTCGGGTAGAAGAGATTCCTACAATTTTATTCTGCGGTCTTATTGCATTTCTGTACTGTAATGCGACTAGATTTCCGTCGAATTAGGTAGGTACATACGAGGATCAAAAACTTGTAATTATTTCAAGAAAGGCATTAGTTTGTCCGATAAACAGTAGAGGCGCAGAACGCGATGGCATTGGTATCCAATGTTCGCCATTTTTCGTTTCATCATTATCATCAGGTTCCTGTCGTTCTTCGACCCAAATAAACTAGGTGCAGGAGACTACTGCTGCGCATGTGCCCTACTGTCAAATGATAAGAGTTTGGAACCAACCAAACTTATGCCACAGAATACATAATAGTACAGGTGTTTATGCGTCTATCGGAACTAAAATTGTCTCAAGGAAGTCCCTCAAGCGAAGTCTGGCAAGCCAGCATATCAGTATTCAGGTGGTGAATAAATCTCGTCGCGCGCGCAACATTCTCCGTCCGATCGATATCTGGGACTGCTTGCGACACCCGCCCACGCGTGGCCCGTGGCCGTGGGCTCAGCCGACCAGATAACGATAAATGTTGTGATATGTGTGAATGACAACTTTGAATACTTGTCTGCTTTTGGGTAAATCGCAAGTGCTTATCGGTAGGTATATCTCGCTAATTAAAAGGCGAGCCTGTCATGCAAATAATGCCAAATTCTACTCATTAGCGAATATGCCGGTTATTGAGATTGACTAATTTGTTTTGGAGATTTTAGGCTTACACAGTCGCAGTGCCTTTATTTTTATTTTTTTTATCCCGCCCGAGCCGCGTTTAGAGTAGAAACACAAATTGTCATAAAAAAGAGAAAATTTTGCACTACAATTTTTTTTTTATTTTGAATTAGAATGTGACTTTTTAATTTTGAGAAATAAATGCTTTTGATTTTGATTTTTGCTGCAAATAGATAAGCGGCGCCACATGGCTAGTTAAAATAGCTACAAAATGACTAAAATATTGAAAAAGTGGTTTCATTTAAATTTGATGAAAGTTTGGTACTATGTTGGTTTCGATCATCTGAACAAAAGGTTATACCAACAAAGCAGCTAAAAGTTCTTCATCGATTAGTAGGTAAGGTTAGGTGTGGTTAGGTCTTGCATGACCGGTTATGTTCCCCAATTTCAAAACATTTGTTGGTTTACACTCGACAGTGTCAGTGATACCTATGTTGGCTGTCACCTGCCCACGCCAGTGCCTGATCTGAGGTATATATAAGTCTATGATCTGAGGTCAGCCGTCACGAGGATAAGTGGAATGATAGTGCGAGTGATAGATAGTGATAGCCAAGTAGGTTGAGAACACGCGATGTTTGTCTGGTATGGTTTGGTGCACTGGTACGATGAAAGAAACGGCCTATGGTTTTGGCTCTACCGGAAGTAACAAAAAGGGTATAACCCGAAAGAAGGTCAAGGTACCTACTTGAAGCTGAACACCTTACCCCAAGGAACATGGGTAGAAATATGAAAAAACAATTGGACCTCCCATAGTAAATAAATCAGCTGATCGGCGATTTTGTATGGAAGGACCAAATATATTTTCATATTTCGATTTGTTTCAGTTTAGAAGATGCAGAAGCATGTCAGAAGTTCTCGAAACACAGTTGGTGTTCGTAGAATTTGTAATCTTTTCTGTGATGAATGATCCGATTTCATACACTCAAAAAGGGTTAAACCGTTAAGGCCTTTAGAAACCAAAAACCGGCCAAGAGCGTGTCAGACACGCCCACAAATAGGGTTTCGTAGTCAACGTTTAAATATCAGGTTTTTCAGCATTACAAACTTAATTTGTTGCTGGTTTGTTAGCAGCAGTATGATGACCAACCGCAAATAGAAAAACTCATTTTTTTTCTGAAACCTTTAAAGGTACAATATTCGTTATAGTTTTCATTGTAACTTCAGATTGTAAGCTATAATCCATATTTATTTCAAATTTTTAGCGTTTATACTTTAGAAGTTACAGCTGGAACAAATTATGGGTCAAAAACGCCCTTTTTAAAGTGACTGAAACATTTTAGTGACTTTGTTTCAAAGAAACCTCACCTTAGTTTTAAAAGACCTATTCAACGATACCCTACTCAATATTGCAGAAGAAAAAAAATTTTTTTGCCCCCCTTTCACTTGTATGGGAGGGGGTCCAAAAAACATTTAAAATATTTTTTTCTTAACATTTCTTTATTTGGGTCAACACGATCTATCTTCTCACCAAATTTCATGTCGATAGCTCTAAAACTGACGAAGATATGAGGCGCGGCATACAGACAGACAGACAGACAGACAGACATGACGAAACTATAAGGGTTTCTAGTTAGACTACGAAACCCTAAAAATGAACGTGATTCTTCAAACCTAAAGAGTTTCGATGTACCGTGCCGCGTTTGAATTCGTGCGTAGGCGCTCTACGGTAAATTCGTATGGTGCGATCCATCATTATCATGGTTTCGAGATGGAAAGTGTTTTCGGAACTGACCACGGGTCAACCGGTGTCATGGTGGAGACATTACTGTGAGGATTTCCGCGTGCATTGGTCCAAGTGTCGGTCTTTGGTTTCCGAGATTTTGGAGAAATTGGGATTTTCAGAGTTAGTTACGTCTAGTTACGTCTTTGGTTGGATGTCCGTTACAAAAAAAGTGTCAGTTTTTTTTTTGTTCGAGGTAGGTAGTTATTTCAGTAGAGGAACTATACTGACTATACTAGATTCCCAGTATGATAGAGAGACTCACTGATTAACGCGGAAGCCCACAAACTGTGCCTCGAAAGGAGGCTCAACAAAATGGCTAAACTAAAAGTCGCTTCGATCATTGTTAAGTGCTAATTACCTACTGTTTTGCAACGCGTTCTTCTTCTTTTCATGTGGGACAGCGAGTCGTCTAAGTAATAATAGACAGCAGCCGGGATCGAAACGGCTTAACGTGCCCTCCAAAGCACGGAACTATATTGCTTTTCAGATAATGTTCTATGACTGTTTTATGATTCAGATTAGTAGCAACTAGAAAGTATGTACCTACAGCTACTTATAACCCTTGTTAGATAAAAGTTTAAAGCCCTTTATGTTGAGCTGAGGTTGACTAAGACTTTACCACACAGCAAGTGTGTGTGAATAGTTACTTAGTTAGTACCTACACATTGGTAGGTACAGAAAATAGGTAGGTATAACTTTGAAACGTAGATCAAACAAAGATTACTTGTTTAAACAATGATTTTATTGAAGAATTCCTAAGGATGAGTTGTCTATTTGTTATAGAGCTGTCATGACCTCATAATATCGATACCTAAATTATCGATAAGAAATGACAAGCTTATCGTAACAGGGCTATCATGTACAATAGTGGTATTGCAATTAGCTATTTTTATAATGTAATGGTGGGTAGGTAAAATGTACTTTTATTTGTTTTATTGCCATGTATATTTGTTGTTCTATTTTACAATCTTTTACATAGGTACGTAACTTTTGCATTACTACCATTGAAAGCTAAAACTATCTAAGTATTTGCGTGTAAGCTACGGTAGGAAAAAGTTTTTCCCTCCAAAATGTAGTAGGTATAAATTTGCGTTTTGTTTTATTAACTGTAATAGTATAATGTGTAGGTTCTATACGTAGTGTAAGGGACAGCCCTCCAAATACTGATAGGGTGTATTCAGACAATAAATCTGAACAACTTCCCTTCTGAAAATGTTTCAGAAACTTCAAAAAATGATTGACTTCCCATAGATAAATGCAGTCAGCTTTGAGTCAGCTGATCGTGATTTTGTATGATGGGAACAACGAATGATGGGAAGCCAAACTTTTTTACGTCACCTGAATTATTTTAGTATGGGAAGTGGTTCAGTTTCATGGTCTGAATGCCCTATCAGTATTCGGATTTTATTCCCTTACACCTTGTATAGCCACTTATGCACCCTATTAGTATTCGGAGAGCTGTCCCTTACACCCTGTATAGATACTTTTCGTATTCTTTATCTGATAAAATGTATTAAATAAATATGATCTGAACCAGTTTGGTAACTACTTCCTTTAGATCTGGTTTTATCTCAGTTTGATAAATATTTCGCACTATTTCGTAACTTGACTTGAATATTAAGGAATATTTCGATTTATAATTGTCTGACTGTAAGTGTTAACCATTTTATCTTAGGTGCAAATATGGCATTTGTTAGAAAACTTTTTATACTTAGTTCGAAAAAAGGAAAAATAGCCTATTAGCTGAGAGATTGTTAAGATTAGATATATTTATTGCATAAAAAGTTATAGGTTTCTCTTATTACTTGCTTATTTTATTACTTCTTGGATATTATATCAGTATAGATAGAGTAATATTAAAGCGATTTAATAGGGTTGACCTACTTCCTACTCGTACAAAATTAGCACTTTGATGGCTCTAGATTACGCTCAGTACATATCCTTTTCTGGATCTTGTCTGTAATTTAATAAATAATTTCGTAATAATAATAACTTGTTGAAATGGATGTTTCATCGGGTCGTTCGTCGACTCGGTGTCCCAAATGAAAGAAGAAATAGAACGTAGGTAGTTACGTACTAAATGTAAGTAGAGCAACTAAGTATTTAGCAACAGAGGAAGCCCTTCACGTGACTTAGTTAATCTGATCATGGATAGATTATCGCATAATAAGTACTACTTAGGATAGATTATCGCATAATAAGTATTTAGGTTAAAAAATATGATTATGTGAATGAAAGTAGGTACCTTTTTCTACGGCGCAAACACCGTAGAAGATGGGATCCAGTCGCAATAATGTCACAATCCAAAATCACTTAAAAAATATCAAACTTCACGATAATTATGAACAATCAATAATAGCACTATGCACACGATGTTATCAGAATATAATTTAAATTCACACAGTTAACTACTCATTTGAACCTGGTAAATAACCGAAACACGAAAAACCCGACGTTCACGATAAAGCAGTCAACAAAATGAGCGTTATCAGAAGAAAAATTGATAACACCTTGATAAAACAACGCACTGGCACTGCACAGATCCTTCGACAAACTTTTTAATACGCACGTGTTTGTTTTGGTTTAAAATGGAACAGTTTAAAAAAGGAGCGTTAAAAAAATAAAAAGTAGTGTTCGTTTCATAACGTTTCGCGCGCGTAAGTGTCTTCTAGCCACTAAACAGCCGGTCGACGCATTCGTCGCTCGCAGTTCTGTTAGTGGGTGTTTTGATAAGCCGATTTTGCAAATTATTTGTATGCAATGACGGCGATAGAGCCATATGATCTGTAGTTGTAAAAATAAATAAAAATAATGTTGTGTGTAGAAGAAACATACCTAAGCACTTTCCCCTGTGCTCTCTGGCGAAACAGAACTATGACTCAATTTTGTATGTCTAGCTCCAGTGAGTAAATAGGTTTATTTTTACGAAATTGTACTCTACTTCAAAAAACATAATTAGCACTTATTATGATAAAGGCAACAGGAAAGATATGAAGGCCTGATCTTTTGGAGTAAAGTAACATGAAAAATGTATCAAAAACGAGTAGGCTCCTGGTCCTGGCACACAAATTTTCGTCTTATAACGCTCACATAATAAATAATTATGCAGAAAACTACCAATGAGTCGTAAATTGTAATCTACGTTGAACACAACAGATGGTAAGCTAGGGTGTCGCAATCACCAGCGATCGGCAGGATAACAATGCGTGTTGTAACCCGCCCACTGACACCTTGCCACCTCGAGCACTCGAGCCATCTCCTAGGTAGGCTAGAACTCTTGCTTACAATTTGGTCAAGCTAAAAATGAAAGAGAAAGTAGCTGAAGTAAACGTGGTCCTTAAAATAAGTTAGTAGTGAAGAAAAATCTTTTGGAGGTGGGGGATCACCTTGAAGTGTAATTAAGGACTCCTAGATAGGCTACACCTCTTGCTTACAATTTGGTCAAACTAAAGATGAAAGAGAAATTAGCTGAAGTAAACGTAGTTCTGGCTTGTTCTGGCTGGAAGCAATATCTTCAAAATAAGTCAGTAGTGAAGGAAGACAAAACCCCTTGAAGTGTAATTAAGGACTCCTAGATAGGCTACACCTCTTGCTTACAATTTGATCAAACTAAAGATGAAAGAGAAAGTAGCTGAAGTAAACGTGGTTCTGGATGGAAGCAATATCTTCAAAATAAGTTGTGAAGGAAGACAACCCCTTGAAGTGTATTAAGAGTTCCTAGATAGGCTACAACTCTTGCTTACAATTTGGTCAAGCTAAAGATGAAAGAGAAAGTAGCTGTAGTAAACGTAGTTCTGGATGGATGCATTATCTTCAAAATATCATCAAGTCAGAAGTGGAGTGTAATTAAGGGTGATGATATGATAGGTGACGGGATATTTGGGTAGGCACCTTCATCACTTAAACAACAAAATACCTACATACATTTGTTTGAGAAAAAATACATACTTTTTATGAAGCAAGTAACGTACTACTTATTCAGTGTTTATGAAAAACTCGTTCTTTATCATTTCAAGGAACAGTTAAATACAGTTTTAAATGAATTTGCCATTGCCACTGTACGATAAATATGTACGAATTAAATATTGTTTTTCGTACAATTTGCGTTTCAAACTAGTAGTGTCAGTAACATATGTGGGTTTATTTCTTATCAGGATCCAGACTATGGAGCTAATGTGTTATGACAATAGAATAAAGCTAGCCGATCAATCATATCATTAGCTCATAATGAAGCCATTCAGAAATGAACGTGGGACGAATTTTTCGCCGGCATTGACAAATTACTGAGAGCAATGGATGTACAGACGAACTGCAAACTAACTACAGACTTCGGACAACAACTAAATTTTATTTGCCCACTATTTGGCTACATTGATCGCCTGACTGTTCCCGCATACTGCAGACTACAGAGCTAGAAAAGGCCATTTTGGTTATACAGCAAGAGTTTCGTGCAATTAATAGTGAAATTAACTAAATAGTTAATTTATGTAGGGTAAACTGGATAACCTACTCAATTAGGTCTTGTTGCTGTGTGGTACACCCAAATCGCAGAATTAATCCATTTCTTTCCCGCTGCGTCTCTAGAACTGCGTAAAAATTTGTCATGTATGAAGCAAATGTCACCCAATGTTTACCTACTGAGTAGTTCTACGGTAGAACAGGTGGAAACTTTTTTTCCCACTAGTTCTATGGTGGAACAAGTGAGCACATTTTAAGTCCCACTTGTTCTACGTTTTAGAAATATTATTTTTCATGGAAAATTTGGTTAGGGCCGTGGAGATTTTTGTCAAAAAGTACTAAACACATTCACATTTGGAAGCACATTTTTATTGCAAAAAGTCAGTGTTCCGGAATATAATGTTAAATTCTGATAATGTTGAATTTCAAAATGTTGAAATTTAGAAAATTTAGTGGTGTTACAACAACATGCAACAAAAATAACTACAAAATGCTTAATGGACGGATCTAGACTTGCAGTTTCTTAAGAGAGTTGTAGGCCTCGAGCAGAGAGAGTTACATTCAAGATGACAGCATAAAACTCGTTCATTTCAGAAACTGTGCATGTTAGACTATCTGTTTTTTCAAAAACAGTGTAGGACTTGAAGAGATATACATCATAGATGACAACTGTCAAGCTAAAAATTCGTTAAACTGTTAAACTAATACATAAAAGTGTTAAACTAATAAGAAAAAAGGGGGAAAAATTGTCTCTTTGGCGGAATTGTAATTGTGTTTAAATGTGTTTTTTTGGTGAATAAACATATTATTTATTTATATAATCCGATCCGGAACACTGACATTTTGCAATAAAAATGTGCTTTCAAATGTGAATACTAAACACGTATTTTCTGACAAAAATCTCCAC
The DNA here is from genome assembly GCA_024500475.1 of Phthorimaea operculella. Classification (NCBI taxonomy): domain Eukaryota; kingdom Metazoa; phylum Arthropoda; class Insecta; order Lepidoptera; family Gelechiidae; genus Phthorimaea; species Phthorimaea operculella. Next base: position 2,916,049 of record JANFCV010000030.1, read on the forward strand.
GACCCTAAGCAAATTTTCCATGAAAAATAATATTTCTAAAATGTAGAACAAGTGGGACTTAAAATGTGCTCACTTGTTCCACCGTAGAACTAGTGGGAAAAAAAGTTTCCACCTGTTCTACCGTAGAACTACTCAGTAGGACAGGTGGGAACAAAGGAATGTTTACAATTTCCCGCAGTATTTTTGTCTGTTTTTTGTTTCTTGTAAGTATAAGAAAGTGAAAATAACAGTTAAGAATAAGAAGAATAATAGTGTTGATGAGGAAGAGGATGCGGAAGAGGAAGCAACCAGCTTAAATTTGGAGTAAGCGTATGAGGATTCATTTATAAAAGAGGATGCGGTTGAGAAAGAGGAAGCGGAAGTTGTTGAGGAAGAAGAAATACGAAAAATAGAGAAAGAGAGATAAATGCAGCTTAGATATTGTGCAGTATTCATAAAGACAAAACTCTTTGTGATATGAGGAAGCGGAAGTGGAAGCGGAATTTGAAAAAAAGTGGTAGCGTGTAAGGGTCATAAATTGCGATTATGAGTATGCGGAAGACGAATCCTCACCAATACTAAAGTAGAATAATTATGTTGAATGTTTTGTCTCTTTTATCTAGCTGTTATTGTGGTTTTGCAGTTCGTCTGTACAGACCCAAGAGCGTCATTCGAACGGATATTTGAATGTGAATGATGCTCCATGCTTCAAGTGTAATCGTTGCTAAATAAACATAAATTACCGGATCAAATGCTCTGAATGGCACAAAGAATACTAATTTAGAAAATCGGTTACCGGTATGTGGATTTAGACCGAACTGACCGACAGATTTCATCTATAGATAAAGAGTGCATAAGTTTTGAGACATTAAGTACCTATTTGTCACGCTATACGGGCGTTTTTAATATTTTTCTACCACAGGCTGAATAATAATAAAAAAAAGCACATTGTCCTTTTACTAAGGGTGTTTCGGAGGGCACGTTAAACTGTCGGTCCCAGTTGCTGTCTATGATCTTGACCACTTAGACGGCAGCGGTCGTGACACTACTATTGAGGCCTGCTACTTGCAGTAGGCGGTGGAAAAACTCTAAAACCAGGGTTCATCAGGTCGTTGGACGATTTGGTGTTCCACTCGAAGAAGAAAAATATTGAGCCTTTGTGCCGTTTTTGTATCGGATAATCGAAGTGTACATTATGATATTTTTGATACACGCACATTTGGCGCAGGCCTTATTTATTTTGAATAGCCAACAAATCGCCACAGGCGTTTAACACACAAACAAACGAAGAACCCGTGGGCGTATGTAAACCTGGCTGCTGCAATGCTGGCTCTAGGCGCTCTAGCACCAAGGGCGATGGGTTTTGACTCATAAACGCGAATAACTTTGCATTTTTGGACGGAATATTCTGTAATGTTGTTTGCACTGCACTCTCAATCTGTATGAAAAAACGAAGAGGACGTTTGAACTACCTTTAGTTTTGCGAAGTGTACATTATGATATTTTTGATACACGAACGTTATTCGGCGCAGGCCTTATTTACTTTGAATAACCAACAAATAGCCCCAGGCGTTTAACACACAAACAAATGAACAACCCGTGGGCGTATGTAAACCTGGTTACTGCAGTGCTGGCTCTAGGCGCTCTAGCATCAAGGGCGATGGGTTTTGACTCATAAACGCGACAAACTTTGCATTTTTGGACGGAATATTCTGTAATGTTGTTTGCATTCTCAATAAAAGAACGAAGAGGATGTTTGAACTACCTATAGTTTTGCGAAGTGTACATTATGATATTTTGATACACGCAAATTTGGCGCAGGCCTTATTTACTTTGAATAACCAACAAATCGCCCCAGGCGTTTAACACACAAACAAACGAACGACCCGTGGGCGTATGTAAACCTGGTTACTGCAGTGCTGGCTCTAGGCGCTCTAGCATCAAGGGCGATGGGTTTTGACTCATAAACGCGACTAACTTTGCATTTTTGGACGGAATATTCTGTAATCAGCTGCTTAGACAACCGATGTGGCGCAGTGGTTAGTATGACTGCCTGCCACGCAGAAGTTTCCGGGTTCAATTCCCGGTGGGGTCACTCACAAAGTTGATATTTAACACTTTGTGAATTTGTTCCCAGTCTGGTTAGGACATTGCAGGCTGAACCACCTGATTGTCCGAAATGTAATATGGTTCCGTGCTTCGGATGGGCACGTTAAGCCGTCGGTCCCGGTGATTGCGGTCGTTACACAAACATGTCAGTGGCCTGCTACTTGCAGTAGGCGGTTGAAAAACTCTTCACACCAGGGTTCATCAGGCCCGACTTGGTGTCCCACTCAAAGAAGAAGAATGGCATTGTGCCGTATTTCTACCGGATGATCGAAGTGTACATTATGATATTTTTGATACACGCACATTTAGCGCAGGCACAGGCCTTATTTACTTTGAATATCCAACAAATAGCCACAGGCGTTTAACACACAAACAAACGAACAACTCGTGGGCGTATGTAAACCTGGTTACTGCAGTGCTGGCTCTAGGCGCTCTAGCATCAAGGGCGATGGGTTTTGACTCATAAACGCGAATAACTTTGCATTTTTGGACGGAATATTCTGTAATTTTGTTTGCACGCACGCTCGATTAGTATGAAAGAACGAAGAGAACGTTTGAACTACCTATAGTTTTGCGAAGTGTACATTATGATATTTTTGATACACGCACATTTGGCGCAGGCCTTATTTACCTACTTTGAATAGCCAACAAATCGCCCCAGGCGTTTAACACACAAACAAACGAACGACCCGTGGGCGTATGTAAACCTGGTTGCTGCAGTGCTGGCTCTAGCACCAAGGGCGATGGGTTTTGACTCATAAACACGACTAACTTTGCATTTTTGGGCGGAATATTCTGTAGTTTTGTTTGCACTGTATACCTGGTTACTGCAGTGCTGGCTCTAGGCGCTCTAGCACCAAGGGCGATGGGTTTTGACTCATAAACACGACTAACTTTGCATTTTTGGACGGAATATTCTGTAGTTTTGTTTGCACTGTATACCTGGTTACTGCAGTGCTGGCTCTAGCATCAAGGGCGATGGGTTTTGACTCATAAACGCGATTTACTTTGCATTTTTGGACGGAATATTCTGTAATGTTGTTTGCATTCTCAATCAGTATGAAAGAACGAAGAGGACGTTTGAACTACCTATAGTTTTGCGAAGTGTACATTATGATATTTTTAATACACGCGCATTTGGCGCAGGCCTTATTTTTTTGAATAACTAACAAATGGCCCCCGGCGTTTAACACACAAACAAACGAACAGCCCGTGGGCGTATGTAAACCTGGTTACTGCAGTGCTGGCTCTAGGACCAAGGGCGATGGGTTTTGACTCATAAACGCGACTAACTTTGCATTTTTGGACGGAATATTCTGTAGTTTTGTCAGCGTTGCCAACTGGGTACATTTTACACATTTGACGTACTATTTTAGGCTCCCATGTGTAGTGTGTAATCCTGGCCTCTCATGTGTAATTTCGTAAACTCGCAGCCAATTTAATACCTCAAACAATAAGCGCTGCTTGCTATTCACTTATCGGAACGTAAAATTGGTTTTAAAAGAACATACGCACGTCACAACGCAGACAGAAAGCTATTTTACATCTCTCTTGCTCTAGATGAACTTAAAATCTTTCTTTTCCACACCACAGACAGATGGATCAGCCACCTAGTCGTTGTGGTGTAGTGTCACACTACCCATCCGCGTTCGAAAGTATGCTCTCAGGGAGAGTGCTGCAGCCGTGCAAGCGGGAGCGCAAAACGCACAGCGCGCAGAAGAGCGCGCCTACGCAACATCTTCCACCTCACCGACCCCGCCGAGAAACCGCACGGTTCCGGCTACTAGGGTCACGTTGCCGCTGTCCATGCCCTGTTGAACACGTCAGGTACTGGAGACAGCCCAGCGTCGACATCTGCCCAGACATTTATGCATCTACGTTGACGATGCCGAAGCCTATGCCTCGCAAATCCAGGGAAGACGCCGACACCTTCACCCACGATGTCCATAAATATGACAGGGTGCAAGAAGAAGCCGCCGCTGATAGTGGTCAATCTGTTCCCGAACAAGGTCGCGATTAGAGACCTCCCCGTGGACACAGACCCGGAGGACATCGAGGAGGAGCTGACCACTCTGGGCAGCGAAGTGAACTACATGCGCCCCATCAAGGCTAGCTGGCCACATGTGCCAACTGTGGCGGCTCGCACCCAGCCAACAGTCTCAATTACCCCGTAAGGGGCGCAGCGCTTCTTACGAAGCCCGTCTAACTGAAGAGGACGGAGGCGGCACCGCAGGGGCAAGCCAACGCGGCTGTATCTCTTATGGCGGCTGCCAACGGCCTCTTCAGAACTACGACGACAAAGAAGCGGAAGCCTAGGAGGCGAAGGAGGCGAATATCACCCTCACCCCCCAGGACGTGGAAGCACCGGGCCAGCCACGTCAAGTCAAGAGCCACCCATGGGTTCGATGGACGCGATCGGCACCTCACAGGGTACATCTCAGGGGGAGAAGCCGGAGCACCAACCGGCCCCAAGACAAAAGAGCTTACGAGCAGCCTACCTAGAAGAGAACAGAAAGGTCCTGATCAGTGCAATCACTGCGGTCCAGGTCGCGCTCCGCATGGGGGCGAACAGGACCTTTATCTTCGCCTCCAGCGCCTGATTCCGTCATACGGCTGGGTCATGGCCACCATGACGAACTTGAGGCTCTGGGATCCAGATAGGCTGGTCAGGGTGGTGCTGTCCAGCACAGCCTGACGTGGCCATCAACTGTCCACATCCACTACTCCACGTCGAGTAGATAGGACCGTGGGCACACTCCCAGAGATGCCGCTGCTGGCTGACGGTCACTAGCTGGGCCTTCCTCAATGGGGAATCACCACGGTTAGAGTGGCTCAGCCACGTGAACGTCTCCCCCCAAGCCACAAGCGGCCGTCGAGAGTCTCGTTCTTTTCCACGTGTGTGAAAGGGACATTTTCAGAATTATGAACTATCTTCAACTCTGGACGATTCCGTTCAGAAGTTTTATTGATAAAGCACGGATGAATGTCGCCCGGGTAATTTTTCTCAAGAAAAAATAATTATAAAGAAAAAAAATGCGCATGTGTAATTTTACTTCAAAATGTGTAATTTTGGCGGCGGAAATGTGTACTTTCGAAAGTCGGTTATGGCAACACTGAGTTTTGTTTGCACTGAACTCGCAATTAGTATGAAAGAACGAAGAGGACGTTTGAACTACCTATAGTTTGCGAAGTGGAAGTGGCTGTGTGAAAATCAAATCAACTGTATGGGCAGGACACCCAAGCAACTACTTACTGTCCGCGAGCGATCTATACCTATTGTCTCGCTTTCGAATGTGATCGATCAGATCGCGCGTGGATTATACATACATATCTACATAAACATAGGCCATAACCTTGTTTTTATCAACTTCTTACAAAGTTTCATAAAATGTGCACCTACAAAAACTTAGCAGACTCCAATGTTAGTTTTATATTTATTACGGGGCTTAGGTAGATATATAAGTGTCTAGAGTACCACAACCCCCACCAATTTCCGCTCATGCGAGTTTCAAAGGATAACTAAATCCAATGAAAGGGTAGTTAGTAATCGCGTTTCCTGGGTTGCCAACCCGACTGCCAAGTGTAGTGAATAAATACTATAGGTACCGTCTGTGATACATATGGTATGGTAGGTATACAACCCTGGTAAGGCTCAGCTATAGCTGTGTTTGTTGATATTTCTTTCAGGATATTAGTATTACTATTCCTTATAATTTTTGTGACTAAGTATAGAATAGAGCTGCAGTGCAACTTAAGGTGAGGGCTGATTGCTGAACCCACATGCTGCGCTGACCCGAATGCAGCGCCGACGCAGTCACATGAATAGGTAAGTTCTATTTATCACTCTCAGTTTGATTATGATCATACAATATAAGGTTTTGTGCCAAATAATTATGGACAAAAGTCCATTGACCCTTGCCCTGTCCTACTGACTGCCGCTAGGTTGTCCAAAAATTAAGGCCCGTTACAAAAAATCTTTATCAAATGATATTATCAATCAATAACACAATAAATAAGAAATGAGAGCTCGTTGAAGTCTTTTCAGCGCAAAAGTATCAGGTACAGGGGAAAAGACATCAACGCGTAACTCTTCGCGTGATTATTTTTGATTACTTACCTAAATAATCAATTAGATACATATAAGAAAATAATAAGAAAAAATTCAAATCTGCTTACCCATGGTAGATGTTGTTCTCTCCTTACACGTAAATTCCAAAAATATTGTCACTTTTACACTTAATCACTCGTAATTAAAAGTTAAATTCTTCCTAATATCACAATCACTGATCACAATTTCACAATCACAGTCTATCTTTGGATGAAGTCCTCTAATTATTCATTGCTTGTAAAAATATTTGCCTGAAAAAAAAAAAGATTAATTATTGAAAATGGCGCACTTTGAAAAGTGAACTCAAATTTTTCGCGCCATTTCAGTAGTATGATCAAGAGGTGCAACCGTGCAACTACCTACTCATGTCAGTTTTACGCCCAGTTTCCCACTAAAGCCTTCGGCCTAAGGCGTAAAAAGCATCACAACAAGGCGACAACACGTTCCTAAGTATTTCACCAGTAGTGTAAGGCCTAACACTTTTAACCCAAAAAAAAGTTATATTTGATGAGCTCCATCACATATGTTCCTAGATTAATTCTAAGCATTTCTAGTCCGGGAGCCAGAAAAAAAAGTGAAGAATGGCGGAGAGGGAGTGGATCAAAGATGGCCGCCGCCAATCATCTTTAAAAAAAATCCTTTCTCCTTCTGGTGGCTGGTAGGGCATGTTTAGTATCATTTCCATACAAATCGATGCCGTAGAATTTGTTTCTGGTACTATTTCTTGTCTATTTCATAATAATTTCAGAAGAAAAATGTAAAAATGTGAAAATTTAGGTTGAAGATTTTTGTTTGTAAGCTAATAACTTTAAAAAAAAGACAAAATATAACATATAAAAAATACTATTATAAAGTGTGATTTATGTGGATTCTAAAAATAAACACACCGAATAATGATTTAGTGCAAAAAAAACTGTGAAAAAAATTAAAAAGACTTCAGTCTGGGCAGTGGCTGAACACGCGCTATGTGGCGTTAATCTTACAAAAAAGTCGAGTGTGAGTTTTTGCATGCTCATTTACATCACATCAGCCTATTTTAGTCCATTACTGGATATTGGCTTTCCCCCTGGGAACAAGACGATCTTCTGTTGCTGCCTTCTTTCTACTTCTACTCAATACCAGCCGCTTTCTTTCTTTTAAATCACCGGTCCCTCATGGCGGCGTCCGCTACGCTTGCCCAGACATAATCTCCATTCAAGAACGCGTATCTGAACTCCACCGTCCATCACATCGGTTAGGTATACTACTGATCAACAGATGTGCCCAGCTAACTGCCATTTCAATTAGCTTCACTTCTAGACGAAAACTAGATATCAAACTTTTAAGCAACAGTTCAGACTTTTTACAATTTGTCGATAAGAACCCGTTTAAATAAATTATAACTATGTATACCATGTTGGTTACTATAATCTCATTCTGGATTTTAGTAAATTACTGGGATCTTAAGCATATAGGTAACTCTCTATGAGTCTGTGAGGGATATGTAGCCGGTCAGTTACTTTTGCTGTCAGTTTTAACTTTATGTAGTTCAGTCAATGATATTATATGTAGGTTCTAGGTTGTAGATACGCCACCTGAGCAAAAATTTGTTACTTCAAATTGGTTCACAAGACGACCAATGAATCAGTCAGGCTATGAGCTGTTACGTGACACATGCCAATTTTTCTGTTCAAGCTTTATGGGGTACCGTATCTATAATAAAATGTCTTTGTAGTTCAGTGCATTTTTACGCTGAACTGATGAAGCATACCAAGTACGAAAGACGCAAACTATATTTGCATAATTTGGAAAATACCGTTAAGGAGGTTCTACGTATTGGCTAGATTATTAGTACCTACTCGTAAGTATCATTCATTACTAGTAAACGACCGATCGAATACCTTTGTTTTGAGGCATTGCGGCAAAGATGACTCTAGGATATGACGCAACTTTCCCTGCCCAGGCAAACTGCGTTCTACTGGTGATTTTAGCCTCAAAATTGTGACCAATGTCGGCGGGACGTCATTTAATTTCAAGAGATACATCCCATCGACCGCCTCAGAGATAATGCTAAAGGAACTTTTTTATTTCACGTTAACGTACGAACATTGACGTATAATAATTACCAAAATATTTTTATTTTAAGCCCGAGCCATAGTATTTCCTAGATCCATGGCTCGAGCACTTTCCAACCGTGACTAACTCGACGACGAGTGAATAACTTATAATAGCTATTGAGTAGCATTGACTGACTGTATTGTCTAACATTGTTAGCTGAGTACCATTGACTTGCACAGATATATCACAAAAATATACTACAAGAGGATCATTATTGTAAATTATCCTAGTTTAATGATTCCACTGATTGAAGATGCAAAAATCATTATACCCCAATTCAAACTAGGGTTGTCTGCATCACAGTGATATCCATGGATAATAATGGACATACACAACTCAGATCCGGTAAACAGTAGATTCAAGAACAGATATTTAAATTTAACATTTCAAAAAATATGGTTCCGTGCGTGGAGGGCACGTTGAGCTGTCGGTTTCGGTTGCTGTCTATGATTACTTAAACGGTGGTCGTTACACAACCATGTCAGAAACTCTGCTACTTGTAGTAGGCGGCTGTAAAATTCTGACACCAGGGTCCATCGGGTCGTTGGATGACTCGGCGTCTCACACGAAGATAGAGAGATACCTCTTTGCACATCAAACAGACCACTACACCACATCAACACATCATTTACTAGCTAGCTAGCTGTCCTGAGAACATCCCACTAATGAAAACTATTATTTGCAAGCACATACTTCGGGCCATAATATTGCCAAGAAGAAATTAAATTGGTATATACCAAGAAGTTCATGTCTGGGTATAACCTCAGTGCTTCTCTAAACGTTTCCGTGTTTTTCTTCTTGGGGTCGCAAAATGAAGACTCTTCAGATTTACCAGATATCAAAGTTAGTACCTGGAACGCACCTGTTGCATACGAGTAAGATTGTCTTTGCTGCATTCATATTTTCTTTAAAAGAAAGTTAAAGTTATTAGATCTATATCTGTGTGATGGAAACTGTGGTCATATTTTTTGCATGTGACCTACCTAAATAACTTATTTTATGTGGTATAATCTCTATTTGTAAGATTAACGCCATATAGCGCGTGTTCAGCCACTGCCCAGACTGCAGTCTTTTAAATTTTTCACTGTTTTTGCACTAAATCATTATTAAGTGTGTTTATTTATAGAATCCACACAAATCACACTTTATAACAGTATTTTTTATATGTCATATTTTGTCACTTTTAAAAAGTTATTAGCTTACAAAGCAAAAATCTTCAACCTAAATTTTCACATTTTTACGTTTTTCTTCTGAAATTATTATGAAATAGACAAGAAATAGTAACAGAAACAAATTCTACGACATCGATTTGTATGCAAATGATACTAAACTTGCCCTACCAGCCACCAGGAGGAGATAGGATTTTTTTTTTAATTAATTGGCGGCGGCCATCTTTGATCTCCCCCCTATCCGCCATTCTTCACTTTTTTTTCTGGCTCCCGGACTAGAAATGCTTAGAATTGATCTAGGAACATATGTGATGAAGCGCATCTTCTGACGCAAAAAAAAAGGGTTATGTATGGGAGACAATGGTTATTCCTCTAACTACAGCACTCATCTCACCACCAGCCAATCAAAGCCCTCTCTGATCAAATTCCAGCGCCAACAAGCGCAGGCGCACCCGATACGAATCTCTGTGAGACTTGTAAAATACCAGCAGCTGTCGAAACGTGTGCAATTTGTGTTTACTGCGAAACAGATAGATAGGTAAAGCGGAAACGGCGGGCTGTCGTTAGAGCGCGCAATGACTGCCGCCGCGCGATTGCAGCGGTTTCTATTCTGGGTGCACCATGCAGTTGACGTCTTGCAGACTCGCGCGTTATCAAGAATCGAATTAGAGCTATCGGAATCCGAAGTCGGAATATGAGACCGTTTTAAAGAATCTCCAAATATGAGATTTAGAAATATACGCGTAATTTTCTGGCATAGACTGACTTGGGACTCTTCCATCAAAATTGCGTAGGTAAATTAATAAAATATGAATAACCCAGTCTCGAGGCCTCTCTAGAAAAAAATGTTTGGGCATATTTTGAGACAAATAAACGATTGACATCGTATGACGCTGTTCAAAATCAGATCTGCATCTAGAATTATTTCCTAGGCGTAGGTACTTAAACCTCCTACAGAACCTCAAGTCGGCGAACGTCCATGTCCGAAAGAATCCTGCATTCATAGACACCCTACTATAATGACAAAAGACACTGGTGTTATGTAGCGAAACAAAAACGAAATTGACTTATAAAACGCAACAGCACAGTGTAAGATGGTAAGATGCAAATCAAAGAGAAACGGTAAGATTTCTTGTGAAAACACAATTGTAGTAGATAGTAAGGAAAAAGTACAATTTATGAGGTAAATTGAAGACTGCCAGCACCTAGCCAACACCCTAAGACTTATCGGACGATCACTCATATCAGCTAATATGGTATGGGAATGAAGAATATCCCTTTACGTGCTGATATGCTTGGGTACCGTGTTAATTTGGGTACGGGAATAACTAAATCAGAGCACGTGCATAAATAGTTAATTAAAGAAACTTTCTACACCTACTGCATCTCGAGTTCTCGTTGCAGTAGACAGAGTAAGTGTTATAATATCGTTTTATTATTCAAAATTACTGCAATAGTACACCGTAATGAGGGGGTCGGAGAGAAAGGCACATCAAAACGCCCGTAAAGTTACTCTAACAGGCGTTTATTTGTCGGAAGTGAGCCTCATTATATTTGTCCCACCTTTTATGCGGTAAAGAAGTTAGAGTGTTACATAATATTGCAAGAAAAAAGCTTTTCGTAACTAATTCAAATGGCCTATAAAAACTTAAAGACTTCTCTAGGAAACACAACCTGTAAAATGTATGGGGTCGGAAAATAAATTATACTGTCGTCTTTGAGTGGAAAGTAGTTCTAGCTACCTACCTACCTCTCCTACACCACAGCTCCTACTACCTATCCCCATGGAACCAAACAAAACAGTGACCCTGAAAATATGAAAACTTCCGTCCTTCGTCGCAACTCGCAACAAACGCAGGATGGTCGCAAAAATGAAAACTACGTAAACAGCCATTGTAAACTTTGTCGTCTTTTGTACGAACTAAACAGGGCGTGTAGGGTTACACTTGCGTCAACTGCCAACGCCAACCCGCTGGCTTCACACAAACCCACCAGACCATGAACTGACTGTGCTAAAACCATTATTATTGTACTCTACAGGCTTATATTGGGTGTATTTTGGCTTCTATTGAAACTCGATACTGTGGACTGCTACTTTGTGAAGTAGGGAGTATTTAGACAAGGTATACGAGTATCTGGGGTCTCAATCGACTAGACTAGACGAATATTAGGCAGTAGAGTCGAAATGGGATGTAGTGGTAGTTTGTGATAGTAATGTTACCTTTGTAAAAGACAGCGAATCAGCAAAATGTTGGTAGTTCTGACGACTTCTTTTTTGAGAAAGGAACGGTTTTTTTTTTAAAGTTTTTCAAGAACGGTCTCAGTAATAATGTAAATTTCGCTGACTCTACCAGTTAGGTCGAACAGCTAATTATCCTAAAAGCATATTTTGAAATTATTTCTAGTAGGTAGCTTATTTTAGTTCTTTCCTAATATCCATCACAAAACATAACAAATAAGTAGGTACTGCGATACAAATGATTCTTATATCTAATTTGAAATGTGATCTTGATTCCATCTTCTACGCAACAATCAGAAACAGATATCATATTATTATAGTAGATACTAAAGCTAATACAACTAAGATAGATATTCATAATAATATCCTATACGCAGATCAACGTATAGTAATTGCCGAATAATAATAGCTTTGAAGAAAAAAACTGGTAGAGCTAGTCGCTCTACTCGAAGAATGTGAATTCGACAAACAAATGAGTTTGATCCGGTTTCTATACAATAATAAAAAAATATAAAAAACGTCCTTCGATCAAAGGGATCTTGAAGAAAATGTACGAAAGGGTAAAAGGGTTTTGTAAAGCTAGGTCTAGTAATTAAAGTTACATGCCTACGACGTATACACAAATTAAACGTAAGATGTACCTGAGATACATTTAAAAACACAAGTGAAAACAATTAAATTAAACCGTAAATATTCAAACTAAAACTTTCATAAAGGTGTCATTAAAATAATTAACAACTTCGAACTTTACAAAGTCATTAGTTCTCAGTTATTTTAGGTAGTTTATAATAGTTCCAACTCTACATTAATGTATAAATAACATCATAGGACAATTTAGACAAATGCAATAGAAAGCAGACGAAAGACGTAAACAACAAACATGCGTTATCTGCACTGCGCTGCAGTAGTCGACCGATCGATCGATACACCCGACATAAGGTTAACTATTCCCGCGTTTTTTCCACCAAACACCATTGACCATACAAAGAAATGGCGCGAAATCTACACAGAGGTACACCAAACACTATAAAACTACACAAAAGATCATCAAAATCACGTTTTCACGATAATAATCACCGGTAGTAGACAACAGACAAACGCTCGCTCTTACTACGGTCGTAACGTAACTGGATATAACACTTCGGGACGCTAGACGCGATATAACCTAGCCAAGTTGAGTTAGCGGGGTAGCCGGGAGCTGTGAGTAGGGACAGGTGGTGACTCAAATGGGGCGGGTTGGACGCCATTCATAATAGGGATGCAAGCGATAACTTCCGCATTCATGCGCCCGTTATAAAAAGTTTACCTGTTCAAATAAACTTGAGAGCGCTTTACGCTCTCGGAAAACACTGCTTGTTGTTATTATATTTACTTTCTTCTCGTGTCGACAAACGACGAAACGAACCGATGAACGTGTCAGAGTTTTTAAACCGCTAGGCCTCTGACGTGGTAGATAAAAACACAAATTAAGGAGACGACGCGGTAAGTGTAAATAACAAAAAGATTGATGCTTTATTTTATTAATATCGACGCAAATATAATTTTGTTAGAGAATTTTGTCTTTCTATTATTTAAGAATATGATGGGTGATGAATTGGTCAACGGCCATGCAAAAGTTCCGTGCATTGTATTTTAGATTTGAGTTGCACTTTTTTACATTTAAGTGTTAAAACTTATAGATAAAACGGAAACACGGAGAAATCTATTTCATACAAACTTTATTTAAATCAAAAAATAAAATCTACAATAATCCTTTTACTTTAAAATTAATATGTATAGTTAATATTTTGTTTTAGCTTCTCAAATTCTCAACCTTTAGCAATATTTTGCCATAACCACCATTAAATTTTACCCCTCAAGGCAGGCTTTTCTATTTTCACCTCCGAATTTTGAATCACCACAATCTTTAACCGAATAATTGAGATCTGTTTAATATTCCACTGTTAAATTGATTGCTTCTTTTAGAACAACCTTCACTGGAAGAATATTTAAATTTCATACTCTCAAATCCCACTTCTGATACGATTTAGTTACAAACCGTCTTCTATCCTGCCTACTAATAACGATTCCTATTTGGGATCGCATTTTGAAACCTGCACACTCAATTCTATTTTGAGAAGCTGCGCTATCTACTTGAGCTATATTTTGTGGTGTTCTTTTATTCGGAAGATATTTACGCTTTTAAGGACTTTTCTATCGTTTATAACAAATTTCATCTCTGACAGCAATTATCTTTTAAAAGTAGCATTTGTAAGATCGAAAAAAGTTTGATAGTAATTAAGAAATATTTTCAAAGAAATCAGAAAGTTACCGTCAAAGACAAAATTGTTGAGTATCCACCAAATCTTTACACAATAAGCTTAACAAATTATATTAAATCCTCTTTTACATCTAAGTTACAGCATAAAATTTAATTTCTCTTAATAAAAAATACATATTTTATTTATCAAAGAACACCTTACTATGTTTTGTTGTTAGATCGGTAACGTTTGAGGCACATTGTTATTACAATTAAGTTCTTTAGCCCATTCACCTACGGAGACAATCACCTTCAAAAATATCCTTTTTCAACGAAATTACAATATTTCTAATATTATTGCACGGAAATTCTTTCGCCAATATGCATACCACATAAACTTAACACAAAAAATTTAATTCATTATTTGATAAACAATATCTCAACTTAGAAAAAATATTCAATAGTTTTGATCCATAATTCTTAGTATACTCAAGTATACAATACACAACTAATATTTTTCTACCACAATTTAATGAAACTTTTGAAAGTGATATATTATTATGTACATTTGGAGCTGTCTGGATGAGTAAACGTCAGTCCGTAAAGCACATGTGTATCGTCCGTGGTCTGGTATAATAACATTTATTTATACACAAACAACAAATTTGCAATAATGCAAAACCTTTTTGGTTTTAAATAATCAATGGTGTCATCATCACAATGTTACTTGTTAGTTAAACATTATATTTATAAGGCGAGTTGGAAATCTGGATTCTATAATTAATAATTATTAAAATCGAAACATAATGCTTTTGGAAAACTAGACTACTATACACCAAACAAAACTAAAAATCCACATTATTCTTGATAAGAAAGTCATAACTTAGTGGTCACTTTGTGGGTCAGAATCTAGCAGAAGATTCGATTTTTGTTTGACATCTATATGGTAGAAGTCAGATAACATTATAAAAACTTTGTCTTTCATGGCTTGTGACAATTTTCTTGCCTATTATTGACAGATATGTGGTGTAAAATTCATCTTAGAACACTATGCCACATGTTGTTATAATATTAATTATGTAAATATTTTCTAGGGCTACAGGAAGTACTAAATAATTCTTTTCCGAAAAGAATAACTGGGCATTTATCAGTTACAATTGCATAGAAAACATACAATTTGCACAAAAGATACAAATAAAAGAACTATTTTACAGAACGCATCTTCTAAATTTAAGCTATCACGCAAAATATTTTGTTAAGTTTAATGAATGATTAGCACTCCTAACTCTTAATTTACATTATTTGAGAAAAGCACTCTTGGTTTTATTCTATTACAATTTTACAAAATATAACAAATGCTAGAAATGTCATCTACCTATCTCAATTTTGTTTGTGTCACAAATAAAACTAAGAACGCCGAAATGTGACGCTCACATGATTTCTCACCATTCTGTTTAATTCAGTCACAAATATTCATGATGAACCCACACAACAGAAGAATAATCTGCGGAACTCTAGATTCTACGAACAGGGTCACACTTGGGACACAGTATATAATATTTTACTGTAAAAACGTGAAAAACAGCAGATACAGTTACAAGTTTTAAATATATTCATCTGAACTTTCATAATGTAGCCTCTGAAAATCAAATTTCCACATTCCGCCTATAGTTAAATGCAATATCATGATAGCTATAAATATATAGATTATAGATAAAATAAATATCTATTTGGGCTAATTCAATCCGCTGGTCCACGAGTTAACCTTAAGTTAAATATTCAATATACTCTTTGTACTATTGTTTACCGTCAACTGCGACCGAACGGCCTATGTCCGTGCAGGTAGCAACAGGACACTAATATAATATGGAACATAGCGAAGTCTATAAGAGTGGAGAGAAATACTTAAACGTACGTCTTACGAAATCAAACCGGTACACTATGACTACAGAACTCAGTAATAATGAGATAAAAATAAACAACAACAGAAATTCAACCGTATACAACGCAGTCATCTTTGGATGTCGCAAACTCGAGGCGGGCGCCCCGCGGTATAGAATATGAAACGTCAAAGAGTACTTTGGCAGTACTAGAAGGCACCGTTATCCCCGCACACTCACAGGTAACTTTACACTACACTACACTACTTGGCGAGTCTCTTGCGCAGGCGGTTGCGCAGCGCGAGCGCGGGCGCCCACGGGCCCGACGCGCGCTTGCCCAGCGCCCGAGCGACGCGCTCCGCCGACAGCTTCGGAGTTTTCGCTGTCGGCGCAGGAAGCGGCTCGGCGCGGACCCGCTTGCCGCCGACCGCCGGCACCTCCGCGTCGTTCCGCGAGCGCAGCGCTCTCGGGCGCTCCGGCTCCGGCGCGTGGCAGGGCGCGTCCCCCGTGGTGGAGTGCACCTCCTCCGGGCTACCGGGGCGGCGCGGCCTCTGCTGGCTGGTCGCGTGCGTCGCGTGGCTTGCGGCGCGGGCGCGCGCGCGGCGGCGCACGGCCCCGAGGTTCTCCTTGGAGCCGAGGCTGGGGTCGCGGCGCGCCGCCGGAGCCCGCCGGGCCGGCCCCGGGGCGCGCGCCGAGTTTCCCGCCCGCAGTTCCCGCGCCACGTTACTGATAGAACGAGTTATCTTCTGCGCGAGCGGCGTGCTCACTACGCTCTTGGCGACGACCGCTGGAGGCACGACGGACGACCTCGTCGCGTGCGCGCGCTCGACAGTATTTACTGACGCTTCAGGCGGTGGTTGGGGCGCTTTTCTCGGCGGAGGCCTGTCCGCTTTCACGAACGGTGTACTCTGTACGGTCGCGACCGGTACGCTGGGAGCTCTGCGGCTGAGAATGACGACTCTATGTAATGTAGGTGAAGGCTGGGCGGCGCCTTTGCCTCTTGTAGCGACTTGTCTGGTCTGTGGTCTCTGTGGAGTGTCAGTCTCGTGATGGGAGCGCAGTACTCTGTCGTTTGCTGGTGTTGGCGCTTCTTTCTTTGCCTCAGCTTTATTCTTCCTGCCGCGCGGCCTCGGGGGTCCTTCCGTCGGCGAGCTCGACGACACCTCATTGATCTGGATCGACACATCATCTTTATCTTTCTCTTTCTCATCAACACTTTCAACACTAACATCGACCTCCTTTTCAGTGGTTTTGCTTTCATCGTTAGCATCTGTAATGCTAGTTTCATGCGGCGATATCTCGCGAGTCTCCGACGGTGCCTTAGAAACTCTTCCATTTACAATTTCATCATAAACTTCTGACAACGTATTGATAACACGACTTCTATTCAACAGGCGCGCCATGAAGTATGATTCTGATGGGTTTCCATAGTTAGTTATTGAATCATCATCATTACTTTCTGTTTCCTTTGGAGTAGCTTCTTCCGGTGGAATCGATAGTCTTCCATTGATGGTGTCACAAGGGGGTAATGGAGCTTTTCTGATCTCCGGCTGTTCGGTGGTCGCAGTCTTGTCTACGTCTGAATATCTGGTCATGATGGTGAGTCCGTTCTGCGGGACCTGCCGCTGCTCCTCCGCTGGTGTTTCCACCTTCTCCTCAGGGTTGGTCTGTCCAGCCTGGGTGATGGTGGCGGGTGCAGTGGGCACGGTGGATTGAGGTCTCTGAGTGGTTCTGGACCGTAGGACGGTCGCGCGCGGCGGTCCCGGCGGGTCCAGCATTAGAGTGACTACAGATGTGTTGTCTGCTCGCATTCTTGTATTTGACCATCTGCAAACAAAAAAAAGTAGGGATTTCAAAATCTGCAAATAATGAAGTAGAGAAAAGCGGGCGAGATGATGCACATGAGAAAGACTTTGATAAAAGTAGGCAGATTTCATTAATTAGGCAGGCAGAGAAGATAACGAATATGTTGAGTTCTTTCGTGTGTATGGCACTCCCATTCAGGAAGTTATAGTAGGGAGGTGTGTTATTGTATTGATGACAATACCTCTGCAGCGCGTGGTCCACGAGGCTCTTGGAGGGGTTGAGCCAGTCGCGGGGCTGCGTGCTGGCGCCCCCGACCAGGGCCGCCTCGTTGTGTCACTCGGTCGCTTGTACCAGGCTCACAGCGCCCTCAGGAGATATCATGTTCCATGTGTTATGTATTGATGACAATACCTCTGCAGCGCGTGGTCCACGAGGCTCTTGGAGGGGTTGAGCCAGTCGCTTGTACCAGGCTCACAGCGCGCTCAGGGGATATCATGGTCCATGTGTTATGTATTGATGACAATACCTCTGCAGCGCGTGGTCCACGAGGCTCTTGGAGGGGTTGAGCCAGTCGCTTGTACCAGGCTCACAGCGCGCTCAGGTGATATCATGTTCCATGTGTTATGTATTGATGACAATACCTCTGCAGCGCGTGGTCCACGAGGCTCTTGGAGGGGTTGAGCCAGTCGCTTGTACCAGGCTCACAGCGCGCTCAGGGGATATCATGGTCCATGTGTTATGTATTGATGACAATACCTCTGCAGCGCGTGGTCCACGAGGCTCTTGGAGGGGTTGAGCCAGTCGCTTGTACCAGGCTCACAGCGCGCTCAGGGGATATCATGTTTCATGTGTTATGTATTGATGACAATACCTCTGCAGCGCGTGGTCCACGAGGCTCTTGGAAGGGTTTCGCTTGTACCAGGCTCACAGCGCCATCAGGAGATATCATGTTCCATGTGTTATGTATTGACAATACCTCTGCAGCGCGTGGTCCACGAGGCTCTTGGAGGGGTTGAGCCAGTCGCTTGTACCAGGCTCACAGCGCGCTCAGGAGATATCATGTTCCATGTGTTATGTATGGATGACAATACCTCTGCAGCGCGTGGTCCACGAGGCTCTTGGAGGGGTTGAGCCAGTCGCTTGTACCAGGCTCACAGCGCGCTCAGGAGATATCATGTTCCATGTGTTATGTATGGATGACAATACCTCTGCAGCGCGTGGTCCACGAGGCTCTTGGAGGGGTTGAGCCAGTCGCTTGTACCAGGCTCACAGCGCGCTCAGGAGATATCATGTTCCATGTGTTATGTATGGATGACAATACCTCTGCAGCGCGTGGTCCACGAGGCTCTTGGAGGGGTTGAGCCAGTCGCTTGTACCAGGCTCACAGCGCGCTCAGGGGATATCATGTTTCATGTGTTATGTATTGATGACAATACCTCTGCAGCGCGTGGTCCACGAGGCTCTTGGAGGGGTTGAGCCAGTCGCTTGTACCAGGCTCACAGCGCGCTCAGGCGATACCAAGTTTCATGTGTTATGTATTGATGACAATACCTCTGCAGCGCGTGGTCCACGAGGCTCTTGGAGGGGTTGAGCCAGTCGCTTGTACCAGGCTCACAGCGCGCTCAGGAGATATCATGTTCCATGTGTTATGTATGGATGACAATACCTCTGCAGCGCGTGGTCCACGAGGCTCTTGGAGGGGTTGAGCCAGTCGCTTGTACCAGGCTCACAGCGCGCTCAGGGGATATCATGTTTCATGTGTTATGTATTGATGACAATACCTCTGCAGCGCGTGGTCCACGAGGCTCTTGGAGGGGTTGAGCCAGTCGCTTGTACCAGGCTCACAGCGCGCTCAGGGGATATCATGTTTCATGTGTTATGTATTGATGACAATACCTCTGCAGCGCGTGGTCCACGAGGCTCTTGGAGGGGTTGAGCCAGTCGCTTGTACCAGGCTCACAGCGCGCTCAGGGGATATCATGTTTCATGTGTTATGTATTGATGACAATACCTCTGCAGCGCGTGGTCCACGAGGCTCTTGGAGGGGTTGAGCCAGTCGCGGGGCTGCGTGCTGGCGCCCCCGACCAGGGCCGCCTCGTTGTGTCGCTCCGTCGCTTGTACCAGGCTCACAGCGCCCTCAGGGGATATCATGTTCCACAGACCATCTGTGCCGAAGATTAGACACCTGCAATAGGATAAGAAAAAATGGTTTTAACTATGTTGCTTCCCTACATGACTGCCAACAGGGTCCGGCACGGTATACATAGCTGGTATCTCGTGTATAATTATAAAAAACACTGTATAAGAAGCAATGAACGCCGCATTAGGCTCAATTATTAGGGTAGCATACTGCTAACAAAAACTCTGGCCAATTTGTATTATAGAAAAGAAAATCTAAAACAAATGTTCAAGTGCAAAGTAAATGCTACATAATGAATCCAACTAGGATTCTTTCTTTTCTTTATTCATAACTTTGAATCCATTTTCTTGGCATCTATTTATATGGACAGCTTCTTTTTTGTTCATACATATTTATTACTAGTCTAGACTCAGTCTGATGGAAATATGATAAATATTATCTTTGGCATACATGCAACCTCCAATGATAAGGTAATTCCACCTATTCCATTGGAAAAGTCAGAGAGGTTATACTGGTCAATCACCCTTCACATGGGTTCATAAAATACGAAATATCCAACAGTAAAATAATATGGGCAGTAATGGGCAAATTTTTATGGATTGTATATAATGTATGATGATGATGTATAATAGGCTAATATATCCACATTTTTTTAATAGGTTTTGAACATAAAGTGAACAGTAGTAAGGTTCGAAATATCAGGCTAGATGTGGCCATAAGGAATGTACATGTTTTAGTCTGTAAAAATTTCTTAAACAAACAGCACAAAAATGTATGTAGAATATTACTTAGTTTTACATATTTAGTGTATTTACTTAGCAGGGATTCTTTCTTACCTAAATTTAGTTGGGTCTATAGTCAGTACTCCAACATCAGGGTCTGGGCTGACTATGAACTCATCATTCTGAGGGTTGTAGCTCCACAGGTCCCCAAGAGACCTAGCCACAGCTAAAAAGGGGATTTCATCCATAGGCGTGTTCTTCTTTATCGGCCCCTTGTGGCCGATCCTTGGCCGGTTCCAGACCACTCGTGGAACTCCAGCCTTGGAGATAACTTTCCCACCGCAGCGCTGGATGCGCTCAATCTCTGCTGTGGATTCAGGCTTGTGGTCGCATGTAAGGGGCTTCGCCACCCATTCCTCAGAACCTGAAAGTATTATGTTGTTACAAGATTGACCATTCAAAGGATCAAAAAAAAAATGAGATGAATTAGTTTATACAAACATTTGTTTGGTAAACATGGTAAGAATGATATTAAAATTTATCAAAAGATCTGGAGACACTTAATTCCAGTAAAGTCATCAATATTACACAAAAATTTTAAAGTTGTTTGATACTAACATTCCACTTCAAAAATATTTTCATAGAAATAACCTATTTTTATAGCAAATATACTACTGCTGTGGTTAATTTAGTAGCATACAAAAAAATTCTTTGAGTGTAAAATACAAACCTTCTTTCTGATACCCAAGAACTATAGCTGAATCTCCGACATGGCCTATGTATATCTTTCCTCGGCGAATAAAAGCCACACTGGCTGTGGTACCTGCTGTACTCGGTAAGCCAGTTACTGTTTTCGGCCATTTTTCTGTAAAAGAAATTTCATCATAACAAATCTTTTCTTATTTACATACTTATGTGGAATAGTCTTTGTGTGTCTTTACATTGTTTTACTAAAAACTATAGTGAGCAGATTGTACTAAAATACCACTAAAGATGGCAAGGCCGCTCTGTATTTGCTAATTTTGCATCTTTCTTGCAGTAACATGACAATCGGTATCCACTGAATGCCTACAGTCTTGCTATGTTACAAATACACATCCTTTAATGTAGCTTAGAACATGTATGTGTTAGTTATTTATATACTTAACAATTTGTAACATGTAGTAGTAAAGTAGATTAGCATTTATTAGGTGTTTGTCACATAGAGTATGCCCCATTTAGTAAGGACAAGGGTATTATCAGGTTCAAGTATATAGCTTTATTTTACTAAGATATTTTTAATAGCAAGTATAAATAAAAATAATGTGTATTTATTATCTACCAAATCATAACAAAGCTTATCCATGAAAATTGCAGAAGGATTGTTGTTATCAAAAGATCAAATGGGATAAGATATCAATGTCAAATGTGGGTGTAACTTATCATTTTGAAGATATGTGTTCTGTGTTGAGAACCTATAGGATATCCAAAGGAAGCAAATTGATATGAGTGGGCAACTGGACAGAGCTGAGATTTTGCAATCAGATCTGACCTCACAATAACATAAAACTTTTCGTAAGAGGAAACTGGGCATATAAAAACAAACTGGTAGAACTGCTTTCACTTACTCCAATAAGTAGGATGCCCAAAAACTGACCCAATAACAGACCCTGTGTGTGCTACAAGGTACAGCTACTCATTTCGACAAACAAACTACATAATTAATGGCTATTTCATAGCCTTTTGTCGACTCAATGTCAAACTACTCGAGAAAAAATAATGAGGTACAACAAGGTCAAGCAAATTCGTACAATCACTTTGATTTTCCTTGAAGCTAAGAGCATCTTGATAACCAGAACGCTACATTCCGAGCACTAATTTGGAGAAATCTAGATGTTTACCTAGTTCTTTCCACATGTTCAAGTGGGTCAACATGTAACCATTTCTGATGGCTTTCAGCACGTCCTCGTCATTGTCCGACCAGAACTGACGCTGCTTCACGATAGAGTCCATGAGATGCTCCTTGGCAAAGGCAGCAGCCTCGCTGCCGCCGTGCCCATCGTAAATCCCGAAGAAAGCGTACTCCAAGTCCCTCTCATCTTCCGTTTGTTGATACGCAACGGAAAACAAATCTTCCATGTACTTTCTCCCGCCTTGGCTACAATGGCCAGTCACACGCAAGTTTACACCGATTGATGCAGGCATTTTTAAACTATAACACTACTAATATACCAAAAATATTTATGATTTCATTGTAACACAACGTTTCTGGACATTTTGCATTTGCAATTACGCGAGTGTCGCGACTTGACGACGGGTCACGTGGACATATTGATCATGACGCGTGCCTTGGCGCAAATGGGGTTCTCCGTGTGTAAGAAAGAGATGTCGATATTCCATTGCGTCACATCAAAAAAGAAATGGACGCCATCACAGTTTCCGCCATTTTCAAGAATGAGTCAGCTACGTATATCTTTTTATTTCAAATATCATTTTCATCAATTTAATTGAATTCAGTCACTTGTTAGTTACACATAAATATTTAAATACATTTTGACCTAGAATTGAATACGATTTCTGAAATGTACTGTTGAATTATAAATATAGGTTGTTGTATTATTGCGGAAGTCAAAAACCGGATATAGCTTCGTTTAAAAATAACTATATCGTTATCGTTCAGAAATTTCACCGTAAGGTGGGCGCGCACTACAACAATGTTCTGTGCACTGCACTACAATATTGCAGTGGTTTGAGTATGGTCTCAGGTTTCAAAGGTTCTTGGTTCGATTCTCGAGAAAAAATTAAGTAGGTAGTATGCAGATAGATATTTGTTAATATCACTGTGTCCCATTTTGGTCAGGCAGGACATAACAGGATGAACCACCCCTTCAGTATCCTGCACAAGCTCTACCTGGTGAGCCAAGTTGGCTCAATGCTTCGAAGAGCACGTAAAACCGTCGGTCCTAATACAACTGATCACTTGAGTTCCTAAATAGGTGGTTTTAAAACTCCTGATGCTAGAATTCATATGGTTGTTGCACCATGGTAGTTAAAAACTAGATCTCCTTCTACTCAATATTATAAATGAATGGTGTTTTGTAGAGGATCTCAAAGGACAAAGTCCAGGAAGGAAAAAAAGGGCAATATACACCACATAATGTATATAAATTATAAAATAATAAATTAGATTATAACTAATAAATTATTCCCATTCTAGTTGTAGAAAAAATAAATAAGAGTATAAAATGTGTAAATAAATAAAAGGTAATGAATATAGTAAATAAAGTATTTTGTATTTGTGTTTGTATAATAGAAATTAATAAATAGCGGTTGGAGTTGTGATAGATAATAATGATCTAGGTAAATAAAAGATTTAAATTATATTTATATTTTTCTGTGTATATTTAAATAAAATTACTACTACAATAAACCTAAATTACTTCTACTGTTCGGTGACTTCCCAGGGTTTCTCTGGCCTGTGCTGATCCCATGGGTTTGGCTTTGTATAAACTTCCATTTCTTCTAACTTTACTCCTCCGTTTACCACTGCATTGAGGAACTTTTCTGCTTTTCCACCTTCAACTGGTTTGATGTCACAGTAGATCTCTGAAATGCCTGATTCTAGGCACCTTTGAGCAAGCACTTTGCCCAGAGCAATATAAGCACAGGTGTCCGTTGGACTGTAAAGTTGTTTACGAAGGCACCATTCTGTTGTCTTTGCTTCAATCACTGGCCCGTTTACATAATGTACGATCTCTGCTGTCACGGTACGGCTACTGGGTGTGAGGACAAGTCTGAAATTAAAAAATAAATGTGAAGAAAGGCGTGTGTGTGAGTTTTCATTCACAAACTTGGTAAAGCACATACTTATGCCAAAATTTTCGGCCTTCTTTTTCTAAATGATAACCGTCTGGTTTCCTGCCAATTCTCATGCGTTCCAAGTTCCTTGGGTTCCTGTTCACGAACTCTGGAGCTGCAGACGAGGTAAACCTTGATAGCCTGGGAACTGCCCATATTTTCTTCAGCGAGTTCATCTTGACTGAAAACTATAAATTATGTTTACGTATTTTTGTTACTGTAGTGTTATACTTCCAAAATTAAATAAAATGGAAATGGAAAATTATTAAAATTGTTTTCCTAACCTCAAATATAAATTGACAACTGAAACTGAGTTAGTCAAGTTAGGTAGGTCGTTGTAGCTACCTTCGTAAATGCACCGTTAAGGCTAAGTCACACTAAATTCGATATTGGCAAACGCGATGCTTGCAGCTGCTGTGCTTTGCAGCGCTGCCCTGGTTGGTGAATTTGATTTTGCTTACAGAGATAAAGGAACTTGAAAAGAACTTTGCAGCAACGCAAATTCGCCTGCCACGGCACGCGCCATGCACACGCAGTTGGTGTGATTAACCCTTTATTATTCATTAAATAACATCGTTATAACGGTTATTTTTATTATGGCAACACATAAACAAAATAACTGACGGCCATAAAGACTTGCATCCAATCCGGAAACAATAAAAAATTTGATAAAAAAGAAACGCAATTGACGTACGATTTCGCAAGCGCCCACTCACGGCTGAAATTTTGATAAGAAAATAATCAAATGTTTTCAATTTCACGCTTCTAATACGACTTAAATTACGTTCTTCGATTAGGTGTTCATTTACTTTTCCAAGTGCTTGCCTTGCCGCAAGGTGTCGACGCGCGTCATACGGTGTTTGTGGATGATGCGTTGGACGTCTGTTGAGTGTTGACTGTTTTCGTGTACGGGCGTGAACTCGGAACATCCGGATTATTGCATGTTTTGTAATTAATCTGTTCGCCTACTCGCCTCTGCGTGGATCGGATGCAGTGTTGGTGGTGTTCGTGATGTTAGGCGGCCGTAGGTAGTGGTTGTAGTAGTGTGGACTCGAAAATGTCGCTACAAAAGAGTGTGAAAAGTGCAGGCGGCGACCGCAGCGAGCAGGGTGACACCACGTCCATATGCTCGTCGGTGACCACCCAGCCAGACCGGCATGGCTTCTTTGGAGGCGCCCAGTACAGTCCCGAACCGTAAGTTTATTGCATACTTAACTGTTTTCGTGTATTTCTCGCAATCAAACTTTTAGATATGGAACCAGAAGAGTTGCTCCAGCACAAAACTAACCAACCGAATCATGGAAAAGTCATGATATTATTTTTGAGCCCCATTATTTTGCTACATTTTACAAGAAAAAATCCATAAGTAATACATGATTATTTGAATACTTAAACACATTAGAAATCCTTAGATGGAGAGAACTAACAGGAGTATTAAGCAAATATATAAATCATCTAATCCAAATTCGGAAACTAACGATCAAATTAAGCAAATTATGCACTATATTTATTACTGCTCAGACATATTGTTCCGCAGGTAGTTAACATTCCTTCGAACCACTTCTGCTAATTAATTGAAAGCACCTAGTTTTGCTGCCAAGGTGACTTGATATTACTAAACTTTGTTAACAAGATAAAGAATGTGTAGCGTTAGTACTGGATTTTTTGCAATCAAATTGTAGAACAGGGTTAATTAATTTTCTATATCTAGATCACTGTTACAACAGTACTTAAGTTTTATTGTTGCACTTTTAAAATAATATTGATTTAGCATGAAATAAGTTTTGTTGGATAGTGAAGTAGAATGGTATAGCCTACTGCAAAGTGGATGTGAAACTTTTAGAGATTACCCAGAGAGACATGTTTCTTGCAGTGGACATCTCATGGCTGATGATTATTTATTTTTTCTTATGTTTATGCTGGTACTTGTTCTTTAAATTCATAATCTGCTAAATACAGTATAAAAGTTTCATTTACAGCTTGAATTATCAATAAATATATAGCTGTTAAACCAATATGTTATCCAGCAAGAAATGACTCATGCATGCCACATTAATTGTTAAATAAAACATGTCTATATCATATTTCAGTAACACTCAAACTTAAGGGTACAGTCATTGCCAGATGCTACATTGCATGATTGGCTGTGTGGTGTGACTCAGTCAGGAAATATTGATGATTTATATGTGCCTTTTTACAGTGAAATTGGTCCAATTATAATGCTTTAATTTGCAGTTTTATTTTTCTGTAATTTTTATTTATAGTCATGTATTCATTGGGGGCAAAAT
This sequence comes from Phthorimaea operculella, assembly GCA_024500475.1. Lineage (NCBI taxonomy): Eukaryota > Metazoa > Arthropoda > Insecta > Lepidoptera > Gelechiidae > Phthorimaea > Phthorimaea operculella. The sequence goes on from JANFCV010000030.1 coordinate 2,942,662, forward strand.
CCCAGAAACTTTGTATCTTATACAATGTTCTGGAACAATGTTCCCAATGTGGCCACTTTTTCGTTGGGAACTTTTTTCTGAAAAATGGTTTAAAATGCATCCTCATTGGGAACATTTATGGGAAACTTTTGTATTAAATGCAAAGTTTCGGAACTTTGTCCCAAAAATGTTCCCTAATAAATACCTGGATATATGCATTTTTAAAATTATTTGAGTGTGTTTGACTATGATTAGGAAAAAAACTATTAGATGCAGTGCTATAAAAATGTTTAAAATTATGGAAACATTATATAGAATTGGATAATGATGCATGCAGTAAAATACACTGAGAAAAGTATACCAAAGTTCTATGTACATCCAAACAAATCCTGTTATCAAGAAAGTTATCATTAAACACACCTCCTTAGTTTATTTGATGATATGTAGCATACTGAATACATTTATTGCCTTATTGCTAACAAACAAATCTCAGATGCAAGAAAATATCAAATGATTTTTATATTGATGAAGATTGTGATGATGAAAAGCAAATATTCATAAAAGTGGGTTTCAAACCCTCAACTTGGGTGCAGTGCAGCTTCTCAGGTAGTAAAGATGATAGCAGTCCTTTTAGTCAGAGAAAGGGAACATACTTGAAGTTCTTAATTTATCCATTCGTATTTGGACACATTTGTCTTCATTTTCTTGAATCTATTTTCTTACTCACATTTGTTATCTGTCACAATTGCGGGGGTTAAAGGTGACATTAAGAGGAAGACCTACTTGTACTCTACCAGAAGTTCTCTGCTAAACATAAAATTAGTTTTTGAATGCCTAATAAAAATTAATTACACAAATAGACACCAATGCCATTCAAAATTATTATAGCTTGAACAATAGTCTACTGGCAGCCTCTTTTGTTATTTTATTATTTATTACATTGTCCTAGTATTGTTAGAGTCTAGCCAGACTGAAAATGACCTAGAGAACATATTTAGTACTGCATTACAATAGGTGAAAAATAGGCTCCATATGAATAGGTTGTTGAAGTATATGCAATCATAATCTACTAAATGCAGAATGTGTTATGTAACATATTTTTTATTCTAAACAAATGATATAATCATAATCAATAAATTCATTTCAGCACAATAGCTCAATAGATGTTATTTTTTATTGTTAAGTGTAGAATATCATTATGCACTGGTATATAAAAATTTTGTGCCTATTTTTTCCACTGTTACTTTCGTCTTTTTCTCATATTCTCTCTCATGTCTGTCTCAATATAATATAAACTAGCTTTCCGCCCGCGGTTTCACTCGCGGTATTTACCTGTTTGGTCTAATAAAAAAGTTTTAAATACATTGCATTTAAATCCAAAATTTAGAAACAGATTGCATCAAAGATCACGAACTGGAGGTACAGTTCGACTACTCGACAACAGATGGCGCCACTACTTGAGGGATAGTAAAAGCCCTTATATCTTAAAAAATACGCCCTTTAAGTTAAAACGGGAACTTTCTTGTTCGAGGGTAGATAAAGGGCTATTGCACAATATAAGTCCATTTATCGTACCGGGAATCCTTTTTAGGTTTTCGTAGTCTACTAGAAACCCTTATAGTTTCGTCATGTCTGTCTGTCTGTCTGTCTGTCTGTCTGTATGCCGCGCCCTCATATCTTCGTCAGTTTTAGAGCTATCGACATGAAATTTGGTGAGAAGATAGATCGTGTTGACCCAAATATAGAAATGTTAAGAAAAAAATATTTTAAATGTTTTTTGGACCCCCTCCCATACAAGTAAAAGGGGGGCAAAAAACTTTTTTTCTTCTGTAATATTGAGTAGGATATCGTTGAATAGGTCTTTTAAAACTAAGATGAGGTTTCTTTGAAACAAAGTCACTAAAATGTTTCTGTCACGAGATATTTACTTTTAAAAAGGGCGTTTTTGACCCATAATTTGTTCCAGCTGTAACTTCTAAAGTATAAAAGCTAAAAATTTGAAATAAATATGAAATATAGCTTACAATTTGAAGTTACAATGAAAACTATAACGGATATTGTACCCTTAAAGGTTTCAGAAAAAATTGAGTTTTTCTATTTGCGGTTGGTCATCATACTGCTGCTAACAAACCAGCAACAGATTAAGTTTGTAATGCTGAAAAACCTGATATTTAAACGTTGACTACGAAACCCTATTTGTGGGCGTGTCTGACACGCTCTTGGCCGGTTTTTAAGTTTTATCGGCACACACATTTTATCAACTTAGTTTTATTATATATAATGATTATATTATATAATATTTGCTTAGAATGTCATCATCAAGCAAATAAAACCTCATAATACACTACCAAGTTCACTATAAGGTAGAGGCCAGCCTTTTCCGCATACAGACTCAATAGTCCTTATAAGAACTATGCGGAAATCAAATCGTAAAGTCAACATTACCCAACTTCTTAAAGTCAGATAGTTGTGATTGGCTGATTGTACAATTGATCACTTACTCAATGCGCCTGAGTAGAGGTGGGGTCGTCGTATGTACGGACATTATTGTCACCTTAACTCTTAGGGCTGGTGCATACCTGACGCCATTCAACAAGATATTAATTTTAAAATAATTGTGACAATCAGAGCCATTCTGCAAACAGAACAGACCGATCTGACCAAGCTTCGTTCTTTGTTTCCCACAGGACGAGAAAGATATGGACGATTTTCAATTAATTTTCGGCATAACTTTATGTTGTGTGAACCAGAAATGCTTACAGCAGCACACCTGGCTGCAAAAATCAAAATAACCATGTACCTAACCCAGTTGGTTATTTGGAGTACAGCAATCTCGAATATCATTGTGAGAATGACAAGATAGAGGAATACGAAAAACATAACGATAGCGCGTTTGAGCATACTAACAGCGACATCTGTTGTTTTATTTGGAAACTCCAAACAAATAATCAGATAGTCGTATAGTCCATTCGCAATCATAGTGTCATAACCCGCCCGAAACGGGAGGCCAAGTTATGATGGTTGCAATACTTAGATACTACGCGACCAGCGTAACTTAGCCTCCCGCTTAGGTTGGTTATGTCGCTATAATTTTGAATGGACTATACTTTGTCAGTTTATCACACTATCTATGGAGATGGAGAGTAATGATTACGTTAGTTTGTATTTGTTTATTACTGTTATCAATATTAGCTGAAATTACTGAACTGTTTATGAAAAATACTTACTTTTAGCTACGAAAGCTGTACCTATTACCATGGCATTTTGCCATTGCTTAGGATTATCTTGTAATATTCACTTATCCACTAGAACAGTACGATTAATATCCGGTACCCAAAACCGTGTCTCCCTAAAGGTTTCGTAAATTATCAGAATATCTATGCATCAAAATTTTCTGTTGAATATTTCGCTAGAGAGTCTAGCTGTAAAATTAAAACGTAATCGCAAATGAAACCGTACCGCAAACTTTCATGTTTACTTACAGTGATACTTTCTCTAAATAAAGACTTAAACTTCATAAAAACGTTAAGTCAAACCACACAGCAATCGCTAGGTATAAGTTTTTCTTTTCTAATTAGATCTCTATTTTATTAGAAAACTTTTAAACTACATCAGTAAGTAGCTCTATAATATAATGGTCCAGGATCGCGCGTTACTTCCTTCTAGTGATTTAGTGAGTGGTTATATGGATATGTTTATATGTCGCCCTTCATCAAGAAAGGTCATGACTCCAGGGACTCAACACAAAGATTTCCTGTTTTCTTGGAACAACAATATGTCGCCTAATATTGTGTTGACGAGAAGTAAAAAACGGAACTAATAAGATAATATGTCTATGTTTCATGGTCCCTATTTTGATTTACATTTTATCATTCTCTCCATCTGGAGGCCAATAGTACCTAGCAGAGACAGAGTTTAACTGAAGAGAGACGTCACCCAGACTAGTAGGTAAATCCTTATAGCAAGCTATAGAAAGCCCCTGAAAAGTTATAACGGGTAGCAGTAGTAAGTAAACGACCTCTCAAACGACAACACTATTGAATATATAATATAACTTCTCATGCATTTGACGTACTTATCTATGGAACAATTGCTTACGTTTAATAGTACGGCGCGGGGCGATACGCGCACTCTATAGCTTGCTAAGAGTAGAACCCTGTTGCCAAAACAAGTTATTTTAGATTTTCCTTCTAATAATCACAAAATACAGTAGATTTCCACGGAACAATGCACACAGTCGTAATAATTAAACACAGTTGTTCTAGAAAAAAAGGAAGTATGTGTTTCTTAAGTTCCCACCTCGTCTACGCAATCATGCTGATTTTTATCTGCATTTTATTGTCGGTAGTTGAAAGGAATCGGTAATGTTCGGGTATGTGATTTATGATTACGAGCGAAATGGTAAGCACTGGTTATTCTGAGTCTGAACACGCGATAACGGCACATCCTTAGTGTACTTTACAACTTTACATAATTTTGACAACAATACAACCTGCTGTCTTTCCAATTGGTGCCTCTACAGTGTCTGTCCCTGACTGTATGTGAATAATTGCTCGTGATGATCTAACTCCTTATCACAATAGCCTTGCAACCGGCGTGTGCGACTAGAAGGCAAATATTTCAGGATGGTCATGAACTCGCGCGCGTACTGTAAGCCTGAGGTGTACATTTGGTACCTAATTTGCATAGCTAAGGAAAGTAGGTACTTATCAAATGAAGAGTTTGACTCCCGAACGGTTTTGTATTTTATTCTGATGTTTTTCGCACTTACAATTCTATTACCCCAGAATAAAGGCGACCACCAATTCTTCAATATTACTTCTACCTTGTACGCTTTACGAAAGTTCATCCCCTTTCTTGATCAAAGAGAGATCTAAAAATATCTCGAGACCAGGAATAGTCCGATCGATACAGACACTCTTAGTTTATGTAGTTATTTTCTAATCTCGTTAGTCTATCGCGTTCAGCAGATCGACGATAAAGTCTATAAGAAAGATGATCCAGGTCACAGTTACAGGTCATTTGATGCCATAATTCTTCAGGCTGCCAAGTGAAAAGTCACGCCAATTAGCGTGGCTGACTTGAAGTCATAGATAAAAAATGTATTGAAAGAAAAGCCATTCATTACATTAGGTTATTCAAATTGTGAATAAACAAAGGGATCAAGGCACTCAGTCTCATCAAAAGTACATAAAAACTAAACCATCGCACATCTAAAGTATATAAAGCCATTTTACGCGCCCCTTTTTCAGTAGCAGAGTTAAAATCGGTCTTGCGAACGCCAAAGCCGACCTATTGACTTTATTACAGTTAGGATATAGTTTTGCTATAAGTAACTGAAACCACGTAAACGCACGATCTAAGGGTGTGGTCCTAAAATTTTCGTAAGTAAACGCCAAGTCCATTTACGTCGCTGAACGTTTCTGAATAAGGAATGAGTATCATTTTTCAACACAGCTCACGCAAGGGATAGATAGGGGTTTAGATGGAAGCGTCTCTAATGCATGTTTTATACTGGATCGGAAACTTTACGGCTTGAATATAAAACCGATATTATAAAGACTATTGGTGTCTAAAAGTTTGCTAGTCGAAAAACTCTTGACACCAGGGTTTATCGGGGCGTTGGACGACTCGGTGTCCCATTCTAAATGGAATACCTATGTCTAGGGCTCATGGATAGAAACAACTTAATGAACGCATCGAGGCGGATAAAATCACAAATTAAGTTTTGGCGGGCGCACCCTAAATAATCTTATTTTCTGCTGAGATTACTAGAGATCTAGAGGTAATTATCCGATTAGAGGATGCAAACAACACTCTGATATGGACGCGAAAAACATACATTACAACGCCACCAAATAGCATTCGTCCAGTCCCAATTTTTATTGAAACCTTGGAAAAGTTCTTGAAGAGTGACTTCTTGTTTAGTCTGGGATTTCTCTGGATAAAAGAAGTACGTAATCACTTCTCATTTCGTACCCATCGTACAAAAACCTATTCTCTCGGTGCTTTTATAGTTTCACGGTCGCTTTCGACACCAGTTTTTGCGATAAACATCTGTTTCTATAAAAAGTCACTCAGGCGATAATCAACGTTATCACAATTTACATTTGTCTGCCGCCAAGATTACACACTGACAGTAAATGCACTCTCTACTTATTTGCAAGCAGTGTTTACACTTGCCCAGCATACAGAGCTTGATTCAGTATAGGTACATTGCTGGTTGAGTTTATAGCAATGACGCCAACCTATGTAATAACCAGCCATGTATGGCAAATCGGTCCCTATCTGTAGAGTAACGTAATATACACTTTTACAAGTTAATTCTTCGATGTAGAGTTTTTTCATTGATATGTGTTTTTGTTACCTCATGCTTGTAAAGCTGAATATGCAGTGTTCAATATAATTAATATTATTACGAGGTAAAATTGTATAATTTAGCGAGTATTAGTCATATTTGTGAATATGTATGGATATTTGCAAGCATTACATTTTTTTCTGGTTTCCTAGTCGCATTCATTCGCAAAGTGTAGGACCTAAATTAGTGGTTTACTAGGTATTTATACGTAACGGCATCCTCAGATGGAACATCTTACTTATAATGGACAGTCAGGTGGCCCAGCCTACGTAATCAAAACAGGTAGAATTTCACGTCACATAGTGATAAATTGACAAATATCAACTTTGCATCCCCGTTTTCCCTTGAAAAACTATCGAATCCTGAGATCGCGATTTCACGAAGGCAATCTTCTCCTATGATATGAATTCTACCACAACTCTTTTCCTGGTCCCGTCCCGATCAGACTGTTCTTGCTTTTCAAATCATCATGAGTCTGCCTGGTAATTCCCTGTATCTTATTTTTTCCATAACAATTATTTAGTAAAGTACAGACGTTACTCATAAAAGCACACATAGTTATTTGCACAAGTGTAATTTTTTTAACATAGTATAATTTTCTGTATTGTTATTGCTGTATTTTCCAATTCTTAAGTCGTTTGACTACATGCGAGTGTATGTCAGATGTGTGAATCATTCTTTAACGAACCGACCTACATTTGAATTAAATACTTCGGTGGCTTGACGAATAAAAGTGTGTTATAAAAGGCCTCTGACGCCTCTGATATGTAATATCGGTGTTTGCCCCATCCTTGACTGTACTTCTTCTTCTTTCATGACTTAAACAGATACTTTAATGTATTTTGACCAGAACTTTGCTACGGCTACGCAATGTCGGTGGCTTCATTCAGGTCGGACAGAGGGTAGGTGCTATGGTACTGACTGCAAGACATCAGGGTGTAGCATGGTCTGCAAGGCACCGCACCGCAGTTGCAACTTGGGTCTGAGCTATACCCCCACTTATTTAGATAAACCTGCATCGGCCAACTTGCGTTCACAACCGATTCAGAGTTTCCCGGTTTACCATGGGAGTTTATGACTTTTTGGAGCCCTTCTGCAGGTTTAATGTAGTCATGGGGAGGGTGTTTACTATACTTATAGTGGCGTGGTCCATCCAGCTTCGGTCAGTAGGACTGTTTGTAGTAAGTACTTCTGACTCCTCCACCATTATAAAACTCCATTCTAAACGTTTTTGAGAAATATCTATTAAGTTGCAACCTAGCTCCAAATTTTATTTTACTTCCTTTATTAACAGTATGCCAAGTTCCTGAATTAAATTATCTTTAATTTGATGAATAAGCTTTAAATGTGTATTTTAGCGGTATTTAACTGCCATTAATTAATTTGATAATATTACTTTAGGTGCTCAGGAGGGAATTACGATTATCAAAGGTCTGCCTGATTTCATGCAAATGGGAATTTTGTTCAACTACAATTAGGAAATGCCGAGATTTCTCGTAATTTACATTTTGCATTCAGACATTTTCAATTACATTACGTCCTCAGGAAACATCAATAAAATTACTTTATTAAATTGTCGGATACATGCCTACATAATGTTTTATATACCAACAGAACAGAATACTCAGATTACTTATCAATCACATAGTTTCTACTGATTTCTGTAGGACGAATGGGATTGACAGTTTCCGAAGTCTGTCTGTAGCATATCTGATGAGCAGTTCCGAGAATAACTGATTAAATAATACATTCATGTAATGGTACATTAATGTACTTCCTAATATCTGTAGATACCATGATACCGTTTAGGTATAACCATTTCATGGTTTTTATTGCTTGTGGTAATTAATTGATTTTATATTATTTTATTTTATTTTATTAGGTAAATACAACAGGTAACAATAATTTTTGCCTATTATAGACGCATTACAGTTCAGAACTAGACTGATACCCTAAGCGCATTTACACAGCTTGATATAATATTAATAACTTATACAATGAACATTAGAATTGTACGTACACGCAGGTACTTAAAATTATCAAGATACAATTTATATTAAAACTTACTCATTTTACAGTTTTTAAGACAGCCTTTTTAAAGGCGTAAGAACATGAGTCGTACATATCGATATCTGTAGCAGCACAAGATATTTCATTATAAAGACGACACATTCTCACAATTGGATTGTAATAAGATGTATTATTAGTATATGTTTGGAGGAGAAATTTTTGGGTTTGCGGAGATTATGGGCAGTATTAATGTTTAACTGAGACAATAAAGTTGAGGAATCAAGTCTAGAATGAAGAATCTTGTGCAGATTTATCAGATCAGCCTGTTTTCGTCTGATGGACAAAGAAGTTACATGAAATGGGCGCAATCTATCGACGTAGTGATACAGTGTGCGACCATAAAGAAATCTATAACACAACATTCTTAAAAACCGTTTTTGCACTCTTTCTATACTATCACTATGAACTATATAACTAGGAGAGCAAATGACGGCAGCATATTCTAATACACTTCTTACTAGACTGTAATAAAGTCGCAAAATGGTGGAAGGATGTTTGAAACCTTTCGTTGATCTTATAATAAATCCTACCAGTTGAAAAGCTCTATTAGAAATGTAGTCATAGTGATTTCGAAAGGATAACTTATCATCAAACAAAACTCCCAAGTCTTTTGCAACTGTTTTACGTTCCAGATTTTCATTATTAATAGTATAATTAAAATCGAGTCTATTCCGTTTTTTTGTGAAGGATATAGCAAAACATTTTCGTATATTAAGTATCATACAATTTTCTTTACTCCATTTATAAACAATATCAGCGTCATTTTGAAGTGCGGTACAATCAGCAATAGTAGTAACTTTACAGAAAATTTTGAGGTCGTCGGCATAAAGTAGATTAGGACAATTAAGTTTAGCAATGAGATCGTGTGATACCGGCTTAGAATAGCATCACCCCATATCTTTCCCGTAGGTGTCGTAATCGTGGTGACTAAGGGGTTTGAGAGTTGATGTGAACTGCAATTTTAGTCACAGTCTTACTGAATGACTCTCAATCTCTAACTTTTGTGAGAAGTGGTGTAATTATTGTTGTAAGTAGTTTATGCTCTGCCTACCCCGCAAGGGATATAGGCGTCATTCTTGGGGAATTGACTCATATTATAATTTCTGATCAGCCTTCTATTCTGAGAATCGAATCCACGATGTACTATTGCCAGCACATCGATCTAAACCTACCTTCCTATTTATGAGATCAACTTATACTCGTTTTCTTAGTATTTGAATGATTATCTAGTATGAGCCCAACCATGGTTGGTTTTATTTGGAATATTACCAAGGAGAGCCAAATTCAAAACAACAACAAAATACATACACGATTCCCACATGGAAATGATTCGAGTCCGCCCACTTCATATGCCCACCCACACAAGCAACACAGATCAGATAATTCAACCTGATGATTATATAAATTTACTACTCTACTACCGGCAGCACATTGACTTACCCATTTAAGGGCCCAAACTATACTGTTTGTTCTTAGTATCTATATGAAACACCAATAAACGTTGATCCCATAAGTAGTCCTCAAGGCACAAATTAGGCAAGCAGCGCGCGGAGCGCCTTTACAGATGGCTCACTCATTACTAGCGATGATTTTGACTTCAACTGGAATATCAGAGGAAATCAAGGTAACTAAGAAAGTGGTTGCCTCGAAAGTCATATTTCTTGGATTGAAATCGGCTCATAACCACATTAATATTACGGATGAAATTAGAGCTGTATTTCCTCGTATTAAAATTCTAGCAACCCTGGCTATGTAACAAGTGACAGTCGCGAATATCCTAAATAGGTTCTAGTGATCCTTCCGTAAACTTCCTATTTTGTGCTCAAAGTGCTACTAGAACCTAAGTGTGTACAATGTCACGACAGGATCACCTCGTCACAGAATCAAGTGCCTCATTTGTAATTGCTGTTTAGAGGCCAATTTAGATTTACTGCAGTACTCTGTAGGTGCTTAGGACTTTGACCTTACGTTCATCATAGTTAGGTACTCTTAATTACCCGACTGCCTCAGAAGGAGGGTTATATGGAAGACTGTGTATCACCATAGTGACTGGTTGTCAGCCTGTCACTTATTCGCTCCCTCTCATCCCTTAGTCGCTTCTTACACAAAGCACCTTCCTTAAAGATATAAATACGCACCCTTTACCAGTTCTATACTTGTTCAAGAACAATATACAATACAATACCCTTCAAATTGTATTTGAAGTACAAACTATCTCGCACACACATCATTTTATTTGGACAACGACAGACTCGAAATATCACGTTAGATGTCTAAACTCTATACAAAGGCAAAGGTGACCGCGGTGACTGTAACTGTTATCGTGGAATATCCCTTTTAAGTATAGTAGGTAAATTATTTGCTCGGTTAGTCTTAATAAGACTCCAGAAACTTGCTGATCGTGTATATCCCGAATCGCAATGTGGATTCCGCGCCCAACGTTCCACAACAGATATGATCTTTACACTTCGCCAACTGCAGGAAAAGTGTAGAGAGCAGAAAACACCTCTGTTTGTGGCGTTCGTCGACCTTAACAAAGCCTTCGATACCGTCAGCAGAGAAGGACTCTATACTGCACTTTTAAACATCGGGTGCCCTCCGAAACTACTAAGCCTCATTAAATCCTTCCACGAGGACATGAAAGGATCTGTTGTTTTTAACGGCAATACATCCGAGCCGTTCGAAATGCGTAGAGGTGTTCGCCAAGGCTGCGTGTTGGCTCCTACCCTGTTTGGTATTTTCTTCTCATTGCTTTTAAAGTTGCTTTCGGCGATGACCAACAGGGTATACACCTGCACACTAGGGCTGACGGGAAGCTGTACAATATCTCGCTTCTTAAGTCAAAGCGTAACCGCGATGACTTATTCGTCGATAGCCTTTTGTTCGCTGACGATGCAGCCTTCGTTGCTAATTCTCAAAGTGAGCTTCAAGACATTGTTGATAAGTTTTCCCACGCGTGTTCTCTGTTCTCAATGTCCATTAATGCCAAAAACAGTAGTGCTAGCTCAAGGTGGAGAAACACCACGTATTTTGCTCGGTGGCGTTCCCTTGAACATAGTTGACAAGTTTTGCTACTTGGGGTCGACTGTGTCGAACAATCTCACCCTCGATGCTGAGATCAATACTCGTATCGGCAAAGCGGCGACCATGTTCGGCAGGCTCAGTACAAGAGTATGGAATAATAAACACCTGACCACAAAAACCAAGATAATTGTTTACCAAACTTGCGTTCTAAGCATACTCTTGTATGGAGCTGAAACCTGGACTTCGTACGCAAAACAAGAACGTCGACTCAACACATTTCATATGCGCTGCGTAAGAAACATCTTGCATATAACTTGGCAGGACAGAGTCACAAACGAGCGAGTTCTAGAAATTGCACAGCTGCCTAGCTTTACCGCTTTGCTTAAGCAAAGACGATTGCGGTGGCTAGGGCATGTGTACCGCATGGAACCTTCGCGTCTACCGCGGCGTGTCCTGCTTGGCGCCGTAGCTAACGCCAAAAGAGGAGTTGGAAGACCGATGCTACGTTTCAAAGATTGCGCCAAACGGGACATGGCTGCGTTTGACATCGACCATCAAAGCTGGGAGAAGCTTGCTGAGAATAGGGATGTATGGAGAAAGCGTGTGTTTGATGGGCGTAAAGCTCACGATGATGCCTGGTTCGCTGGTCTCGCAAACAAAAGGCAAAACGACATCTAAACATGCATGTGCCAGTCTCTAATTCCACCTTCGTTTGTAGAGCGTGCGGAAAGTCATGCCGCTCCCGTATCGGCTTATACAGCCATGAAAAATCTTGCCTCAGACACTGAATAAATCGTCTGTCACAGACGTATGAGGCCAATGATGAGGTCCCTAAGATATTGTTGTCCCAAGTATACCAAACCAAGTAGACGCAGATAGGTGTAGGTATATTGGTAGAGGGTCCGACAGAAAAGACCTTTTGTGTAACTTTTCTGGGCATGCCATTGAAGCATCGGACCCTCAGGGTAGATAGCTACTTTGCTCTTTGAATAAGTTTAGCCATTCAGATAAGTAGCTACTGCTGCCTGCCTTAAAGTAATACTGCCTGCCATTTGTGATTCTTCGATGTGAGGCTTTAGATGATGTACCTAGTCTATTTATAATATTTAAATTTTAATGTAGGTTTGTTGTGAAACTTGTACATGAATTTTCCCGTTTTATATAAGTGGTAAAGTACACATACAGTTCATTGGTCTGTAGGTACCTCTATCTAGAAAGGTTAGATATAAATTCCTAGTGCGATGTTCTCACCATTGTTTTCATTTATTATGCAATTGTTCAGTTCTAAAAGAGTTTCTCATACTTACATACTATGAGATCTAGGCCTACAAGAATTCGAGAACCACTTATTTTTGTGCGTTATTCTGTCATCTTTGGGCAACATAAAGTTGCAACTAAAACTCGCAAACTTATATCAATAAGTACCTCTTAATACCAAATTACCAACTCACTAACCTAGCCACAGAGACTTCTATGTATTTCCCTGAAAAGGCGTAAAATGCATTTGTAATGTATAACTTTTCATAGTACCTTATAAAAGTTTCTTAATCATCATCGTTTATAAATAAGTTGAATGACCCAATTCCTTTATCAGTTATCAGGTTTTATCAAAGAAACCACCGCATGTTTGGTAACTGATAAAACAATAAAAACACACCGTTGTTATAATCCATTCTAACGTAATTTTAGGCTATTTAATTCTGATTTCGTCCTTCATGGTGTATAACTTATTGACATGATGATTAGTAACAGGATTGTATTTCACTTAGTCAAACTGGTAGAAAGACTATGGATCTAAGCAGTGAACGAAATTTATTTCTTAGTAGTTGTAAAATTAAAATCTGAGGTAACTAGTTCTAATAAATACCTACGCACCTAAACTTAAAAACTAACTAATCCTAATCAAAAAGTCCACCCCGAAGCGTACCTGGTTCGAAGGTGCCCATCACGCCCGCGGCGTTACCGCGTTGGATGGCGAGCGAGATGTGCTGTACCAGGTACGCTCCGGAGCGGGGATCACACCCGCGCTCCCGCAGGCGTCGGCCTAGCTCCCGGATGAAGATTTTGGCCTCCTTGCCCCATGGTCCCCCGGTTTCGACCGCAAAAGGGACAAAAAGGTACTGCCGTTTGAGCTCTGCGTATTTTAGGTGTTTCTGTCCAGCTGCGGTTTCAGCGGCGGATCCCGCCTCACGCATTGTCTTCGCCAAGTGTGATGCCGCAAACGTACTTACGCAAGTGGCGTCCCAGAGCAGGCTTCGCCCCTTGTCCCAGGGGACGAGAGTTAGGCCGTCGGGGCGTTTCCCGTCTGTCCGGCAGCAAGCAGTTGGGTCACAAGGCCAAGAGGAGTGTCAAATTTTAATGATTATGGTTCTGAGTCGCGTATTTTCTGTAGACCTATCCTCAAGCTGGGTAGCTATGGAATGGACTAAAGGTGAAAAAGAAACAAATAAATAATACAAATATTTTATGGTACTTATATTACACAGGCACACAGACTATTAATGTGATGCCTATTATATTATGCAACTGTACTAAGACTGAACAAAATAGATGTAGCTACGTACGATAAATTACAGGACGGGAGTTCCCATCTTATCTTACCTTTACAGCCACAACAGTCCACTGCTGGACATGAGCCTCCCCTTCTCGAGGGGTATTGCCATACTTACCACGCTTGGCACGCGTACTGGCAGGTTCCCACTTACCTTTACAGCCACAACAGTCCACTGCTGGATATGGGCCTCCCCCGTATTGGAGGGTATTGCCATACTCATCACGCGTGGCAGGCGGATTGGCGAGCGCAGTGCAAGATGTTTAATTCACAGGGAACGCTGCTGCCCTGGATAATTATCTCTTAGTCGCTTTTTACGACATCCACGGGTAGAATTGGGGTGATGCTATTCTAGGCCCGCATCACACGGCATTTCCCACTTAATTGAATTAAAGTTACAGCGCAATAGTTGATAGCGAAAACCGCAGACCTCGTCGATATTTCACTGACGCATCGGCGTACCTACATCACTCGCTTTCGCATACGTAACCAATTATAACGCACACTAAACTATAGGCCGAACAATGACGAGTTGGGGAAATAGATTACGGGAAAAATATTATATGTATTCAGAGAGCAATAGCGGTCATTTATGTTGTCAGTAATTGAGACACCAGGCTAAGTGAGGAGTAACAAAAGAAAGCCTTACCGCCTGGCCGGGGCAACTTAACTAGTTTAACTACTTATTAATTACCTTATAGCATCATCATCATCATCTTCCTGCCCTTTGCCTAACTACTTGGGGACGGCGCAAAATGTTTTGTTTGAACACAAAATCATGTTGCAATAGGATTTGACATTATTTTACGACCGGCCGCCGGCCTGACGTCAACCCTCTTTGGAAATGCTATCGTAGGTACCGCCACCATACGGTTGACCATGGTCGGCTGATATTATAGCCAAAGTCAAAAACTCTACCTTAAAGCATCTGACTGAAAATTATGCTTTACTTACTACTTACTACGCTGGCTCAGCGACCCGAAGTGGATCTTGGCCTCCGATACAACTGCTCGCCACTCTTCCCTGTTCTGCGCAGTTTGCTTCCAATCAGGCTTTTGGAGTGCGTGCAGGTCTTTTATAACTTCGTCAGTCCAGCGATATCTGGGTCGACCTACAGGGCGCTTGCCCATTGGCCGGCCCAGGTATGCCTTCTTGACCGCTCGATCCTCTTCCATCCGCTCCACGTGGCCCAGCCAGCGCAGTCTAGCAGCTTTACTCTCCCCGATGATATTGGGCTCACGGACTATGTCCTCTATTTCCTTGTTCTTTCTAATTCGCCAGATGCCATCCTCATTTTTCACAGGTCCCAGGATCTTCCGCAGTATTTTTCGCTCTGCCACTAACAGTTTTTCTTCCTCCTTCAGGGTCAGCGTCCAGGTTTCGCATCCGTACATCAGTATGGGTCTTATAACTGTCTTATAGATGCGAACCTTTGTTCTCCTGCTTATAAGCTTCGACGTCAACACTTTGTGAAGGGCTGCTGAGCACCTTAGGGCATTTTGAATACGGATGTCAATTTCATCTTCCCTCTGATTCGTGTCTGTGACTGTGCAACCAAGGTACTTGAACTTGTCCACCCCTTTGTAGGAGGTACCATTGACTATCAGGTTGTTTCTTTTAGTCCTAGTGGTCTTGAATCTTCTCATGTGGAGGTACTCTGTTTTGTCCTGGTTTACCCTGAGACCTACTTTTTTGCCTTCCGACTCCAGTACACCGGCCAATGCTCTCACGTCTGCCGCACTTCTTCCCATCAATGCGAGGTCATCCGCGTAACCTATGACTTTGTGCGTCCCGTTTAACTCAACTCCATCACCGTGTTCTAGTACTTTTCGGACTACGTATTCGAGCATCAAGTTAAACAGCATAGGTGATAGCGCGTCTCCTTGTTTGAGCCCTGTGATCACTTCAAAGGCATCCGTGAGATTTCCTCCTACTCTAACCTTCATACTACTGTATTGTGTGGCAGCTTTGGTGATGCGTATCAGCTGTTCGGGGATGTTGTATGATCTTAATACCGTATAAAGTGTTTCCCTATCCACACTGTCATATGCTTTGGTGAAGTCGACGAAGAGAGAGTGGATGTCTTGTGCGTACTCCCATTTTTTCTCCATAAGCTGCTTAAGAAGAAAGATTTGATCCACTGTGCTGCGATTACGGCGAAAACCACATTGGTAGTCTCCTATAATCTTCTCTGCAAATGGTTCGAGCCGGCCCAGGAGAACATACGACAGCACTTTGTAGGCAGTTGGGAGTAGCGCAATCCCTCTATAGTTGGAGCATTTCTTCCTAGAGTCTTTTTTATGGATTGGACATTATAACCCCCATATTCCATTCTTTTGGCTGCTTTTCTTCCTCCCAGATCTTACATATAATCTCATAGAGACGTGACTGTATTGCTCCTCCGCCGTACTTCCACAGTTCTCCCGGTATGCCGTCAATCCCTGGACACTTGTTGTTCTTCAGTCGCATAATGGCCTTTCGCACTTCCTCAAAGGAAGGAGTTTCTACATCGACTTCACACACCTCCTCCCGCTGGTTCAAGCTGAAAGCTACTGGTGGGCAATTTAACAGGTCCTTGAAATATTTACACCATTCAATTTTTAGTTTCTCCGGGTCGGATATGAGGTTGCCTTCTTCATCTTCAAGAAACTGTGCGACTGGCTGATACCCTTTCTTAACCGATCTTATTTATTGGTAGAATTTGCGAGTTTCACTAGATCTTATGAGTTTTTCTATCCCTCCTACTTTCCGTTCAAGGTGGTCTCTTTTCGCATTCCGGATAGTATTCCTGCATCTTGTGCGCACTTCCTCATATTTCTCCTGCCAGTCGTTGTTCTGTTCTGCTAGGATTTTGAGATTTCTCCTTTCTTCTACGTTTATTTCGCATTCCTGTGTCCACCATTTCCGCTTTCTGTGTCGTTTCTTTCTTCCTAGGATCTTGAGTCCAACCTCTTTCACTGTATCTCGGGTATTTGTCCAGGCATCTTCGATGCACTCTTGGACCTCCAAAGCCTCAAACCTGTTGCGGAGTTCAACTTGAAAGGCATATCGAGTGTCCTTGTCCTTTAAGCCTTCGGTGTTTAGAAGAGGTTCCTCTGAGGTCTTACGTTTTGATAAAATTTTGATTTTAGCTCTAAATTTAATGCCCAGCATGTAGTGATCACTGTCACAGTCAGCCCCTCGGAAAGATCTTACGTTTTCGATAGTATTTTTGTGCCTGCAGTCAATAAGCACATGATCAATTTGGTTGATGGTAATTCCGTCGGGTGACTTCCACGTTCCTTTGTAGATATCCTTGTGGGGAAACATCGTGCTCTTTACTACCATTGATTTGGATGTCGCAAAATTTATCAACCTAAGACCATTGTCATTAGTTGTCTCGTGCTTGCTATGTAAACCAATAGTAGGAACAAAGATTTCTTCACGGCCTATCTTTGCATTCAGATCACCCACTAATATTTTAATATCATACTCAGGAATCTAGTCGTAGACTACTTCTAGGTCAGCATAGAACTGGTCTTTTGTTCCCTCGTCAGCCATTTCGGTCGGAGCATATGCATTTATAATTGAGATGTTCTTAAATTTGCTTTTCAGCCTTAGAAGGCAGAGTCTATCGGATACAGCAACGAATTTAAGAATGTTTCCCACAACGTTGTTACAAACCATGAAGCCAGTACCATGAATATGTTTGTTATAGTCTCCACCACTGTAGAATAGCGTTCTGTTATATTCCAGCTTGCATTCGCCACTGCCCGGCCATCTAACTTCCTGGAGCGCGGCGATGTGGATGTTATACCGCTGAAGTTCTTTATTAAGCTGATAAATCGCACCAGGTCTATACAAACTACGTACATTCCATGAGGCAAATCGTAGGTCCAATTATGAAACGAACAGGAAATCCAATCGTAGGAAAATTATGCTTTAATATTAAAATATTTTTTCTGAGCTACAAAATACGAGGATATTCTATATTCATTAATGTTTCAGTGATCGGGATCGATTAACCGATGTAACTCAAACTAAATTCCAATTCAATGCAAAGTTATATGTTTCCGAATAACTAGCTAACTTTAGAACGTTAACTGACACGGAAACAAGTCAAAAGACGTAGGTCTGCCAGAACCAATCCTGCCAAAAGATGAAAATAATCGTAATTTTTTTGATAATTTTTCATCTGTAAAATTTATGTCTCAAAGTACCCGAATTAAAGTCCTGGCATCAGTTTACCATTGATAAATTATGTAAAAAAAGCTTGGTCTGCCACTGCGATGATCACATTTAGGCAGACCTACGTCTCTCGACGTGTTTAAAGTTGGCCTATTGTGGTACCTGATGAGATAGGCATTTCTGCAGTCGGCTCTCCCACTACTGGGGTTATTAAGAGCACAGCCGCGGGTGATGCGGTCACTCACGCATTGGGTGATGCTAATTGACCGTGAGCACTTGAGAGGAACCGCCCGTCTTTTGCATAGTAACTGATCTTCTTAGGTTGGCTGGACTATAACACTGTTCACCTTAGTTTGACTGGATTATAATACTGTTGAGTGGACTATAACAGTGGGGTTATTAAGAGCACAGCCGCGGGTGATGCGGTCACTCACGCATTGGGCGATGCTAATTGGCTATGAACACTTGAGAGGAACCGTACGCCTTTTGCATAGTAACTGATCTTCTTAGGTTGACTGGACTATAGCACTGTTCACCTTAGTTTGACTGGATTATAATACTGTTGAGTGGACTATAACAGTGGGGTTATTAAGAGCACAGCCGCGGGTGATGCGGTCACTCACGCATTGGGCGATGCTAATTGGCTATGAACACTTGAGAGGAACCGTACGCCTTTTGCATAGTAACTGATCTTCTTAGGTTGACTGGACTATAGCACTGTTCACCTTAGTTTGACTGGATTATAATACTGTTGAGTGGACTATAACAGTGGGGTTATTAAGAGCACAGCCGCGGGTGATGCGGTCACTCACGCATTGGGCGATGCTAATTGGCTATGAACACTTGAGAGGAACCGTACGCCTTTTGCATAGTAACTGATCTTCTTAGGTTGGCTGGACTATAACACTGTTCACCTAACGTTGACTGGAGTAAAACAGCGAGGTTACTAAGACCCCTACCTAATAAAAATGATTAGGTTTATAATACCTAGGTGTTCACCTTTGGTTGACTGGACTATAACAGTGGGGTTATTAAGAGCACACCCGCGGGTGATGCGGTCACTCAAGCATTGGGCGATGCTAATTGGCTGTGAACACTTGAGAGGAGCCGTCCGCCTTTTGCATATCAACTGACCACCTTCACCTTAGGTTGACTAGAGTATAACAGTGTTCACCTTAGGTTGACTGGAGTATAACAGTGGGGTTATTAAGAGCACAGCCGCGGCATAGTCTAATAAAACATGGTCTTACATTCCCAGAGAAACACTTGCCTACGTCACTAGTATTGCCACATTATTTCAATAAAATACGTTATGGGGTAAATTCTATCTCAGAAAAATGAGTAAAAATATTTATTTATTTTATAATTTAGATTTGCGTGTGTATTAACTTGAACTTTACAACAACACTTGAACTGTATTTATTAGTTAACAGTATCTTATATGATTTACAAAAAAAAACATAAGAGTGGGTAATTCTGGTAACCCACAAGCATGATAACGTAGGCTTGTGTTAGTCACGTGGTTCACGAGTCTCGGAATGGCATACCAGGCGGAGTATCTTATTATACCATGAGCCGCGGGTGATGCGGTCACTCACGCATTGGGCGTCGCTAATTGACCGTGAGCACTTGAGAGGAACCGTACGCCTTTTTCATAGCAACTGATCTTCGTTATAATTGTTTCAGTATGCGCAGCGATGAGTAGGCTAATATAACAGTAGGTATCCAAAGCCAGCGCGAGGGAATTGTACTTTATTATCGCGCGTAAAGGCATAGAATACATAATAGTACAGGTAAAGGTTTATATTTGTTGGATTGCTATGGCGGAGTGCGTCTTCTGTACCTGTACTATTATGTATTCTGTGGTATGCGTAAGTCACGCTTGTTCTGGCTTACTGAATTATTAATTTGAAATGTGTTTTTCTTTCGGCGGAAATAAGAAGAATATTTATCTAAAAGGCAAGCATCTACGCGAGATTTCACTGGGCAGGTCGTGCCATAGGCAGGCATAGGGTTTCAAAATAATAAAGATTGGACTTTTTATGCCTATAATTTCTTCAGACTGGTTTCGGGCCGGATTGCTTCCAGGCCCGCGTCAGTCTAACTCCAAATTAATAACAACTTTATCTACGTAGTAAGTTCAATGTTCATCTTAATGAGACTGCCAACTCTACCTGTCACCAGACCAGAAAATTTGGTTTGGAGGCTTATAATCTTCTAGTAGTCGGGGAATTCTGGAAATTCAATGTATGGCGCCAGTTGAAGCACGCCTTTACAGCAATTTGTTTTTGCGATTAGATACCTTTATGCATGTTGTTTGAAACCTTAAAAGCGGAGACCCTCCGCCCGTCCGCATCACCCCATTTTCTTTGAAATGTGTCAAAAATTATAAACTTTCCGGATTTATGAGTTAACTATAATAGTTACAAAAAAATTGTCAAAGGACAAAATATTCCGTATTAAATTTGCTACTTAAATGTAATACATTTTTTTATTGTAACTCTTACGGTTAACTCATAAATCCGGAAAGTTTATAATTTTTGACACATTTCAAAGAAAATGGGGATGATGCGGACAGGCGGAGGGTCTCCGCTTTTAAGGTTTCAATCAGCTTACTTACTTGTATCTAACCACAAAAAAAATTGCTGTAAAGGCGTGCTTTAAGTGCCGCCATACATTGATTTTCCAGGAAAATGTTTTTTTTTTTTATATTAAACGTTTTATCTTGAAAACCGTAAGAGTTACAATAAAAAAATGTATTACATTTAAGTAGCAAATTTAATACAGAATATTTTGTCCTTTGACACTTTTTTTGTTACTATTATAGTTAACTCATAAATCCGTAAAGTGTATAATTTTTGACACATTTCAAAGAAAATGGGGGTGATGCGGACGGGCGGAGGGTCTCCGCTTTTAAGGTTTCAAACAACATGCTTATAGGTATCTAATCGCAAAAAAAAATGCTGTAAAGGCGTGCTTCAATTGGCGCCATTCATAGATTTTCCAGGAATAGGTTTTTTTTATATAAATCGTTTTATCTTGAAAACCGTAAGAGTTACAATAAAAAAATGTATTACATTTAAGTAGCAAATTTAATACCAAATATTTTGTCGTGTAACACTTTTTTTGTAACTATTATAGTTAACTCATAAATCCGTAAAGTGTATAATTTTTGACACATTTCAAAGAAAATGGGGGTGATGCGGACGGGCGGAGGGTCTCCGCTTTTAAGGTTTCAAACAACATACTTATAGGTATCTAATCGCAAAAAAAAATTGCTGTAAAGGCGTGCTTCAACTGGCGCCATACATTGAATTTCCAGAATTCCCCGACTATAGTGTAGATTTACTGTGTTGATGAGGTTGCTGTTAAGGGTGAGAATCCACCAGAGCTGTGCGAGTAAAATGTGTCGTACGAGGATGTGTAGCTGTGCTGTGGAAATGTGTAGGGGTTTCCACCAGAGCTGTGCGAGTAAAATGTGTCGTACGAGGATGCGTAGCGGAGCTGTCAAAATGCGCATTAATGTGCGGAGCGAGGATGCGTCTTAGTCTCGTCATCCACTCTTGTCTCTAAAACTCGTACTTTCTCTATCTCATCAATTTATGAGACGTTTACACATGCCTATTATTAGGACTTAAGTTGACTGAACTATCACACTGTTCAGTTCACATTAGGATGACTGGATTATGACACTGTTAACCTTATGTTAACTGGACTGTAACGCTGTTCACCTTAGGTTGACTGGACTATGACACTATTCACCCTAGGTTGACTGGGGTGACTTTGTAGTTAACTTCAGCTGCTCCCAACCCTCAAGAAGTCTCAAGTCTACCAGATAGGAGGCCGTCACTTGCTGCAATATCTGAGTTATGGCCGCCTATCCAGAAATTTTGTTGAAAATAAAACATACAAATGATTCTATTCGGATAGCGTTCTATAGAACTCCATACAAACCAGTAGTGCTGCAACGGCTGCAACTGCCGTTGCAGCATGTGCTGTCGGCTGTCGGCTGATCTATTCCGAATACAACCTTAATACATAATGATGTTTGTTTCAGAAAACGGACAGTATCACCGAGCACGATACTGAAGCGGGAACAGAAATGGCTGCGGATGCTCGACAACTGGGAGGCGTTCATGAACAAGAATTATAAAAAAGTGCGCGAGCGCTGTCGGAAAGGTAAGCTATTCTTCGGATTATAAGTTACATTGATAGTAACCAGACGAGCATAGTTAATAGGAGGAAAAGTAGAATAAGAAGAAAAGGGGTCAACCCCAACGAATGAAGACTATCTACGCTCTGCACTTTCTGTATCAAGGTGTGAAATGAGAACACTTTCAAAGAATAAGGCGTAGCGTATTGGCGTACTCGTATCTCTTCCAACAAGAGCAAGCTCTTTAATAAAGCAGAAGAGACTGTAAGCAAGGGTTTTATTATCTTAGAATATCCACATTGTATTATAGGTATTGTTTCAGTTAACTTCTTAACCAGCCTGTCACTATGGTGATACACAGTCTTCTGAATGACTACCCTGCAAGGCGTATAGGCATGATATGTGTGTATGTTTATAGCCAGTTCAGTCACGTACACTACACAAGGTAATGACAAAATGACTGACTAAATGTTCCAAGTTATTTGCCGCATTCTACGCTATTATAAAACTGTAATCTAATTGGGTCTGTGTTGTGTATTGAAGATATTAACCGAAACATCATGAACATTATCATTATCAACATCGACATGTTTTCCTTGTGATATTCAATTCTGTTTGCTCCAACATAATTAATTAAACTATATTTTTTTTTTTTCGGCGGGTAGGCAAAGAAAGAGATAGTTGACATTTTTTGAGCTCTCTTTTAATTAAATTTAATAAATTGAAATTAATTATCCCTAGCCTATTAGAGTATGATATAGTTAAAAAATACAGTTTAAATACCTGCTTCAGCCATTTTCACTCAGTTCTGAGCACAATCACCAAAACATAACCTCAAACTGTCATCACTACTCAGCACTTTTCATCACTTCTGCACAAAATGGAACAGATAAAGGTATCTATTGAGTCCCTGGCAGCCTCTGTTCATGCCAGGATGGCAGCATTCGAAGACGAGCTCAAGAAGGATCCGGCCACAAAGAAGGACACAGTCAACTCCATCTCTATGGAGTTCCAGTGTTTCCGAGCATTTGTTGTCGCTTCACTTGGGGCTCTTCAACAGCAGATCGGTATGCTGACAAATGAGCTTGATGGAATGGAGATGCGGAGCCGGAGGAAGATGCTTCTTCTGCACGGGGTGCCCGAAGACAAGGATGAGGACATGACTAAAGTTGTAGTTGCAGTGGCCAACGAGCACCTCTCACTCCCTGAGTTGCAGCCTGAAGACATACGCAGAGCTCATCGCATGGGGCGGTTTTCATCAGCTTCAAACAAGCCTCGTCCAGTGCTTGTTAAGTTTGTAAATACAAAAACCCGGGACGATGCATGGACCAAGAAGGTAGGGCTGAAGGGCACTGGCATTACGGTCTCCGAATTCTTGACGCAGAGGAGACACAAGCTATTCCAGGCAGCTCGCTCGAAGCTTGGGATCACAAAGTGCTGGACGCGTGAGGGCCGTATTGTCTATCTGGCCCCAGACGGGAAACGGCACTCCATCTCATCACAGCAGGACCTTGATGCGCTGGTCGGCGAGTCGGCTGACCGCGAGTCGTCAGGGTCGACATCGACAGGTACTCCGAGCCAGGCTGGCGGAAAACCGAGCGAGCCCAGTGGGAAAATTGTGCCTCCGAAGCCAGCGAAGACTGTTTCTGTCGCTGGAAAGAAAAAATAATATTTGTGAAACTGATGCTAGTATGATGCAATTGAGATAATTATAATCTTTTTTGATTTTACTTACCATCTCTGTAATCCATTTTTGTGGTTCTCTTGTGGTAAGCGCATTGTATACGACTTGATATTATCAATTTAACTTTTAAACTTGCTCTGCAATAGTCGTTACATATTTTTTTCACCACATTTTTTCTTACATTTTCTTTGCAATTTTCCTTCGAGCATCTTCCGTCCCGTTCCGGCCCGAGGGGAGTCGTCATAGCTACTTTACTCTATACAAATATTTCTGCCATTTTTTGCGGGGGGAGAGGTAAAGCTGTCAAATCAAGCTAGTGTTGGAATCGACAATATCGATACTTGACCTTTCGATTAATTACATCAGTCTACTCAATATTGTGTCATATTATTGCATTTTCAAAAGCAACTTAGTTCTTGAGAATAGGATTTTGTAGTAAATAGAAATATAGGCGCAATAACATCATTTTAAATATTGCATAAGGTATAAATTAACCAAAATATGAATTTCTTTCCCCATAGACCAGATAATACAATTATGTAGGTACAATCAATGCAATACCTACCTTCTATTTACTGATCATTAAGTATCATAGGATATTATGTAAGGGAATTTACTAAAAAACCATCTATACAACAAGTCATACCTAATAACTTCGACTATCTATCTGTCTTCTACGCCGAGGCTCGCGGGTTCGATTTCCACCGGACACAAATATTTATAAAGTAAATTTTCAAATATTCGTGTTTTGTCTGAGCACTCCGGCTGATAAAAGACCACCGACTGGACCGAAACGGTCGCGAAACCGCGATGTAATAAGAAGTAGGTAAGTGCGAAATCCTTTTTATATATGTAATTAAAGTTAAAATGTCGCACTTAAGTTTAAACAGTTTAAAGGACACCAAAACGTCCAACGACCTGATGAACCCTGGTGCCAGTGCTTTTCAACCACCTACTGCATGAAGCAGGCCTTTGAAATAGTTGTGTAACGACAGCCGTCTAAGTGACCATAGACAGCAACCGGGACCGACGGCTGAACATGGCTCCAAAGCACGGAACCATCTTGCTTCTCGGACAATCACGTGATTCAGCCTGTGTGGTGTCCTGACCAGTCTAGGAACATATTCACAAAGTGATAAATATCAACTTTGTGAGCGAAAGGAATTGAACAGGCAGTCGGACTAGCCATTGCGCCACGTCGGCTGACATCCGATGTCACCCGATCAGCTGAGACTGACATTAATTTTCAATGGCTAACCATACAAATGTAACTCCGTTTTAAAATTTTGACAGAATGTTACTCCATTTAATTGTCATTCATTGAGGCATAAAGTTGCATGCTGTGTGGTTGGCCTGGCCAGCCCCGAGGCAGTGCCTTTATTTTTATTTTTTTATCCCGCCTGAGCCGCGTTTAGAGTAGGAACTCAAACTGTTATAAAAAAGAGAAAATTTTGCACTAGAAATTTTCTCTTTTTTAAGATTGTATTAGAATATGACTTTCTTTAAGAGAATCTTGTACATTCCTACAAAGAAATAAATAATTGAATTTTGAATTTTGAATGAAACTCGAACAAAATCAGGGTTTCCCAAAATCCATAGTAAAAGTTGTTCAATTTCATAATCTGATCATGTCTGCAAAGTTTTCGGTACAGACCGTCTTTACATAGTATAGGTTTGTAACTATGGCGATAGAAAAAGTATCGACGTTTTGTATTACTTGGGTCACTGCACTAGCTTGGGTTGAGTGTGGCTCGATACTTCAAGTTAAAATTATCGTTTTTTCATTGAATATCGACTGGAAATGACCATCATTGAATAAGTAGAACAATCCCAAACTAACATTCTAATCTTACTTAGCAAGCTATTTACTGTTTTTAAAGGCATCAATAAACTAAGATCGTTAATTGTTACCTATTATATGGTGGAATATTATAATCTTTATTTGTAAATTAACGATACTATGATTAACACCATTGTTCGACACAAAATAATAACAAAAGGAACAAAATACAATTATTTTATTGTAGATCCACCTACAAAAAAACTCCACATCAGACATTTTGTACGACTTACTGGCAACACTTATGTACAATTTTCAATCGCTAATTTTATATATTATTTAGTGATATTGTACTGGAGGAATACTTTCAGATGAAAAGTGATATTGTTCTGTTGTAAATTTGTATTTTTACATATTTTTAAAGGCATTATTATCTCTACAATTCGGCTTTTTATCGGAGCTCATTTGACATGCGCGACTGGACTCGTTCTAGTAAAAGATCTGACAGCAACTGGTTTTTGTAGTAAGATAAGCCCAAGTGGGCATAGGCCGTGACAGAGGGGAAGCTCTTCGTATAGCGTCTCCATACCTAGCCTTCCTCCAAGCAATTTTCATTGTACTTTTTTTTCTAGCATAGGTTATCATAATGTCAAACGCGCTTTTTTTTCATTGATTGTTGCGCTTTTTTATTGCGTGACAAGTGTTTTCACGAGCTCACAAGATTATATCACAACTCTGTCTCTTTCTTTTATGACGTTTGGACTTCTTTTTTTTTTCCGTGATTTGCGTTTCGTTGTACGCATTTGTGTTTGTTATTATTAATTTGATGTTGATTTTGAGGCTGCTGGCAGGTATGAACTTGATGTGCACAGCACAGGTGGTGTGTATATTATTGTCTTAACTATTTAGATTATTTTATTGTATTTATTTTTGTATTTATTATATTAGTTACTATGGATATATCTTTATGTAACAATAATCAGTCAGATATTTCAGATATTTTTAACTCCTGTTCATCAAGCTCAGATGACAGCTTCCACAGTCTGCCCCCCACTCTGAGTGATAATTTGGATTCAGCTTTTTCGGATGTTCGGAAAAACTTTAATGTGATTCATGTTAATACTCAGAGCATACCGGCTCATTACATCGATATGCTTGCTTCTTTGGATCACAAGAATATCCATGCTATATTGGTGTCTGAAACATGGTTGAATCCATCTCTTCCTTCGTCCTCTTTTTCCATTCCTGGTTTTGTTCTGGTCCGCAACGATCGTGGTACATTGGGTGGTGGGGTAGCCATCTATTTGCGGGCGCATATCCCATTCACTGTAATTCACAAATCTCCTCAACCGCCCCCTGCAGGTACCGCTGAGCATCTCTTCCTTGAAATATCTCTTTCTAATACTAAACTTCTCTTGGGCGTATTTTATAATCCCCACCTTTCGAATGATTACTTTGACTCCTTTGAACAATTAATTGAAGACTTCTCCCCGTCTTACAGTCATTCTATAATTTTAGGTGACTTTAACACGTGTCTATTGAAAAATGACCACAGAACTAAGAAGCTTCTCTCCTTAGTTCACTCTTGCAATCTATTCATTCCCCCGTTAAATTCAACGCATCACTTTCCAAATTGTATACCATCACTTCTCGATCTCATATTAGTATCATCACAGGAACACGTAGTAAAGCATGGCCAGTTCACCGCGGATCAATTCTCCTACCACGACTTATCGCACCTGTCTTATCGCATACGGCCTCCCAAAATCAAACCCCGAACATTGCTTCTACGTAATTTTTCTGGGATGGATGTTGCTAAACTTCGTGAGGATGCTGGTCGAATCGACTGGTCGGCGGTGGAAGCTCTTGATTCCGTGGATGATCAACTGGCATTGCTAAACTCTAACCTTACACATTTGTATGATCGACACGCTCCTATACGACCTGTACGCGTAAAACATCTCCCTGCACCGTGGCTTACTGACGAGATTCGGGCACAAATGGATAAGAAAACGCGAGCGAAGACTAAATTCAAATTGGATTCCTCAGACAAAAATCGCGATAAATTTCGAGAGGTCAGAAATCGCTGCAATACAAAGATACGGGATTTACAGCGACGCCATATTCATCAATCGGTAGAAAATGGTGATCCAGCTAAAGTCTGGTCTTTCCTTAATAAACTCGGAGTTGGCAAACAACGTGCACATGATCCTGTAAATAACATAGATTTAAATACACTCAACAAGCATTTCTCTTCTTCTGCTGAAATTGATAGCGCAACGAAACTGAGTACTCTTAACCATCTATCTCAGCTACCAACTCCTACCTTTCCATCTTTTTTCTTTCAGTCAATCACCGCTTGTGATGTTATGAAGAGCGTACAAGCCATTTCGTCGAATGCTGTCGGAAGTGACTGCATTAGCCGTGCTATGATCGTTCCTCTCCTCGATATCCTCTCACCAGTCATTTCCAACATCTTCAACAAATCCCTTTCCTCTGGTGTGTTTCCGACCGCTTGGAAGGAAGCACAAATCGTCCCTTTACCTAAAAAATCCAAACCTAGTTCTCCTTCTGACTACCGTCCCATCTCAATCCTTCCTTTCCTCTCCAAGGTCCTTGAAAGGTTGGTTCATCAACAGCTCACTTCTTTTCTTACTTCTAACAACTTGTTGAACCCCTTTCAATCCGGATTCCGCCCCGGTCATAGCACGACTACTGCGTTAGTCAAGATTTCTGACGATATTCGTCTTGGAATGGAACAGCAAAATCTAACTGTGTTGACGTTACTTGATTTTAGTAACGCGTTCAACACGGTGGACTTTGACATTCTCCTTTCTATTTTGCGTTCTCATAACATGTCTCCAGCGGTGATTGACTGGTTTCACAGTTACCTCTGCGGGCGCCGACAGCGCATACGCATTGAAGACACTTTCTCTGCGTGGTGTGACACAACTGCCGGTGTACCGCAGGGTGGCGTACTGTCCCCTCTTCTTTTTTCTATTTTCATTAACTCTATCACTCTTCCACTTACTTCTTCGTATCATTTGTATGCAGACGACCTCCAAATTTATACACAAGCACCTCTCTCTGGCCTTCCAGGCGCGATTGAGATCACTAACAGAGACCTTAACAGCATTTCTGACTGGAGTCGGTCCTATGGACTAAAGGTGAATCCAGCCAAGACTCAGACCATCATCATTGGGAGCTCCTGGTATGTGGCTCGCATTGACTACAATTCGTTGCCTTTGATTACCTTTGATGGCACTCCTATACCGTTTAGCCACAAGGTTAAAAACTTAGGTGTACTGTTTGATGATTGTTTCTCGTGGAAACCTCATGTGTCGGAGGTAAGCAGGAAGGTGTTTGCCGCGTACGGGTCGTTGAAAAAGCTTAAGAATCTTTTGCCGACCAAAACTAAAATCTCTTTAGCACATTCGCTTCTTCTTCCGATACTAGATTATGCAGACGTTTGCTTTCCTGATTTAACTGTTGAGCTGCTGAACAAGCTCGAACGTCTGCAGAATCTATGTATTCGGTATATCTTTGGTCTGCGGAAGTATGACCACGTCTCCTCGTACCGATCTCAGCTTCAGTGGTTACCCATAGCTCGCAGGCGGGACTGCCATATCCTTTCCCTTCTTTTCTCCGTCCTCTCCAATCCCAAAACTCCTCCCTACCTTAAAGAGCGCTTCATTTTCCATTCTGCGACCTTGCCTCGTAATTTGCGTGCTAGCGAAAGTATGAAGCTTAACCTTCCTCCGCACAGGACGGATTTCTACGCAAACTCTTTCACAGTGCGAGCGATCAAGCTGTGGAATTGTTTGCCTGAGGAAGTTCGTCGAGCTCCTTCTCTTGAGTCTTTCAAGATAAGAATAAAAAAACATTATTTGTCTGAAATTGTTGCATAATTTTCTCTCATTTGTTACCTATTATAAAATTGTAATGTAGTCTAGTATTTTCTTTCCTTCTTCGTAATATTTATTATTATCCTGTCTTCCATAGTATAGATATATATTAGTATATTTTAATATATATATATATTAGTTTATTAACTTAGTAGTGTTAATATGTATGGTTTATATAATTATCTAGAGATACCTTCACGGTAAATGTTGATCAGGCGCGACTTCACGCGAGTTATTTGTTGATCCGAAAACACATGTTGATCCGACGTCTTAAGTTGATCCAATGTGCATGTCTAGTAACTA
This sequence comes from Phthorimaea operculella, assembly GCA_024500475.1. NCBI lineage: Eukaryota > Metazoa > Arthropoda > Insecta > Lepidoptera > Gelechiidae > Phthorimaea > Phthorimaea operculella. The sequence goes on from JANFCV010000030.1 coordinate 2,972,636, forward strand.
ATGTGGCTCCGATCGGATCAACATCTGCACTCAGGGGACTAAAAGAGGACTAAAATAAAGTCTATGGAAATGTTGATCCGATATACGAATCCGCCCTGCAGTAGATTTGGCGAATGTTGATCCGATTTGAATGAGCCAATCAGAGCACAGTAATGATTGGATTGGCTGAAATCAGCCGCGACGTTGCCATTTCGTACATTTGGCCGCACAAACTAAGAATTTATCTTCCGGAACTTGACTAACATGTTCGCGGGTGCTTACGCATCAGATTTTCCGTATCTTCGGGATCTGGTGCCACGCGCGACCACCGGTTTGGAGGAGCTTGACGAGGGTTCCACCTGATTTGACTCTTAATGGACTTTACTTCTGCCGCTGGTTGATGGCTTTGTACGCACACTTTGTACTTATGGCCACTACCGGATTTGTACTACCTGATATGATAATCAGCGGTCTATCGGGCCCGAATTCTTTTCAAGCTCATCCGCCTTCCCCGGTCAACATCATCACCGCATGGCTGGAAGTCGCTCAATGGGCCTCCTTGAACAGGGTCCCACCTGGTGGCCTGCCTTGCCGGCGGTCCTCGAAGAAGACAAGAGCGAAAAGGAGTACCTTCCAACTAATTCGGGCGAAAGCGCTCGTATTAGTTGGGAATCTGTATACAGCATGTAAAAAAAATGTCGCGTGGCACCCGCGAGGTGCGAAGGGCGACAGCAAAGGACAATTGCGAAGGGCGACGGCAAACAGCAACAGCGAAAGGCGAAAAGCAACGACGAAGACCCAGGGTAAAGGACGACGTCAAAGGCCCACGGTAAAGAGCGACGGCGAAGGGTGACGTCGAAGGGCGATGGCAAAGGGCGAAGGGCAACGGCGAAGGGTGACGGCCAAGAGCGACGAAAAAGGGCGATGGTCAAAGGCGACAGCCTCCAAATCCTTGGGGTAATATTAGATAAGATACGCTGGCATTTTCTGGGCTTGTCAGAAGTCCGAAGAGAGGGAGAGGACACGATAACCCTAGGGTTCCCCTACCCTAGAATTCTAGAATCAGGTCACCTTTTTTACTTCATGGAAAGGAGCACACAGTCTCAGGGTGGCGTAGGTTTCCTCGTCAATAAAGCTCTCTGTGACAACGTGAAGGAGATCTGCAGCGTCTCGAACAGGGTAGGGTACCTCGTACTGAAGTTGACCGAGAGGTACTCTCTCAACTGACATTATGCGCCGACTTCGAGCAGCTCAGACAAAGAGGTAGAGGCCCTATACGACGACGTGTCGAAGGCCATACACCAAACCACAAAGATCCACTTCACTGTTGTCATGGGGGACTTTAGCGCTAAAATGAAACAGGAGCACGGCGAATCAAGCTTGGGTCAGATGGCTAGGGGAGCAGAAACCAGAAGAGCCAAAATGCTATTCAACTTCCTTAGCAGACACAGGCCTGGTGCACTCCGCGGCGTAGGTACAGAGTTGCAAGTACATGCGGCGGCCCCCGACGCCCTCTCCCAAGGCCGAAGGGTCGCTCTCCAAGCAGTCCAAGGCGTTGCGTATCATTGTCGACGCGCCGATGTTCGTCCGCAATGAAGTCATTCGGACGGACCTAAAAGTCGAGACCTTAGATGAGTTCGTCTCCAAGCTCTTGACCAGGATGTTCGCGCGCGCAGACAGGTCAGACTTCAGACACATCCGAGGCCTGGCCCCGTACCACACGCGCCCTCCTGATTGGAAACCGTATTCCCGCGAGCTCGCTGTGGTGCAGGAGCTCGCGGAGGGTACTGACACACCGGACTGACCTTGGCCGCCGGCTGGTAGCGCGCTGTCATGCTGATAGTGCATACCAGTCGGCGTCCCGCGCAGGATTGTTTTCACTGACCAAGTGACTTTACCTGACCATGACCAGCCGGCTGACGCGGGCCCGATTCTCCTTCGGGTCAGGCTCGCCGGCTCCCGGATGTTTCTCATTTACCGCCAGCTAGAAGGCGCTCACTGGGCCTCCCCGGCCATCGGGGTCCCACCCGGTAGGCGACTCGCTGGCGGTACTGCTGGTCCGTCTGCGGCCGGTTCTGTCCGGCTGCACACGGGCCTTAATTTTTAACCCTTCGGGCCGTGGTGAAGTGTTCCCACACTTACCACGGCCCCCTACCCCATGACCTGCCCCAGCAGGCTTTTCCCATAAGGTGTCTCCCCGACGGCCTCACGGGCTTCGAGAAGACAACTACGACGACGGCGAGGGGAGAAATCAGTTGGTTGCCGCGCGCCGCACGTTACGCGCGCGCTCCGAATGCTCCGATGCCGTTCGCATTTCTTTACGAGATTTATTTTATTTTATCAGATGTGAATTAAATAACTCACCTTCCTGCCTCATTCGTAAATTTTGTGTAATAATGCAATTTTAAAATTATGTCTCATATTTGTGCTTTGATTTTCTTTCAATATCCTACGTTTAACAAAACATTTTATTTATGTTTTATTTGGGTGTAGAAATGTACTCTAGTAAACTTTTCGTAGGTATTTACTTTCATATAAATCTCGAAATTCGCATTCCTACTTTATTATCGCGCATAAAGATTTATATTTGTTGAATTGCTATGGCGGAGTGCGTCTTCTGTACTATTATGTATCCTGTGGCAGGCAAGAACTGTTCTGTATGAACACCTTTTATCAGAAAAAGCCCCAGTGGTGGACCAACAAGTGGACCCCTGACAGCAGAACGAAGAACGAGATCGACTTTATCATGACGTATAAATGGCATATACTTAAAGATGTCTCAGTGATCAGTAGGTTTAATACTGGAAGCGATCACCGTAAGAGGCACCCTAAATATCAACTTCAAGCTAGAAAGAAACTGAATGGTGAAGCCAGTTTTTCATCCCAATCTGCCCCAAGCCAGACATGAGGAGTTTCAACATGAACTGAAAAATCGATTCACTGCCTTGGAAACCCCGACAAACATTGACGAGGACCTAGAGAGCAGAGGTTGTTTGTGAAGTAGGGACGAAGTACTGTCGTAAAATGCGAACAGCAAACTTACAAGTGAGGTCCTGGAACTGATGCGAATTAGACGGAAAACACCAAAGGCATTGCATTGCATTGCCAGATTCCCAGTTACTTAACAAAAAGATCCGAAGTATGGTAAGACGCGACCTCCGATGCTATACTCAACTCGTAAAGGAGGCGATTGAGAAAACCAGAGGGTTGAAAGTTTTTACCAAGACACTGGGGAGGAGTCATCTGACAAAGTTAACTACCTCGAATGGTATACTGTAACATCGGTTCCAGAGATTCTCGCTGAAATTGAGGACTTGTATGGAAATCTTTATGCCTCGCATGCGAAAATACCTCCATCTGACGCGATCCCAGACCCTTGAGCTCTCTCCCGCCACTTTACAGACGATCTCCCGGACGTAGACATAGATGAAATCGGGGCGTCTCTCATACAGCTTAAGAATGAGGAGGCTCTCGGGGAAGACGGAGTGGCCTCTGAGCTACATAAGGCCGATTGAATACCTGTCCTCGAGGAGCTGAAAAGGCTTTTCAACTCTGTAATAAATAACCAATGAGACAACCCCGAAAGGCGCGGAGCAGAGGTGCAGGGACATTGTTTTTTAAAACACTTTTCAAAAACTTTTGGCCGATCACACTTCTGGACTTCTGGACCACGTCTAAAAGCTGTTCTCGAGAGTCTTCAAGAATCACCTGGCATTATCGCCTTTCAGCCACCGGAACAGTCCGGATTTCGTAAAGGCTTTAGCATCCATACTATAAGGCAGGTTATACAGAAGACAAAGGAGTACAAGCAGCCACTAAATAACACGGTGACGTTATATCCCCGAAACTCTTCACCAAAGCGCGGGAGGATGTCTTCAAGACTCTACAGGAGGAAGGACTGGGCATCAATGTTGACTAAAAAATTCTCACGCATCTCCGCTTTGCCGACGACATAGTCATAATACTATCTAGTCTTATCTCTGCCCCGAGATGTGTTGGACTTGTGATCAACATGGATAAGACGAAGGTCATGTTCAATCAACACAGAATCTCCGAACCTATCTCCGTCGAAAGTGTAGCCCTTTAAGTTGTCCAGAAATATGTGTACCTTGGGCAAACTTTGCAGATGAGTAGAGACAACTATGAGACTGAAATCACGATGACTTAAAAAGGCGGCTGGTAGCGACTGGATGGCAAAAACGGGAGATCGTGCCTTATGGCGTTCCCTGGGGGAGGCCTACGTCCAGCAGTGGACTGCAATAGGCGGATATAGATAGATATAGTACGGTGATGGCAATGGGTGACGGCAAGCGCCGATGACGAAGGGTGACAGCGAACGGTGAAGACGAGGGTGACAGCGAAGGGCGACGGTGAACGGCGACGGCAAAAGGCGATGGCGGTGGGTGACGGCGAATGACAATGACGAAAAGCGACGAAGAACGGCGACAGCTCTCTGACTTTATGGAAAGTACTAGTTCTCTTTTAACGATTATGAGTGAGTGAATGTCTGTCATAAATAACCTTCGGAACCAAATGACCTACAAACTTGAAATTTTGGGTTTTAGGCATGTGATTATAGCTTACTAGATGACAAACATTTCTGTGTTCTGGTCTTATCAAGGGTTTTCAGATAGGGGCTTTAAAATGAGGCGAAATGTTTCCAGTAAAGTATGGTATGGCATTGTTGGCTTCAGGTTGACTTGCACAGATTTAAAAAGCAGAGGAACTACTCCATATAATACCTGAGCCAAAACTGCTAAGAAAATGCGTAAGAGTAATTTGGAAGAAACGTAAAACCGTTATGTTGGAGACCGTTTGGCTGCTTGAAAATTCTGACAGCTGGGTTGGCCATTAGCCTGGCAATAGTTTAATCTAGGATTGGGTCCGATTTTTTTTGGGTTGCGGTCACATAATAGTTGCTTTGTGTAAAAACCAGTTTCATCATTCGATCCCCTAGATTAGGGTGCAGAACCCGTGAGATACGGGAAAAAGTCTGAATACCCATCACACAAATTAGTTACCACATTTCTCAAACCATTGCATTGCCAGCAGAAGCGTTTCATGAAGCTTAACAAATTTTGCTTTGGAGCCATTTCAACATCTCCTATAGTTTAGCTGAGCTTCTGGCGGTGCAACTTGTAGTCTACGTCAGGTACTTCAAGCATTCGATGTCTATAAGCCACCAGAAGCGTCACATCAGGCTAAACAACTATTGTTTTGATTATCTGTATATCCTATACTATAGTATAGCTGGGCTCCTGATAGAGCACCTGATGGTCTACCTACATCAAGTACTCCAACCTTCGTTGTCTGTTGGCCAGCAGAAGCGTCTCATCAAGCTGAAAAACTTTTGCTCTAAAATGTTATCTGTATTTCCTTAAGTTTAGCTGGGTTCCTGTTATTGCACCTGGTGGTCTTCACCAGATTTCTCAAACCCTCGATATCTATGGGCCAGCAAAAGTATGCAATCAAACTGAAAAAGTTTTGCTTTAGAGTCATATCTGTATCTCCTTTAGTTGCAGAGCTAGTCCTGGTGGTCTTCATCAGATACCCAAAACCTAGGATGTCTAATTGCCAGCAGAAGCGTCCCAACATGCTGAAAAAATTGCTTTGAAATGTTATCTGCATACGTTAAAGTTTAGCTGGAGTCCTATTATTGCACCTGGTGGTCTACCTACATCAGGTGCTTCAAAACTTTGATGTCTATTGGCCAGCAGAAGTGTCCCATTAAGCTAAACAACTTTTGCTTTGGTGTCATATCTGTATCTCCTATAGTTAAGCAGGGTTCCTGTTGGTACACCTGGTGGCCTAAATCAAGCATGTACTTCAAACCTTTGAAGTTTATTGGTCAGCGGAAGCGTCTCATTAAGTTGAACAACTTTTTTGCTTTGGAGTCATATTTTTATCTTCTATAGTTTGAGTAGGGCTCCTGTTGGCGCACCTGGTGGTCTACATCAGGCACTCTAAACCTTTGATGTCTTTTAGCCAGCAGCAGCATCTCATCAAGCTGAACAACTTTTACATCGGAAACATAACTGTATCTCCTACAGTTTAGCAGTGCTCCTGGTTGCCTACTTCAGGTACTTCAAACCTTCGATGTCTATTCGCCAGCAGAAGCATCCTATCAAGCTAAACAACTTTTACCTTGGAGTCATATCGGTATCTCCTATAGTTTAGCAGGGCTCCAGTTGGTGCACCTGCTGGTGTACATCAGGTACTTCCAACCTTCGATGTCTATTGACAGCAAATGCGTCTCAACAAGCTGAACAAGTTTTGCTTTAGAGTCATATCTCCTATAGTTTAGCAGGGCTCCTGTTGGTGTACCTGATGGTCTACATCAGAGTAGAATCCATCTTTGATAACTAGGAGCCAGCAGAAGAGTCCCAAAAAGCTTAACATGTTATGCTTTGTAGTCGTATCTGTATCTCCTATAGTTAAGCAGGGCTCCTATTGATACACCTGGTGGCCTACATCAAGTATGTACTTCAAACCTTTGATGTTTATTGGCCAGCAGAAGCGTCCTATAAAGCTGAACAGGTTTTGCTTTGGTTCCATATCTGTGTCTCCTACAGTTAAGCAGGGTTCCTGTTGGTGTACCTGGTGATCTACATCAGGTACTTCAAACCTTCAATGTATATTCGCCAGCAGAAGCATCTCATCAAGATGAACAACTTTTTCCTTGGAGTCATACCGGTATCTCCTATAGTTTAGCAGGGCTATAAGTTGGTGCGCCTGATGGTCTACATCAGTTACTCTAAACTTTCGATGTCTATTGGCTAGCAGAAGCGTCCCATCAAAATGAACAACTTTTGCTTTGGAGTCATATCTGTATCTCCTTTAGTTTAGTAGGGATTCTGTTGGTGCACCTGGTGGTCTACATCAGATACTTTAAACCTTCGATGTCTTTTAGACAGCAGAAGCGTCCCATAAAGCTGAACAGCTTTCGCTTTAGAGTCATAATATCTGTATCTCCTATAGTTTAGCAGAGCTCCTGTTGGTGCAACTGGTGGTCTACTTCAGGTACTTCAAACCTTCAATATTTATTCACCAGCATAAGCGTCTCATTACGCTGAAAAACTTTTACCTTGGAGTCATATCGGTATCTCCTATAGTTTAGGAGGGCTCGTGTGGGTACACCTGGTCTACATCAGGTACTTCAAAACTTCGATGTCTATTCGCCAATTCATAATATTAAGTTTGGAAGAATGAATATTTGGTCTGCGAAAGCTATCTCTCTTACCTTGTTACTCAAACGAAAAAGCATATTGTGTTCTTTGTCACACGAAAAACGCGACGTTGCCGCTTTGTGATCAAGTACCTATTCGTGAAGTTTGGCTCCGGATCTACTTAGTCTAAGTAAATGTGGCATATAAATCAAATATACTCTGGATCTAAAAAATCCTTTTCAGTGTGATTTTTTTGACCGTTAATGGATCAACGAATGTCGGTCAAATCGCTGACGAGTATGTTGAAATCGTGTCAGTGCAGATCCACTGACGTCACACGCGCAGGAAGGCCGGATCAAAGTATATCAGATCGCGCCGTGCGGAGCTGAGTATACACGCCAAATAGGTGGATCAACATTTGTTCTAACTTCACACTGGAGCTACATTTACCGTGAACGGTTCATTATATATGTATTAATTTATGTACAGTTATATATGTATTATATTTATGTGTTACAGGTAGATAATATTTGCACTATCCCGCTTCCATTGTCGCACTTTCTCTTTCACCCAAAGGTTGCCTGGTAGAGAATGCTACCTAGCATTAAGGCCGCCTTGTTGTACTGTTTCTTTTGTTTGTGTTTTTCTGTTGTTGTACTATTCCTTGTATTTTGTGCAATAAAGAATTTTGTTATGTTATGTTATGTAAACTAGGAAAGATAATGGACCGATTTTGAGGGAATTTCTTGTTTAAAATAAAAGTTCGCGACGAATTGACTCTTTCTCGTCCTCTTTTGTTTTTTCGTCGGTTATAAAAGAATTTCGGAAAGGAAATTCCGACCTCAAAAAAATATTTAATCAATTCATCGATAGGTATCCTTTTACAGTGTACAATTATTGATTAATTACTAAAGGCAACAGGACCGACTTCGTAAATTTGTCATCCGTTTCAAAAATTTACTACAAAAATGGTCGTGTAGCTAGTAATCAAGTCAAGATCTGAAGTTGGGACTCTAAAGAAATCGTGCCTCGATTTCTTCAAACCTAATAGAGCCTAATAGAGCCAAGAGCAAACCGAAAATACCATGTTATGCGCAAAAGCTAGTACCCAAGTATTACATAAAACCACCAGGTAATATTCATACACAAACAAATAAACGAAACGTTGAACCTACGATTAGATCATTCCAAGTTTTTGTCACTCCACTACTGCCGGCTGTGTTACGTATCTACCGAGCGTTTTGTTTTGTTTTGCGCGTTCGCATTCTACTTGCTGAGTTATTCTTCAGTGCTCCAAAAATCTTTTACACTCAGCTTTTTTCCCTACGTTTAACAATCTTTTCATTGAACTAAAATAAGAGTAAGGTCAGTCGAAAGAGGAAATTCAGAATCTGTAAGCACAAATTAGGGAAACGGCGCTAATTTTGCGACAACTTTAACGCTTACTAAGTTAACCTGGAAATAACAGGAATCTCAGAGGAACTCAAGGTGCTGTAAGCGACTAATTGTCAACACATTTTGCAATTACGGTACGGTTACTTACATTTGGATATGAATGAGGAAGAAAACTGGAAACCAAATGCGCCACTCGCGAATGTGCCATTTTTCTACTATTATCGGATCTTTCGTCGGCTCGGTGGTGTCGCATACGAAAGAAGCGAAAAAAGTCGAAAACGTGTCAATGTCAAAGTGGAACGACTTCTTTTTTGTGCGCCCTAGATCCCTTGAGGCAAAGTCACACCTGGCGCCATTGCAACTTTGAATTTTCCTTATAATTGATTGTCCAATTTTTTACCTGATTATGTTTTTCGAGAGTATGTACGTATGTAGACCAGAAATTCGTATTCACGGCCTACAGCATAAACGGCTTGGCGGTTCTTGACATGTGACGGATCGTTAGATTTGTTTCAGCAGTGCGAGTGACACTGACTATATTAAAAATTCCTAAATTAAAGATGTTGGATTTTTATCGCAAAATACAACTTTGAAATTACGACAGTCAGATTTTTGCTTTCTAGTACATTTGCTTGTTTGTATTATAAATAGTCCAGGTACTTTCCGGGAGGGATTGGATCGGTATTTTTAGAGCGAAGTAGAATATCTCCCCCTGCAACGGAACAGCAAGCGAGAGAGAAAGTCCGCGCTTTCTCGTCTTCAATGAGATTTAATTAGTGATTTGTATTCCCTGTACGTGGCTCTGTTCCGCGGAATACTACGTGATAATGGTACTAAACAGTACTAAACAAGTTGTCGTCTGGCGAGCAAGATTGTTGACAATGGGTCAAGGATACAAGCGAGTTCTTGTTTACTTTCGTAGGCAAGACTGTCTTAGGCGCAAGCTCCATAGAGTAGACGAGAGAAGTAAGATGTCACCTGTCAGACAAGTGATCGTCAGCCGTCATCGATACGAGGCGCGTCTCACGCGTGTAGTTTTGTCTCTTCTGTTTCATACATTTTATATGGAAACGCTTTCAAGCGTCGCGATATCGCAAGTATCTCCGACGATCACATGTTGACAGATACCATGTTACGTCTCATGTCTACTCTGTGGAGTTTGCGCCTTACACTGGGTAGGTACCTGCCTCCTGCTTATCTAACTTGCGCACCTCCGGCCTCGACATATTTTGTCACTAGAATTTCGTCCCACGGTTTCATCCGATGCTGTTTTTCGGTTTTTCCATTGAAATGGTACGTTGTCTGCTGTCTGTCAAGCCGTTTGTTCGTGAAGAGGTAACAAACATTCACTCAAACTCTGGGATTTGATTTCGTGCGTAACGGGTACATGAAGTTTTTATTTGCAATCTACAGAGTAAACTACATTCGTTATAATGCGATGACAAAATTTTGTTGCTGGTCTAATGCTACCAAAATGATGATATCATAAAATCATTACCATAAAGATAAGTGTTAATGTAACAAATGTGCTACGAAATTGCCTCAAATTATTATTATCACCATCAACAGGTACAATGTATTCATCATTTCGATTGCCAAAGGTAGCTATTTTGGCATAGAATAATTCCTCAACTCATCAATTCACACGACAGGAGACCTTCAGATTGAAAGAGGAAATTCAGTATATCTGGAGAAAAACTAGAGCATAGGTATTTCCTTTTATAGAGCATGCCTATTCACGCCTTGAAAAGGGTCAAGCTATAGAACGTTCAGGAAACGATCAGGCAAGAATGCGCCGCTCTATTTTCGCTTTACATCTTCACCATCTCTGGTTTTTCTTAGACGTGTGTAAGTAAAGCCATCTGTTGATCTGGGGACACGGTTGTGCAAACGCCAAGATGAACCAAGCGAACCAATCGAAAGAGCTTCGTAGTTTTTTGATCCAAAATGTAATCCAAGCTGTAAATTTTGACTGAAATGTAGAGTTTGGAATTTTGTTGGTGAAGCTAGGACAAAAGAATTAAGAACAAGCTTCCCAGTTCCATATGGCCTCTATATTCTATATGTATGCTCTACTCGAGATGTGATATCTTTTTCACGGGGTAAGCCATGTAGGTTTATGTCTTGGCGACATTTTACATGAGAAGTTTTAGTGGGATCTATTTATTCTATTTCTGTCGCACGCATAGGCATTATGCAACGAAGTTATAAAAAAGTAACGTTTTCTGACACCTTGATCGATGTATACTTGTGATGGCTTATTTATTGTGCATTGTTTAGATAATAATTGCTTTACGCGATCAATGTTTACGTCCAAGAATATTTATTGTGATTATAGTAAGATGGTTGCAATGTATGTTTGCCAAATCATAGCTTGGCATTGAAATATAGCTAAAAGTGTTTGATTTGTTTGGTGGATCTTAATGGTAAACATATTTTTCTCTGTCTACACATTACTCTCATTTGTCTGCGTTTTTGTGCTTTCAAATCTAAAATGCTCATTAGAATCGGCTTTAGCACTCTTACATTTAGTGTTTGTTTGATTTTATTAGGACGATGGATCTTAAATAGATCAGTCTCTCCCGCACACTACCGAACAATCCAAAATTTAAGGTATCGTTTTTTTAGACTGTCACATTTTACAGCAATAATTTGTTACTTTTCTAGATGCAGCAACATTTATTGAATCGTCAAACATAGTTCTTGTCCGGCTTGTCGGTATCAATCACAAGAAAATCAAAACCTTAAAAATAGATCATGAGTTAGTGTGACAGACCTGTACCTACTGAAGTAATAAATGCCTAGAAAAAACGTGGTGAAACGAGGTCTTACAACAGGACTCATTATTTGCATACATTCAGTTCAAGTTTGTAACGTTATGCACGAAATGTGGCGGCGTTGTGTAACGTACAAATTAAACAGGGTTTACTGCAGACACAAATTGGGGAAACGGCGCGCGGGGCGCCTATACAGATGGCTCACTCAATACTACATTACATAGCGACTATTTAGACGCTTCCTGACTTTAACTAGATAACGTAAATAAGAAGGAAGGTTACTAAGAAGATGGTTGCCACGAACGTCATATTTCTAAACTAATACGGATTTTTGACAGTACAGTAGTGACCCTGGCTATTGTAACAAGTGACAATAGCTAAAATCCGGAATAGGGTCTAATGAACCTTCTGTAAACTCTCTATTTTGTGCTATAGACGACGCAGTGGCATGTTCCCGCCAAGAATGAACTAGGAATTAGGTTAAAAGCATTAACCGATATTACTATGGCGTTGTTGTAATTTTGGGGCTGTGGCTGGCAGCAAGTGTTTCTTGATACTTGAGAGTATGAAATACGATGAGTCATATTAGAATTTGCGTCAATCATTGCAATACCAACAGATCTTCGAGTTTAAGGGATAAAACTACATACATTGTTTCCGCCATACAGATACCTACTAAGAACAACCAGTTAGTTTGTCTCAAATGGTTGATGAACTCCTAGTGACAGTCCTAGTTTCAGGTAACATTTTTAGTTTATGCAGAGAGCCATTTAGAAGTGACTGTGTAATAGGTCAGCCTTTATGCCGTACCTTCAGTGACGGTCCACAGGAAAAAGTTCTTAGCTCTTTTGTTTGTTAATTGCTTCTAACGGAGAGAAACAAACAAGAAAGAGAAACGGGCAAACAAAAAGACTCATTCTTTCTGTTTGCTACTTCATCATAAAACATTCACAAGAAATTCTAAAATATCCGCATTGCACGTAACTCTCTTAACAAATGGTGCTGGCTTTAAAACAAGAGCCGACAGGATCGAATAGCACGTACAAATACTTACTTAAAAGTTACGTAAGGAGTGCCATGTACGGTTTAGTACAGCTTCATGGCCAGTCGGCACTGTCCTTACTTGGCAGAAGGTTTAATTTCGCACTAAAAACTTTATACGTCTGCAGAGAGTTCGCATACTGTTAGTCACAATTTTATACGTAGACGACACTATCTCTTCGGCATAAAGTACATTTTTCCGCTGAAAATGTCTCCAAGTCTTCAGAGATTCCCCATGCGGTACTTAACAATAAATAATACATGCATTCCGCAGTACAATAGTGTCGAGTGCCGCATTTGCAGTAAACTGCAAGAGCTGTCTGCATTTAAACATTCAACTTCTTCACTACTGCAGTGTCAGAATGCTGCAGTCGAGAAAACGCAAAATTTTCAAATTGTTACTTGGCAATAGACCAACATCTTGACTCTTGACATTGCGGTAATGGATTTTTTATAAGGTCCTATCGAGATCTGTATGATGGATGATGTGCTGTAATTTATCAGAACGCTCAAAACAGAATAACTGTATTCTAGTCACCGAAGCTTCAAATTAGACTAAACGGAAAAGGCTTACGTTTAACGCGTGTTTAAAAAATATCTTTAGGTATATTAAAATACTCTAGAGACGCTTGCATCGTGCGTCGTACTTTTTGTTGCAAGGCCATATGATTCCAAAATAAATGCTGGCCCAAATACATTATGCGTAAAAACCTTTACTTCAGATCAGAGCTCAATGCAGGAGAAAACCATAGCGTCCGCATTTTTGTCGAGACAAGTTCCAACTTCACTAACTTTTGTATAACGGTATGTTTTATTTTTATTTTCAGGAATCCCAGCGTCAGTGCGTCCAAAAGCATGGCTGTACCTCTGCGGGGGTCAGCTTCTCTTAGCACGACACCCGAACGAATACGAGGAGCTGCTCCAAGCTCCAGGCGACCCCAAATGCATGGAAGACATCAGGAAAGATCTGCACAGACAGTTTCCGTACCACGAGATGTTTATCAGAGAAGAAGGGTTGGGGTGAGTTGCTTGTTCTTCTTCATTGAATCTACTGTAATGTTCCAAGCACCAGGCGACCCCAAGTGCATGGAAGACATCAGGAAAGATCTGCACAGGCAGTTTCCCTACCACGAGATGTTTATCAGAGAAGAAGGGTTGGGGTGAGTTACTTCTTCTTGAATCTACTGTAATGCTCCAAGCACCAGGCGACCACAGGAGCATGGAAGACATAAGGAAAGATCTGCACAGACAGCTCCCGTACCATGAGATGTTTATCAGAGAAGAAGGGTTGGGGTGAGTTACTTCTTCTTCTTCATTGAATCTACTGTAATGCTCCAAGCATCAGGCGACCTAGCACGATACCCGAACGAATACGAGGAGCTGCTGCAAGCTCCAGGCGACCCCAAGTGCATGGAAGATATTAGGAAAGATCTGCACAGACAGTTTCCGTACCACGAGATGTTTATCAGAGAAGAAGGGTTGGGGTGAGTTACTTCTTCTACTTCATTGAATCTACTGTAATGGTCCAAGCATCAGGCGACCTAGCACGATACCCGAACGAATACGAGGAGCTGCTGCAAGCTCCAGGCGACCCCAAGTGCATGGAAGATATTAGGAAAGATCTGCACAGACAGTTTCCGTACCACGAGATGTTTATCAGAGAAGAAGGGTTGGGGTGAGTTTAGCGAAAGGAACATTGACTCTATATTACTACATTCTTCATTATGTGGTTATACGGCGGAGGCCTATGTCCAGCAGTGGACTTTTGCGGCTGTAAAGGTAAAAGTACAGAAATAGGCCACTTCATTTGCGCTGAAGTCCCGGGCATTTTTGGTATCTATCTTGTCTGACTGTCGATCCCGATTGCTGTCCATGATTACTGAGACGGTGGTCGTTACACAAACATGTCAGAGGCCTGCAGTAGGTGGTTGAAAAACTCCGACACCATGGTTCGTCGGGTCGTTCGAATGACTCAGTGTCCTACTCGAAAAGTAGAAGATAATTAGAAGTCCTATTGTGAGAGAGCGTGTTTGTTTAATGTTGGCTGATGTTGCATGATTAAGAGGAATGTAAATAAACACAACTTGGTCATTGAACTATGACCAAGATGACGCCATAGTGAATCCAATAATGCGTGACGAGCGATTACAAAACGATCTAATGAATGGCCTATGTCTAGTATTGTTTTAGATAATAATTATTGCTGTTTGTACTGTTTTTACAAATAATATTGTTCTTTTATCTTCGAGTATTTAAAGTTACATGCAAAAAAACCTTGACGCATCTAAGTGAGTATGTTCACGCCCTGAAAGTATATTATAATACACCTAAACGAATAGGTTTCGAAAGCAACTCTTGAAGATATCGACTTTTTGTTATAACTAGAGGACCGGGGCGAACTCATTTTCCCGGCATGTGTTATGCATATAAACCTTCCTCTTGAAATACTCTATCCATTACAAAACCACATCACACGGTGACCTGTTGAATGTACCTGAATTTAAACGTGTTGAACCTTGTTATAACGATGTCTTTTCCAATTCCAGCCAACAAGAGCTGTTCTCCGTCCTGAAAGCGTATTCCGTGCTGAACCCTAAAGTGGGGTACTTCCAAGCCCAAGCTCCCGTAGCTGCCTTCCTGCTGATGCACATGCCTTCAGTGCAGGCCTTCTGGTGCCTGGTCAGCATAAGTGACAAGTACCTCAGCGGGTACTACAACCCTGGACTTGAGGTATGCGAAAAATGTTAATTATCAGGGACCGAAGTCTGCTAAATAAAAATCGTTTCAGTTGTGTGTCGATGGCATATCAATTGGGTGG
Source organism: Phthorimaea operculella (assembly GCA_024500475.1). NCBI lineage: Eukaryota > Metazoa > Arthropoda > Insecta > Lepidoptera > Gelechiidae > Phthorimaea > Phthorimaea operculella. Next base: position 2,987,812 of record JANFCV010000030.1, read on the forward strand.
GTTTTGGTAGTTTTATATTCTGCTAACAATTTTTTGGGTTTCGTAGTCTACTAGAAACCCTTATAGTTTCGGTAAGTCTGTCTGTCTGTCTGTCTGCCGCGCCCTCATAACTCCGTCAGTTTTAGAGCTATCGACATCAAATTTGTTGTGAAGATAGATCGTGTTGACCCAAATTTAGACATGTTGAGGAAAAATATTTTAAAAGTTTTTTGGACCCTCTCCCATACAAGTGAAAGGGGGGCAATGAAAAAAATTTCTTTCTATTTGCGGTATAGAAAATCACAGTGGCAGGCAATTGAATGCCAGTTGAGTGTCGCTGGTATTACAATGGCTAAAAATTTGCAGGCTTGGGGCCCTGATATCGTAGCATATATTGCATTTGAATAAAGCATAGCATATAACATTTGATACTACATGCAAATTCTGACAAAGTGTTTTGGGGTCGTTTATGAATATGCTTCATATAAATAATGTTACCGATTTACATTGTATTATACAAACAGATGTGATTGGAGGTTATTTTATTCATCACATGCGATGACATAGTTGTGATAACAATTATGGAATTGTTAGTGTACAATACAATAATCGTGCGCGAATTGCGACTATTGTGGAGAACCTCGAGATAAGTCAAAAATACAGTATTAGTTGATTCCTTAATGAGGAAGTCGAAGTGCTACTATTTGTAAAATATCTAAGGCTTTGGGTAGACTTTGGGTAGGCATGAGGTAAATTGCCTAAAATATTTGATTTGGTCGGGTGCATATGACCACATCGTTTAATAACTGTGTATCATATTTTCACTTTTTTAATTTAACCTTTGTCGAAATATAATTTAGTGTTCGACATACTGGCAGGCCATAAGTCGTACACTAAACATGTAGATACACATTACACAACTATTTCCAGCACAGCCAGTCAGAAAGTCGTACTTTTTGTGAAGCAATTCTCAAATCGTCTAATTTAGACTTGACTTCGAATTAAAACAATACTCACTTATATTTTCCAGGTGTTACAGCGCGACGGCGACATATTACACGCTCTGCTCCGACGAACGGCCCCAGCCGTTCACAGACACTTGGTGAAGCACAAAGTGGAGCCAGTGCTGTACGCCACAGAGTGGTTCCTGTGCGCTCTCACCAGGACTCTGCCCTGGGACAGTCTGCTGAGGGTGTGGGACTGTTTCCTATGTGAAGGAGTCAAGGTACTGTTTTTTTTAATAAGTAAGTAATCTCTGAGTATCATGAAAAAAATTGTGTAGTATGACCTCTAGAAATGCCCTAGTGCTTAAATTTACTTTATGTTAAAATAACTGGGTAGAATAAATGATGATAAATGTTTATGCGGGTTGCTTGTATCAAGTTTTCTGCACCCGCTACATGCCGGCTACGCCGGCCTTGGGTTACTTGCATCAAGTTTCCTGCACCCGCTATATGCCGGCGTAGCCGTAGCAAAACCAATATGTAAGCTCGATTTGTTTACATATTGGTTTTGAGACATTATCATCCATCTACCAATCTATAGAAAATCGAGTTGTTGATCAAGCAGAAACCAACCTAATGTCTGAACAAATTTAATATTTAGTGATACTTCACTACAGTTCCCATATTTCGGATTGCAGGTGCTATTCAAAGCGGCGCTAGTGATCCTGGCGGGCGCGCTGGGCTCGGCGAAGGTGCGCAAGCGCGCGTCGGGCCTGTGCGAGACGCTGGAGGTAAATATATTACATAAAACATTGTCGACAATATTTACATACATACCTATGACACGCCTATATCTTATGTTGGGTAGGCAGAGCGTAAACAGCTGCAAAAATAGCCTCGTCTGACACCATAACCTTCCTTTTTGTTTTGCTGTAGTCAGGTAAATAGTTTAAGAATCATTCAGAAGACTGTGTGTATCACCATAGAGATAGGTTGTCAGCCTAGTACTTTTTGTTACAGAGTACTTTTTTTACACTCATTTACGCGATCTATGATTTTTTTATACCGAATTTAAAACACTTCCCGTGGTATAAAATTTTCTATTTCAAGGTATATGAATACCGAATTTAAAACACTTCCCGTGTTTGGTATACAATTTCTGGAAAATTTAAGATAGGCTAGGATAGAAACGCGTTGCCTAGTTGGTACGTCGCAGGCTTACAAATCCTGCTCGCGGTGGATAATTTTGCAGATATTTCCAACATTCAAGGTAATGTTTGTGATTCCAGGTCCTGCGCCACCCGCCGGAGAACATCCTGGGCGAGGAGTACCTGATGTACCACATGCAGCGCCTCAACCTCACCGAGGAGGACTTCGAGTTCGAGCACCAGCGACAGTCCGCGCGACGCCGCGCCATGGCCAACAGAAGGTAACAGGGAATGTACCACATTGTACCATATTGTACCACATTGTGCCTCAACCTCACCGAGGAGGACTTCGAGTTCGAGCACCAGCGACAGTCCGCGCGACGCCGCGCCATGGCCAACAGAAGGTAACAGGGAATGTACCACATTGTACCATATTGTACCACATTGTGCCTCAACCTCACCGAGGAGGACTTCGAGTTCGAGCACCAGCGACAGTCCGCGCGACGCCGCGCCATGGCCAACAGAAGGTAACAGGGAATGTACCACATTGTACCATATTGTACCACATTGTACCTCAACCTCACCGAGGAGGACTTCGAGTTCGAGCACCAGCGACAGTCCGCGCGACGCCGCGCCATGGCCAACAGAAGGTAACAGGGAATGTACCACATTGTACCACATTGCACCATATTGTACCACATTGTACCTCAACCTCACCGAGGAGGACTTCGAGTTCGAGCACCAGCGACAGTCCGCGCGACGCCGCGCCATGGCCAACAGAAGGTAACAGGGAATGTACCACATTGTACCACATTGTACCACATTGTGCCACATTGTACCACATTGTGCCACATTGTACCTCAACCTCACCGAGGAGGACTTCGAGTTCGAGCACCAACGACAGTCCGCGCGACGCCGCGCCATGGCCAACAGAAGGTAACAGGGAATGTACCACATTGTACCATATTGTACCACATTGTGCCACATTGTACCTCAACCTCACCGAGGAGGACTTCGAGTTCGAGCATCAGCGACAGTCCGCGCGACGCCGCGCCATGGCCAACAGAAGGTAACAGGGAATGTACCACATTGTACCATATTGTACCACATTGTGCCACATTGTACCTCAACCTCACCGAGGAGGACTTCGAGTTCGAGCATCAGCGACAGTCCGCGCGACGCCGCGCCATGGCCAACAGAAGGTAACAGGGAATGTACCACATTGTACCATATTGTACCACATTGCACCATATTGTACCACATTGTACCTCAACCTCACCGAGGAGGACTTCGAGTTCGAGCACCAGCGACAGTCCGCGCGACGCCGCGCCATGGCCAACAGAAGGTAACAGGGAATGTACCACATTGTACCATATTGTACCACATTGTGCCACATTGTACCTCAACCTCACCGAGGAGGACTTCGAGTTCGAGCACCAACGACAGTCCGCGCGACGCCGCGCCATGGCCAACAGAAGGTAACAGGGAATGTACCACATTGCACCATATTGTACCACATTGTGCCACATTGTACCTCAACCTCACCGAGGAGGACTTCGAGTTCGAGCACCAACGACAGTCCGCGCGACGCCGCGCCATGGCCAACAGAAGGTAACAGGGAATGTACCACATTGTACCATATTGTACCACATTGTGCCACATTGTACCTCAACCTCACCGAGGAGGACTTCGAGTTCGAGCACCAGCGACAGTCCGCGCGACGCCGCGCCATGGCCAACAGAAGGTAACAGGGAATGTACCACATTGTACCATATTGTACCACATTGTGCCACATTGTACCTCAACCTCACCGAGGAGGACTTCGAGTTCGAGCACCAACGACAGTCCGCGCGACGCCGCGCCATGGCCAACAGAAGGTAACAGGAATGTACCACATTGTACCATATTGTACCACATTGTGCCACATTGTACCTCAACCTCACCGAGGAGGACTTCGAGTTCGAGCACCAACGACAGTCCGCGCGACGCCGCGCCATGGCCAACAGAAGGTAACAGGGAATGTACCACATTGTACCATATTGTACCACATTGTGCCACATTGTACCTCAACCTCACCGAGGAGGACTTCGAGTTCGAGCACCAACGACAGTCCGCGCGACGCCGCGCCATGGCCAACAGAAGGTATAAGCTTGGGAACCGGTGGAGGAAAAAAAATTACAACAGAGCAGATACGACAGAAGTATGTGTCTACACCAGGCTCCTCCGTGACACCAGCATAGCACGTATAGCGAGCGAAGCGAGCTCGTCGTCTTACTTTCTTATAATTTGAGAAAAGCGACTTATTGGAAAATTATTACGCATTTTTGGGTGGCATTGCCTGGTTTTGGACAGAAAAAGCTCTTCGAGCAACTCATCTTCCGTCCCGTTCCGGGAAAAAGCTTATTCTTCTAAGCCAATTAATTTTTTAAATTCATTTAATTTTGTCTCTTCCCAAGGAGGGTTGACGTCTGGTAGGCGGCTGGTCGTAAAATTCAGCCAAATCCTTTTACAACACGATTTGTGTTCAACGAAACGTTTTGCGCCGACCCAAAGTAATTGGAATAAGGGCAGGAAGATGATGATAATTTAATTTTGTATCTTTTTCCAGTGGCAGCTGATTCAGCGACTGCTCGTACCGGCGGTACTCCAAGAACAACGCGCGCGACCTCTTCAACACTCTATGAGTGCACCTACTGGTTATTACATGCTCTGTGAGTGCACCTACTGGGTATCACACGTTCTGTGACCTGTGTCGCCGGCTACTGTGGCAGGGAGAGACCATATTGTGAGTATCGTGAGTGTCGGGACTATAAAGACTACATGATTTTGGAGTCGAGACTTCAAGACTACATGATTTAGGATGTGTCGTGTCTGCTTTGGCAGTGTGTGTTTTCTTAATGTGCGGTCGCGTTTGATTGCTCTGTGGCAATGTGAAATTCGAATATGAAACAGTGATATCGATTTGATTGTGCAATAGAATTGATTGCTAAGTGTGTGCGATATTGACTCGATCGAAAGTTATTTTCCTTATAATGATTCATTGAATTAAAAACAGAAGTTTCTGCGTCTCTATTTATGGTTTTTAACAACTTTTGTGATTTTCCAATAACTGTATATGCGACATTAAATTATTCAAAAAGTTTGCATAGCTTCAGCTTAAAAACAAAATAATTATCAAAAAAATATCGTATATTGTATGGGTGCTTAACTTTTGTATGGATCAAAAGTTTTGGGACTGGAAAGTGTTCAAATAAATGAGTAAGTGAGTACGATACAGTATTTGCTGTATAATGAACCAAGTATTAGATAGTAGGTATGAATGTGTGAGTCATATTCCATGGTTAAGTTTTTTCGTAAAGTAGTAACTATTAGAAAAAAAAAACATTTGTATGGAGACTCATACCTACTAAGATGTGTGTGCTAGTAGTATTTGTAATAAATGTATCCTTTTTATAATCTATTATCGATTATCGATAATATCCTTTTATAATTGTTACAATACAAGGTTTTGGTATAACATGCGGCAATATTTAAAAATCTATTCAGACATTTTAAATCATGCCGTGTATTGCCACCCTAAAAATAATATTCTAAGTAAGGAGACTGTATCTAAATAAGATATTAAGCGGAAATAATTCATAATACAATGTGATAAGGTTATTTGTAATTGTTAAAATTACATATCTGAGGTGTATATTGATAATTAATTTAAAAATAAATCTTCTATAAAGAATAATTTAAAAAATATCTCTACTGTGAGAGTACAATTAGATGTAACATCTAATTTTTGCTTTTTTGTAGATACATTATCTTCATTCCTATACTAACAAAACTTATTCCTAAAGCTCTATAAACATAAACCTAATCTCTTATTTATTTAATAATTTAAAAGCATGTCGACTGCGTAGCCTACATCATTTAAAACCTTGTCTTTATTTGTTATTTATTCTTTCTCGACACATAATCAAGGCTGTTCCCATCAAAAGAGAACATAAATTATCTCACGCTTAGATGACGCTCTAGACCTATCACTTAAGGGCTGATGTATCAAACCAAAAGCTTTGGCTTCTAAATGTGTTTATGTAAATAAAAATATGAAAAGTTGAAAAATTCATAAGCGTCGGCCAGGACTTTAACCCGGGACCGTGGGGTACCGTCCCACTGTGCTCCGCCAACTGAGCTACCGGCGCCTGGCTACAAATGTAGATAGAATCGGCCCTTTATTTACTATCAGCAGCTCAGCAACCTTCCTGTTTAAGGGATCAACCTAAAGTATTCTGGTCCCTTACAAAGCTGGGGTGCTGCTGATACTACTCAACCCTAGATTGTAGTCTTCCTCATTCCAACCCGCAGTACAACCTAAGATTGTGACATAGCACCTATTTTTTAAACTCATCTACATCTGTAAATCGACTATTCATATTCAAGAAACTTTTGTCCCAAAATCTTGCTGAAGTAGTAAGATTTAGGTCAAAATGTTTTCACTACCGCTCCACAAAAATATGTATATGAAATATCTGTGTAGAATAAAGTCCATACCTATTTTTTGATCTGAAATTGAACATGATATGATATGTATGAGTAACTAAATACTGCTGACATTGTCATTAAGTTATTTTACACTTCGTGTTATACTACATAAAAGTAAGACAAGTGTTGAATGCGAGATTAAAATGAAACTTCATACAAAAAACGGTAGACACGCGTTCAACGCTTGTCTAACTTTTTGTGGTATAGTAGGGTCTGTGACTTTTGGAAATGTATGGAAAGGTGACAATTTTTGTTTAAGTGAAATTTCTATATGGGGCCGTGTAGAGGACCTCAATCTAAGGTTTTTGAGCCCGGTTACCAAACTCCAGCACGTAGTGGGGGGGAGGGGGGGGCGTTCAAACTTTCGCGTTACCGCGCTTCAGTAAAAAAAATATGTGGCGTTGGCTTTACATACAATTTTGATTTTGGTATCAATTTCTTATAAATCGAGGATGTACCTTTCATTTTTTGTATCAAAATACCTATATTTCTTACGAGAAATATGAAAAAAATTTAAATAAATGAAAAAAATCTGCAAAGATAAGTAATTTTTTTCATTTGACAGGCTATATCTTTAAAAATATATATGAATAAGTCATAAATAAAAAATATTATCAGTTAGTCTTATTATTAAAACTTATGAAATCACTCACAGTAATGCCAATATTCGTAGAAAAAACTCCCAAAAAAAAATAAGAACCGTGCCTACTGCAATGTGTACCCGTACGTACCTACTGCTATGTTTACCGTATAACATTTTTCATTTTCCTGAAAAAGCTTTACAGAGTCATTATTTGTAATGTCATTTATTATAATAAATAAAGTAGACGTATCTACACTAATATAATAAAGAGGAAAGTTTTGTTTTTTGTATGTATGTATGTAATCGATAAACTCCGGAACTACAGAACTAAATTAAAAAATTCTTTCACCATTAAAAAGCTACAATATTTCAGAGTAACATAAGCTACTTTATACCACGCGAAAATATCTTATTCTCACGGGAAAACGGTTAGCAGCGGGAAAACCGTTAAATTTAGCTGATATTACCCAAATTATCCAAAGCACTTGACCGATCTTCGCGAAATTCATCACTGATCTGATATTGCTAGCATATCAAAAAAGAGCATGGACTACGTTTTGTCAGAACTTGAGGATCTGGAGTACCTGATGGAGGGCACAAGGAGCACTGCTATATACTATATGAATACAAAATGGCAAGAAAGTATTTTTTATCTAGTTATTGTTATTAACTCAAGTTATTTGTTCTTGAAAGGGAGACTTTGAATAAAGTTCATCATTGCATAGATCATCATTTATTAGGCAATACCATAGGATAATAAAATCATTTTTATAACAAACTAGCGGCCCGCCCAGCGGTTTCACCCGCTGCTACTTACATGTTTTCCGTAGAAATTGGATCTTTGCCCGTAGTAAAAGTCCATTACTCCGTTCCAGCAAAGGTAAATGTGCCAGCAGAAGCGGCCCGTCATGCTGAATAACTTTTACTTTGTAGCCATAACCGTATCTCTTATAGTTTAGATGGGATGCTGGTGGTCGTCATCAGGTACTCAAGATCCTCGATGATCATGTACCAGCAGAAGTGGCCCGTCATGATAAACAACTTTTTCTATCAAGCCATGACCGTATCTCTTATAGTTTAGATGGGATGCTGGTGGTCTTCATAAGGTACTCCAGACCTTAAATGACAATGTGCCAGCAGAAGCATCCCGTCATACTAAACAACTTTTACTTTGTATCCGTTACCAAATTCATCAGATCCTCCAGACCCTCGATGACCATGTGCCAGCAGAAGCAGCCCGACGTGCTGAACAACTTTTACTTCGAAGCCTTTACCGTATTTCTTATTGTTTGGATGAGATGCTGGTCATCTACATCAAGTACTCCAGACCCTCGATGACCATGTGCCAGCAGAAGCAGACCATTATGCATAGCAAGGTCTGACAAAACGTAGTCCATGCCCTTTTTTGATATGCTAGCAATATCAGTGATGAATTTCTCGAAGATCGGTCAAGTGCTGTGGATAATTTGGGTAAAATCAGCTAAATTTAACGGTTTTCCCGCTGCTAACCGTTTTCCCGTGGGAATAAGATATTTTCGCGTACTATAAAGTAGCCTATGTTACTCTGAAATATTGTAGCTTTCTAATGGTGAAAGTATTTTTGAATTCAGTTCAGTAGTTCCGAGTTTATCGATTACATACCTACATACAAAAACAAATCTTTCCTCTTTATTATATTAGTGTAGATACGTCTACTTTATATATTATAATAAATGACATTACAAATAATAACTCTGTAACGCTTTTTCAGGAAGATGAAAATGTTATGCGGTAAACATAGCAGTAGTTCCGTACGGGTACACATTGCAGTAGGGACGGTTCTTATTTTTTTGGGAGTTTTTTTTCGAATATTGGCATTACTGTGTATGGTTTCATAAATTTAAATAATAAGACTAACGGATAATATTTTTTATTTATGACTTATTCATATATATTTTTAAAGATATAGCCTGTAAAATGAAAAAAATTACTTATCTTTGCAGATTTTTTTCATTTATTTAATTTTTTTTCATATTTCTCGTAAGAAATATAGGTATTTTGATACAAAAAATGAAAGGTACATCCTCGATTTATAAGAAATTGATACCAAATTCAAAATTATATGTAAAGTCAACGCCACATATTTTTTTTACTGAAGCGCGGTAACGCGAAAGTTTGAACGCCCCCCCCTCCCCCCCACTACGTGCTGGAGTTTGGTAACCGGGCTCAAAAACCTTAGATTGAGGTCCTCTACACGGCCCCATATCGAAATTTCACTTAAACAAAAATTGTCACCTTTCCATACATTTCCAAAAGTCACAGACCCTACTAGTAAAGCCCATAGTATTATGTAAAAAGGTTACGCTATAAATCAACTTTCGCTGTTTTAGAAGAACTTGTTTCAATTTTTTATTTTGTTTAGTGTTTGTTTTATAGTTTTGTTGTTAATAATGCTAGATTTTCAAATATGATTCGAAATAAATATTATTAAAATAGCTAAACTTGATGTTAGCTGATTGTGTAAAGTGCATAATTTGAAATATAAATCTAATTTTAATTAACATTCCGAATATATTTGTGTTTAGTTTCGATAGTACTGTCACCAGAACATCAACATACCCATATGAGGGCTCAACTTAAACTGGTTTTTGACGTTTTTCATACAGTTACTAAAAATAACCAATGTAAGTAAGTCCCTTTAATGGGTAGGTTGATATTCTGCTGTTAGTATGATTAATCTAATCTAATAAATTGGTTAAATTAAGCCAGCATCTATCTAATTTTTTTCTAAGATGATGTGTCAATAAAATTCCTATTATTTTTGTAATATCACAGATTTCCATACGCTGCAATGTTCGTGTTGTAAATAAAATTAATTATAAAGTTTATACACTCTTTTTATTTTGAGCACATGTGCACATCCTATTTAGGTTATTTTAAATTCGGTGCCATTGTGCCATAGTTATCCTGAGCTCAGTTTGATTGAACTTAAGTTGTTCTCGTGTCGCGTTTCTAAAAGTATTCTTTGTGAATCTACTTGGAAATAAGTTTCGATTTTTTGTAGTACACACAACTTTTCACTTGTACCACTGACTACCCATGTTTAGGTTTGCCAGGCGTTCGGATGAAGCCGGACATAGTCAGGAACTTGCGCAGATAAAGAATGGACCCGAATTGGCAACATTATTGTTGGCATCCTGCTCATATGTCATATGATAGAGGCAAACAACAATGTTGCCAATTCCTGGATCCCCATTCTTTATCTGCGCAAGTTATAACCACAATCACAGGGTATAATAACACGAAACAGCTAGGAAGACATTAAAACAAGTTTATTCGACTGTATAAATAAAATGTAGTTTGATACAAAATCGTAATATTATTTACCACTTTCAGTTAAATATACGTTACACGCTAACACATCAGGCAGGGTAGTAAAGGCACGTATTCATTGGGAACATTTCGGGGACAAAGTTCCGCGACATTGTATATCAACAACTTCACGCGACTATCGCGGCAACTTAATGTCTGTAGCAGGGGGACACCGATACATGTATCTGAGACATGGAAAAATAGTGTGGATGGTGTTTGTGGGTACATTTGTTGCAAAACTTTGTACAGATACAATGTTGCGGGACCTTTGTGCCCAATGAATACGCGCCTTAAATAAATATGGGTGAAACATCGTATGACATAAATTACATTTTAGCTTTGAGCACCGTCTAATACGCCCGTATGCACAAAAATAAATCTATTTTTTATTTACAAGTTAATACTACAAAAGAAAACAGACAGTATGGTAGTTACAAGTCACAGGTAGTATATTACTGATATAAGTGATACAAACACACAGTTTTTGTCATACACAACTTGAGCCAACGAATTTGGACAGAAATATTATTTTGTCATATGTATTCACTCATAGGCTACTGCAGATATAATGAAAACATGTCATTTCGGCTACTTGTTAGTGTTATTGCTAAAATATAAATGCAAAAACCTTTACTTACGTGGTAGGGTACAACATGCATTGTATTTTATACAAACATCAGCTATGGCTAGGGACTAGTATATTGATACTTATTTATTACCTATCTATTTTATGATATAACTCACAAGTGCACACGGACATAACGCAAAAAAAACCTCATTTGAATGTGGTCCTAAAAAGCTCTTGCAACAAACAGAAGGGATTTTTCTTACTTATCAAGTATAAACATCACGGTAAGATAAAATATGCAAGTACGTATATTTTTTTCAATCTAAAACATTTGTAAATATTTCAAGCAGGGTACAATTGACTTGGGTATTATTATGCGAAGAAAAACACCTGAAAAATTACAATTTTAAGAACAGGCTGTCTACCTACTCCTAAAATTATAAGAGTTCCCCTCTAGAACTTTGTTTTCTGTTACATCTTTGGCCTTTTGAGCTTGATTATGTTCTGTTAGAGGGTAAATATTCTATTAGCAGAATAAAGTTAGTACGATAGTAGTGTCGTCTTTTGTCTTTTTCATTTACATACAAAAAAGCGTTTGAGAGCGCTCTATAAACTCTCGGCAAATATGTTATTCAGTTTCATGGTCTGGTTCACCTTTAAAACATTTGCAGTTGATTTTTTAAACCCTCTCTCTAAGGACTCTACATTCACTAAAAGAACAAATTCCTTTTTAGCATGCCTGACACTTTAACAGTAAATTTTATAACATAGCTAACCGTGTGTGATACTTTTCGTGCTTTTATACATCAGTCCAAATTCATTCTTAGGGCGAAAGTAAGGCGCTTTTTAAATTCTAATTTAATATCATAGTACGTAGGTAGGCATTTTATAAGACGTATACCTTGACTACATAAGCAAATCTAATGCAGGCAGACCCACACATCTTCGATAGAAATTACTAGAAGTTTAATTGAATTTTATGCCCAGAGAAGTATGAATATTTTTTCAGTCGGTTAAGATAGAATATATTCCTTTTTTCTATTTATTGTCAAAGTTGATAGTTGTAAGACTGAACTATGGAAGTCGAGGGAAGTTAAAACAAATATTTACAATTCTTAAAGTAGTAAGGTGCGTATTTATTTGGGAACATCTCTAATATAAATATTTCGCGACATTGTTTCGCATCATCTTCACTTTTTCACGTGAAGTTTTTGCAAGGCAATGTCACGATACAAATGTTACCAAATCAATACGCGTCTATAAGTTCTTATTTATACACAAACAATGATAACTGTAATTAAACTAATCAATGTTTCTCTGCCAGGGCAGCACTAAGTCTCTGTTCATAAGATATGTGTCAACAGGCCGCCCGGAGCGGTACTCTCATATGATCAGGGTCGTCAGATACTTGGTCTTCTTCTTCAGGATGTTTTTGACGTCGTTCAGCATTTGAGTTTGGCCGTTTTTGAGGTTCTGTTCCACCGGGCTGGTGTATTTGCTCCCTAGAGAGAGCTTGGCGAAGTCTTCGTCGAGGGTGGAAGAGATGTTTGTGATTTCGTACTTGGGCAGTTTGTCGAAGAGCGTGTCTACGGTTTGGATGGATCCACGCACGGTTTCGTTGAGTTTGTTGAGTAGCTCCGTGGTCCTAATAAGTAAACACATATTAAACAAGGAAGTAAGAGGAGTATATTAAGCTAATATTCGCAAAAGGCACCTTATTTCTATAAAAAAATCTGTTTCAGAGAACATGTGGGTAAAACAGCTATGTGAGAGAGAGTTATTATCAACGACAATCACAGTCCACTCCGGAAATGGAAATATTACGAATCCTCACTAATATTTTAATGAGAATAGATTCGTTTTCTGATTGTTGTCTATCATCTATCATCTTCCTGCCCTTATCACAACCCAAATTAGTTGGGGTCGGCCCAACACGTTTCGTAAGAACACAAAATCATGTAGCAAAAGGTTTGGCAATGACCGAAGTGTAAGAAGAGCTGTCTGAAGTCAACCCTTTATTGTAGGCGGACTGGCCTCTAGTAGGTAAATGCATAAACTATTTACCTGACTTCGTCGGGGGATTGGTTCATTTTCTTCTTGGTTTTCTTGATGCCGGCGGTGCCAGGAGTCACGAATTCACCACAAACCCCTAGAAGGAACGTCTCCACGCCGATGAACTGAAAAGTAGACGAAGCCAATTAAAGTACGGCCGGTCGAATAAGCCATATTTGCCAGCTGTCAAACTCATACTAGAAGACATGTAATGTAATAATGTTCGTGCACCTCACGAACATCCGAGGTCTACACACAAACCTAGATCCGGTCCATCACCACCTGGAGACCGAGAAGCCGCACTTATTCTTCTTAACGGAGACGCAGATAGCAACACCGTTGGACGTGGCATACCTCAACTACCCTGGTTACACTCTTGAGCACAAGTTTAAGAAGCGTGCAGGGGTCTGTGTGTATGTTCGCGATGACGTTTGCTGTAAGCGTCTCCGTGGCTTTGAGAATTCAGGGTTTCCCGTGCTGTGGCTTTTGGTTGACACTGGAGTAGAGAAAACTCTCTACGCCAGTGTTTACCGTTCGCACAGCGGAGATCAGGAGACGACTAGACTCATGGAGTACCTCTCTGAGACGGCAGATACAGCAATTCAGCGATATCCAACAGCAGAGCTTGTTTTTCTGGGGGACTTCAATGCTCACCATAAAGAGTGGCTGTTCCCATACCAGAAAACTGACCATGCTGGGCGAGAGGCGCGTAAACTAGCATTGGCGCTAGATCTCACCCAGCTGGTGGAACAAGCGACGCGAATACCAGATATCACAGACCACACACCCAATTGCCTGGACCTTCTGCTGACAACTGATCCGCACAGACATTCGGTTTCGGTCTCGGCTCCGCTGGGATCATCCGACCACTGTGTGGTGAAATCCGTGTCCATCTGCTCTCCTCCGGATTACACCCTAGGGGCACGAGGAGAGTATGGCGATACGAGTCAGCAGACTGGGACGAGATGCGTGCTTTCTTTGCTTCATACCCGTGGCGGCAAATGTGTTTCTCTTCGGAAGACCCTCATACGTCGCTGATGCGATCACAGCTGTAATCCGGCAGGGAATGGAATATTTCATTCCTTTCTCCGATATCCCGCTCGGTTATAAAGCCCAACCTTGGTTCAATGCGGACTGTGCTCGAGCTGAGGCTCGTAAACAGTCCGCTTACCAAGCTTGGGTAAAAGCTCGTGATCGAAAAGTGCGAGCGAGAAGAGTGCGAGCAAAGAAGAGAGCATATAATGCCGCCGCCAGGTATAGCAAACGGGTGCTACGAAAAGCTAGGTTCGACCATATTAGCCGTATTGGGGCAAAGCTTGCATCACACCCACCGGGTAGTAAGCAGTTCTGGTCCCTTTCGAAATCAGTCGAATCCAACTTCTGCCGTCCTCACTACCTCCAATGCAGAAACCTGATGGGTCGCTTGCCCACACCGCGGCAGAGAAAGCAAATTTATTTGCCGATCTGTTTGCGAGCAACTCTCGTATAGACGCTGGCTCGAAATATCCACCCACCTTACCTCACTGTGATTCTTTGATGTCTGAGATCACAGTGCACAATAAAGAGGTCCGTAGAGCCCTTCGCAGTCTGGACGTGAACAAGGCCAGTGGTCCTGATGGCATACCAGCAAGATTGTTGAGGTATTGTGCGCCTGAGTTGTCTCCTGTACTGACACGCTTGTACCGCCTCTCTCGTGTCAAAATTGTACCAAAATCTTGGAAGCTTGCCAATGTGCAACCTGTGCCCAAGAAGGGTAGCCGTGCCGACCCTAGCAACTATCGACCGATCGCCATCACTTCCGTACTCTGTAAGGTTATGGAAAGAGTTCTGAACTGCAAACTGCTTTCGTACCTCGAAGACAATGATCTTCTCAGTGATTGTCAATATGGCTTCCGCCGAGGGCGTTCCACGGAGATCTTCTAGTGTACTTAACGCATTGCTGGGGCGAGGCCATTGAAAACCACGGCGAAGCAATAGCAGTGTCGCTGGACATTTCAAGGGCCTTCGATAGGGTGTGGCATGCGAGTCTGTTGAGCAAGCTTCCAGCGTACGGCATACCCACTGGCTTCTGTAGCTGGGTGGCTGACTTCCTGAGTGAACGGTCGATCCGAGTGGTCATAGACGGCTGCTCCTCTGACCTCAAGGCTATTGACGCCGGAGTTCCTCAGGGTCTGTACTCTCCGCGACGCTTTTCCTGCTGCACATCAATGACCTTCTATCTTCAGGAATTGTTGGGTACGCAGATGACAGTACTGTCACCGAGAAATATCTGTCCGGCGCAGGAGCCAGTGGTGATGAAATCCAAAGATTGAGAAAGGCTATGATGGAGCGTACGAGCCTGACGTTAAGTAACGTCTCCCAGTGGGGCGAAGACAATCTCGTCAGCTTCAATGCTTCAAAAACGCAGGCGTGTCTTTTCTCCGCAAACAGGAGTCCTTTCACCTTTTCTCCTACTTTTCGGGGTACATCTGTTCCAGTGACCAACACTCTTCAACTCCTTGGCATGGAGTTGTCCTCTGACCTCAACTTCGGCACCACCATCGAGTCCAAGGCTCAAATTGCAGCTAGAAAGTTGGGCGTCCTGAATAAAGTCAAGCGGTACTTCACGCCTGAACAGCTTCTAACTCTTTATAAAGCTCAAGTCCGATCTTGCATGGAGTACTGCTGTCACCTTTGGGATGGCTCGGCTAAATACCAACTTGCTGCACTGGATTCGGTGGAACGCAGAGCCAAGAGATTAATAGGCGATAAAAAACTGGTGGCGACCAAGCTTCACAGCCTGGCTCACCGCCGCAAGGTTGCTTGCCTATCGGTCTTCTACAGATTGTACTTCGGAGAGTGTGCGCGTGAGCTGCATGAGCTCATACCACCGTCTCCTTTCTTCCATCGGACATCCAGACGCACGGCCGGCTACCATCCGTTCTTAGTTGATATACCCACATTACGCACTAAGCGCTTCAAATCATCTTTCATTATGCGCACGGCTAAAGAATGGAATTCCCTGCCTGCGTCTGTATTTCCGAGTGCATATAACCTGAATCTCTTTAAGTCTAGAGTGAATAGGCATCTTCTGGGCAAGCTCGCTCCACCGTAGATCCCATCTCTGCTCTAGGGTAAGATTGGGGTCAAGAGTAAGCCCATCTTAGATAAAAAAAAAAAAAAAAAAAAAAAAAAAAAAATGTAAACAAAGAAATATATACCTTATGTCATAGCATTAACATAATTTTAACAGCTGTCAAATATGGCTTATTCAAGCGGCCGTACTTTAGTAAAGATATTATATCTCACGAGCACTGGCTGGTGTGTTCTACTCGTGAACTTTGTTCGAACATAGGTCGAAATATAAAAAGGTCTCCCCAGTCCCTACGAGTCTGCTAATGGCCGCTGACGCCTGGGTGACCAAGGTGACCATTTGTTCACTTTTCTTTCTTCTTCTCAGCATAATAATGTCCACTGTGGGACGAATGCCTCTTGATAGTTTCTCCACTCTGTTCTATTTGCGGCGGTTCTGGTCCAGGTCGGCCCTGCCGTCTTTTTGATATCGTCCGACCATCTTGCTAGTGGTCTGCCAACACGTCGACTTCCTGCACGGGGCCTCCAATGCAGCACTCTATGGCTCCACCTGTCGTCATCTCTACGACATACGTGTCCCGCCCATTGCCATTTCAGTTGCGCAACTCTTTTCCCGACATCGCATCGATCACTTTAGTGCGTTGGCGAATGAGTTCGTTCCGTACTTTGTCAAGCAGAGTGATACCGAGCATAGAGCGCTCCATGGCTCTTTGAGTTACTTTGAGGCGACGAACCATACCGGCAGTAAGCGTCCATGTTTCGCAAGCATATGTCATAACCGGAAGTACGCACTGGTTGAAAACTCGGGTTTTTAGTGTCTGTGGCAACTTAGAGCTGAAAACGACCGCTAATTTGCCGAAGACTGCCCAGGCTAGCTGTATTCGCCTGTCTATTTCCGCGTCGAGTTCATGTTCACTTACCTCTAGATAATTAGCTAAGTGTTCCAGTCGCTCTCTGAGTCCCCAGAGGTCACCTCCGGTCCCCACGAGCCTGCTGATGGCCTCTGTCGCCTGGGTGACCAGGGTGACCGCTTGTTCGCACAACCTATGCGCAGCTTCTGCGTGTCCCATAGATAGTTCCCCCACCATGCTGAGGCAGGTCGTGTATAGTTCTCGGTACGGCACTTCGGAGCTTACGAAAGCTGGAAATAAATGACAGAGGTTAAAAAAAATGCAAAAAAATTGCAAAACAATGATACAAAAAAAAATTACTTAAAGCTTAATTAGTGTGACAGATAGCTGAAATTTATAAAATACAGATTTGTTTGCATTATCCATATCATCAAAGCAACTCATAATTTTACACATAAAGGCGCGTGTTCATTTACGAATTTTCTTTCGCAACATATATCTCTCTAGTTATATAGTGCACCTAACCGGATATGTACAGTTGGCACGTGTATGACATAACCTCTCTTTCCATCATCAAAGAATACTGCTATTCTGCTATCTCCATCACATTTAGTTCCCCCACCATTCGGACCGTTCGGACGCCTTTTCTCAAGCTCCGTGTAATTTAAATATTAAAAATATTAAAAGTACAGTTTACCACTTAATTCATAGTTTTTTATCAGGCTTATTCAACAACCTATTAATTCAGTATATGTGCTATCTGGTGTCCCTTACCTAGCAATGTGCCGTTCCCATTTTAGTAATTTACTGGGAATATTCCCCGAGTAAAATACCCAGTAAATTTCTAAATTACCGGAAACTTTGGGAATATTACCCAGACATTTTTTAAATTTTTGTTTTAATTCTGACGTTGTTCTTAAGTAAACTTGTCCATAATCACAAACCTTAACTACGTTTGTGTTAAACTTTATTCATACTCTATGCCATTAATAAATATGCAAAATTTTCAAATTCGTTAGGCCTACCTTAATAATTATTCAAAATTTACGTATAATAAATGCGGTATCTTATGTTTTTGCTATTATTATTTAATAATAATAATCTGTCCCATTTTCAACGAGGCAAAAGATACTAACAGATGGCTGATTCATTCACAAAAATAAAACCTTAAAATTGGCAGTTGGCATTTTACTGAAACTTAGATTAGAAGCTGATTTGTATTCTTAGGTTTCGTCGGTTCCACCACGGTTACCAGAAGAAAGATTGTGAACTTACCGCAAAGGCGTGGCGTGGGTAGCTCTAAGCATTCCGCTTCCACTCCAGAAGACCTCCTGGGACGACGTGGGAGCTAATAGGGTTCTTGACCGGATGATGGAAGGTGGTGTCGGGTAGATCTTGCGAGGTATTAGCTGGTGTCTCAACCTGAGTCAGGAGAATGGCTGCATGCACTGCCTTCGTCACGTTTGGGCGCCCTTCTCTTCTGCGCGTGGCAGTTGCTCTACGCTTGGGCTGCGATGATTGCCAACGTCATCAATGCATCTGCGGCTCCATGGTTGAGAGCAACGGCCACCACGCCCTGAGCTGCTGTAGGTGCTCAGGGAGGCTTCCGCGTCACCACACTCTGACGATATTGTTCGGAGAGCTCTAGTAACAGCCAATATTCCCTGGTTACTAGAGGCTCCTTGAGTTGCTGGGACGGGAAAAGACCTGATGGCAGGTCTTTAGTGCCATTGAAAAAAGGCAAGTGCTTGCTGTGGGATGCCATGTGTTTGAGCACCGTAGCTGCCTCACATCTAGGTTTTTGACTGACATTCAGGAGTCGAACCTCGGGGTTAGCCAACGTAGAATAGAACGCAGTGCAGCGTACTTGAAGTCAAACTGATCGATCGAGTTCGGAACTCAGTGCTGCGGTCCCAAACAAAATCATGGATATAATTCAGAAAGCTGCTCGCTTGAAGTGGGCTTGGGCTGGCCACGTTACCCGAATGCAAAATGCATAAAGCATAAAGCCCCGAAAAAGGTGGACCGATGAAATTAACACGTATCTACAAGACTGGCGGAACCTGGCACTAAATCAAGAGGCGTGGAAAAAGCGGAGAGGTCTTTGTCGTGCAGTGGGACAGCACAGGCTTATAATAATAATAAGGAAAAATACTCGGCGTGAGCAACACTTTGTTCCAACAGCGGTGGAGACGTTAGGTTGTTGGGGCACTGAAGCCAAAGAGTTTGTATGAGAGGTTAGGCAGCGTCTGAGGGAAAACTGCGACCCTCGCGTCGGGTCACTCCTGGTGCAGAGGTTATCCAACGCAATTTAACGAGCAAACGCAGCGAGTACGATAGAGACCTTTGCGCCGGGAATGTCAAGGGACGGCCTGTTTGACTGTCAAAGTAGTTCTATGGATTCTTTTGGTTTTGTTTTTATTGCGATTATTTATTTTGTTTTTAGATCCAATTCTTGCTCGTTGAAAGGCATAAGATTATAAAAAGTATAAGATTAGACAAGATGAGACAAGATACTCTAATTTTTTTTGGAAAATACTGCTTTAAACTACCAGTAACTTTCAATTTGGGAATGTTACTAGTAACATTGAGGGGAATATTCCCGGAAATATTGGGAATTTACGACCCACACTAATATTATTGAAATGTTTAAATGTGAAGTTACTTCAACCTCTAAATTTAGTGTGTTTACAAAGACACATACTAAAATTTTGTAATATTAATGCTATTTTTCAATGTTTCTATGTTACCGGGGAATATTACTCGTGCCCGGGAAAGTTACTGGGTATATTACCAATGTTACTGGGAACGGCACATTGCTACCCTTACCATTAAAAAGTTATAAGCCAAAATTTATTCACGAACTGAAATCTTCCGAACAGTTTTAAACATTGTGAAATATTAGTGAAATTCCATCCAACTTTTATTACCGTGCCTACTTTCAGTGCTTTAAACCAGTTTCAGTGCTTATAGAACAATAAAAAACTATTTAAAACTTTCTTTCGTGATAACAAGTTATCAGTGTAATTTTAAATCTGAAAACCGTCGTAACCGTCGGTCGCGTCGCTTCGCAACGGCCGCGTCTTTTTCCCGCGCGCTCGGACTGAACTTTCAGCGCTGCAGCGCTGCGCCGCTACATCGCGCTAGACGCACTTATTTATTTTATATGAAAAAGTTAACATTGGGGAACACTGTGCAAAATGTCTCTACAGAAAAACATTTGTTTTAAATGCCGTAAAATTATTACTGGTAGACGCTTTTTATCGTGCTCAGTGTGCCTCCAAAAGTATGACTTGCTCTGTGTCAATGTCAGTGACGCACGTTACAACCTAATAGTCTCGGATCCAGACTCTAGGAAAAAATGGAAGTGCAAATTTTGTCCCCCATCTTCTTGCCCCCAATCTAAGTTACCGAAACCAAAAGTCCATCCAGCACCTTCATCATCACGGCAATCAACTGAAAATTCCCTCCATCAATCTTCACTTCCAAATAACGAAGATCGTAATAACGTGACCATCCGAAAAGGAAGAACTACTGGTCAGCTAGATGAAGAGGAACCTTGCAACAGTTCTGCCTCTGACGTAAGCTCATTAAGTGCTGAGATTCGACTACTAAAGGAGCAAATAACTTTGATGAACAG
This sequence comes from Phthorimaea operculella, assembly GCA_024500475.1. Classification (NCBI taxonomy): domain Eukaryota; kingdom Metazoa; phylum Arthropoda; class Insecta; order Lepidoptera; family Gelechiidae; genus Phthorimaea; species Phthorimaea operculella. The sequence goes on from JANFCV010000030.1 coordinate 3,008,530, forward strand.
CAATCTGATGCAAGTTATCTTCTCAGTTGATCGTGCGCATGAAAAAATCGATGAGTGTTCCACTAGACTAACTGATATTGATAAACGAATCCATAACTTGGAAGGTTGTCTTTCTAAACCGGAACCAGCTCAAACTCATGTAGCAGGTAAACAAAAACGCAAACCCCGCAAAACTAAGTCTAATAACAGCATGCCGACCAACCCCTCTGCAGCAACGCCCGCGCCTACAGAAAAAAAGGATGATGATGTGAACTCTCCGGAAATTTCAAGTCCTGAAAGTGAGATCGAGGCCGATTGTCATAGCAATGACAGAGATGACAGTGACAACGAAGGAAATTGGACTGAGTATCGGGTAGAAAAAACGTGCTCGAAACCGATTTTCCAACGTGGGACGGCTGGCCCTAACGTTACTACCCTACGTGCTGTCGAGCCAACCAAATGTATTCATCTCTGGAACATGGAATCTGGTTTGGACGAAGTGCGTTCATACTTACAATCTATATGCGGCCTAAAACCCTGCGCTGTCGAGGAACTGAAAGCTCGTGGGGCATATAAGTCTTTCAAATTGACCGTTCCTGAAGATCTATTTGGCAAATGTATGACTACCAGCTTGTGGCCTAATAACGCTCGAATTAAAGAATGGACGCCCTTTCGTTTCACCAGGCAACGCCAGCAAAATTCCTCAAATTAGTAAAATACCTGCACCTCAGAACAACTGTACTTCAAATCTCTCTGTAATTTACCAAAATGTTAGATGGCTAAAATCCAAACTGCACCATTGGAGGTCAACCATAGTACTACTTGAAGCTGATCTAGTTGCCGTGACTGAAACAAATCTAGATTCATCTGTACTGGACGCTGAATTATCGCCTGGTGGATGGAGCTTATTACGACGAGATAGATTACGTAGAGTGGGCGGCGGTGTACTACTAGCAGCAAGACCAGGCCTTCTACTACAGCGGCTTGAGGAGTTTGAGACGAGCACCGGAGAAGATCTTTGGGCTTCTTTTACATCACATAACAAAAGTTCTATGTCTGTGTAGTATACATTCCACCTAGCTCTCCAGACGCTGTCTATATGCAATGGTTTACAAAAGTAGAGTCAATAATAACTAAGCTTCATAATAATAATGTAATAATACTAGGAGATTTAAATTTAAATAGTGCCTCTCAATCGGTCACTACGTACTTTGTATTTTTCCTAACTGTTTGTGGTTTATCAGATGTTAATAATGTATTGAACAAACTTGGGCGTAAGCTTGACGTTGTTCTTGTTTCCGAGCTGTTTAACGAAACCCGTGTTACCCAAGATCAAATAGGACTAGTTCCGAGCGCAGACTCCCATCATCCTCCTTTGGATATTACAGTTCCGCTAAATAACAAAAACTGTGCTAATCGTTTGTTGCCCAGTAATATAAATTCTTCTCGTGACTGGAACTTTTCAAAGGCTAATTTTGAATTAATGTACAAACTTTTAAGTAAAGTCGATTGGGATTCTGTCATGACAGCAAAAGATGTTGATATTGCAGTTGAAGCTTTCTACAATATTATTTATGGTATATTCGACCAATGTGCGCCTAAGAAATGTCGACCAAAAGGTATTGTAAATAGCTACCCGGTATGGTTCACTTTAGACATTATTAAGGATAATGAACGTAAGAATCAACTACACCAGCAATGGAAGGCTACTAACGATTATTCTATTTACAAAAGTTTTAGCGATCTTAGGGCCGATCTTAAGTTGCGAACAGCTGATGCTTATGATTTTTATGTTCAACGTATTCAGATTAATGTAAAAAAGGACCCTAAAGAATTTTGGAAACACATGAATAACCTTAAAACTGCTGGAGGGTTTGTGTCGCGGGTATCTTACCAAGGCAAATCATTAGAGGGTTCTGAAGCTGCGAATGGTTTTGCAAGATTTTTTTCTAGTGTGTTTCTTCCTGATGATCCTACACTTAACGTTGACAGTATTAACTCAAGTGATAGTAGCAAAACTTCAAATTATATCCATGTTGGCTCAGTAACTCATTCTGACATCCGCTATGCATTGAATAAGTTGAAATCATCATGCGCAGTAGGACCAGACAATTTGCCCGCTTACGTATTGAAAGGTTGTAAAGAACATCTAATTGAACCAATACTCTACATATTTAATCTTTCTATTCAAACCTCTAAATATCCAAAACATTTTAAACTATCCTGAGTAACTCCTATACCTAAAAATAAAGACAAATCCTCCGTAGAGAACTATAGACCCATAGCCATTTTACCCGCATTTGCAAAAGTTTTGAATCAGTCTTACATAGAATTATAGTGCAGCAGGTGTCTCCTATATAAGTAATAGCCAACACGGGTTCCGATCAGGCCGATCAGTGAATTCTAATCTCCTCACTCTCGTTGATTTCATTTCATCTAACATGGATAAAGGTCATCAAGTGGACATAGTGTACTTCGACTTTACGAAAGCCTTTGACCGAGTCGACAATGACATACTTCTGAGTAAACTATGTCCCATAGGATTCACACCTTCTCTTCTAAGATTTTTTTCTGACTACCTGAGGGATCGGCAACAATATGTTCGATATGGCTGTTACGTATCTGAGACTTATCACACCCGCTCAGGAGTCAGTCAAGGCTCTATACTTGGACCACTTCTCTTTATTCTAATGATAAATGACGTGGATACAGTCCTCCAGCACTCACTTTGTCTTCTGTACGCTGATGATCTGAAGCTAGTACGCGTTATTAAAACTATTGAAGATTGTGAAGTTACAAGCTGATATTGACATAGTACAGCAGTGGAGCATCAGAAACAAACTTAACTTCAATCCTGATAAATGTTGCGTTATGTCTTACACGCGATCTGTCCAGCCTATACATAATCAGTATACCTTAAACACAAATTTAATCAATCGTGTCACCTCGGTTAAAGACCTCGGTGTCACATTTGACACTCAACTTACTTTTAACTACCATATTGCAGCCCTGGCAGTAGAATGTTTTAAAAGATTGGGCTTTGTAATCCGAAACACAAGCGATTTCTCTGACAAAGGTGCCATCCAATTACTTTATTCCGCACTTGTAAGATCTAAAATAGAAACTGCTTCTTTAATATGGGGACCTCACGAAAGTACTTACATTAACTTACTTGAAAAAGTACAAAAGGCATTCCTTCGCTCCCTTTATAAAAAGTCCTACGGATATTACCCTTTCTCTATCCTACAAAATTTCTTCAGGGTACCTTAGGTTTTAACTCCTTAGAGACCAGACGGAATTATCAGCTTATGGTCACAATATGCCGCATCTTGCGTGGCGAGAATGATTCTCCGGAGCTAGTGTCCAACACATTGTCATTTTATGTACCGGACAGATACTTGCGAGGACGCAGACATCAGTTACTGGCTCTACCAGACTGCCGCACGGTGGCGAGGCGACAGTCACCGTTGATTCGAGGTGTCGGGCTCGTTAGACAGTTCGTAAATATGAACTCAGAAGTGGATCTATTTGCAGATAGCTTGTCGCTTCTGAGTAGAAAATGCCTAGAGTTTTGCGAATCTCTATAAGTGTAATATAATCTCATTTACCTACTATGTAAAATTGATCTCATTTATATTTATAACTATGTTTTTAAAGTTGTGTATATTTTATGTTAGATTTAAGTATTTTGTTTTCCTTTTAATGTTTATGTTATGTTCCTTGTTCAGTATTTTTAGGTTTAACCTGTTCACTGTACATTGTATTAATAAATAAATAAATAAATAAATAAATAAATTTATATTTCTCCTACATTTGACGTAAGTATCTATAGAAACTCAAGCTTACGCTCGGAATAATTACTCAGGGCGATACGCGCACTCTATAGCTTGCTTATGTATACTCATCACTACACTTTATACCTAAATGACCGAAATTTATGTATAAAACTCACCGATAATCCTAGAGGGCAACGGCGCCGATATGCTAACCCTCTCCTTTTCACTGAACCTCTCCTTGCAAATCCTCATCGCATTCCCGAACGCGTCCACACATATCTTCAGCTCCTCATACTGTCGTCGTCTCGCTTCCTCGGGCCGGGTGTCGGAGCATTCGATGCAGAGCGCTATAGCGGAGCAAAGACCGTCTTTCAAGCGGAGGAAAGCGAGGTCCTTTTCGAAGGTTTTCTTCTTGTAGTCGGGGTCTTGGGTTTGAGGGGGGTCCCAGTTTAGGATGGCGTTTAGGTCGCGGTTGTCACTGCGGGTAAAAAAAAATGTAAGTATTGGCTAACGTTTTTTTTCTGGGTCACCTATTTTGTTAATACTTATGAACACTGAAAAACTTGGAAAAACTAAGAACATGCAAGTGATTCAATCAATATAAAGTAAGTGAAGTCGCTTTTTACGTTTCTTTGTCTGTGTGTCGTGGAATTTGCTAACTTCTAAACCACGCAACGGATTTTGACGCGGTTTTTTGGAATATATAGTGTGATTCAAACGAAAGGTTTATGCGTAGACATGCCGGAAAATGAGTTGCAGCGGGTGAAAGCGTTCTAACGAGCCGCTAATTGCTACTAAAATAAGAAAGAACTCCAATGGAAATTGCTGATCATTTTCGATTATTAATCATTATATCAACATCTATATCTATTTTATAAATGGGTCACTTTTTAATATTTTTTTATTTCACTTCATCGGTAAAACTGTTGTTGTTTCTCAACATCATCCTATTTCCCTTTTTACGGTACCGTTCAATTGCAAATAATAAAATAAAAATAAAACATTCATCCCTTATTTTGTGATAGTGTGTTCAAAGTTATATTGTATTTTTCATTTATTTAGCCTACAGCAATAATGATAATTAACAAATGATTTTGGGATAACACACTGACAGTCACGCTACTACTCACGTGGGGTAGGCAGGCGGTTGCGGCGGCGCGTGGAAGGACTGTGGCGGCCCCGCTAACAAGGCATGTAGGGCTCTCTCCCTAGCCGTGAGCGCGCACCAGGTACACGAGGACAGTCACGCTACTACTCACGTGGGGTAGGCAGGCGGTTGCGGCGGCGCGTGGAAGGGCTGCGGCGGCCCCGCTAACAAGGCATGTAGGGCTCTCTCCCTAGCCGTGAGGGCGCACCAGGTACAAGATGACAGTCTCAGTCACGCTACTACTCACGTGGGGTAGGCAGGCGGTTGCGGCGGCGCGTGGAAGGGCTGCGGCGGTCCCGCTAACAGTGCATGTAGGGCCCTCTCCCTAGCCGTGAGGGCGCACCAGGTACACGAAGACAGTCTGTTTCCCCACGCGACTAGCTCCACGAGCTTCTCGAACGTGCCGTATTTGTAGGCGTAGGTTAGGTGTTCTACGCTCTGGAATTGGAAATTAAGCATTAAGAACGGAGGCACAAAGTAAGTATTGGCTGGCGCCAATCAAATAAATTCTCTATTTTGTGATGGAGGGAACCATGGACGTATAAAAGGGCGGACAGAGTCGCGCTAATAAAACCTCTGTGTAGCCCCAAGTCAGCCAGTTGGCTGTACGTACAAGAACGCACGCACACATTCACACCAAACCCAGCCATTCCGAACGCAAACGTCAGCCTATCCTACCGATTTTTGCAAAATAAACAAAAACAAAACATCATGTCGTGCGTTGTAAAAATTTGAAAAAACAGCAGAGATCAAAGGAATAAAAGTTCGGGAATCACGTTTCACAGGTAAATTAATAATTTGATTACTCATTTTCATGTTTTAAATTATTTAAATTAGCCTCCAACTGAGGGCTGGTGTTGCCATTATTCACGTTATAAATTTCCCTAAAGTATAGGTAATTATTGGGTGGGTGGGTTCAAAAAATTCGGTTTCACCACATCTTAAAATTAGAAAACGAGACAAGAATTTCTCAAAGCAAAAGAACGTATTATAAAAACTTACTCAACATATGGGATGTAAGTCGTAAATAGAACAATTCAATATAATCGTATTAAAAAGTGTGTTTTATTGGTAAAAAGAATCCTAACATGGCAACCCTAATTCACTCACACAAGTTTATCCGCCGCCATTACGGTTATTCAGTTTTGACATAACTAGCATTCTGTCCGCCCTTTTATACGTCCATGGAGGGAACTAAATAGTATAGTCAGAAATTTGTTTACTCAACATATGCTTTAGCAATTTCATTGATCTCTACAGCAAGATGTTTAAGTCCTATATTATACCGGGAGCAACAAAAAGGGTATAACAAGCCGAAAGGAGCTTGAGCTTAAGCTTCCTTTCTTTTTTTTTGTTCTCAAAATACCAATCAGTTGATTATTTTTCATATTTCGACCCATGTTCAATGGCAAAAGTTTTCATGAGTACCTTGACCTCCTTTCGGCTTGTTATTCTGTTTTTGTTACTTCCTGTATTTAACAACAAATGCACAAACAGTTTAAACTTAAACAATAGGGGACCTTATCACTTTACGAATTGTCTAGTACGCCAGCCAGATGCAGAAATAAAAGTAAATGAATCAGTGGCTTAAAATCTGTGCACAAAACGATTTTACGACTTACATCTTTCGCGTGGTGTTGATGATTGGTGCCAACTAAAATGAAGCGAGTCCATGGCACAAAACTGTGCTTAAAACCACTTACATCTTTCGCGTGGTGTTGATGGAAGGCCCTGGTGTCCGCTAGCAGCTGCAGAGCCCTACTGTGAGCGCAGGCGGGCTGCAGGCGCGCGGCGTGCAGCCAGCCCAGCGAGACCAGCTGGATGTGCTTCACTTCCAAACGCATGTAGATCGTGTCCGCTGCCAATGCGTTACCTGTGGAAAAACAGACAACATGTGCATTGGTGTCGTTTGATTTTGGGGTCATACGAAACTTTAAGAAGGGGTTTTAACGTAAATTCTACTATTAACTATTAGAAACTTTGTCCCGCAACATTGTATAAATAAATACGTCTTCATTGGGAACATTTTTTGGGAAACTTTTGTGTAAAAGGTGTAAAAAAAGCAACTGCATATATTTTAAGGGGTGAACCAGTCTATAAAACTGAACACCCAAGGAGCATCTCATATCATCTGTATATCCAATGTCGCGCGACTTGGTCCCCGAGATGTTCCCAATAAATACCCACCTTTAACCATCGTTTCGTCACAATCCTCTTGCTCCCGAAGGGCGGTTACTCACACTTCAGCCTTCTACACACATCTCTTGCCCCTTAAGGGTGAGAATCCACCAGAGCTGTGCGAGGTAGCGAGGCGGTGTACGAGGAAAAAATCCACCAATAGAATCACTTGGTGGATTTTTTCCTCGTACAGTGCCTCGCTACCTCGCACAGCTCTGGTGATTCTCACCCTAAGAGGCCTCTCACTGTCACTCGCCAACCCACCACTCTCTCTCAAAGTTCCATAAAAATCGCTCACTTACCAATGACGTGATAAAGCGCGACTAGAAGCAGCTTTGCGTGGAAGTTTGAAGGAGAACGTTGCAGTACCAATTCTAGAAGACAGAGCGCCTCAATCACTGGGGCGGCGTTCTGCTGTTCTAACGCTAAAACAATGAAAGATATGATATTTAGTTTTAGGAATTTTGGCGCGTATATGGGCTAGAAGACTAGTAAAGTTGAGTAAGTATGCACGTGGGGTAGTCAACACCACACATTTATTTTATTGAATTGAATAGAAAACACATTCAAAATCAAACTTTGATGACTGGTCAATTATAATTCTATTTTTAAGCTTACAAAGCAAACCTTCCTTTTAACAAAAACGGAAGAACAAACATTAAATTAAACTCTTTTTCTGAGACATGTTTATGGACTCATGAATCTTTCAATAAGCATTGGGGTGTCACATGCCTACTTATGGGTTAAATTTAAGAGCCAAAGGCATTTAGGAAATACGCATAGAATGTACAATAAATAGGAAACTTGAGTTGAAAACTTACCAGCATAGAAATAGTGGTGTGCGGCAAGTATCCCATAGCCGTCGGCCGAGCAGAACTCAGTCAGTGTGGCTGTAACTAGCCCTTTCTCGAGGCAACGCAGGTAGTTGCGTCGCAGTGACGCGGCGAGCGCGAGGCACGCCTCCGCGGACATCGGCGGCGCTGTGAGCCGCCAGGCCGACATGCAAGACAGGTGCCGCTGAATGTCGTCCACCTACGAGACACATGCAAGGTTATAGTCCATTCGCAATCATAGTATCTTAAAATTACATGATTAGCCCAAGCAATACTTAGATACTACGTGACCAGCGCAACTTGGCCTCCTGCTTAGGTTGGAATGATTTTTAATGTACTTTAGTGCTTGGGCACAGTGGTGGGTTTGGAATGGATATTTTTAACTACAAATGAAACAGGACGCTGAACAGGACGCAAGCCAGTATTTCGCCAGATTTCGCAAGTTTTAGAGTGATTCAGAGATTTAGAGAGATCTGTATTTTAAAAATATAAATATTATGCAAAATTCGCTGCCATATTTATTAAGAAGTTTTTTACCAATTTCATGTAATAATAAGATTTAGAATTTGTGCTTGACAAAGTGTGTAAGTAAGATTACAATTTACCACCTATTTCCTATTTCAATAAGGTACATAACTAACTAGCCATTTAATTTATGCTGTTGAGATGTTGCTAGAAACAGAATTAGTGTTTTGTTTAGAGATTAGATACACTTTAGGCAAAAGTAGAAAAACAATAAGCAAAAACACTTTGAATAGACGTGGATTAGTGGAGCAAAAAAATTTAAAACAAAAAGTAAAGTTATACTCACTGTTTCAGGTTCACTGTTCTCATCAAAGCCAAGACAAGTCAGGAAATCCCGGCAATGTTCCTCTCTTTCCTTCTGAGGGATCATCGGGAAGTAAGGTCGCAAGTCAGGCACCGCACAGGGCTTGTGTGCGAACACCCTTAAATACTGCAGCAGGAGAGCTATTCCACTACCAAGTAGCGCCGTAGGGTCACCATCAACTGACAAACGCTTGTACAATTCTAGCCTAGCTAGGTACGGCCCTCGCAAAGGCTTCCCTGCAGGCATACTTTCAACAATTTGACAAATAAACTCATGGCATTTCTCCGCAGTGTCATCCGTACCCTCTTCGTTGGATCCTTGCTTCATCAGATTGAAGACAGAGTCGAAATAGGGCAAGTAATAATCCCATCTATCTTGGTTTTCCCAAAGTAGCTCTTTGCAGATTAAATTCAGTCTCCTCCAGTGGCCTAGTTTCTTCAGATATGGTATACAAGCTTGAGCGGTTGACCCGGGCACAAGTGCGGAATATAATGGCCCTTCAATGAATTTAAGGATATCTTCCCACTTCTCTTGTAGTTCTAAAATCATGATATACAATCTAACTTCTTGTTCTGCCTCCATTTTATTTTCCGCAATAAAATTGTCGACCATTCTTTGAGCTAGAGTCAGGAGGATGTTCTTTTTCGTACTGTCATCAGATGTTTTAGCCTGTAGATAAGATTTACATTCAGATATTTGATAACACAAAATTTTATAGGTACAACCTGATTGAAAATACTGTTTTTGTTGTCTACCTTTATTATAGTCAATGAATGCTCCTTTATAGAGAACATGGGGCGGACCAGGTTTCTTTTTATTTCGGAAATAAGTTCTAGGACACTGACATTCAAGAAAACATATCTAAGGCAACTTAGAGGCTTATACAAATATTGGCAGGAATATTTTTATTTTTATAGTAAATATATGAAGGTAAAATAAAGATCTCACCTGCAAAACAATGCTCATGACCGCCCAGAAATAATACGGGTTTTTGGGTGCAAACTTGTACAGTGCCATAGCAGCCCGTTGCTGGGAACGGTAGTCCCCAATCCTCACGTACGACATGAAGAGATGGGAATGGAGCTCCTCCGAGGTAGGGTCTGCTTTCACTGCAGCTTCATAGAGGGCACACACTTTGTGTACTACAAGAAAATTTATTGCTAATTGATGAAGTTGTCCGAAAGTTTAGCATGGCTGGTTTTTATCAGTTAGTTCTTTATGATTTAATCTGTTTAAAGCTAAAGCAATAACTACAGGTGTCTATTGCAATTGAGCGATAATTTAATTTGTAACTCTAAAAGTAGTGATAGGTAGACTTGTCCTCACTGAAATCCAATCAGAAACTAGACGATAAAATACTTACATTGCTGGGACTCCCTATAGGTTATCGTCATAGCCTGAAGGGTGGTATCATCACACGGTTGCTCCTTCGCTAGGGCATCCAGAAAGTTGAGAGCTTCCGGGGCTTTTCCTAACCTAAAAAGCGCTAAGGCCTTCAGCGCTCGCGCCGCTTGCAGGGTAGGAGTCTTCTTGAGCACTTTCTCCGCCTCCTGCAGCGCCTTCTTATTGTTCCCATTGTCTAGCCAGTCTGCAAAATCCATACCTCAACATAATAACACTGAAAAAGATCCACAATCCAAGGGAGGTCGTCGGGCACACAGAACACAGTTTTACAAAGTCCATACCGTAAATTGGCCGCAATCGTCGCTCCACAATACCGTCGTTCATATGCTGAGGCCGCACCGCCATTTTTCATTTAGCGAAAGCCTTTTTTCCGAAAATAAAATCGTTTTTCGAGACTTTTTTGGTTTTCAGCAGCACGTTTGTTTTGCGAGATTTTTTTTTTTTTTTTTTTTTAATTGTGGCATCACATCTCGTGATTCGAGACGTATTTCGCCAATGACGATGTAGACTCGATCTTATCACTCGAGGAGGTTGTTCGGTGAAATAATTTTGAATTTGTGAGAGGAGTAGACAGGAACATCTAAAACAAATAACATTTAGTGTAGGACGGCACAAACAACACAGACAACACAATGTTTAAGTACTTATTAATGGTAAAGGAGGAAAGTTAGACATGAACGGAATAGAGGAATGTAAAAATGCATAATACAGAGATGTCTAAAGAAGGGGGTATATAAATATCATAGTTTGATATCATGGCATTGAATATATTTAATCAAATAATTACCAGAGGGAGAGTCCATGTAACAAAGTAAAGATTGAAGATTAATAGGTCGCGGAATATTACGAGGGAGAATATCATACAGAGAAAAAGAATACTTCGAGCAGTTGAAAAAAATATGGTCTGGAGTACCTTCCTCGAGACCACACTCACAAAGAGAGTGATCCCGCACCCTAATTTTGGAAAGGAAAACTGGCGTACAGGCATGTCCTAAACGCAAACGACAAATTGTAGACGTGGCTTGCTTACTGCACGATCTAAAACGGGAGAACCAGGGTTTAAAGGGAATAATAGGTTGTATATTGCCATAATAGCGTCCTTTCAATAATCTTGAGGCGTTCCATTGTTCCTGCCAAGATTCTCTCAGATGAGATCGAGCAGCTTGCAGTAGGTCAGAGGAAAAAGCATTGTTGTGGTCCGAAGAACCCATTTGTATTGCATCTTTTGCCCATGAGTCAACCCTTTCATTTCCTTCTATTCCAGTATGACTCGGGATCCAGGCGAGTACAACTTCCAAATTATTTTTTTCACAATCACACAGCAGTTGTTTTATTTTCAAGATTAATGGTCCATTTTTTGATTTAAATTGGTTACTACATATGGATTGCAAACAGCTTTTACAATCAGAAAAAATTATAGATTTTTTAATACTATGTGAATAAATGAAAGAGATGGCTTCAAACAACGCCACGGATTCACCTGTAAAAACGGAAAATAGAGATGGGCTTTTGAAACTTAAAAGGACATTGAATTTTGGGATCCAAACTGCTGAACCTACATTACCATCATTCGACAGTTTGGATGCATCGGTAAAGATGGGTAACCAATCTTTCCAATCTTCTAAAAGTTGATTAAATTTGAGGTTGGCATATGGTTCGTCCTTGGCTATACCGAAATCAAGAATAACCTGCGGTGAGTGAATTAAGGCATCATAACTGGTTTCAAAAAGTGGATTAATGGAAGATTGATACTGGGAATACGGAAGGTCCTTCAATTTTAAATAACTTTTAACAATTCTTGGGGGATCTTTATGGGTCCAATATCGATTTGTCTCAATTTCATGGGAAAGTGCCTCAAGACGTGGGAGAACGGGGTGGCAACTTAAAGAAGAGGCCTTAAAAATATAACGGTCAGCCAAATATTGTCTCCGCAGGAAAAGTGGTGGGTCTAAACATTCAACCTGCATGGCGTTTTTGGGAGAGGATTTCATAGCACCCAGAATAATTCTTAAACACTTCGCCTGAATAAGGTCAATTTTTTTTAATGCCATTTTACTGCAGGGTTCTAAAATAATAGATCCGTAATCAATTTGACTTCGGACTAGCGCGTTGTAAATAAGTTTTTGACAGTACGGATGAGACCCCCACCAAACGCCAGAAAGTGCACGCATGACATTTATTCCTTTCTCACATTTATTAATAACATAATTTAAATGATCTACACCAGACAATCTGTTATCAAGGATAACGCCAAGGAATTTTACAAAGTCGGAAACAGGTATGGCTTGATCTTCATATATGATGGTGACAGGTGGAATGGCTCTTCTTCTTGTGAAGACAACAACATTGCTCTTAGTTGGGGAAAGTGTAAGACCATGGTCATCTAGCCATACCTTTAAGTAGCATAAGGCTTCATTCAAACGCGCAGAAGAAGAGTCAATGGACTTAGAGGAGTGAAATAAGACTATATCGTCAGCGTATTGAAGTATGTCACAGAAAGGGGAAACAGACAGATGGAGGTCGAAAGTATAAATACTATAAAGAAGTGGGCTGAGTACAGAGCCTTGCGGAATCCCATGCCATAGGGTCCTTGGCTGAAGAAAGGAGCAACCAGAACGGATCTTAATTGTCCTGCCCATAAACATTCTGCATATAAAATGGACAATCCTGGGAGGAATGCTCAGCTGTAGCATTTTTGCTCTGAGCATCGGCAGGAGGACGCTATCATAAGCCGCAGAAATGTCTAAAAAGCATCCAACAAGATTTTCATTTTTCGATTGACTTAGACGTATTTCAGATGTAAGGATACTTAAATTGTCCATGGTGCTCTTGCCTTTGCGGAAGCCAAATTGCGTGTCAGCAAGTATCCTTCGGTTCTCCATAAGCCACTCTAATCTGTTTTTTATAAGGTGTTCAAGAATTTTCCCTATGGTTGATGAAAGAGCTATAGGCCGATATGAGGTAGCAACATTAGGATTTTTATTAGGCTTTAAGATAGGGATAATGATCTGGACTTTCCATGAATCCGGAATTTCGCCGGAGGTAAAAAAGCTATTCAAAATATTTAAAAGGAAATTTCGACTATACAAGCTTAGTTTGACAATAAAACAATAAGGTATACCGTCCTCACCCGGAGAAGTGTTTCGTAACCCATCTAAAACAATACTGAGCTCTGCCATTGAAAAAGGTTGATCAAAATTGTCACATGTGGCAGAAGGTGGGGAAAAGTTTATACAAGATTCCTCAGGAACATACTGGGGTGCAAGTTTATCTGCAAAGTCTTCCAGCCACGAAGAGGAATCAAAAGAGGATAAAGAGTCAGGTCTGAGGGACCCTCTAAAACGTTTAATATTTCGCCAAACTAGCGATGGCGGGGTCTTAGGCGACAAACTCGCGCAAAAACCCCTCCACCCCTTCTTTTTTCTTTTGGATAAAAAGCGTTTAACGCGTGCCGATATTTTTTGGAAGGAAATAAAATCCTGTGTGGTACCTGATTCATTATATAGAAGCTCTGCGTTATCTCTATCTCTGAGCATAGCCGTACATTCCGAATCCCACCACGGAGGGGAAGAGATGTTAGGGTTAAGAGGTTTCTTTTTAGGGATGTACAAGTCAGCGGCCTCAAACATGACATCAACAAAAAGGGAATATGCTAGATTTGGATTGCTGATGTGACTAGGATCAGTGTTTTTTAATCTATTTTCTACATAGGACGAAAATTTTGTCCAATCAGCGTCTTGAATTTTATATTTTAGTAGAGGGTCAGGGCGCGTAAGAGGAAGAACAGATAACGGCTTTGAAATTATTATAGGGAAGTGGTCACTTCCATGAGATTGACTCAGAATTCTCCAGGAGAGGAGGGAAGAAAGGTTAGGAGAACAGGCTGTCAAATCAACAACTGACTGGGGGTTTTGGCCAGGATAAACTCGTTTTGTAGGAGAACCGTCATTTATAACACAGACATTGATGTCATCGAATAAGTCAATAAGAAAGGAGGAGAATGGATCGCAGTGATGAGAACCCCAAGAAGTATGGTGACAGTTAAAATCCCCAAGAATAACTAAGGGTGGTGGAACAGAAAATAAAATTGTTGAGAGATCAGGAATGAGATTAGTGTTAGGGTGAGGAATGTAAAGAGAAATGAAATTGATGTCCATAATCTTTGCAGCGACTGCATTAATTTCGGTTGAATGAGGAGGGAGATTAATTTCGGAAAATGGAAAACATCTTTTGATCAACAGAGCACATCCCGCGCGACCGTCATCACGGTCATCACGGAGGCATGAGAAGCCAGAGACCCTGAAACGGGAATCCGGTCTAAGCCATGTCTCCGAGATGGCCGCCACGGACACAGAATGTCTATTAATCAAATTGATGAGATCTGCTTTTTTAGGGCTAATGCTTCTGCTGTTCCACTGGAGGAAGTGGGTCAGAGCTGGAGGAGCCATTGATGACAGAGCACTGTTCAGCGAGTTTAATCAAAGTGGGGGCAACGTCGTTCGGTAGAACATCACTCCATTTGGATATGATGTTGGTGAGAAGTTTGAAAAGGAGTTCAAATAGGTCTTCGTTAGGGGCAATTCTATCTGGCCTCTGAGAGGGCTCAGTGAGGGCACATCCATTGTGTAGCTGAGATGAAGGGTTGTAGATGATATTATTTAGGCTAAGGCGATCATACCCTTGAACCAGGGGAGATCGAGCTCGGGGTGTTGTAAATACGGTCTTCCGATAAGAGGAAGATTTGGGGGTAGAGTTTAATGGAGTGAGAGGGGAAAAGGGAGGAGCCGAGGGGGAAGATTGAGATTGTGACTCACGTACCGATACTGGAGAAAACAAAGTCTTAGCAAGTTCGGAATATTGTCTGCGTGAAGCGGGGAATCGAGCAGAAGCTTCAGCGTAAGAAACGCTGTGTTCGGACATAACAAGTTTAATAGATTTTTGACGCGAGAATTCAGGGCAGCAGCGGTCAGTAGCAAAATGCCTACCTGAGCAAAATAAGCATGTAGCATTTTCGGGAGCAACATTACAGCTAGCACCTGGGTGCTTTTGGGTGCATCTATAGCAGCGGGCATCAGAGCGGCATTGTTTTTCAATGTGGCCGAAGCGTAAGCATTTGTGACATTGGATAGTAGGCAGCTGATAAATCTCCACGGGTAATGATGTGTAAAATGCATAGACCTTTTGGGGTAGGATTTGACCTTCGAAAGTCAAAACCACAGATTGGGTTGGAACCCATGAGGGAGAGCCATCATCTTTGTATACTTTCCTTTGGAGACGTCGGGCTTTTAGGATTTTACCTTGGCCTTCTTTGCATTCTGTGGCATCGACAAATTCTTCCATGGACCATTCAATGGGAACCCCACGAACCAAGCCCATTCTGGAAATGTGGTAAGAGGGAACCGAAGCAACCAGTTTGTGTCCACCAAGAGCAGGGTTTGATATAAAGTTGTTAGCGTCATCAGCAGTTTTAAACTCTACAGACACTTTGTTGCGTCCCAGTGATTTAATGCCGTCTCGGACAACATTCTGGATCTTGTTTTTGACAAGTATGAGACCTACCTTGATAGGGCGGAGTGAGAGACCTGAGTTTGACAACTCTTCACGCGCCAAATGTACAATAAAAGGGCCCTTGTCTTCCTTTCCATAAGTGCGAGACGAACTCTCCAGTAATGATGGGTGTGTATACAAATGAGAAATTGAGGCTGATGCATTCTCGATGTTTTCTATCTTCTTTTTTGTCTGAAATTCGTCCTCGTTTGGTGTCAATTTGCGTGAAGCATTCAAACGCTTTCTTTCGGAATGATCGGGATTGTCTAGCTCCATTTCCTCAAACGTATGCACTCTTTGTTCTACCGACAACGTGCCCCCAGGGTCTGGGGGCTTATCCTTTTCGCCTCCGTCCATAATTCAAATGACCTTTTGGTCAGACAGAAAGTAGGATAGTTTTCACAACTTACCAAATTAAAAAACCTCCACCAGCTACTTAAAAAGCAGGGAAATTTGGGAATAGGAAAAATAACCTAAAAACTCGAACTAATTATTATTTATTTATTAATATGGACTTCTACACAATTAAGGTAATTCTGCCAGTGTCAGTATAATAAGATTCCAGCGCTGCTGCGCCGGACGGTTGGTGGCTCCAGCAGAATGATGATAGTGTCTTCTGCAGGCACCAGGGACGTCCTCTTGATATCATCCGGAAATGTAGAGTAAGTTCTTCAATTTCAAGTTCTTCGTTCCATGTTTACATTGGGCACTTGACTGATTAAATTACTATCAAAAATAAGCAGTGAAAATACAAATAAACTTGAAATAAAAAATTTAAAATTGAAAAATACGTCTGCCATTGACGGGTGAAACAAAAGAAGTCAACTCGAACTAACTCACTCAGCGTGCCTCGATCAAGTCCTTTTGCGAGATTGTCTATGGTTTTGAAAATGACATTGACGTTTGATCGGTGTTGCCATTTATGACTAAAAATTTTGTATTTGCTAGCGCCATCTACATTGATGTGTTGTAAATGCAAGTGCATACACAATTTTGTAGATGGCGCTAAACAAAAATTAGTTCTCTAATATCGCAATAGATGTCGCTGTAGTGTTTTTTCGTAAAGTTCTCATAGATGTCGCTATCAGCGCTGAAAATTTCGATGTTTGCGCGTAGGGGAGGCGTAGGGGCAATGTGTAGAGGATTTCAAGATTTTTTAGTAAATTCTTCTCTTGTTTAAATAGTTTTTAATTTAAAACATAAATATAATTTACAAAGGTTGCCTTAATCTAAACCTTATTATTAAAATCAAGAATCAGATCATCATATATCTCACTGGAACTCATTCATGCACACTTTAAAAATATCACTAAAAACGGCAGTGGTAGGTAGAGTTTCATAGGTAAAGAAATCTAAAGTAGTTAGGTAGTAGGACTGAACAAGCATTTTATGGCTCATATCGTAAACTTATAAGAGATTAAATCAGCCGAAGGTTTTCACATTCATCACATCAGTTTGGCATTTAATAAACTAAAAAGAATCACTTGGCTCTAAGATCTACAGTTTCAAATCCCGATTCTGGGATACCTTTCGAGGGTGTCAGCTCTGGCGGGATTTCTCTGGACAGCGACGCTCGTTTATGTCTCGGGGGAGGGACGGGAGCCGGGGGTTGGGACTTGGACTTAAGCAGGCTCTTGATCCGCATGCCTCCTCGGTAGTAGTACAGGTAAATGCCGGCAAGGATCGCAACCGTGATGAGTAGAGCCACCAGCGCGATGACAAGCCCATACCACGAGCTGCTGGTAGATTCTTCCGGCGTCGGTACAGTAGGTCTCCTGTTGGGCGGCACGTACGGGGGTCTCGGCCTTCTTGTCGTGGTGGCGAATTTGTCTCCAATAGCGATGTCGGCACAAGCCCTGAATTCCTCCTGAGGCCCGCAGCCGACCGCTCCTGTGCCGTTCTCGCACGTTCCCCAGTTGTTCCCGGCGATGTACCTCCATTGTAACACACAGTGCGCACATTCAAAGTCTTCCGGCAATCTGTATTTCATCTCGTAGACTTTATTGCCATCTCTAGGGTAGAACTTCGTCCCGTCTCTGCCGTCGATCTTCAGAACGTGTTTGTCTAAGCAATCTTGGGTGGTTCCTCGGGGTTCATCGCAGACTCTGAACTCGAAGAATCCGTTGTGGTTGGCTGTGAGGTCGACTTTGATGGTGATGGGGTCTTTGGGCGCGTACCGGCGCACGATGACGCCCTTGCCGAAGCGTCCGCCGAGCTCGTGCGCGCGCGGTGTCGGGGCGTCCCAGGCGTCGCCGCAGACTCCGCACTTGCCGTCGTTCTTGTTCCACTGTCGGGAGAAGCCCCCGCAGTACAGCTCGTGGTCGTTGTAGTTGTGCGGGGTGTCGAAGCCGTAGCGCCAGGCGGAGGCCCGCGACGGAGGCTCGATCAGCCGCCCGTGACCGCTGGCGCCCTCGTAGAACGCCGCCAGCACCGCTAAGCACCAGAGTACCTGAAAAGAATAGAAAATAATCTATGAATGACGGAACACTTAGTTAAGTCCAAACTAACTTTCTCATCAGCACCTATCCATCAGACAGGGTCTAATAAAATCGAAAGTGGTTTTAATCGTTATTATATTGGCTGTAAAACGGAGATGTAATAGGTATTATCATTTTTATTACTCATACATTAGACCCCAAGATTAGACCCTATGACATCTTAACGGGTTGATAGCCATATAACATCCTAAAGCCGGGATATTTATAGAACAACTTTCTTCAAAGTATTGATCGTATCGTAACAAGCAGCTATGCTAATAGGTACTTCATTTCAGTACGTTTTTCACCTTGACCTGTAAAAACAAAACAGAGTATTGCTCTGACCGTAACTAAATACCTCTACAAACTCTCATTTATTTTATCCACATGTTTAAACAGACTTTTGTCCTAACATATTTAAGGGGAAAACTATTGTCTAATAGGTACTATGAGTACCAACCTATAGACTTTTCACGCTCTCAAAATAATTTTGAAACAATGCCCATGCTATTTGTATTGAATATTGACAAAAACGTTATCGAAATGTGACCAAACATTCTATTATTCTTCAGATCCATGAGTTCTATTGACCAATACTTCATGGTATTTAAAGGTTACTCGATAAGGAACGCCCGTAGTTCGCAAAACACGAAACTCGGTCAGCGCGATTAGAAATGCCTCGTTAGCTACAGCAAACACTTAAATTGTCAAAAATGGACAGTAAATCAGATGCTAAAATGTTATTTTTTTTTTTTTTTTAATCTATGATGGGCTTACTCTTGACCCCAATCTTACCCTAGAGCAGAGATGGGATCTACGGTGGAGCGAGCTTGCCCAGAAGATGCCTATTCACTCTAGACTTAAAGAGATTCAGGTTATATGCACTCGGAAATACAGACGCAGGCAGGGAATTCCATTCTTTAGCAGTGCGCATAATGAAAGATAATTTGAAGCGCTTAGTGCGTAATGTGGGTATATCAACTAAGAACGGATGGTAGCCGGCCGTGCGTCTGGATGTCCGATGGAAGAAAGGAGACGGTGGTATGAGCTCATGCAGCTCACGCGCACACTCTCCGAAGTACAATCTGTAGAAGACCGATAGGCAAGCAACCTTGCGGCGGTGAGCCAGGCTGTGAAGCTTGGTCGCCACCAGTTTTTTATCACCTATTAATCTCTTGGCTCTGCGTTCCACCGAATCCAGTGCAGCAAGTTGGTATTTAGCCGAGCCATCCCAAAGGTGACAGCAGTACTCCATGCAAGATCGGACTTGAGCTTTATAAAGAGTTAGAAGCTGTTCAGGCGTGAAGTACCGCTTGACTTTATTCAGGACGCCCAACTTTCTAGCTGCAATTTGAGCCTTGGACTCGATGGTGGTGCCGAAGTTGAGGTCAGAGGAAAGCTCCATGCCAAGGAGTTGAAGAGTGTTGGTCACTGGAACAGATGTACCCCGAAAAGTAGGAGAAAAGGTGAAAGGACTCCTTTTGCGGAGAAAAGACACGCCTGCGTTTTTGAAGCATTGAAGCTGACGAGATTGTCATCGCCCCACTGGGAGACGTTACTTAACGTCAGGCTCGTACGCTCAATCATAGCCTTTCTCAATCTTTGGATTTCATCACCACTGGCTCCTGCGCCGGACAGATATTTCTCGGTGTCAGTACTGTCATCTGCGTACCCAACAATTCCTGAAGATAGAAGGTCATTGATGTGCAGCAGGAAAAGCGTCGCGGAGTACAGACCCTGAGGAACTCCGGCGTCAATAGCCTTGAGGTCAGAGGAGCAGCCGTCTATGACCACTCGGATCGACCGTTCACTCAGGAAGTCAGCCACCCAGCTACAGAAGCCAGTGGGTATGCCGTACGCTGGAAGCTTGCTCAACAGACTCGCATGCCACACCCTATCGAAGGCATTTGAAATGTTCAGCGACACTGCTATTGCTTCGCCGTGGTTTTCAATGGCCTCGCCCCAGCAATGCGTTACGTACACTAGAAGATCTCCCGTGGAACGCCCTCGGCGGAAGCCATATTGACAATCACTGAGAAGATCATTGTCTTCGAGGTACGAAAGCAGTTTGCAGTTCAGAACTCTTTCCATAACCTTACAGAGTACGGAAGTGATGGCGATCGGTCGATAGTTGCTAGGGTCGGCACGGCTACCCTTCTTGGGCACAGGTTGCACATTGGCAAGCTTCCAAGATTTTGGTACAATTTTTGACACGAGAGAGAGGCGGTACAAGCGTGTCAGTACAGGAGACAACTCAGGCGCACAATACCTCAACAATCTTGCTGGTATGCCATCAGGACCACTGGCCTTGTTCACGTCCAGACTGCGAAGGGCTCTACGGACCTCTTTATTGTGCACTGTGATCTCAGACATCAAAGAATCACAGTGAGGTAAGGTGGGTGGATATTTCGAGCCAGCGTCTATACGAGAGTTGCTCGCAAACAGATCGGCAAATAAATTTGCTTTCTCTGCCGCGGTGTGGGCAAGCGACCCATCAGGTTTCTGCATTGGAGGTAGTGAGGGACGGCAGAAGTTGGATTCGACTGATTTCGAAAGGGACCAGAACTGCTTACTACCCGGTGGGTATGATGCAAGCTTTGCCCCAATACGGCTAATATGGTCGAACCTAGCTTTTCGTAGCTTGTTAGTTCCAATACCTAATATGCATGTAGACCTTGAGGAGACGGCAGATGGTCAACGTAGCTGTTGTGCTCTACATTGTACAAAAATTCTGTGTGAGGGTTAAGGTAGCTTTTATAACAGCTTATTTGCATATTATCCACATTTTCTTCTAGACATGCATAGAGCGTCTAGAAAATATATGCCACTTTCCCTATTTGGACTTTTGCCAAGTAAAGGTTCGGTAAATCCTGCCTAAGTAGCTTTTTACTTTACCTACCTACTTGCATACAACAGAACTAGGTACGCCCTAGAAATAGGGACAATAACCTCAACTGGCCAGCTGGCGAGAAATCTAGCTGCCCTAGATCTGAGTCACACTTTCTGATAGGTATCTAAGTTACTAAGTTTACCTATCCTCAAGTTGGTGTGAAAAGTCACACTAGGTATCTTCTGTTGGTCTACCCACGCATTATGGTGCTTTTATACTACAAGTGAGAGAGCATCGTAAAGGTTTTTATCATAAATTTTCTCAGGTTCAAAACAAAGCGTGGGTGACGATGATAGTCTGAGAGCTTCTTTTGTTTTTGTCATGATTTTGTTACATGGTGCCCTAACTTAGCAACATGATAAATTCTACTTACACCTATTTTAAATAATGAAAAAAGCTTAGGTTTGTGATTATAAATTTCATACTTAGTCTATTCTAGCTCTTTCTTCCTAGCCAGTTTACCACTTTCTCGTCGTTCAAAATGTTTAGAAAGTTACTTCTTCATCCGAAAACTTCTTCTAATAACAGAATCACGCATTTGCTTTAGAATGAAGACCAAAAAATCATAGTTTTGTGTTCCATTTCCGGTAACGAGCTATATCGGGAGTGCACGCTCGTCAAATCTTCAACGGATTATTTTGGTTGTTTATTTCTAAGCCGATTGCATACAATTACGTCTATGACTGATCAGCCGGCATTTTGCCTTTCGCTAGTTTGTTTGTCCAATCGGTATTGTAGAAAAATTGTGGTCACACCTCGGCTTTGGACGCTCTGCGGCTAGATGGACCAATGCTGAAAGAGGAAGGCTGGTAGGACTGGATGGTAAAACGCGAGATCATACCTTATGATATGACGGTCACTAGCAAGATTGATATGATTTGAAAGAATTCGTAGATTGACACAATGTAGACACTGTAAAAGAAGGTGCAGTACTGTCACGTACTGTTAAAGAAGGGCCTATCCGTGCCACGATGGGTCGGAAAAGGAGTCGTACAAATTGAACGCTGTCGCGTGTCGTCAAAAGATTTGAAAAAGTTTGTCATCGCCCTTAGCGTCAAAGGCAGACAAAGTAAGTAAAGCAGATATGTACCTAATGTAGCATCCGTATTTTAATATGGGCTTCTAATATAATCATTCGAATGGACTATATTAATCTATAAAAACAAGTTCTAAGCCAATTTCGTGCAACAATGAGCCGGTGTCGGAAACAGTCACGATTGATTCATTTAATAATACGGTAGCATTTCCTTTTGCCTCATACATTACGATTGCCTATTACCGAAACCGACATTTAAACATTAGGTAGGTATGATACAAATTACATAAAAATTTGCTAAGTCTAGATTTGGACATAGGTATCTCTCTCCACTTGTGGGACACCAAGTCGTTGAACGACCCGATGAACCCTGGTGTCAGAGTTTTTCAACCGCCTACTGCAAATAGGCAGGCCTCTGACATGGTTGTGTAACGACCGCCATCATAGACAGCAACCGGGACCGCGGCTTAACGTGCCCATCCGAAGCACGGAACCATCTTGCTTTTCGGACAATCAGGTGGTTCAGCCCTGCAATGTCCTAACCAGACTGGGAACAAATTCACAAAGTGATCACATAGGTATAACTGCCGCAGATAAAGAACATATCCCGAATTGGCAACATTATTGTTGACTTCCTGGTCAAATGTCATATCTATAACATGATAGAGAAGCAAAGAATGATGTCGAGAGTTCAGGATATGTTCTTTTATCTGCCCCAGTTGATCTACTATCGCAAGCAAATCCACCTAAACGTTTAGGAAATCAACAAAAACTTGTTTTTCTTAGTATTTGTATGAATATCCAGTTTATGTTCGTCCCTGAGGTTGACGTGCTGGTGTTATAGCACACATTTTATTTACCTTTTACCTTTACAGCCACAACAGTCCACTGCTGGACATGGGCCTCCCCCGTATTGGGGCGTGTTGCCATACTCACCACGGATTGGCGAGCGCAGTGTAAGATGTTTAATTCACAGGGAACGCTGCTGCCCATTCCCTGGATAATTATCCCTTAGTCGCTTTTTACGACACCCACGGGTAGAATTGGGGTGATGCTATTCTATGCCTTCGCAAATCCTCTGGTCGACTATGACAAGCTCCAGAAAGACTTAGACACAGTTGCTAACTGGTCTAAAGAATGGTTGATAAACCTAAACGCAGCTAAATGCACTGTCTTGCATATTGGAAACCGAAACC
Source organism: Phthorimaea operculella (assembly GCA_024500475.1). Classification (NCBI taxonomy): domain Eukaryota; kingdom Metazoa; phylum Arthropoda; class Insecta; order Lepidoptera; family Gelechiidae; genus Phthorimaea; species Phthorimaea operculella. Next base: position 3,031,822 of record JANFCV010000030.1, read on the forward strand.
CACACTTGACTTACAAGTTGGATGGCACTGATTTGAAAGAAACGAAAACTCAAGTAGACCTAGGTGTCATCATCTCTGAGAACCTGAAATGGGAACATCATGTGACATCTATATCCAAGAAAGCCAAGAGTCTGATCTACCTCATCAGAAAGGCATTTGGTACCCTGACTCCAGAGATGATGATCAAAATATACAAAACTTATGTACGGCCCATACTGGAATACGCCTTTCAAATCTGGAGCCCATATTTCGTCAAAGACATTGACCTACTTGAGAAAGTCCAACGTAGCTTCACCAAAGTTCCAAGGCAACTGAAAAACAAAACTTACGAAGAGAGACTACAACTACTGAAACTAACTTCCCTCAAAGAACGAAGGGAACGTGGAGACTTGATCGAGACGTTCAAAATTCTAAATGGTCACTATGATCTGGACAACTTTGATGGAATGTTTGAATATGACAAGAACACCCGGCTGCGAGGCCATCATCTCAAATTAACGCAAAGATCCAACAACAACCCACACAAACACTTTCTGAGCAATCGAGTGGTAAAATCGTGGAATGACCTGCCTGAAAGTGTAATTTCGGCAACCAGCATAAATGCATTCAAAAACAGACTAGACGAACATCAAAATAAGTGTCGTGGCAAATCAAAAAACTAAACTTAAGAACTAACTATAGTGAACTAAAAGTGCTATATAGTGACGAACTGGAACACTGATCAGGATCAGGATACAGGCGTTATCAGTTGTTTCAACTGCCTGCCTGTTCAAAATAATAATAATAAAGAGAAGTGGCCACAGCCGCCAGAGTCCTTTCCCTACCCGCTTCAAACGGGTTCCCATTCTTATGAAAAAACGGGGAAATGTGCAGAACTGCACCTTTTTGATAGCATTGGCTTTATTTTTATTACTTTTTATGTTTTGAAATATTGTCTTTTTGATATATTTTGATAGTTTGATATTTTTAGTTGGATTACAGAACCGGTACGAAACGTACGCATTTTCATTGATAGAAGTAGTTTCGTACTCAGGTTAGGTACACTATATCCAGCTCACCATCGGCCACAGGAGCGTCTGGCTCCGGCACATAAATTAGGCCCGTATGGTGGATTATTACCTTCTTTTATAATAAAGAAGAGATATAAAAAGAATACAAATAAATAATAATTTGAAAGAATTCGCAATCCATTTGCTCTACGATTTATTGTAAAAAAATCTGTGTAGTTACCTACCTACATCTTGACTTTCAAATTCAAATATAGGTCAAATTCCTTATTGAATGTAACTATGTTAGGTATTCAATCTGAGTGCTTATAATAAAGTAAGTACCCACCTAGGTATGCGTGACTCACGCAAGATGTTCCTTCATTTCCTATGCAAACATAGAAAAAATATAGATAAGATGTTACAATTATCTCTAACATCGGTCATTACATTGTACCTACCTGTATCAGAAGTAGGTAATATTTAAATCTGTAACCGTGTTCCTTCGTTTTTCTTATTATCACACTTGTTTGATACTATCCGTGTTTGAAGCATAAATCTTTTTCAAAACCACATAGGTCCTGTCATATTCAGCATCATATCATAGTTTTAGGATTTGAATATGTGCGTGCATGTCATATTTATACGCAAAACATTACCTTCAGATAAAAGATGTTCATTGTTCGACCACTATCTTTTAATTACAAGCTTAACCCCAAAAACACTTCTGAATAAATCTAACCCTTTGTTGCAGCCGGCTGAGAAAGCAAAACATCAAAAAGGTAGAAGGTCATCATCGTTCTATTGTATGGAGAATGGCTATAATTAGCATAGATCGAAAAATTTATGCGATACCGTGGCAGACAGGACAATGTGTGAATATGCATATGCATTATTGGACGTCTATGATTTAGGCGCTAGGTCAAGCGAACAGTCACCATCATGTGAAATTGTTGTCTAATCGGTAAGAGCGGCCCTTAGAGGTTTCACCCGCTGCAACACTTCTTCCCGCGGGAAAAAGGCATATGTGTTGTTCATAGGTAAAAACCTTCATCTTGAATTACTCTATCTAATACTAAAAGAACCGCACCAAAATTCGTTGCGTATATTTTAGGAAGAGTTACCACGACAGACAGACAACAGGCAGACAGAGAAACGAAAAAACTACTTCATTTTATACTATGTATTGACGATTGATATCGATGGGATGAAAAGATAAAATGCCAATCGTGAAATAAAAGAAGATTCTGATGCTTATGCTTCAGATCCTGTTATTTTCTCTACCGCAAAACATTGAGGACAGTGCCCTAGGAGATACCTCTACCTCTACTGCCGTATCACATTCCACATTTCTAGTGTTACCACTTTTACTTCTAGTTCTAAACTAGTCTAGTCTAAAGGTACTATCGACAGCATAACCTGCCATTTAAAGGACCAATTTATAGTGGTTTTTCATACAAATGCTGAAAGCCGATTTCAGACAGCCGATGTGGCGCAGTGGTGCTGCCACGCAGAAGGTTCCGGGTTCAATTCCCGGTGGGGTCACTCACAAAGTTGATATTTATCACTTTGTGAATTTGTTCCCAGTCTGGTTAGGACATTGCAGGCTGAATCACCTGCCTGATTGTCCGCAAGTAAGATGGTTCCGTGCTTCGGATGGGCACGTTAAGCCGTCGGTCCCGGTTGCTGTCCCAATGATGGCGGTCGTTAGTCGTTACACAACCATGTCAGAGGCCTGCTACTTGCTGTAGGCGGTTGAAAATCTCTGACACCAGGGTTCATTGGGTCGTTGAATGACTCGGTGTCCCACACGAAGAGAGAGAGATACAAATGCTAAGAAAAACCAGTATTGGTTGGTGCCTTAAATAAATAGTTTGATGTGCTAGCGATATTACCTACCATGTCTGAACTGGATAGGTTCTTTGACTCAATCGAGGATGTTTACAATTTGCAGTCAGTTGCAAGGAACATATGAGTTCCCGTCTACGAAAACTCATTAAAAAACATTACGTAAATTAACCGTTACATTTCACAGTCGTTATTTTATAGTTTTTATGTACATCATCGATCATCCATCATCATCGATAAAAGAAATGAATTTTCGGATCTTTCTTCAGCACCTTGATATGAGAGATAGCAGACCTATCTACTTTCAAAAAAGGTCAAAACTCAAAACTCCACGTCACCTTGTACGAAACACCCTGAGTGGACAGGTATATAGGGGTGGTGATATTCTTAACCATTACCATATGGCACTCTTAACCGCTACCGACACGGCTCTTTGAATTGTACTTAGGTTCCTGGAAAAGATTGCCTGATGGCAATAAGGCCAGCACACTAATGTAGTATTTAATTTAAAGCTAATATTCATATTCATACTTTATTAACTTTAAGTTCTTTTCTTTTGGAATACAATAAAATAATTTTTGTATTGCAAGTATTGTAATGTGAAAATACGTAACCTGCATCTTGTTGTGTCATCCTAGAGTTCGTTAACCCACTAGAACCACTGTGAACCACAGCATCTCACCAACACACATCAAGATCCATGACTGCGCGTGATCATGATCATGACATTGACATAGAGGCAACAAGCAGATGTATTAAAAAACAAAATTCCGACTACGGTCATTTTAAGTTGTATTTTGCGATAAACTATGAATTTTTAATATAGCCAGTGTCACTCGCGCTGCTGAGACGAATCTAACGACACCTCACATGTCAAAACCCAACTATCCATTTGGCCTGTGTGAAAAAGAATTTTCACGTATAGGGCCACCTGCGAATTCGCAAAAAAAAATTTGGATGTTCCATAGAAAAATTCATACCTAATCGGCAAAAATGTATGGAACACACAAATTTTTTTTTAGAATTCTCAGGTTGTAAAGAACGCCCCCCCTGTACCTATCCAGCAGGTCAGTACCGAGGAGGGGGATTCTTTATGCGTGTGACGAATGGCAGTCACTCCAGGCAGTGACCCCACCAATGCTACACTATGGGAGCCTCGCCTCGTATCGGGGATACGGGAAGCCCCGATAGTGCAGCTGAACTGTACCCGTGGGTACCACCTGCCCTGCGATCAGGGGGAAACTAGCCTCAGCCGCTTCTGCGGAGAGCCCCTGATCGCCCTTGCTTTCTTCTTCAAGGCCGCCGATCTACGGCCCAGCCCAGCCTCACACCGACGACGTCACGTTCCAGTCGACGGCGCAGCGCACTCCGACCCAGGTCGTAGAACCGCAGCTCCAGGGGGAAGGGGGAGTGTGAAGAAAAAAGACTTCTTGAGGTAGAACTAGTTTTCGAGCGCTAGCAACTTGCTTCCTCTTCGGGATCTCGTGGCGAACTCCAGTGGCGAACTGATTTTGTAGGCCAATCGCGGCCATATTTATACTAAAACGCCCATTTCGCGGGGCTAGGGGTGAGAGGGGCGTTACGCGGGGGTACCGCGGTGAGGTGCGGGGGTGTTGCGAGCGCTTTCGAACTTGAATCTTTATTTGTTTTGCTACTACACATTTTACAGATTTCCAATAAGAAAATGATTTTCTAATAAGATTCTGATAGGATTCTAATAAGAATTGCATAATAATGTACAAAATAATGTAAGAAACACAACCTTCATACATTGAAATACCGAGAAAATGAAATTTACAATTTTGCTTTACGTCATTTCAAACCGAAAATGAGAGGTCTAATTTCTGACTAAATCTAAGTTTTGATAAGCTAGATGTGTCTAAGTCTAGGTAAAAAGTTAGGTTTAAACAAGTTTGAAGCCAATCGGATGAGTACTTATCGAGATATCTAGGTATTTATATAATGCAAAATCCTGAACAGAAAAGTGGCCATAAAACCTTCGCTTTACATTGTAGGTAGCAAATTACGTTGAAAATGTCTAGAACTATTGTATCTGAGTGTTTATTCCAAGTTTCAGCGAAATCTAATAAGAAATGACGGAGATATAGAGCGAAAACGAACTTAGGTATAAAACTTAGAGGTAAGGCTACCTATATCTTAGCTATGGCCATGAAATACTACAGAATCTATAGGCAGAGGGCTTAGGTCTTACAGAAAATCTAGATTTACAAGTATAAAATCTGAGCATGAATAGTTCTTAAACCAACAGTACGAAAGCTATGCAATTTACAGGTATTATACTAAGGCATAAGGCCAATCTCAGCCGTGTGGTGCCGGCAGAGTAGAATAGCACCACCCCTTCTCTTCCCGTGGGGGTCGTAAGAGCCGACCGAGGGATTCATTCCGACCCAAGTGGATCAGGGTCCTGGAGAAGGAAAACTCCACACTTAAACCCGGAATGGGGTCTCCGTCAGGTGCGATTAAGTCATATATATCGTGCGGCAGACTCCTGCAGCCGACCTGGCTCCGCACGTATCGACTCGTCGTTCCTGTGGAGTCAGCCAGGAAGGCCGAGAGGGTGGCGCAGGTCCTGGGCAGCCCTGCGTTTTCCATAATTGCGTCCCAGGCAACGCAGTGTCTGTGGAGAGGAAACTTCACCCGCGTCTCGCGGATAACAACACGGGAAGTGGCAGTGACCGGTTATAAGTCTGCACGTATGGGCGTAAGTGCGGGCGCCAGGGGTCGCTTCCGTCAGTGGGAGGGTCCATCGTAGACCCACTGATCAGTTACCGCCCGCTCCAAGTTGGGCAGCCCCCGACCAATAAGGTACTGATCCGCCCCGGTGCTGGTTTGCTCTTTTAGGGTGTAGAGAGCACCAGCCTCAACTGGACAATCGGCGCCGTTACATTGTACACCTGCAACTAACAGGCATAAAAACATCACAAACCAACCCCGCTTATCCATGCGATTTGCAACATGGAATGTCCGTACTATGAGGACAGGCCTCCTGACACCTGTGGAGGTTCTTCTACTGACGCACAAGATCTGCGCAAAACTGCCGTAATCGACGCCGAACTACACAGACTGAACATTGCTGTTTGCGCTTTACAAGAGACCAGACTCCTGACGAGGGTTCCTTGCGTGAGACACATTATACATTCTACTGGAAAGGAAAGGACAGCAGCGCTGTGCGCGAGTATGGTGTTGGCTTTGCCATACGCAACGACCTCTTAACATCTATAGAGGCTCCTTGCGGCATCTCGGAACGCATTATGTTGCTGCGATTAAATACGGACCATGGTTACGTATCACTGATTTCTGCTTACGCACCAACACTATCCTCAACAGATGAAGCCAAAACACAGTTTTATGACCAGCTCGACCAGACTCTACGCGGGTTAAAACCATCTGACCGCTTATATATTCTGGGCGACTTTAACGCTAGGGTCGGACAGGACAACATTGCTTGGCCAGATTGTATAGGTAACCACGGTATAGGGAAGCTTAATGAAAACGGCCAACGTTTATTAGAGCTTTGCTCTAAACACCTACTGTGTGTTACCAATACCTACTTTAAAGGCAAATCAACTCGCAAAGTGTCCTGGAAACATCCTCGTTCTGGACACTGGCATCAACTGGACCTTATCCTTACCAAAAGAAAAATCTCCGCGAGACCCTGCACACGCGATCATTTCACATCGCTGATTGTGACACAGATCACTCCTGGTGGCATCACAAGTTGCTATAGCTCACAAAAGATCCACTCATCCAAATTGCCTGGTAGGAAGAAGCTCGATCTTCCAAAAACCAGAGACGATGAGATGGTCCAAAAGTATGAAGAGCTGGTACGCGACGAAGTTGCCACCTGGGATGTAGACGCTCCGATAGAGGAGGAATGGGGCAAAGTAAAGAAGCTACTTACAGAAGTAGCCGGTACGGCTTTCGGTCATCAGAAAGCCAAAACCCAGGACTGGTTCGCTGAAAATCTCGAACACATTACACCTCTGCTCGAGTCCAAACGACAAGCTGCGCTAAAACATCGCCTTAACCCATCCGAAAAGACGCGTATCGACCTATCGAATGCAAAATCAGCTTTACAACGCACATCACGGTACTTCGCAAATGCATACTGGACCGAGCTTTGTCAAAGCATTCAATCATGCGCTGATATGGGAAACTTTGGTGGTGTTTACGCTGGGATTATAAAGGCCCTTGGTCCTTTTCCTAAAAAACAGCCCCCTTAAAGAAGCGGACGGCACTGTTATTACAGATGCTCAACGCCAACTCGAACGATGGGTAGAACATTATGTTGGTCTCTACTCAGAACCAGTGAACATAATGCCAGAAGCTGCAGATTGCATGCCAAAACTAGCTACCTGGACTGAGTTAGATGATCTTCCTACCATAAGGGAGTACCACAAGGCTGTAAAGCAGCTTAAAATTGGAAAATCACCTGGAAACGATGGTACCCACGCCGAAATTATCAGGCTCAAGTGCATATTACCCATCCTGCACAATCTGTTGTGTAAATGTTGGGAAGCGGGATATATACCACAGGATATGCGCGATGCTAACATCATTACCCTATACAAAGGCAAAGGTGACCGCGGTGACTGTAACTGTTATCGTGGAATATCCCTTTAAGTATAGTAGGTAAATTATTTGCTCGGTTAGTCTTAATAAGACTCCAGAAACTTGCTGATCGTGTATATCCCGAATCGCAATGTGGATTCCGCGCCCAACGTTCCACAACAGATATGATCTTTACACTTCGCCAACTGCAGGAAAAGTGTAGAGAGCAGAAAACACCTCTGTTTGTGGCGTTCGTCGACCTTAACAAAGCCTTCGACACCGTGAGCAGGGAAGGACTCTATACTGCACTTTTAAACATCGGGTGCCCTCCAAAACTTCTAAGCCTCATTAAATCCTTCCACGAGGACATGAAAGGATCTGTTGTTTTTAACGGCAATACATCCGAGCCGTTCGAAATGCGTAGAGGTGTTCGCCAAGGCTGCGTGTTGGCTCCTACCCTGTTTGGTATTTTCTTCTCATTGCTTTTAAAGTTGCTTTCGGCGATGACCAACAGGGTATACACCTGCACACTAGGGCTGACGGGAAGCTGTACAATATCTCGCTTCTTAAGTCAAAGCGTAACCGCGATGACTTATTCGTCGATAGCCTTTTGTTCGCTGACGATGCAGCCTTCGTTGCTAATTCTCAAAGTGAGCTTCAAGACATTATTGATAAGTTTTCCCACGCGTGTTCTCTGTTCTCAATGTCCATTAATGCCAAAAAAACAGTAGTGCTAGCTCAAGGTGGAGAAACACCACGTATTTTGCTCGGTGGCGTTCCCTTGAACATAGTTGACAAGTTTTGCTACTTGGGGTCGACTGTGTCGAACAATCTCACCCTAGATGCTGAGATCAATACTCGTATCGGCAAAGCGGCGACCATGTTCGGCAGGCTCAGTACAAGAGTATGGAATAATAAACACCTGACCACAAAAACCAAGATAATTGTTTACCAAACTTGCGTTCTAAGCATACTCTTGTATGGAGCTGAAACCTGGACTTCGTACGCAAAACAAGAACGTCGACTCAACACATTTCATATGCGCTGCGTAAGAAACATCTTGCATACAACTTGGCAGGACAGAGTCACAAACGAGCGAGTTCTAGAAATTGCACAGCTGCCTAGCTTTACCGCTTTGCTTAAGCAAAGACGATTGCGGTGGCTAGGGCATGTGTACCGCATGGAACCTTCGCGTCTACCGCGGCGTGTCCTGCTTGGCGCCGTAGCTAACGCCAAAAGAGGAGTTGGAAGACCGATGCTACGTTTCAAAGATTGCGCCAAACGGGACATGGCTGCGTTTGACATCGACCATCAAAGCTGGGAGAAGCTTGCTGAGAATAGGGATGTATGGAGAAAGCGTGTGTTTGATGGGCGTAAAGCTCACGACGATGCCTGGTTCGCTGGTCTCGCAAACAAAAGGCAAAAACGACATCTAAACATGCATGTGCCAGTCTCTAATTCCACCTTCGTTTGTAGAGCGTGCGGAAAGTCATGCCGCTCCCGTATCGGCTTATACAGCCATGAAAAATCTTGCCTCAGACACTGAATAAATCGTCTGTCACAGACGTATGAGGCCAATGATGATGATGAAGGCCAATCTAACGTTATCACATGAATACGTGTAATAGCACAACAAGATGACATGCAAACATCATACTAGCGATATTAACAACGCCTACTTAACAAAATACGCCAATCAGCGGCAGCGGATACTCCCTCGCTGCGTACCCTACTAATTGAGCTTAGTCAAAAAGTGAAAAGATACCAAAAATAATAACAGTAAGATTTTTGCCTATATCTTAACGTACATGATAGTTTGGGCATATTTGCCTTTATTTACATATAGTTTATTCAGACGTTGTCTTACTGAAACTTATTGAAGTATTTGGTTAATAAAGGTAAAAAATGGGTAAATAAAACACTTAAAAACTAAGGAAAACAATCATGAAACTTAACCTATAGTAATTCGTTTTATTATAGGGGAGACTGGGGACACTTGATCCCCCACTTTGATTTTGTGATCTCATGTGTACATTTCTTAACATATGTAACCCGTGTTTACACTTAACGATGCATAATTTATCCAACTACCATGTGTGTATGTGTAGTTAGGATTATACCATAGTCGTAAAAGTTATTTAAAGAAAACTGGTAAAACAGGTTTGCACCATGTGTCCCGTATATAAGGGAGAAATGATCCACCTAGTTGGATGACTTGATCCGCCCCGGATCAAGTCTCCCATAGTATGGGAGACATGGTTTTGTTTATTAAATAGGTGAGGATCATGTGTTCCATAGTCAGGGACATGTGGGACATTACGTAAAAGTAAATGACTATTTTATCAAGTTTAGTTTTGTTTTAGAGCTGCCAAATGTAGTCTAAAAATTTACAAGTACACTTAATGTAATGAATAACCGTTTATAATCGATAATATAACGAAAAAAATTTGAACTTTTATAGCAGTCTTGGATCATGTCTCCCATAGGAAAAATACATTAGTGACAAAATGCTATCAAATTAAAATATTATTTAAAAATGGTCCATACAGCCTGAATATACACGAAATTTAATCAATCAGTCCTGATTACAATTTTCTTACTAAATGTTTCCCATAAGGGACACTTGATCCTAGGATCAAGTCTCCTTTAAAAAAATGTACCAAGTCTCCCTTGTTGTATGTGGCCAGGAATAGTAACAAAAGATTTTTTTTACTTTATATAAACGTTATTCTTTAATAAAAACTCACTGTTAATGAAATATCTCTATTAATAAAACTGTTTCTCTGGCTAATTTTCACTTTTTTGTAATAAATAAAAGCCTGCAAATACTCGCCAAAATGATCTTGCGCCGCTAATGAATATATAAAGACCTGTCATTTTGAAACATGAAATAGTTGACACATATGACTGCGAAAAAAAGTTTGCCCGTACAGTAGACAAAAAGTTTTGCTAGCATTAATACACATAGCTCTGGTAGATTTTCTGGAAATTAAAAGTACCATGTCTCCCACAGGGATCAAGTGTCCCCAGTTTCCCTATACAAGAATGCCAAATGGCTTTATTAATCATCATAATTTTAACTATGTACAAAGGTCCGATGTGACGTCGGTCGCCGACACAGGTGGCCCCATAGTAAAAGTTGTTTAGAATCACGAGTAGAAACATCCTGCAAAGTTTGCGCACTGACTAAAAAATAACCCTGTACATACATACTCTCGAAAAACATAACCCTCCTTCTGAGGCAGTCGGGTAAAAAGATGCCAATTCCGTGGGCGAATAGAGACCAGGCATGACGCGATAGTGACTTAACGAGACCACGACATTTGCTGGAATGGAAATGGCGACATGCGTTTTTGAGCAGATCGTGGAATGATTAGCCAAATCGATGTGCTAATTGTGAACGTGAACGGAATTGTGGAAGTCTAGGAAATCGTGTCTTGTCAAACAGAAAGTTGGTTTACCTTACTGTTAGGAACCTACATGTGACAGCCGATGTGGCGCAGTGGTTAGTATGCCTGGTTGCCACGCAAAGGTTCCGGGTTCAATTCCCGGTCGGGTCACTCACAAAGTTGATATCTATCACTTTGTGAATTTGTTCCCAGTCTGGTTAGGACATTGCAGGCTGAACCACCTGATTGTCTGCAAGTAAGACGGCACGTTAAGCCGTCGGTCCCGGTAGCTGTCTATGATGGCGGTCGTTACCTGCTACTTGCAGTAGGCGGTTGAAAAACTCAGACACCAGGGCTCATCGGGTCGTTGAACGACCCGGTGTACCACACGAAAAGAAGAAGAAGGAACCTACATGACAAAGTAGTTGTTGTTATTTCCCTTGGTCGGAGATCAAGGAAAGACGTGAATCATATAGGTAACGTCCGTAGTGTGTTATTTTTGTGTTTATTTTTATCGCATGCATTAGGATAATGCGATTTTACACCTTATTTTCATACGTCTGTCCAACCGTTTGACATATTATAAGGTGTAATAAATCAACTGCAAATATTTAAAGGGGTGAACCAGCCCATGAAACTGAACAACTTTCCCCTAGGAACATTGGTCGAAATTCGAAAAAATATTTGGGCCTCCCATACAAAATGTACCAGCAGTATGAGTAGGTACCTACATACCATACCTATACCTACCATAACGGCCAAAATATTCCACTGCTGCGGATATGGTAGGTACGTTTCGTGTGTTTCTCGCATGGGTTTCTCGTCAAAACGCAGAAAGCAAAATAAGAAAAAGCTGAATTTCTAGAAAACTTAGCTTACCTATACAGAAAAGCTAAGTAAGAATTAAAATGGTTTTGTAATAATTAACAGCGTATTTTGAATATGAACATTATTCCAGTGTGCATTCAATTAGTTAATTTCTTATACGACAGATGGCGCTGTAAGTTTTTGAATCGCGGTAGCGAAGTGTTTACACGTCGTCTACTTTATGTGAAGTGAAACATCTCAACGCACATGTTAAATTTTCCTGATTTTCCTGCTATTTTCTTTAATATTTTTGGATATCTGTCATGAATATGAGTGACAGGTACTTATTTAAAACAAAGCCCTTTATCCTGTACTAATACTAATATATGACTATTATGTATTCTGTGCCTTCCATAAACTAATTGCAAATATTGTCAGGGTATGTTCTACTCGTGAAACTAAATACCTACTATTTTTATTAGTTACATTATTTCGAAATATGATAAAAAATTGGACCTCCCATACAAAATGACACATATTTTGGTCTCTTTTGTATGGGAGGTCCAAAATATTTTGTCATATTTCGGAAAAATGTTACTAAGAAAAGTTGATCATTTTCACGAGTAGAACACACCCTGAAAATATTTGCTTTCAATTTAATAATATCTTATATACTCACGCACCGTCTAGTGCGCCTAATTTTTGGGCTTCCCTTCACTATTAAATATTCATTTCAAGAAAAAATATTGCTGGGAACAAAAATAATTCAGTCCTTTTGGTGCACACCTGGTACCATATTATGTGGTATAACCGACCGTACCATAAGAGTATACCACGGTAGTGTTATTATTTATTCTTATGACCATACCTACATATAATCTACCCACCACAAACAAATCCGAAAAGCAATTCGATTGAAATACCCGTGACCTAAAAACGGTTACAGAACAATTATTGGTAACAGTGATTTACAAACAGTGATGGGAATAGTTCCCATGACGGTTTATCGATGAATAACATGATGCAATAATGATTGGTGCTGCAGTGCTGGTGCTGAATGGGATGCTGAGAAAGTGGGGTGGCCTGTTGTTAATTAAGAAAAAAAAACAAGAAAAGGAACTTGTAAGAATGCGTTGAATCCACCAATCAAATCTTTTTAAAGGGAATGAGAAAGTTGATAAAGACAACGAAAGAATGATGAAAATAGACAAAGGAAAATCGTAGCTAATAGCTTTGGAAGCATATAGTCAATATTCTACGTCTTGAATCTGTGGATTCTGAATTTCTTGAAAAGAAATTTTGATTTGTTTAGAACAAGAAATCGTAGAATACCTAAACACAGCCAGATTGGGCCGTACAAAAAGGGAATCAAAGACGATCTCACGATCTAAAATGAACTTAATTTAATTGTTTCATAACGATGTCAAATAATTCAAAACGACGTGCGATTTGCTGAGTGTGTACCAATGTAATAGTGCCATTATTTTTAACCCCAAAAGATACTTCGTATGCTTCCAATACATTAAAAAGAAAGGCCGTTTTTCTATTAAGTAACAGTGTCCCAACTCCCATACTTAAAATTCACCTAATAATCCAATTGCAAGAGCATTACATAATACCATTTAGTCGATGTGACCCTCCTCATTGCGAATGCTAGATGTGTTTTTAGCGCAGGCTCCTGCACTATTGTACTGGTACTTATTTGCAGTTGCATAAGATGCACTAGTTATGCAATTTTTCATGTATTTTGTCGTAGACGCTTCTTGTTTCTTGTAGATTGATCGGTTTAGTGGATCGTGTCATGTATTCTGGACCGTGAGAAGATTGGGAATACTTATTACACTCATCGCTCTCAAGATGTCAGAGGTTTTGAGAATAGGCCTCACTTTGGCATCACTTATACGAATTAGATAGATTAGTCGGCGGCGTACTTGTCGACGCGGCAATAATAAATTATAAGTAAAAAACATTTTTAAAAAAATCTATATCCTTAAGCTCTCCGAAAACTGAGACGATGCAGTGCATGCGGATCATGAAAGTGAACAACTTTCCCCTAGCAACATAAGACAAAAAACTACCTTCCATAAAAATCATGAGACAGGTGACTGCATTTACCTACTATGGGGCGTAAATTACGTATCCTGAAAAATATTGTTTCAAGACCTGAATGCATCGTACAATATTAGGTGACCTGTCCTTTACATTCTGTAGAATAAATTGACGACCTTCTTCTTTTTCTAATGTCGGTAAACAATTGCAGCGGTTTTCAATTCAGCACGGTCGGTCCTCGCTAGGTGCTGCGATTTGGCAAGCCAGGTCACTCAGTACGTGAGGTGCATGATTATAGACAAATTGAATGGACGAAGGTTTATTATAGGCAAATTAGGTTATTAACTTTATATGCCATGAGGTGCAGGTTGAGTAACATTTTAATGGGGTAATGCAGGTTTAGGTTTTTTAATCAAATGATTTTTACTTGATTAAGTATTTTAGTACTTTTGTCGATATCACAACATTTCTACCCGTGGGTGTCTGAATCCAGGGAATGGGCAGCAGCGTTCCTTGCGAACATCTACAACACCTTGCCTTGCGCTCGCTAATCCGCATTGCCCGTTTTCCTTTCGTATGGTGAGTATGGCAATACCGGGGGAGGTTAGTAGTAGATCTTTTACCAAACCACAGTGTCTCAAGCTTGACTCTCGATAGTTAAGTTCCCGGTTTAAACATACAATAGCCACTCATCATCATCTTCCGACCCTTATCTCAAACCAGCTGGGGTCCAGTCGGCGCAACATCTTTTGTTAGAATACAAAATCACGTAGAAAAAGGATTTGGCTAAGTTTTGTGACCGGCCACTTGACATCAACCCTCTTTGGGAATGCTATTGTAGGTGGTATCGCCGCCACCATGCGGTTGACCGTAGTCGACAGATATTCAGCCGGGGTCAAAAACTCTACGTCGCCTTTTACGAAACACCCTGAGTGGATCATCGGTGGCAGTATTCTTAGCCGCTACCACACGACAATATACATGCAATAAATTAATAAATATCCTGGACAGTTTACACAGCGCCATCTAGCTCAAACTAAGAATTAAGCTTGTGCTGTGGGAACTAGATAGCTGATACTAATACTTAAATAAATTTTGTTTAAATAATGTGAAAACACCTAGACTAAACACAAATATTTGAAAACTACTTGACAAATATTTGTGTCTATGGGGATCGAACCCATGACCCTCGGCGTAGGGTAGGGACTATCCGCCACGCCATCGGGACAGTCACATCACATTACAATATAGAATAGCTACTCGTATGGTTTACATGCCAAGCACGAGCACAACACGCGCACCGCTTTCGTGCGCCGGCGCAGAGGAAAGTGAAACTTATCGTCGTGAGATGATAACGGAACTTTCGGCAGAGGATGTTTAGGGCTGCCTACACGGAAATTCTTTATTAAACAGATAAATAAAATGATGATGACAGGAGATGATGACATAGTAATAATAAAAATAACTTTTCTCGTTAATGGGCCAAAGTATCGGCCATAGTCTTAAAGTGTAGGTAGCAAGCTGAAGTGGCAATGGGCTGGTCCCATCTGTCGTAGAACCGATGGACGGTTCTCGAGTGACGGTTCGGCAAGCGTAGCGTTGGACGCCCTTCGGCCAGATGGATAGCGGCTGGTAGAGTAGAGACTAGTTGGCGAAAACGGGATATCGTGCCTTGTAGCGTACCCTGGGGAGGCCAATGACTGATGTGATGTGATGTGTTTTTTTTAGATTTCTTTAGTGATTGATAGCATTAAAAAGTTTTGGTGCTGACATCAACTGTCCCTATTCCTATAGAGTTTGAAGAGTTCCATACTTCCAAGGAGTTCTTCAGAATCCCATCATAACATCAAGTCCTGATCCTTAACCAAACTACAAAAAATCCTATCAAAAAGTTTTTCTACATTACTTGTGTTTAATTTAAATGAAGTGAAATTGTTGGAGAAAATAAAAACACTGAACTGGTCGTCAATCAACTTTTAATGCACATTATGATCACAGGAGAAAAATAGATTTTCTAAACGATCTATATATTTATTCTCATATTTACCTATTATGGGTGTTAGGGTTTGTCGATTGGAACACAGACGAAGCTGACATGAGATTTTCGATGTACTGTCCCAGAACGTTGTTCTCCGAGCGAAGCTTGAAGTTTTCCTCCTTCACAGAGTCCACTCGCTGCGAAAGATCATCCAGCGTGTTCTGTAGTTCGAGCACATGGGATATAAGGCGAGCTTTCTCTTCCATCTCGTCGATGCCGGAGTCGGGGTCCTCGAGGCCAGGGCTTGAGGAGCAGGTGTACGAACTTGGTAAGGAGTCCATGGATCTCCCGTCGAGATGGTGGTCCTCGCCATCGGGAATTATCGCTTGCGGGTCGTCGTCGGCTAGCGGGATGTTGTCGTCGCACTTTTGTATGATTGAAGACGACATATTTCACGGCTGTTTCAGTAAATGTCACTATATGAACTAAATTACAAGTGTAGTGATTCCGTAGCTCTAGTTGTTTAGTACGTGGTTAGGTAGTGCATGAGTCACGCGGTGGCGCAGCTATTAATAATCAATCAGTTTATTCTAAAACCACCTTTATTACCTTCACTGTAAGGATGCAGGCGTAGTTCAACTTTTCGCCGTTAGGCCTAAGTTTTTGCCTCTTGGCGCATGCGTACATACGCGGAGTTCTAGGACAACAAAGAAGATCGATCCGCTTGGTCTGACATTTGGTAACCTGTTTATAAAGGCAGGTTTGCACTTTTTGTAGAGTAGCTTTTGTGACAGCCCTGTTCCAGTCTTGTTTCTGCCTCATCTTGCATTCGTTGTTATTTCGAATGTTGCCTCCGAAATCATACAAAATGTTTACCATTCTAGCGTAAAAAGTTATTTTCGATATTTTATGGGTGCAGATTTCTTACTTAAATCATCAATAAATATGGAGGTGTAGGTAGAGAAAGGGGTTTATGCATTGCGCTAGGTCAAGCACCTTAGTACGCGCGACTGGTCCATTTATGGCGAAACAGGCTATTCAAGCCAACGGGCGACTTACAGCCTCCAACTGGTTTCACCTTTCATACTGGTACTAAATATCTACCTAGCTAGATGTAAGTAAGGGCTATAACTCAGTAAGCGATAAATATAATGTTTCATATTCCTCTAGAGAGCACTTAAAAATCAATCTTAATCTTATATCGTTCTTGAACCATTTAGCAGACACATGATTGATGTAGTGATTTGACCACTCGTTGCAGTCTTTCAAATGCGTTTTTTTTGTACCTACGGCACCTGAGAGGTCGTTTGTTTCGACCATTGGACTTAAGATTTGCACCGCGTTTTAAATTTTCTCTACATTCAGTCCGATGTCAGTATAATTCTTCACTTGCTTTTACTATGATTTGACACGTCTCTCTATCTACGGTGCATATCAAAGAAAATCCAGGTGAAGGACAGCGGACCTGTCAGCTTCTGTTCCGGACTTCCGGTTTCTAATAATAAAACTGTTACAATTCAAATAAACTCTGAAACAATTTGCGTAACGGCACACGCGTGATAATTGTTATGTTAGTTAATATTTGTAGACCAGTTTGTGGACAACTCTTCAAGACACTTATTTCTTCTTGCATAATTAATTATAAACATGCTAACTTTTACCATAATATGGGGTTTAGAAATAAAATGTGTTCCTATTTTAATTTATTACAAAACATCATCAATACATATCGTTATTTAGCAAGAGTTACTTTATGTAAGTTCTAGGCTAAAGTAATTAAAAAATCTCCGACTTGTACCTAGCTACTACGCAAGGTACCTATCTAATAAATGGGAAAACTGACTATTACCTTGGATTAGAAAGATGTATGTCTATTAGTAAATAATATAAATATTTAGCCATGTAATATGTATATTAGGAAATTTGTGGTGCCCACAATCGTAAATAGCAGCAGCAAGATTCAAATTTAGATAAAATACCTGCCAATTTAAATGTTTCACATAACTTTAGACTATGTTTTTATAATAAATCAAATTATAGGAAACAATAAGCATCTTTTTAACTTTAATGGATGTTTCCGGCTTTTTCATTATTTATGGTTTTAATAATAATTGCCAATTTACATTCCATACACACATACCTACATCACGCTTATATGTTTGCGGAGTAAACAGTTGTTATCGATACGTCTCACTGATCAATAAGTTCTATTGAATCTAACAAGAAAGAGAAAGCTGACAGATTCGCGATAAAAGCTAAATAGGTATAAATAAACACTAAATTACAAAAAGACACAAACAAACAGCTGTGACACGATTTTATATTAACTTTCAATATAAATTGCCGAGTGGCACAATTTTCTCTTTGAATCTAACCATAACCACGTGGCGCCATTATGGTGGTTATACTTTAAGTACTCAGGTACTTAATACTACGTTTGCAGACCACTAGTTAAGTAAAGTTAGATCTATACAAGTGGTAGGTGCTGGCTGCGATTCCAGCGAACACTTTTCTTAGCTGATTCGGTCAAAAATAAGTAAGAAATCTGGATATTATGACATGGATAGTATGTTTGAAAAAGAGGATTGATAATTTTACTACGACTTTAATACGAAAGCAAACATCATTTGCGCTTTGCCTACCCCGCGAGGGATATAGGCATGATATATGTAGACGTAGGTAAGTATGTATATGTATAAACCAGGCACTCGGCCACAAGAAAATATCTTGTTCCCACGGGATAAAGAAGCAGGTGGGCGAAACCACTCGCTAGGCCGGTAACTCTTTTTAGTTTATTTTGTAGCTTCCTGCCGCTGTTGCTGTTTTGAATAAGTTACCCATTTCAATACCGAATTTGATTGATTGCAGTGTAGGAGTAATTAATTAAAAACATGAAAAAATTGTAAGTAATTGTTATTTAAGTATTTTTTACTAGAGGGCTTTTAGCGGTTTCAAACGTTGAAACTCATGGGAATCTCTCATCCTGTGGGAATAAGACTTAATCCCGGAATATAAACGTTCCCAATGAATCACTCTATATGTTTTAAAAACCGCATCAAAAAAACGTGGTTTAATAGTTAGCGGTGTCCATCATAGAAAATCTATCTCAGAAATACTATGTATGATGTTTTAATTAATAAAATATGAAATTAGGTATGTCCTGTCAGAATTGAGACCACAATTGAGAAAAGTGGCGTTCAAAAGGCTTTTCTCTTATCATGGGAAACTAGTACTTATGAAGTCAAGTCGTGGCCACACTCAGAGGAACTGGGTACTTTGCAACACTTTGCTAAGAGTACAAAAGTGCTTATTTTGTTTGCGTATTATGTATTAGCCATTTGCTTTCAGTGAGAGAAATGCAAATTGTAAATGAGTTGTAAAGAAAGTTTCAAATGCTTTACGCAGCTACGACTTTGGTTATGATTATGTAGTTATGTAGAGTTACTTACATACATACTTAGTATAGTATGGCTCCTACCTATGATATGATTTTAAATGATTTTCTATTAAAAAATGTTTTTAATTTAGAAGCTTGTAATCTTTGATTTCTTAGGGAGAAATAGTAAGCAGATTTTTTAAAAACGTCCTATAATAAAAGCACATCATTTATCTGTTAAAAGTAGGACTGTAGTGTGCAAATCTGAGCAATCCATACATACATACAAATATCACGCCTATATCCCTTGCGAGGTAGGCAGAGCGTAAACGGCTGTAAAAACGGCCATTTACACCACGTCTGACAAAAGTTTAAAAGAATACTGTGTAACAGGTTGTCAGCCTGTTGCCTAAAATTGCAATATCTAGGTACACATCAGATCTCAAATCCCTTAGTGTGCAATAAGCTTTACTTAATTTTAATAGACTCGTGGTCGAGTAAAGACTCATAAGAGCAAAAGTGCTTTCAAACGTTCTCGTTTACCATAAATGGATAAACATATAATTTGACATCATTACGTCTGTCCGTTTGTCTGTCATTATCTTCAGTTGTTACATGATCAGGATCTATTCGGATAACAATACGTCAAATTTTTGGAGCAGTTATGTAATCTACTCTGTGTTCTTAAATCTGTCGTTAGATAAAAAGTTCCGTTCAATTTTGTGGATTGTAGATACTTTTGACAGCTGTCAGATTAAAACTTTTTCCTTTGTTCTTTTAGTTCTTTAGACGGCTATCTTCTAGATAAAGTAGTGTATAAGTAAAACTTACCTAAGAACATTAACTTTTAATCGAACAACACATATGTAATACATTATATCAAAACACATGTAATATACAGGAACATTACTTATTTATTTTATTACCTCAATCTATCAATCAAATAGACCGCAAAGTGAGATAAAAATATTATAATCATTTCCTTTCATTATTTGTTATAAAAGTGAACCGGTCAGTAATTATCTAATTATTTTATGCAATAACTACTTTCTCCACGGCGTGGTGGGTAATTATTTAATCATTCAATAATATGTTGTGTTTATAGTTTAATAACACGCTATTAGAGCTCTACATTTTATTTATTGAAGTTATGTTTTGATTTTGATCAACTTAGGAACCTGTCTGTCTATGTCTACTACCTACATTGTAATGTAAATTAAATAATGAGAAAATTGAAAAATTCATTAACGACCGCCGGGACTTGAACCCGGGACTGTGGATTGCCGTTCCACCGCTCTACCAACTGAGAACTATTGAGCGGTGGAACGGCAATCCACAGTCCCGGGTTCAAGTCCCGGCGGTCGCTAATGAATTTTTCAATTTTCTCATTATTTAATTTATGAGAATATTATAGCGCTGTGAGTGCATTAAAAATTCCAATACATTGTAATGTAAGTTTTTCCCAAATTTGTACAGTCCAGCAAAAAAGAGTAGACAAAAAATGAGGGCGCTACTTTGTATGACATTTCAAAATTAAATGGCAACATTGACTATGAATGGCAACAATTTAGTATGAATTTTTTTAGTTCCATTTTATTTAATTTCTACTCTTTTTTGCTGGACTGTACTCATAAATTTGAAAATAGTCATAACATAGAATATGACTCAGAGTTAGGTATGTGATGATATGAATGGTATTTTATAGACAAAAAAGATAATTCAATGTTTAATTACATTTTAGTTTCATTCTTGTTGTTATCCATCAATTGTTACGAAGACGCGAGTCGTCCAATGACCCATCATACCTATCAAAAACGCAATGTCACCTTCTGTGTGTCCAAGAAACCCGCCCCAGACCCCGACAGGTTTCATTGTGACGTCATCATAACCTGCTCTCTGCATCATTTCATTCATCATCATCTTCCTGCCGTTATCTCGATTACTTGGGGTCGGCGCAATACGATTTGATGAACACAAAATCGAGTTGCAAAAGGATTTGGCTGAATTTTACGACCTTCCGCCTACCAGACGTCAACCCTCCTTGGGAATGCTTTTGTGGTGGATTAACCGCCACCATACGGTTAGCCCTGGCTGTTTGGGTCGGGTTTATCTTTCGGTCGCCTCTTACGACCCCCACGGGAAGAGAGGGGGTGCTGCTATTCTACTCTGCCGACACCTTGTCATTTCATTCTCCTGTAGCGACTTCTGGGAGCTACACTCCTATCTAAATATTTTTAAGCCCATCAGAATCTCTTATGAAGAATTACCAGCTTTCTTTATAATGACAGCAGTTGAAACAAAGGCCAAAATGGCGTGACCGCTCCGTTTCCCATCATCAGACCTTCATTTCCGCAGATTATTACGACTGGAAAGAATAAACATCTATTACGAAATTGCGCAACGATTGTCAATTACCATACCATGCATGCCATTACATATAGGATGTTAAAAGCACAGACAATTTCAAACTGAAAAGCGATGATAATTACATCTCTTTCAGTTTAGTCTTTTGGTAAATAGGAGAATGATTGCGGTACGGGCCTGGTAGATCGACATAGAATAAAATACCTATACTTACTATCACGATGGTTCATCGGGTCGTTGAACGACTCGGTGTCCCACACGAAGAGAGAGAGAGAGAGGCATCACGATGGTAGAGTTAAGAATAACAACTTCGTTTACATCGCTTCTATTCTTTTGGTTCGTTTCAAACTCTACTCTGGAAAGTGTGGAAAGAGCTCAGTCGTTTGTGATTTCCGTTTATGTGAACATTTACTGCTCAAGTTGTCATTTAATCCATGCAAATCGAAATTAAGTGCCTGTTTCGGTAATAAAAAACATCATATTTGACCGCTTTGTATGCCCTATAATTTGTGCACTGGCAACTATTTTATTAGGCAAGTACTTCTAACAATCACTCAATGGTGTTTTTACAAAGATAAATAATATCAGCAAGAACCGTCAATCTAACACCCAGTATCATATCTGGTCATCGCGTTCTCAGGAAGCTTGACAATGGCCGCGGCGCAGCCGGTAGGCGCTTCCCACTAAACGCGAGGTTGCCACTTCGATTCCGGACATTGGATAACACGTGAACAGTGCACGAGTGGCCAGTTTCACTTTCTCCGTAATGTATAACAATAACTGTTGCTATGACGTCGAGCACAAAGGAACAATGCGTGCGTATGCGCATATGTGGATGATGTGATCGTCAAGTTGAATTGTCATAATCATTACTTACCTACCTCAAATTGAAGAATGTCAAGAGTGAGTCAAGAAAATGAAGAATGGCAGCTTTAATAAACGGCGGCGTAGGAAGGTACACCTATGGTAGTATGCGTTTGGTCAGTTGTATCTAGGTAAACAGGACGTTTTACCTGTAAATATTTTAGGTGAACCAGCTCATGAAACTGAACAACTTACAAGGAACATAGGTAGAAATATGAAAAAAAATTGAACTTCCCATACAAATTGACTTGCCCGGAGGTAATTTTTTTTCATTCTTCGACTCATGTTTCTTAGGGAACGTTGTTCAGTTTCATGGGCTGGTTAAGGCTGCTCGCCCACGTCAGTCTTTTTGTCGGCCGACAGCGATTGACAACTAGAGCTGGTTTTGATCGAGTCACTCGAGTTAAGCTGCGAACGAGTCAACTCGAGTTGCTTTTTCTACGCCACCGAGTCAATTTAGAAATGTTAAGAAAAAATATTTTGATTGTTCCCATGTGAAAGGGAAGCAAAAAAAAATTTTTCACCGGTAATATTGAATAGGGTATCGTTGCATATGTCTTTTAAAATTAAGGGGAGATTTCTTTTTATCAAAGTCTCTAAAATGTTTGTGTCTTGAGATATTTGCTTTTAAAAGGGGCGTTTTTAGCCATAATTAGTTCCAGCTGTAACTTCTAAAGTACGCATGCTAAAAATTTGAAAAAAAATATGGAATACAGTTCGTAGTATGAAATTACCATGAAAACGATGAAGGATACTGTACCACTAAAGATTAAGGATATATAAAAATTTTCAATTTGCGGTTGGTAACCATACAGCTGCAAACAAACCAGCAACAAAATTAACCTATACCCTATTCAATATTACGGGTGAAAAAAATTTTTTTCCCCCCCTTTCACATGTATGGGAACAATCAAAATATTTTTTTCTTAACATTTCTAAATTGACTCGGTGGCGTAGAAAAAGCAACTCGAGTTGACTCGTTCGCAGCTTAACTCGAGTGACTCGATCAAAACCAGCTCTAGTTGTCAAGCGCTGTCGGCCGACAAAAAGACTGACGTGGGCGAGCAGCCTTACCCCTTAAAATACTGGTAGCAATATTTTTTTTATCTTGTATACCTACCTATTAATTAACGTACAATGGAGGAGAGGAGTAACCGAAAAGAATGTTTGATAAATTGAACATTCAACAGATTCATTGTAATATTTGTAATCAAACTGAAACAGTTGTTGGTTACTTTGAATACTGCGGCCCTGAATCGCATGAATGTGCTAACGTGGGAAAAATATTACGAATTAACACTATTGTGTCTGTATCTATTACGAAAATGTACTTCCACACCTTCCTTCCACAAAATGAAGGGTTTTGTGCAGAGATAATTCCGATATAAAAGGTATCAATCTAAGTGTATTTGTTTTTTGATACAATCAAACTGTTTATTTACATGGTCAATGATAGGATCTTCACAGGCACTTTTGATGTGAAAGTGAAAGTGAAAGTGAAAGTCTTTACGTCGACTAAGACTGTCGGAATACTTGTCAAAAATACCTAATACAGCGAAGACAATGAAGGCACTGCAATGAAGGTGTAGAATGACATCTATCAGATAAGTTTCTTCATAAATTCTCACCTTGCCAGTTGCCATCACATGCTTGAGTTTTGGTTCATTGTGAAAAACTTACAACTTACGGAAGTAAGTGCATAAAATGACAATAAAGTGCACCACCGTGACTACCGATGCTAGTTGCTTATGAATGACTTTAATTCCATAGCCATAAGGGTGACACTGCATTGCACAAGCCTATAACGTGTTATTTTGCAGATCTTTGAAGCATGCAGTCGCCTCGTCGCCTCTTTCTCTTTATTGGGTAAGAAACAGTTGAGTAAAACAAGTGTAATGTGATTTTGCCATCAGCAGGCTGGGTTTGAAAATATGGCAAAATCTGATACTTCCTGCCAAGCGGGCTGAGTAGGGGAGGTCCATATCCAGCAGTAGACTCAATAAGTAGCTTTAAGCGTTTTTTTTGCCTTTGGATTTGATCCTTTGTGAGATTGATCAAGTCGGCGTGTCGGCAGGCAGACTGCCTCTCAACTCAAGGTTCTGCAAAATGCAGTTAATCATAATCCATAGCTCCATTGCTTTCATAGCACTTGTTTATGAGTGTTCATGACCAGCCCCAATCAAAGAGCCATCATAAGACAAAGCCTATTTAAAGGCCCTCCATTGTCAGAACGGACGAGCGGACAAACGGAAAGGTCACAGCACTTCCGAATTGGGCTCCGCGCGTGATCAGCATATCTCCTACGTTTTATTATCTCCTGGTACCTACTTGAGATGAATTTCACGTGTTTTCCTGAAGTTTCTAGTAGTCTGTCGTCATACAGTAACAAAGGCAATTCGACTGCAAATGTTTTATTAGAGCCATGGATAAAACAATACCCATAAAAAATAAACCAATCAAAATCGATGACTTCCAAAGAAAAGTTACCGAAAACAACGTTATTTTTCAACGTAGAGTTAGGAGAAATGTAGTAGAGAAAGTTAAGCGTCATTTTATTACTTGTTTTGAGGATTGAACACTTTTGTTCAGATGCAATCACAAAGACCGGAAGTCAATAAAACAGCAAAAAATCTAAATTCCTAAATAACTAACTATTATTGATGAAAGAGTAGAGTAGGGGAGAGCGGGGCATGTATTAACGGGGGTAAGTATTAACAAGCCATTTGCCGCCAAACTATAAGTGAATGAATGAAGTTTGTACGATATTTAGCGTCACCAAGCGGTCATCTACACGTAGCGACTGGCCATTTGCCGGCCGCATGCCGCGGAGTGAAGTTGTGCGGATGGGGTGTATTATCGCAGGTAAACGAACATTTTCATGACGACAATTTTTTGATTTGTGTCGTATTTATGTATTCAAGAGATACAAAAAATATTTTGAATGGTAGCTTATTTCACCTATCATTGTATTCTGTATTCATCTTGAAGTAATATCAAAGTGCTGTTTTATAAAAAAATATTAAGTGAAAAATCTACCTTCGGGGCAAGTATTAACAAATCAGACGGGGTAAGTATTAATCTGTTAATACTTGCCCCCCATTGGATTCTGGATTACCTAGACAAAGTTGGTTCTTTGTCTCGTATTTATATAAAATTAAGGTAGTTACTGAAACAAATAGTGTTTAGCGTGAGTTCACCTTTCTCAAGATACCGTTTTGTTCATCAGACATCGTTCCATTATGTATTTTACTTAACCCTTAACCAGGCGTTGTCATATTATGACATTTCACATCTGTCAAAGCGTTTTAGTTCGTCATCAGTTTTTTTAGTTTTTAAGTCAGAAGGTCATTTTTGTTCAATTGATTATTTAGTATTAAAATATTATTGTAATTAATGAAGACTGACTTCTAATATTACCTCATGTAGATTATCTATTACCTCATTAACATAAGAAAACTTGTTTAACTTCAATAATTTTAAGAGTTTTGTATGAACACCTGATTGTTTCTTACAATAAACATCAATAAATCTAATATATTGTTTTATTTTTCATTTATAACTATAAAAAAGTATCATATTCATACCAAATTAAGGATGTTAATACTTGCCCCAAGGCTGTTAATACTTGCCCCGCCTACGGGGCAAGTATTAACAAGTCCCATTTTTTGAAAAACCTATGTTTCTGAGTTAAGTGAGAAAGATACGTGTATTATTTTTATTGGAAATTATAAACAGATTATTAACGCTTCGAATAGCTGAAAAAAATAATCTCTACCTATAGGAATTTTCGTTTTATTGACAAGAATGTAAAATCTGTTAATACATGCCCCGCTCTCCCCTACCTCAGCAAATAAATATATGAATCGGCAATAAATGATTAATATTATAACTTACTTCAAAAAATGTTATAAATTCTGCAGAATAAAGCAAAAATAGGAAGAAAGGAAGTTCCTATCCTAAGTATGTTATGTGAAATCTTCTTATCTACATACTAGCAGCCCGCCCAGCGGTTTCACCCGCTGCTACTTACCTGTTTTCCCGTAGAAATTGGATCTTTGCCCGTAGTAAAAAGTCCATTACTCCGATCCAGCAGCCCGTCATGCTGAATAACTTTTACTTTGAAGCCATTACCGTATCTCTTATTGTTTATATGGGATGCTGGTGATCTACATCAGGTACTCTAGACCCTCGTGACCATGTGCCAGCAGAAGTGGCCCGTCATGCTGAATAACTTTTACTTTGAAGCCATTACCGTATCTCTTATTGTTTATATGGGATGCTGGTGATCTACATCAGGTACTCTAGACCCTCGTGACCATGTGCCAGCAGAAGTGGCCCGTCATGCTGAATAACTTTTACTTTGAAGCCATTACCGTATCTCTTATTGTTTATATGGGATGCTGGTGATCTACATCAGGTACTCTAGACCCTCGTGACCATGTGCCAGCAGAAGTGGCCCGTCATGCTGAATAACTTTTACTTTGAGGCTTTTACCGTATCTCTTATAGTTTATATGGGATGCTGGTGGTCTACATCAGGTACTCATGACTCTCGTGACCATTTACCAGCAGAAGCGGCCCGTCATGCTGAATAACTCTTACTTTGAAGCCATTATCGTATCTCTTATAGTTTATATGGGATGCTGGTGGTCTACATCGGGTACTCCAGATCCTCGATGACCATGTGGCAGCAGAAACGGCCTGCCATGCTGAGTAACTTTTACTTAAAAACCATCACCGTATCTCTTATAGTTTAGATGGGATGCTGGTGATGTTCATCATGCACTCCAGATCCTCGATGACCATGTGCCAGCAGAAGCGGCCCGTCATGATGCACAACTTTTTCTATGAAGCCATGGCCGTATCTCTTATAGTTTAGATGGGATGCTGGTGGTCTTCATCAGGTACTCCAGATCCTCGATGACCATGTGCCAGCAGAAGCGGCCCGTCATGGTGAACAACTTTTTCTATGAAGCCATGACCGTATCTTTTATAGTTTAGATGGGATGCTGGTGGTCTTCATCAGGTACTCGTACTCCAGATCCTCGAGGGCTGACAAAAAGTAGTCCATGTCCATCTTTACTATGCTAGTAATATCAGTGCCAAATTTTACGAAGATCGGTAAAGCGGTTTGGCTTATTTGGGTAATATCCGCTGTATTTCCCGATTTTCCTGCTGCTAACCGTTTTCCCGTGGAAATGAGGAATTTTCCCGTGGTAAAAAGTAGCCTATGTTACTCAGGAATGTTGTAGCTTTCTAATGGTGAAAGAATTTTCGAAATCGGTCCAGTAGTTTCGGAGTTTATCGATTACATACATACAAAAAAACAAACAAACAAACAAAAAAAACAAACAAAGTTTTCCTCTTTATTATATTAGTGTAGATAATTCAACAAAAAGTGTTCTAATACGTTTATTATCTAAATTCACAAGCTTTTATATTTAAATTGTGAAATGGCTAATTAAGTCAGCCCAATTGTCGTTCGGCTATCGTTAGATCTAGTTACTCGACAATGGCACTTGATAAAAATTATGCAACGGACAGTTAAAAGCAGTTTGAATGGTATTCACACAATTTTTAGACCGAAAAGATTGTGACACGATAATCCCAAAATATTCTCATGAACGGTCGTAACGTAATGCATGTGTGTATTTGGTGACATGCAATTGCAATGCATTTGATTAATTGCTACATATTTATGATGTTGCGTTTTAATTTATAGTGTGTAAGAACTTTATTAGGTGTTTTTGGATTATATTAACTAGCTATTAATGATAATGAAATGAGGCAAATGCAAACCAATTTACATTTGCGAATTCTAAGGTTTTGAGGCTTTGTACCTACCTCTAAAATGACTGCATACAGTATGCACTTCGAGCTTCTAACCCCAATGGCTGACAAGATTTTCCATAACACAATCTTTTGAACCTAAGCGTGACAAACATTCGAGGTAAGTAGGCACTTATTTATTTTTTCGTGCAAGTATTTTCTTACGGTCGTATACCACATAAATCTAATCTGTAAAGATTGCCAGTCACGACTAGCTTGGCCTTCTCTACGTTGAGTTAGTGCTAATCTTTGTGACGAAAAGCATTTTAGTTCGTGATTGAGCGACTGTCATATCTGTCTGTACCTAAAATGAAACACTCAAGTTAAACCCCAATTTCTGAGGTAAGGCGCTTAAGTTTAAGCCCTACATGCTTTTTAAGGACAGATTTTATTTATTAACTACTGTAACCTACTAAAACGTACAATAAAACTTGATCTTAACCTGTTTGTCAGCTGTACCAACTATTAAATAACAAAATCACTTAGTTTTTAAACGATACGATACAATCAAGGTTGGGAACCTTTCACTTGGACGACAACGGTGACAAGTTG
Organism: Phthorimaea operculella; assembly: GCA_024500475.1. Lineage (NCBI taxonomy): Eukaryota > Metazoa > Arthropoda > Insecta > Lepidoptera > Gelechiidae > Phthorimaea > Phthorimaea operculella. The sequence goes on from JANFCV010000030.1 coordinate 3,060,435, forward strand.
TTCCGCAGATACCGTACTAGGTAACTATATCAGTGAAACTAAACTATTATTTTCGCATTAAAATATTATATCATCCTGCTATTTTATAATAGGTAAAGCAAAAACCCGCCTTTATAATAGGTAAAGTTAGCTCGCTCTACCGTTTATGAGTTCTTAAAAATGAGAATTTTCGAGTTTGTTTTGGAGAGATTCGTTTTAATCTTTCCAAGTATTTATTTGCTTTTTGGCAGCTGCCAAGTAAATACGATTTTTCTTTTGTCCTTTTCATGACAATTTAGATCAAATATTTAGATTTCTATATCCTGTTATTTGCTATCAATATTCGTTGCTACCAATAATAAAAAAACTGCTTGGAAACAAAGTAGAAACACACAAGGAATAGTGATTGACGTGATTGTAATTGTGATTGTGTGTCAAATACGGATATTAAGAAAACTATTTAATATTTATAGATTGATTGTAAGTATTTACAAGATTCTGAAGTTTATAGCTGCTTTCTACAACTTGGCTTCAACATTAAATATCTTGCAGGAAGACAGCTGTGGTTGAAAGTTGAAACGGGTTTTTTGCTTTTCGTTATTTTTTCGACTTCCGGTCAAAGCACTTTCTTTTGCTGCGAGATCCTATTAGCTACTTACAAATTAAAATCAAAATAACGTAACAAGCTTGTCGTGAAATACATTGAAGTTGTTCAACGCATTGTTTTTATATAAATCATGTCATGATACTAATTCACAGTCGGTTCGGTACTGATTCTCGGTCCAATGGGCATGAAACATCTACTTCCACGTAGATAATAATTCGGTTACGTTAACGAAACTACGGCATTGAAGTAAACAGACCACTGCCAGTCCGGTTATATACAAGATTGGAGAGTTTATTTACGAAAATAGATTATAAGGCGCTAAATTCGCAAGCTTGACTCAAATTGGATGCTTGATTTGCTATTTACAATAGCCGTGTGGTAGCGGCTAAGAATACCTCTAGTCCACCAGGGTGTTTCGTAAAAGGCAAAGTAGAATTTTTGACTTCAGCTGAATATCTGTGCTAATTTTGGGGGGTTTTCCTGTCCAGGGGGAACTATACACATGTAACACCTTTTTAAAATATTGACAGAACGTAATTCCTACTTGTCATTCATTGAGGCATTTACATAATGTGTTGTTAGCCTGGTCAGCCCCGAGACAGTGCCTTTATTTTTATTTTTATCCCGGCCGAGCCGCTTTTAGTTAGAGTAGAACACAAATTGTTATAAAAAGAAAGAAAATTTTGCACTACAATTTTTTTCTTTTTTATTTTTGAATTAGAATGTGACTTTCTTAAGGTGGTTCGTTACGTCATACAAACGAAAAACTGCACTTCAGTCGGGTTACACATGAGCTGTAGAGTTTCTTTTTAAAGAAACTTTATTCTGAATGATGAAGGCACACGTAAATTTGTCGCAAAACTACTTATAGTTAAAAGATAATCAGTATTTTCTGCACAATAAAATTAAACGTATTTATTGCAGCAGTAGCTCCATCTATTTTCGTAAAGTGACGACTCGCTTTTTACGGGGAAATCTGATGATTTAAAAATTCTTTTTAGTGTTTTGCGACAATCTTATATACCCACGGGACTCCCCATCAAGTTTTTTAAACCGACTCTTGTCTCCTTTACATACATAACTCCATTGAATTTTTGTATGGAAAACGGAACGCCTTAAAGAGAATCTTGTGAATTCCTATTGAGAAATAAAACCTTTTTATTTTGATTTTGTCGACTATGGTCAACTGCATGGAGGCGGTGATACCACCTACAATAGCATTCCAAAAGAGGGTTGACGTTAGGCAGGCGGTCGGTCGTAAAACATAGCCAAATCCTTTTGCTACATGATTTTGTGTTATGACAATTCATGTTGCGCCGGCCTCAACTGATTTAGGATAAGGGCAGGAAGATGATTCGCCATTTACAAATGCTGAAAGGTCGAAACACGCTACGGTTTAGTTTACAAACAAGTGTATCCACTTTTTTTCATTGAGGAAAAGAAAATAGATTTGGCGCTAGATTTGCCATTTACAAGATGTCGAAAGAGTAAATCAAGCTACGATTTGTTATAGTCCTATATGAATTACACGTGCCTCTACCATTTAAAAAATATAGAGTGAACTAGTGACCGATAGCGAAAACTCAGAACCGACTGGTGATAAGGAACAACTATCCCCATGAAACAATATGAAAAAATATTTTAGACCTTTCATACAAGATTGAGGATCAACTGATTTGCGTTACTACGGGAGTCCAAATTTATTTTTCCGTATTTTGACCATGTTCCTTGGGGAAAGTTATTCCTTATCAAGTTATCACCAACCGGTTCTAAGTTTTCCTTATCGGTCACCTAGTAAAATTTCATCTAGTATTCACTATGTTATGAATTAACATAAAAGTCTTATTCCTTTCTACTACACACCTACACCACTGGCTGTTATTTATATTATTAACATGTTGATAGTGACGGTAACAATAATGATGACGGTTTTATTAAATCGTTAAAGATCAATTTGTAAAACTTGTCCCATTTATGTATCATCTTCACTTTGTCAACAAACGTGGTACATGTAGGAAATAAAGTTAATACTTATTAATAAGTTCGTATGTCGCATAAATCGATGACTGTATGGGTCGTGGTTTGGAGTTCGTGGAGGGTTGAGTCACCATTATGATTAAACCTTCCTGTCTGTCTGGTAGTTTATTAATCTGTAGGTATACAAATCAGGGAAACGCCGCCGCTCCAAAATAAAAGGATACCTAGTCAAAAATGAAAATGTAAGATTACCCACATGACAAAGTTTGTCATTGTTTTGTAATTTTTTTGTATGGGATAAGAGCGAACTTCTTCCTGTTCTTTAGTTTCAGACTTCCCAGTGATTTTATCTACGACAAAATTCCTGTTCTTCAATTGAGCAAGATGTTCAGGATTCCTTCACGCCAGTTCATGTTAGTACTCTAGTCATTGCCCTCAAACTTCAGCGAGTGAAACCGCAAGGCAAGATTTAAACCTTGAGTTTGCCAAATAAAATATCACTTACGTTCATTTTGATTTCAAGGCTTTTCAGGAATCCCAGCGCTGGTCAACGGTCAGTCCCCATAAAAAGAGAGTTCAAAAAAGGAAACAAATTCCACACTAGCCACTCTTATAAAACTTTCTTCGGAAGAATTTATTTTTTATCCAACTAGTATTTCACCGGAACCGGTTTTAACTGTTACTTTTCGTTATTTTTCGTGAACGTCGCGCGTGGCGGCGCCGCGGGAGTCAGCTGTAGACTGGCCGGTTGGAAAAAGAACAAAACTTTCTCGCCCGCTTTGCTTGGAGACACACGAGTTGAAGTCGGAGTGCAGTTGGTCTTGGTATTGTGGTTATGGGAACTTAGCGTCATATTTTGTTTTGTACGTTTTGTATTGGTGGCTTCAACGCTTCTACAGTATTATGTCTACTGTGCAATCTGTATGATTTAACCTTATCCCTTTGTTTTCGTTCTACATATCTGTCTGTATGGTAATATTTGTTAAAGAACCTATTAGCCTACTTTCATATTGTTAAGTACGTTTTAAACTTGTATGTAGAGTTTAGCAGCATATAATTACGCTATTAGCCGCTTAGCTAGGCGGAGCGGTGGTAAACGGCGGTCAAATTAGCGGTTAGATAAGAGATCTGCTATTTTAGGGAGGTAGCGTTTTTTTTTTGTAATGGGTTTCTCGGTCCCGGGACTGGCAAAAACTACACCTAACTATTTGGTGGGGAGCGAGGGCTCACCCGGATGTGTTTGGGTGGTTGTTCAAACAACCAGCCCAATCACGCCCTTGGGGCGAGACTGGGCTTACGAGTTGTTCTGGGAAGAACGGATCGGACTATGAGGGAGGTAGCGTGTTAAAATTCCTACGCATAAAAATTTTTCATTTCCCGAGCTTCTGAGAACCACGATGTTTAAAAGTTTGAAACGCCTAAAAATGTCTGGTAAAAACAAGTTTCATTCGATTAAAATTAAGTTATATTTATTTTTAATACATTATGGAATTTACAAGCTATTTTCGGAAAGCTAAAATAATCTGCAATTGAAAATTATTATCAATCTATACATTCGCTACCTCCTCCTAGACCACGGCCGCTAGCAATGTTTAGTACCTATATTCTTTTGGTTACTGCTTTAGTAAACGGCGACATTCTGCGAAGGCCAGAAATACCATGGGCCAGGATTGCGAGCTCATAAGTAGATCCTAGAAGGTTTTTTTTCTTATTTTAATCATCCGGTAAAATCCAATAATATTTTGCAAAGTATCTACTAGTTATGTAAAGTTAGACGGGAAGTCTCAGGAAGTACTCATACTTGTTAAAATTAGGCGCGCGCGTTTGTGCTCTGGCTCAAAAAGTAGACAAAATGCCTATATTATCTGCAATGAAAGGTCGTCGCCTAAAATTGAAATACACATGAAACCCATGGGTCCCTCGGTCGTGTCTATAGGTATTTAATTTTCATGCACCCTTTACTACATTCATTCATTAGCTGATGTTGTTCTTACTGTACGGTTCAGTTTATGCATAGGTATCAAGTAGAAAGTAAGTCCTAAGTGGAACGCTCGCGTTTCTCTCCTGCCAGGTCCCAACGGACAGACTAGACGGACGGACGTGGTTATTAGCATGACTTATGATTGCCTTAGTAAATGATTGATATTATAGACTGTTGGGTGATTTTAAATGTTGCTAAGTCTAGCAAGGAAAGTTGGAAAGGATGCGAGTTATCTTCTATGGCAAGAAGACCGCTTTTTATACACCTTGTTTGATTTTGTTCCTGTTTGGATGTTATATCCTACTTTGGAGGCTTTTGCATGCAAAAAAGACCATAGATTATTTTATTACCTGATGACGGAGACAAAGGTTGGGTGGCTTTTGCAGAACGACTCAACCCCGTTAAATTTTCTGGCTATCATCTTGATCTTGATTGGCTCGCGCATTTTGAATCCTGGAGAAACCGAAAAACTATAAAATTTTTAATCTATCTGTGATACACTTCCCATCAGAAAAATCGAGACGCTTTGCAACTTTACGTTTTGCACGGATCACATTATCTGAGACGTATGTTTATTTTCGAATGAATGTCTAATGTCGTTCGATAGTAAGTATTAGGTACGAGGATGCTAAATCATAATATCAATGATATTTATTCAACTTTTAGTTTTATACATATATTTAATAGGTATTTTGTTTAACTATGAAAACGAAAGTGTCTCGATTTTTTTTATGAGGAGTACCTATATTTTGTGTTTCGTTTGGTTTGAATTCTGTGATGTGTTTTTATGCAGTTTAATCTATTTTGTGAGTTGCTATTTGGTGATTTGTTCTATTCTGTGATTTGTTTGTTTGTGGTTTAAGGTATTTGTGATGTGTTTGTATTTGGTGTAAACTATTTTGTGATGTGTTTGTATGTGATCAAGCTATTTTGTGATTTGTTTGTATGTGGTTTAAGTTACTTTGTGATGTGTTTGTTTGTGGTTTTAGTTACTTTGTGATGTGTTTGTATGTGGTTTAAGCTATTTTGTGATGTGTTTGTATGTGTTTTAAGCTACTTTGTGATTTCTTTTAAGCTATTTTGATATTTGTTTGTATGTGGTTTAAGCTATTTTGTGATTTATTTGCATGTGGTTAAGCTATTTTGTGATTTGTTTGCATGTGGTTTAAGCTATTTGATATTTGTTTTATGTGGTTTAATATATTTTGTGATTTGTTTGTATGTGGTATAAGCTATTTTGTTATATGTTTGTATGTGGTTAAAGCTATTTTGTTATTTGTTTGTATGCGGTTTAAGCTATTTTGTTATTTGTTTTATGTGATTTAATATATTTTGTGATTTGTTTGTATGTGGTATAAGCTATTTTGATATTTGTTTGTATGTAGTTTAAGCTATTTTGCGATGTGTTTGTATGTGGTTTAAGCAATTTTTATATTTGTTTAAGCTATTTTGATATTTGTTTTATGTGGTTTAAGCTATTTTGTGATTTGCTTGTATCTGTTTGAAGCTACTTTGTGATTTGTTTGTATGTGGTTCCATGGAATGTATTCTCTGATGTGTCTGTATGTGATTTAAGTATTTCTGTGATATGTTTTTATGTGGTCTGATCTACACTTCCCATCAGAAAAATCGAAACACCTCAGTTTTTCTTGTTTTTGGCCGAATTAAACACCAAAAAGTATTGTTTGCATTAAAAAAAATTATATGACTGTGTAGCTGGCAGTTTTGTCTTTTCAGTGTGTATAAAAAAATTCAAAATTGGAACCCCACCTGTTTGTTCTGTAAATGAGATGACTGACTGAGACACGTTTGCAGTTTGCGCCTTTTAACGATTCATAACATTTTCAACATTAAAATTTTGAGCTTGTCTTATCTTATCTTAAAACTTTTGTTTTTTTAATTGTTTACTGTGACTTTGAATCGCCTGAAAAAAGTTAAATTTTATCTGAATCATGGGTATTTTGCCCGTAGAAGCCGCCCAAGTGGTGACATTGCCAAATTTTGGTCTTGGTCATCGTTTTGTGGCTGAATGTTTGCATTTAAGCCTCACCTCTATTCATAAAGCTTACAAACGCTATCAGAAGACTGGTCTGTTTACGCGACGTTCAGAATCTGTCGGAAATCGGGTCAGTTCTGACCGATATGATCGAATTAATGTTATGAGCTCTTTGCTAAATCGACACTTTAGCGCTTTTCAGCTGCGGCAAAAGCTATCAAATGTACAAAAGGTGTCTGAAAGTGGCTCTACAATCAGAAGAAGATTACAGGAACGTATAATGGTACCGCAAAAGCCATAAAACGAGTCCAAATCAACTGCAGACAATTAAATAGCGCGCATTAACTTTGCAAGTGAGCACCTAAATTGATCGTATACCCAGTAGATCGAATTCCTCTTTTCTGCTGAGTGTAGAATTACGCTAAATGGTGACCACGGAAGCACTATGGTTTACAGAAGGGATTAAAAATGCTTTACACAATGCTGCATTGATAAAAAGGTCAGTTATGGTGACAGTTCGTGAACGGTTTGGGAAGGAATCAGCGCCGACGGCATGACAGATTTTGTCTTCGTGTCTGCAGTTGATTTGGGCCCGTTTCCTGGCTAATGCGGTACCAGTCTACGTTCTTTTAACCTTCTTTTGATTGGAGGGCCACTTTCAGACACCTTTTGTACATTTGATAGCTTTTGCCGCAGTTGAAAAGTGCTAAGGCTTCGATTTTGCAAAGAACTCATAACATTAATTCGATCATGTCGGTCAGAACTGACCCAATTTCCGACAGATTCTGAACGTCGCGTAAACAGACCAGTCTTCTGATAGCGTTTGTAAGCTTTATGAATAGAGGTGAGGCTTAAATGCAAACATTCAGCCACAAAACGATGACCAAGACCAAAATTTGGCAATGTCACCACTTGGGCGGCTTCTACGGGCAAAATACCCATGATTCAGATAAAATTTAACTTTTTTCAGGCGATCCAAAGTCACAGTAAACAATTAAAAAAACAAAAGTTTTAAGATAAGATAAGACAAGCTCAAAATTTTAATGTTGAAAATGTTATGAATCGTTAAAAGGCGCAAACTGCAAACGTGTCTCAGTCAGTCATCTCATTTACAGAACAAACAGGTGGGGTTCCAATTTTGAATTTTGAATTTTTTTATACACACTGAAAAGACAAAACTGCCAGCTACACAGTCATATAATTTTTTTAATGCAAACAATACTTTTTGGTGTTTAATTCGGCCAAAAACAAGAAAAACCGAGGTGTTTCGATTTTTCTGATGGGAAGTGTATTTATATGTTTGTGGCTAAATTCATTTTGTGTAATGTGTTTTTGAGTATAGATCTTAGACATCGGGACTACCGCTCGAAGCGCTTGTACTGGAAATAAAAATCATAAAAACTAGTGATTCAATCATTTATTGATGTAGAATACAAGAAACTAACTACTGCTTATTTCATGTAGGCATCCAGTATTATGTTTTGTTGGGTATTGCTCAATTTAATCAATCAATATAACTCAATCTGTAAAAATCGGAATACAATTGTAATTCTGATAATCAGCATAATTTCTACTGTATGCATAAATGAAATACAAATAACAAGCCCCTTATTCCGTATAACATAAGATAGAGAATGCTATAAAATGCAAATAATAACTGAATCTTAGTGACGACCTGACGAAATGGTTTTGAGTCTACTCAGAATAAGGTATTAGGCATCATACAAGTTTCCATACGATTAATATGAGAAGTGCACTCTTGAAAACTATAATTTAATTTGTGAAGAAAAATGCAATTTATGCGTTATCATAAAAACATGGTTCAAAAGAAACAAAAATATCTAGCATATAAATCAAAAAATACTTTAAGAAAATATAATAGTAACTAGACAAATGAATAACTAACGGCCTTATCGCTAAGGTAGCGATTTCTTCCAGCAACCTTAGGGTACATGATAAAAGATTTCTCTACGTAACATAGTTGCTCAAAAGTGCACTTCAGTAATTTTATTAGCTTTGTTCCCGCAATAACACTGAATCAATGTGTTCTTTTAGAATACTCAATTTACGTCATGTAAATCGGTTTACTGCAATTTTTAATATTCAATTCAGTGTACAATTTTTTTTGCACTTTCTTGGTTCATTTTATATGGCAAACTTTACTGACTTTTGATAATACGGGGGGAACAAAACCAATAGAATCTGCCTGAGCATTCGACTCGTTTGAGTAAATAATTCCAAAGGTATATGACGGTTACAGGATAAAATAAACGTTGTCGTGTCCGGCACGAGGTGGTTAGCGGCGTGTGACGGGCTGCCAGTCGTCGCCGTCTGGGTCGCGCGCTGCAACAAAAAAAAACAAAGTGAAATTAAGAAAATAGAAAAATTCGTCGGCGACCGCCGGGACCGTGGGGAACCGTCCCAACTGTGCTACGGGTTTAAAAATCATAGATTTACGATTACTCATTTCCAGACTGATAAAACTTCTCACTTAGATTAGACCCACATCCACTTTTGTAGCTAAAATGCCATTAATATTAAACGGTAACAGAACAATGCTACAGAACGGCAACAAAACATAGGATTAAATCCAATTATGACATTTGTGTTTTTCTTGTAGCGTTACTTTGAAGTTGACTTTGCAAACATTGTAAATGAAGAAGTTTTTAAAACATTCAAGTGAATACCACTCGTGTGATTTGGTTTCAACATGTGAAAAACATTAAAATAGAATCCAAAACTGGTATTTTAGCCAGCAGGATGTGGCGACGAGTTTTTGTCGTGAACAAGTGATATAAATTGAACAAGAGTTCCCACGGCGTAAACTTTGATTTCCATATTTTCCTAATAATTTTAGGTGTTATTATTAAAAATAGAATTTAAAACTGATATTTAAGCCAGCACAAACAAGTTAAACAAGAGTTTCCACGGCGAAAACTTTACATATTTTCCTAATTATTTTAGGTGTTAAAAATATAATTTAAAATCTATCTAAGTATCTAAGGCGCGAGCTCCACAGAGCAGACGTGAGAAGCTTGAAACTGTTTCCTTATAAAATGTATGAAACAAAATTGACAAAGCTACACACGTGAGACGCGATGACGACTGACGATCACTAGTCTGACAGATGTCATCTTATGTTTCGTCTACTCTATAGAGCTTGCGCCTAACCCAGCAGGAAGTGGGGCCGAGTTTTTGTCGTGGTGTCATTCAACACGCGAGTTCCCACGTCGAGAACCCGTCGGGGTCAACACTACACTACTTTGCCTCCGAGGCCTACCACTTGTGCTCATTGAGTGTGCACAAATGGGATTTAATTCGGAGGCCATTATTAAAACTAAGTCTAAATTCATTGATCATTTTAGCCATAAGAAAAAGGTTTTTCTTTTATGGTGTGAATAACCAGTTTTACCAAATATATTGTATTAAATAAAAATTACGAAGAAGGAAATATAAGAGTACTCTACATTACCATTTATAAAATAACGAATGAGAGAAAACTATGCAACAATTTTAGTTATATGTTTCTATACTTCTCTTAAAAGTCTCAACAAAAAACAAATTTACATACTCTCGAAAAACATAACCGTCTTGAGATTAAAACAAAACTATACAATAAGAATACGTACGTTTTTCGTCACGACGTGGTGGCGGCGGCCTGCGGTCGTCGCGTCGGTCCCGGTCGTCGCGGCGGGGACCGTCACTGCAATAAAACACATAGTTAGTCATAGTCAAAACTATTGTAGTTCAAGGAATGAAGAATAATTTGGTGGTTCGATTCTGTTTGTATATAGGACTTGTATTTATTGGGGATGTTGTTCCTGAATTTTTTTCAGACAGGACAGTTCTTACGACCGTTTCGTTTTGCCTACCCTGCAATGTAGTGTTGCCGCTCGATAGTGGACTATTGATTGTAAAACGATAGACAATCGATAGTTTTTACTATCGTTCAGCTATCGAATGTTTATCGATAGTATCGATACTATCGATAGGCCACCTATTCGATATTGCACCTTGTCGATAGTATTGCTTCCTTTTGAACTATCGATACTATCGATAGGCCTACCGATTGTATAGGCATTAATGAATGAAAACTATCGATAGTTCGGCAACACTACTGCAATGCAAGGGGCGTAATAAAGATACGTACCAATCCCCGTCTCTCCTGGGCGGGTCGCGATCGTCCCTCCTCGGGAACCTGTCCCGATCGCCGTCGCGCCTGTCCCTGTCTCCCTCTCTTCTATCTCCGTCGCAGTAGTGTCTCTGCCCACTTTTGTACTCACCGATCCCCGTCTCTCCTGGGCGGGTCGCGATCGTCCCTCCTCGGGAACCTGTCCCTATCGCCGTCGCGCCTGTCCCTGTCTCCCTCTCTTCTATCTCCGTCGCAGTAGTGTCTCTGCCCACTTTTGTACTCACCGATCCCCGTCTCTCCTGGGCGGGTCGCGATCGTCCCTCCTCGGGAACCTGTCCCTATCGCCGTCGCGCCTGTCCCTGTCTCCCTCTCTTCTATCTCCGTCGCAGTAGTGTCTCTGCCCACTTTTGTACTCACCGATCCCCGTCTCTCCTGGGCGGGTCGCGATCGTCCCTCCTCGGGAACCTGTCCCTGTCTCCCTCTCTTCTATCTCCGTCGCAGTAGTGTCTCTGCCCACTTTTGTACTCACCGATCCCCGTCTCTCCTGGGCGGGTCGCGATCGTCCCTCCTCGGGAACCTGTCCCTGTCTCCCTCTCTTCTGTCTCCGTCGCAGTAGTGTCTCTGCCCACTTTAGTACTCACCGATCCCCGTCTCTCCTGGGCGGGTCGCGATCGTCCCTCCTCGGGAACCTGTCCCTGTCTCCCTCTCTTCTATCTCCGTCGCAGTAGTGTCTCTGCCCACTTTTGTACTCACCGATCCCCGTCTCTCCTGGGCGGGTCGCGATCGTCCCTCCTCGGGAACCTGTCCCTGTCTCCTCTCTCTATCTCCGTCGCAGTAGTGTCTCTGCCCACTTTTGTACTCACCGATCCCCGTCTCTCCTGGGCGGGTCGCGATCATCCCTCCTCGGGAACCTGTCCCTATCGCCGTCGCGCCTGTCCCTGTCTCCCTCTCTTCTATCTCCGTCGCAGTAGTGTCTCTGTCCACTTTTGTACTCACCGATCCCCGTCTCTCCTGGGCGGGTCGCGATCGTCCCTCCTCGGGAACCTGTCCCTATCTCCCTCTCTCCTATCTCCGTCGCAGTAGTGTCTCTGCCCACTCTTGTACTCACCGATCCCCGTCTCTCCTGGGCGGGTAGCGATCGTCCCTCCTCGGGAACCTGTCCCTGTCTCCCTCTCTTCTATCTCCGTCGCAGTAGTGTCTCTGCCCACTCTTGTACTCACCGATCCCCGTCTCTCCTGGGCGGGTCGCGATCGTCCCTCCTCGGGAACCTGTCCCTATCGCCGTCGCGCCTGTCCCTGTCTCCCTCTCTTCTATCGCCGTCGCAGTAGTGTCTCTGCCCACTCTTGTACTCACCGATCCCCGTCTCTCCTGGGCGGGTCGCGATCGTCCCTCCTCGGGAACCTGTCCCTGTCTCCCTCTCTTCTATCTCCGTCGCAGTAGTGTCTCTGCCCACTTTAGTACTCACCGATCCCCGTCTCTCCTGGGCGGGTCGCGATCATCCCTCCTCGGGAACCTGTCCCTGTCTCCCTCTCTTCTATCTCCGTCGCAGTAGTGTCTCTGCCCACTTTTGTACTCACCGATCCCCGTCTCTCCTGGGCGGGTCGCGATCGTCTCTCCTCGGGAACCTGTCCCTGTCTCCCTCTCTTCTATCTCCGTCGCAGTAGTGTCTCTGCCCACTCTTGTACTCACCGATCCCCGTCTCTCCTGGGCGGGTCGCGATCGTCCCTCCTCGGGAACCTGTCCCTGTCTCCCTCTCTTCTATCTCCGTCGCAGTAGTGTCTCTGCCCACTTTAGTACTCACCGATCCCCGTCTCTCCTGGGCGGGTCGCGATCGTCCCTCCTCGGGAACCTGTCCCTGTCTCCCTCTCTTCTATCTCCGTCGCAGTAGTGTCTCTGCCCACTCTTGTACTCACCGATCCCCGTCTCTCCTGGGCGGGTCGCGATCGTCCCTCCTCGGGAACCTGTCCCTGTCTCCCTCTCTTCTATCTCCGTCGCAGTAGTGTCTCTGCCCACTCTTGTACTCACCGATCCCCGTCTCTCCTGGGCGGGTCGCGATCGTCCCTCCTCGGGAACCTGTCCCTGTCTCCCTCTCTTCTATCTCCGTCGCAGTAGTGTCTCTGCCCACTCTTGTACTCACCGATCCCCGTCTCTCCTGGGCGGGTCGCGATCGTCCCTCCTCGGGAACCTGTCCCGATCGCCATCGCACCTGTCCCTGTCTCCCTCTCTTCTATCTCCGTCGCAGTAGTGTCTCTGCCCACTTTTGTACTCACCGATCCCCGTCTCTCCTGGGCGGGTCGCGATCGTCCCTCCTCGGGAACCTGTCCCGATCGCCATCGCACCTGTCCCTGTCTCCCTCTCTTCTATCTCCGTCGCAGTAGTGTCTCTGCCCACTTTTGTACTCACCGATCCCCGTCTCTCCTGGGCGGGTCGCGATCGTCCCTCCTCGGGAACCTGTCCCGATCGCCATCGCACCTGTCCCTGTCTCCCTCTTCTATCTCCGTCGCAGTAGTGTCTCTGCCCACTGTTGTACTCACCGATCCCCGTCTCTCCTGGGCGGGTCGCGATCGTCCTCCTCGGGAACCTGTCCCGATCGCCATCGCACCTGTCCCTGTCTCCCTCTCTTCTATCTCCGTCGCAGTAGTGTCTCTGCCCACTTTTGTACTCACCGATCCCCGTCTCTCCTGGGCGGGTCGCGATCGTCCCTCCTGGGGAACCTGTTCCCTATCGCCGTCGCGCCTGTCCCTGTCTCCCTCTCTTCTATCTCCGTCGCAGTAGTGTCTCTGCCCACTCTTGTACTCACCGATCCCCGTCTCTCCTGGGCGGGTCGCGATCGTCCCTCCTGGGGAACCTGTTCCCTATCGCCGTCGCGCCTGTCCCTGTCTCCCTCTCTTCTATCTCCGTCGCAGTAGTGTCTCTGCCCACTCTTGTACTCACCGATCCCCGTCTCTCCTGGGCGGGTCGCGATCGTCCCTCCTCGGGAACCTGTCCCTGTCGCCGTCGCGCCTGTCCCTGTCTCCCTCTCTCCTATCTCCGTCGCGCGGGCGGAAGTCCCTGGAAGAAATAGGAAATTAGAGGTATTTTTAAGAGATTTGACATAATAAATACTGGGTGTTACAAAACATTTGCATTGCCGTGTGATGCCGGCCTAGAATAGCATCACACCAATTTTACCCGTAGGTATTTTACTAAGGGATAATTATCCAGGGAATGGGCAGCAGCGTTCGCTGTGAATTTAAACATCTTGCACTGCGCTCGCCAATCCGCCTGCCAAGCGTGGTGAGTATGGCAATACCCCCCAATACGGGGGAGGCCCGTGTCCAGCAGTGGACTATTGTGGCTGTTAAGGTTAAGCTTACAAAACAACCAATAAAGCTGAAAGAAAGTCGAGGTACTCATAAAACTGAAGAATATTCCCCATGGATAATGGGTCGAAAAATGAAAAAAATTTGGATCTCCCATTCAAAATTAACTCAATTTGTATTGGAGCTTTATTGGTTGTTTTGTAACACGTTGTATGATTGTCAAAAATAATATAAATATGTACCTATAATATAATAATATTTAATGTGTTGTGTGTGTCTGATTAATTTGTAATGTAATTCGTACAATAATTGTTATAATAATAATGGTTTTGAACAATCTACAGTGCAGTTAAAAAGAGTAGACAAAAACTGAGGGCGCCATTTTATATGAAAGGAGATTGCCCATTTCTGTATGGACCTTGGACCAAACAGAGACCCGCATAGGGATATAGTGCATAATGTTCCTAAGAGTAATACTAGTCTGAAACCCAAACCACATAAAAATCCGTCGCTGGAGTCTTGAGATAAATGACATGATATTTCAAGTTTTCCATTAACGAAAAATCATAGCCAACAGCTTAATTCTAAAATTAAAAACGGTAATCATTGAATCAATCAACCACTTTAATCAGTCTATTACTTCCTGAACAGCTATTGCCACGGGTGTTAATCAGGGTGTCGTTTTGTCCACTTTTCTTTTGTAGTCGCGTTGAACTAAATAGTGACCCGCATATTGAGACATAGCTCATAATGTTTCCAAGACTAATACTAGGCTGAAACCCAAACCACATCAAAATTCGTTGCTGGAGTCTTGAGAAAAATGGCATTAATTTTAGGTTTTCCATTTACGAAAAATCAAAGCCATCATATAACTTATTTCTATAATAAGAGATGGTAGTCATTAAATCAATCAACCACATTAACTAGTCTATTACTTCCTGAACAGCTATTACCACCGGTGTCACTCAGGGTGTCGTTTTATCCCCTTTTCTTTTGTACGGGCGTTGAACCAAACAGCGACCAGCATTAGAACATGTGCATCATGTTCCTAAGACTAATACTAGTCTGAAACCCAAACCACATCAAAATCCTTCGCTGGAATCTTGAGAAAAATGACATTGTATTACAGTTTTTCCATTAACTAAAATCATAGCCAACAGCTAATTACTAAAATTAAAGACGGTAATCATTGAATCAATCAACCATTTAAATCAGTGTATTACCACAGAATACATAATAGTACAGGTACAGAAGACGCACTCCGCCATAGCGATTCAACAAATATAAATCTTTACGCGCGATAATAAAGTACAATTTCCTTCGCGCCGGCTTTGGATACCTACTTTTATATTAGCCTACTCATCGCGCGCGCAAGCAAAAATGAGCCGAATGGCTGCGCGCGAAAGTTCTTCTGCCGCTGGCGCGTCCTGAAGGTCACAGTCAGCGCGCTCAGTGGGGATGTCACTTTCGAATTTTAAAGGAGGAAGGCAGATAGGTTCAAAATCTCTGACATCAGGGTTCATCAGGTCGTTGGACGACTCGGTGTTCCACTCGAAATGAAAATGTAGGTAGACGAGAGCTACCTACCACCTACGAAGAAGTTTATCAGTGTACCTACCTACTAATCTTCGTTTTAGGTGTTATGTAAAGAACTGAAAGACAATCAAAACACGAATGGTAGGTAGTGGTAATGGCTACCTACCTACTAATTATATAAAAAAAAACATTCAAAAATTACGAACCTTCTACTTGTAGGTAAGTTAGTTAATTTATTAGGTAGGTAGGTAATCTATGAAACCTTTAACCTACCTACCAAGCTATTATATTTATATTTATATTTTCGCGTAATTTACGTAAATTTAGTACAAAGAAAGAATTAAGAGCGGCAACGTGGGAGCGCGTGCGTAACGAGCGGCGTGCGGCAACCCACTGATTAACCTCCCCGCGGGTGTCGCCGCACGTACTTGTAAATCTATACCTACGCAGCGGAGTGCGCCAGGCCTGGTATTACCTGATGAACGAACAGCTATTATCACCGGTGTTACTCAGGGTGTCGTTTTGTCCCCTCTTCTTTTGTACGGGCGTTGAACCAAGTAGCGACCCGCATTAAAACATAGTGCACAATGTTCTTAAGAAAGACTAATATGAGCCTGAAACCCAAATCTCATCAAAATCCGTCGCTGGAGTCTTGAGAAAAATGACATTATATTTCAGGTTATGTCTTGTCAATATAATGTCTTTTTTCTCCAGACTCCAGCGACGGATTTTGATGTGGTTTGGGTTTCAGACTAGTATAAGTCTTAGGAACATTATGCACTATGTTTCAATGCTGGTCGCTATTTGGTTCAACGCCCGTACAAAAGAAAAGGGGATAAAACGACACCCTGAGTGACACCGGTGGTAATAGCTGTTCAGGAAGAAATAGACTGATTAAAGTGGTTGATTGATTCAATGACTACCTTCTGTTATTATAGAAATAAGTTATTTGTTGGCTTTGATTTTTCGTTAATGGAAAACCTAAAATATAATGTCATTTTTCTCAAGACTCCAGCGACGGATTTTGATGTGGTTTAGGTTTTAGACTAGTATTAGTCTTAAGAACATGATGCACTATGTCTCAATGCGGGTCAGTATTTGGTTCAACGCCCGTACAAAAGAAAAGGGAATAAAACGACACCCTGAGTAACACCGGTGGTAATAGCTGTTCAGGAAATAATAGACTGATTAAAGTGGTTGATTGATTCAATAACTACCATCTCTTATTATAGAAATAAGTTATTTCATGGCTATGATTTTTCATCAATGGAAAACCTAAAATATAATGTCATTTTTCTCAAGACTCCAGCAACGGATTTTGATGTGGTTTGGGTTTCAGACTAGTATTAGTCTTAGGAACATTATGCACTATGTCTCAATGCGGGTCGCTACTTGGTTCAACGCCCGTACAAAAGAAGATGGGACAGAACGACACCCTGAGTAACACCGGTGGTAATAGCTGTTCAGGAAATAATAGACTGATTAAAGTGGTTGATCGATTCAATAACTACCATCTCTTATTATTTGATGGCTATGATTTTTCATTAATGGAAAACCTAAAATATAATGTCATTTTTCTCAAGACTCCAGCAACGGATTTTGATGTGGTTTGGGTTTCAGACTAGTATTAGTCTTAGGAACATTATGCACTATGTCTCAATGTGGGTCGCTACTTGGTTCAACGCCCGTACAAAAGAAGATGGGACAGAACGATCCTCAGGGTGTCGTTCTGTCCCATCTTCTTTTGTGGGTTTCACACATCAAAATCCGTCGCCAGAGTCTTGAGAAAAATGACATTATATTTCAGGTTTTCCATTAACGAAAAATCATTGCCAACAAAAACTTATTTCTATAATAAGGGATGGTAGTCATTGCATCAATCAACCATTTAAATCAGTTTATTGCCTGCTGAACGAACAGCTATTACCACTGGTGTTATGAGTAACACCAAGTAAGTAAGTAAGTTACTCATAACACCAGCTGTTCGTTTAATAAGTTTTTGTTGGCAATGATTTTTCGTTAATGGAAAACCTGAAATATAATGTCATTTTTCTCAAGACTCCGGCGACGGATTTTGATGTAGTTTCGGTTTCAGCCTAGTATCAGTCTTCGGAACATTATGCACTATGTCTCAATGCGGGTCACTATTTGGTTCAACGCGAGTACAAAAGAAAAGGGGATAAAACGACACCCTGAGTAACACCCGTGGCAATAGCTGTTCAGGAAGTAATAGACTGATTAAAGTGGTTGATTGATTCAATGATTACCGTTTTTAATTTTAAAAATAAGCTGTTCGCTATGATTTTTCGTTAATGGAAAACTTGAAATATCATGTCATTTATCTCAAGACTCCAGCGACGGATTTTGATGTGTTTTGGGTTTCAGACTAGTATTAGTCTTAGGAACATTATGCACTATGTTTCAATGTTGGTCGCTATTTGGTCCACTTTGGGCAATGTCTTTTCAAAATTAAATGGCAGCATTGGCTATGAATGGCAAAAATTTGTATGAACATTTTATAGTTCCATTTTATTTAATTTCTACTCTTTTTTTGCTGGACTGTAGATGTAAGCCCTTTTGTAAACTTTACCTACCATCTTTTTTGCCTACGTCTATGAGTGAAAATAATATCAATTATCATTTACCTGTCGCGGTCGCGGTCGGAGCGCGGCGCATCGCGGAAGCGGTCGTCGCGGCGGTCGCCGTCGCGCCCTTCGCGTGGTGGCGCGTCTTTAGAACGCCAGGCCGATGAACGCTCCTGTAAGTAATAAATAAAATGGTTATGGTAAATTTTCCACTAACCTTTCCTTTTGTTTGACCATTGATGATTTGCTAACAGCCGACCATGTTTGCATAATCCAAGTTTGATGGCATATAAAAAGACTGCGTGGTAGCTAATAATACTGCCATCACTAATCTACTCAAAAAGATTTGTAAAAGGCGACGTAGAGTTTTTGACTTCGGCTTGTTATTTGCCTACTATGGTCAACCGCATAGTGGTGGTGATACCATCTACTTAGGATGTAACGAATATTCGCATTCGAAAAGTTAGTGCGAATGTTTTGCGTATATAAAAAGTTGAATGAAAGCGGGTGGATTATTGGATTTTCTACTTGTCTTACGATCCAACTTACTTACTTGTATTACTTCAACTATTTGTTACGAAAAACAGACCATGGAACATTTGCTCGAGAATTTGAAAAATCTGGATATTCGCATTAGCGAATGTCTAAAACCAATATTCACATTGTGATATTCGTTACATCACTACCACCTACAATAGCATCTCCAAAACATGATTTTGTGTTCTAACAAAATATGTTGCGCAGCCCTTATCCCAATCAGTTGGGCGGCTGTCAAATGCACATATGAAAAGACACATGTGAATATTGTGAATGATACTTACGCCAGCCGCGGGTGGTGGGTCGGCGGGTCCGCGTCGCCAGCTACTGCCGCCGCCGTCAGGACCACTCGAGCGACCGCCGTAGCGAGGCCTGGAGAAAAACGTTTCATAGAAGATATAGTACTGGTGGTTACAAAACGACAAATAAAGCCGAAAAGGAGTGTTGGACTCCGTTGTAGATTCTAAAAAACCTTTAAAGCCGTAGTAACATTTGCCGTGTGGTGCCGGCAGAGTAGAATAGCACCACCCCTTCTCTTCCCGTGGGAGTCGTAAGAGGCGACCGAGGGATGAACCCTACCAAAACAGCCAGGGCCAACCGTATGGTAGCGGTTAATCCACCACAAAAGCATTCGCAAGGAGGGTTGACGTCTGGTAGGCGGCCGGTCGTAAAATTCAGCCAAATCCTTTTGCAACACGATTTTGTGTTCAACGAAACGTATTGCGCCGACCCCAAGTAATTGGGATAAGGGCAGGAAGATGATGGAGTGTTGGAGTCCGTCGTAAAGAGTCTGTCAACAAAACTTCAGGGCCGTAGTAACATTTTGGAAATTACTAGTAACATTTTGGAAATTACAATAAGATTGTGGGTGTGATTATTTAATCCATTGAGAATAATCAAGAAACTTTTTTGTTAGTTCTGTAACACGTTGTATTGACAGATGTTTACTTGCGAATCCTACCGGTTGCACAAAGTAGATTTTACATTTTTATGACTAAATTGAAGACACAGTTCACACAAATGAGGCCATGTTTTCTCGAGCCTCACAGATAAAGTTATAGTTGTCTGTATGGCATTGTTGTTTTTAGAATTGAAATTTATCGATAATTTAAATAAATGTGGTAATTCAATATGGTTACTCAGATTCAATATGATAAAAAATCCCAATAAATTAGCTTAGCTGTCTCGCTCCGGTTCCCTAGGCTCTCTAGTATCGCGCGCGGCCGAGCGCCAACCCGCCTTGTCTCTCGGTCTCGGCCTGTCATCTCTAGGACGATCGTCTCTGGGCCTGTCATCTCTTGGACGGTCGTCTCTGGGCCTGTCATCTCTTGGACGGTCGTCTCTCGGCCTGTCATCTCTTGGACGGTCGTTTCTTGGCCTGTCATCTCTCGGCCTGTCATCTCTTGGACGGTCGTTTCTTGGCCTGTCATCTCTTGGCCTGTCTTCTCTGGGACGGTCGTCTCTGGCAGCGGACTGTTTTGGCTGATATAGTGTAGTAGTATATTAAAAAAGCTAATAGCTTACCTGTCTCGCTCCGGTTCCCTCGGCTCTCTAGTATCGCGCGCGGCCGAGCGCCAACCACCCTCGTCCCTCGGTCTGTCATCTCTCGGACGATCGTCTCTTGGCCTGTTCTCTCTTGGACGGTCGTCTCTAGCAGTGGACTGTTGTGGCTGATATAGTAGTAAATAAAAAAGCCAATAAGTTACCTGTCTCGCTCTGGTTCCCTCGGCTCTCTAGTATCGCGCGCGGCCGAGCGCCAACCACCCTCGTCTCTCGGCCTGTCATCTCTGGGCCTGTCATCTCTTGGACGATCGTCTCTAGGCCGCTCGTCTCTGGGTGGAGGCCCGTCTATAGGGCACTCTTGTAATAATTCAGAATAGCTTACCTGTCTCGCTCCGGTTCCCTCGGCTCTCTAGTATCGCGCGCGGCCGACCGCCAACCTCCCTCGTCTCTCGGCCTGTCATCTCTCGGACGATCGTCTCTGGGCCTGTCATCTCTTGGACGGTCGTCTCTAGGCCGGTCGTCTCTGGGTGGAGGCCCGTCTCTTCTAGGACGGTCGTCGCGTCTGTAAGAAAAATCATAGGAAACATTTTTAGTAAATATGAGCAACAGACTAGATAAATAACAATTTCACATACAGTTGAATAAATTTGATTGTATTTGATTGATGTTACATTGCACTCTACTAGCAGCTTGCCCAGCGGTTAGACCAACTATACATATGGATATATCATACCTATATCCGCCGAAAGTAAGCCGCTGTAAAAACGGCCATTTACACCACGTCTGACAACAGTTTGACAGCCATGCAGAAGACTGTGTGTTACCATAGTGACAGGTTGTCAGCCTGTCGATTTTCAATTGAAGATTTACCTATCATCTCTGTCCCTGGGCGGCGGCGAGCGGTCGTCTCTGGGCGGGCGGCGGTCGGGCGAGCGCGGCGGGCCACGCTCGTCACGCGGCTCACGCATTCGAGCTGAAAAATGATTGCAAATTTTATGTCACATACTAGAAACATTTACAATTTTTATGTAATATAGTTAAGGTTTGTTACAGGATGAATTTTAGACAGGTTCGGGTCTTATGTATGTAATATGAAAAATACGCAAACAATAATGTTCCCCTTCTATGAACCAGGTAATACTATTAAGTTATTTCATGAATTATTACCTGGTCTCCATGGTTCAGCAGGGCGTCGCTCAGGGTCGCGTTCCCTGTCGGGCGCGCGGTCGGAAGCACCCTTGCTCCTCCATGCACCTTCGTCCCTTGGCGGAGCCCTACAACAGATGAATAGAAACATTTATAAGTAGATCGACCTTAACTGGACAAACTGAGCAAATCGTGTAGTATTCATAGTCGCTCACACTAAACTCATGAACAAGTTTGTTTAAAAAAAGCGGTAAGATTCAATAAATATTGCTCGTTACGGTCTGATATTAAACTTATTTTAGATCAATAGGCGCGCCCACACCAAGCGAGGCTGCTCATTGCCTCGTGTGTTAAACGACAAATAAATTACGAGGCTCACTCGAGCCAACGCATGCTCGTTGCGTCGATCGCAGTGTCTATGTCCTACTTGTGTCAGTGTTTAGTTTTCGTATAAAATGGGCGCGCGGTGCTGGCAACACTGCTCTGTCATCTTGTCACGTCCTCTGCCGTCGCCCGCATCGTGGATGCGAAGTTTAATTATAAATAAGTAATTTAGTGTGCTTTCGGTTTTCTCGTGTGGTTTTCCCTGTTCGGTGGGGAAGTGAACCAAGTGATTTTTGGTTCCGGCTTTTTGATTGAGGCCAACGTGGTCGCCGGTAACATAACCTCACTTTGAGTCGTCGCTCGCGTCGCGGCTGCCGATAGCCATATATTTTTTGATTGTTTTCTTGATTGGGGGCCAACGGGGCCGATTCCTCATTCGGAGAGGAATCTTTAGTTGTTTTTGTGTTGAAAACATTGTTGATGTCGAACTGTGAACTGGTGAATGGTGGAGTGATGAACTGAGGTGAAGCCAAAACTGTCGGAGGGACGGAGTGCCACACGAGCTGGTGCCCGGGTGCAGTAAGTCTAGTACCTAAGTCCCAATCCAAAAGTCTTCCTCAAACCTGATACCTATTTTTCCTGTCAAAAACTAGACTTACAAGGAAACGACGGCGTCATCGTTCGCTCGGTAAGCAATTCGTTGCTGGGCCCTGTTTAAGTAGATTTTGGAAACAAGAATTTCTCGGCCGGAAACTTTCCGGAGCAGAATTCTCTCATTAAATTTATTTTATTTAGCTATAGTAAAGAGCACTACGAATCGTAGTCAAATGTTGTTCCGAGGCTGATCGACCATTTAGTTTTAGATTTTAAGATAACTTTAATTTGCTTCCACTGCGCTAAGATCAGCTTCGGAATCAAACATTTTTTGGTAGCAGAGCGTGGTTGCTTTATTGCAACATAGTTAGCCGTAATTTAGTATTAAGCGTGTTTTTTATATTACCCACATATTTTATTAATTTTGGAAAATATTGTTTCGGTTTTTTTGTGACTGTTTTGTTTGCCTAGTGAACGGTACCTTATCGGTAAGGTCTAGGCCAGTCACCTAACATTTATTTTGTGGTATTTGTTTATCGGTTTTTCGTTTTATTAAGTCGAGTGTGTAAAAGTTGGTACCATGGCTCCTCGATCGCCAGGTATAAGGCTGCTATAAAGACAGAATTAAGGTGGTTTACTACCACAGCGGCAATGATCGGCCGCGAGGACCGGGAGGACGCGCTCTTGAAAAGTGCACTACAGGCAGATGAACGGGTTCGGGTTGTGTCGGAACACCTCACAGAGTGCCTCATGCTCCTTGAGGAAGCTCCTAACCCTGAAGATAAGGAGCTGGTTGAGGGCGATGTAAGCCAGTGCTTGGAGCTGGCACAGGACATTGCGCAGGCAGCTGCGGACATATCTAGGCGACGTGACGGAAAGGAAAAGCCATTCCGTGGTAAAGTGGGACAAGGATTACAGGTGCCTCTTCCGCCTGTTACGGTTCCAGTCTTTGCAGGCGATTACGCCGACTGGCCGGCGTTTGAGGACCTGTATAGCAGTGTGGTCCACACACGGACGGACATAACGCCGGCGTACAAGATGGCTCAGCTGATGTCCAGGCTACATGGAGAGCCTCATGAATTGCTGACGCATTTGGCTGTCTCGGATAGCAATTATGAGGTGGCGTGGAAGATCCTTACCGACCGGTATCGAAACAAGCGCCTGATTGTAGACAGGCTGTTAGACCAGTGGCTGTCAATACCAACCATAACGCGAGGTACGGACCTCCGCGAGAAAATCTTCCACCCAGTCAGTGTCGCGGTCAGCGCACTAGAGCGACAGGGTTTGCCAGTGGCGGGCTACGGTTATATCTTGGTCCACACAGTGCTTCGCCGCCTGCCGAGCGAAATGGTCGCTCGATTCGAGCAGCTCCATGGGGCAAGTCCTCGGACCACCTCCCGACCTACGAGGATCTGAAGTCGTTCCTCGAGGCCGAAAGCAGGCGAGTGGACGTCCAGGCTGGTGAAGCCCCACGCAAGGAGACCTCTGCCCCTCGCCACCCGGAACGGCCGGGTGCACCGGCGCGAGGAGGCAACAGTAGGCAACCCAGGCGGTACAACACCGCATTGGAATCAGGGTGTGCCTACTGCAGGAGACAGGCCACAGGGTAACAGCGTGTCAGGAGTTTGCTGCGCAGCGGGTTCAGAGGAGACGGGGTGTGGCACAGCAGAGACGTTGGTGTTTTCGGTGCCTGGGGCCGCATCAGGTGCGAGAGTGCCCTTCAAGCACCAACTGTAGGTACTGCCAGGGTGCACACCATCCGCTGCTCTGCATGATTCGCTCCGGAGACGCCGGGGCAGCGCTGGATCGGATCAGCGAAGGAGCCTGCCCACCAAGGGAGGGAGCAACGCTCCCCACCCCCTCCAAGGAGGAGCCCACCTCCGCATCGGTCACAGGGACAGGCAGGGGGACGTCAACAGACGGAGCCCACTTACCCAAGGACGTGGGGACGATCCCCACCACGGCAGCAGGTGCCGGATTGGGGAAGAGCTGCACAGGAACGTGGCCAAGACACCCATCCCCGGTACGGGATTCATCGGGCGGGTGTCAGTGGAGCACTAGGCAGCCACCAGGGTACATGCAGTATTCTGCGGGCTTGAGCCACCTGGTTGGGTCTCAAGACCCACGCATGCCCCCGCCTATGCCTGAGTACCCGCGGCTACAGGCGCAACCTCGGTACGGACGTTTGCCGTCGGGGTACTATAGAACTCCAGCCATGGCCTTTATGGGCAGACCTCCCTACCAGCAGGAGTGGGACCCATACACAGGTTTGGGTAGTGAGGATACCCCGCGGGACGCGGCCTCACCGCGTTTAGATTCCCGCTAGGTAATCGCCGCCTGCTCATCAGCTTCGGCTCCCGTCCAATCACGGTACTTTTGCCAACGGCTAAGATTTGGGTATGGGGATACGGTGGCCGGACCATTCAAGTAAGAGCCCTACTGGATACAGGGGCTCAGGGATGTATTGTATCGAGTAAGCTGGTGAGTAGGCTAGGCCTAAATGTACGGCCAAGTGAGGATGAAGCTGTAGGCATCGGGGGCCTAAATGTGCCTGACATTCGGGGTCAGACGAACTTTGAGTTCGCATTAGGTAGCACATGTACAGGGTCAGCTATCAAGTCTCAGCCGTGGTGCTGGATGAAGTGGTTGGGAAACTCCTCAGGTTAGGTTACCACCAACGGTACGAGGGTTAACCACAGGGTTGGAGTTAGCTGATCCTGATTTTGATACTCCTGGTACGGTGGACGTACTTCTCGGGTCAGACGTCCTCGGGAGATTATGGTGCGGTAGGAAGAAGGTACTCCAGGAAACTGGTTTGGTGGCCGTAGATACCACAGGGGTATGTTGTTTTCGGCCCAGTTTGGAGACCTCAGGACCTACCAGAAGGGATCCGGTCCTCTATGGTAGTGTGCTGTCAGAGGTGCTGCAGAGGTTTTGGGAGTCTGAAGAGCGCCCACGGCGGACAGACGGAAGCCAGAGGATGACGAGTGCGAGTTGTTCTATCAATACAACACTGCGAGATGCCCGTCAGGCAGATTCGTGACCAGGCTACCTTTTCTCCCAAACCGCCCCGCTTTAGGTAGTTCGCGACAGCTCGCGGAACGGAGACTACTCGGAATGGAGCGGAAGATGAGGCGAGACCCAGCACTTCGGCAGAAGTATATAGAATTCATGCGGGAATATATTCAATTGGGCCACATGTCGGTGTCCAGCCTGGATTGGAGGTGTGTCGAGCATTATTACATTCCACACCTGGCTGTCTTGAAGTCACCTGAGGCGAAAATACGGGTGGTGTTTGACGGTTCTGCTCCTACCTCGAATGGTGTGTC
The DNA here is from genome assembly GCA_024500475.1 of Phthorimaea operculella. Classification (NCBI taxonomy): domain Eukaryota; kingdom Metazoa; phylum Arthropoda; class Insecta; order Lepidoptera; family Gelechiidae; genus Phthorimaea; species Phthorimaea operculella. Next base: position 3,085,963 of record JANFCV010000030.1, read on the forward strand.
TGTGAACCAATGTTTGCACGCGGGTCCTAAATTGAACCGGGACATTGTGGACATTCTCACAGACTTTCGGTTACACCAGGTAGCGTTCGTCGCAGACGTCAAAATGATGTTTCGCCAAACCATGATACATCCGGATGACCGTCGGTATCAGCTGATTTTGTGGCGTGAGAGCCCAGATGAGCCGATGGTCACATACGAACTTAACACGGTGACGTATGGACTTAAGCCAAGTCCGTATTTGGCAGTACGTACGCTGCGAGTTGGCCGCACAGGAAAGGGTAAGATATCCTCGAGCCGCAGCAGTACTGGATCGCGACGTCTACGTGGACGATATCTGCACGGGTGCTGATAGCGTGGAGCAGGCGCTAATTCTACGAGACGAGCTGATCGCGATCATGGGTTCAGGAGGTTACGAGTTGCGGAAATGGTTGTCCAGTTGCCCAGAGCTCCTGGCTGGTTTGCCAGGCGAGTTCCATCAGGACCCGCACCTCTTTGAGAACCCGGACAATCCAAATACGTTGGGCATCCTCGGGGTGCAATATAGGCCAACGCATGACGTATTCACGTACAAGATCGAGCCCGACCTTTTGGAGAAAACTTGGACTAAGCGGTCGGTACTGTCGACAATCGCTAGAACGTTCGATCCTAACGGATGGATCGCCCCGGTTACGTTCATGGCGAAGTGCCTTTTACAAAGGTTGTGGCTAGCCAACTTAGGATGGGACGACCAACTCTCCGGAGAGTTGTTGAAGGATTGGCTCAAGTTTGTGACCACCTTACCAGGGATTGTGCACATCGCGATACCCCGCAAGTTAGTCCCATCGGTGGGATGTAAGGCTACCCTACATGGGTTTTGTGACGCCTCGGAGCGAGGGTACGCGGCAGCTGTATACCTTCGGACAGCAAGTTCAACGGGAACTGTGCACGTGCGTCTGGTTATGGCCAAAAGTAAGGTGGCACCAGTCAGAACTAGATGGACCATCCCCAAATTGGAATTTGTAATCATGTAACCTGCAATCTGCGTGGTACCATCAACTTGGATGAAACGGTGTACGCGTGGACTGACAGTCGGATAGTTCTGTGCTGGTTGCAGACGTCGGTACATACACTTGAGGTTTTCGTGGCAAATCGGGTGTCACAGATTACGGGGTCGGAAACTCCGTTAGTGTGGAGGCACGTACCGGGAGAATGGAACCCAGCGGACTGCGCTTCGCGCGGGTGCAGGGCACCTGATTTGGTGAGTCACCCACTGTGGTGGGGACCTCAATGGCTGACTGAGTCGCCGCAGGAATGGCCATTCAACGAGTGCAGGGCGCCGCTTGGGCCACCTGATCGAGGTTTGCGAGTGAACGTGGGGCAACTCGTACCGAAGCCTAACCCAGCTTTCTTGCTGGAACGGTATAGCTCCCTCGACAAACTTCTTGGGGTGACAGGTTGGATCAAGCGGTTCGTGAACAACTGCAGGAAGCCTCAAGCAGAACGGAACTTTGTACCTGTCCTCTCGCCTGCGGAACGGAATGCGGCTCTATGCTCATTAGTTAGAGTCGTCCAGGCGGAACATTTTGAAGAGGAGGTCAGGCTGCTCAGGGATGGACGTGGAAAGCTGAAGGGAGGAATTGTGCACCTCAACCCATTCTTGGATGAGCAAGGTATGCTCAGGGTTGGAGGCAGACTTCGAACGCTAGCCTGCCCTTTTCGGCTCGGCATCCACTGTAACTTCCAAAAAGTGGACCCTTAGTTGAGCTCTTAGTCAGGGATCGTCAAGAGAAAAACTCGCACGCGGGCTGTAATGCGCTATTGGCCATTCTACAGCGCGAGTTCTGGATCTTATCGGGACGACGAACGGTACGTAGCGTTGTGTTTAGGTGCTTGCCTTGTTACCGCTTGAAGGCAGCCACAATGCAGCCACAGATGGGAGATCTTCCACCGGACCGGGTGACGGAGGCCTGGACGTTTGCAGGTGTGGGAACGGATTTCGCAGGCCCTTTCATGGTAAAGGCATCACGCCTGCGGAACGCAAAGTCTATAAAGGCGTACTTGTGCGTGTTCGTGTGCCTGGCCACCAAGGCCGTCCACTTGGAGCTCGTGGCCGACCTTTCTACGGAGGCCTTTTAGGCAGCGCTGTAGAGATAAACGTCGCGACGAGTGCGACCATCGCTGATCAGGTCGGATTGTGTTACCAACTTTAAGGGACCTGATCGGTGTATGAAAGAAAAAGAAACGTTCTTACGCGATAACGAAGAAGCCATCAGCACGGGCCTCCCGTCAGGGCATTACCTGGGTGTTCGATCCACCAGCGTGCCCTCACTGGGGTGGTATTTTGAAGCGGTTGTAAAGTCCGCTAAGACGCATTTGTTGCGCGTTGTAGGGTTAACAATTTTGACTTTCGAGGAGCTGGCGACCGTGTTTTGTAAAATTGAGGCTGTACTCAATTCGCGTCCTTTGTGTCCGCTCAGCTCAGACCCAAATGATTTAGAGGCCCTGACGCCAGGGCATTTCTTAATTGGCCGCCCACTTAACGCCTTGCCGGAATATCCCTATACGGAGGTGAATAGCAATCGTTTGTCGCGTTATCAGTTGTTGCAGCAAATGACTCAAAACTTTTGGAAGCGTTGGTCGCTTGAGTACTTGCACATTCTGCAGCAACGCCTTAAGTGGACGGACAGGACTGAACCCCTGCATTGGGGATCTCGTTCTGGTTAAGGATGCCAACCTACCGCCACTGCGTTGGCGCCGGGGCGCATTCTCAACCTGTTTCCGGGTAGTGATGGCACTCCTCGAGTTGCAGAAGTTCAGGTAGGGATTCAGTCCTTAAGCGAGCAGTAGCTACATTATCACGCCTGCCATGCATAGAGCGGACCGATGGGTCGGTCCGGGGCGGGTGAATGTTTAGTTTTCGTATAAAATGGGCGCGCGGTGCTGGCAACACTGCTCTGTCATCTTGTCACGTCCTCTGCCGTCGCCCGCATCGTGGATGCGAAGTTTAATTATAAATAAGTAATTTAGTGTGCTTTCGGTTTTCTCGTGTGGTTTTCCTGTTCGGTGGGGAAGTGAACCAAGTGATTTTTGGTTCCGGCTTTTGATTGAGGCCAACGTGGTCGCCGGTAACATAACCTCACTTTGAGTCGTCGCTCGCGTCGCGGCTGCCGATAGCCATATATTTTTGATTGTTTTCTTGATTGGGGCCAACGGGGCCGATTCCTCATTCGGAGAGGAATCTTTAGTTGTTTTGTGTTGAAAACATTGTTGATGTCGAACTGTGAACTGGTGAATGGTGGAGTGATGAACTGAGGTGAAGCCAAAACTGTCGGAGGGACGGAGTGCCACACGAGCTGGTGCCCGGGTGCAGTAAGTCTAGTACCTAAGTCCCAATCCAAAAGTCTTCCTCAAACCTGATACCTATTTTTCCTGTCAAAAACTAGACTTACAAGGAAACGACGGCGTCATCGTTCGCTCGGTAAGCAATTCGTTGCTGGGCCCTGTTTAAGTAGATTTTGGAAACAAGAATTTCTCGGCCGGAAACTTTCCGGAGCAGAATTCTCTCATTAAATTTATTTTATTTAGCTATAGTAAAGAGCACTACGAATCGTAGTCAAATGTTGTTCCGAGGCTGATCGACCATTTAGTTTTAGATTTTAAGATAACTTTAATTTGCTTCCACTGCGCTAAGATCAGCTTCGGAATCAAACAGTCAGTTTAGGCTAATTTTACGTATCAAAGGATAAGACACAGAGGCTTGGTACTTGTAGAAGGCGGTTGTAAAGCTGTGACACCAGAGAAAGAAAGAAAGAGACATACCGGTCGTCTCTATCAGGCTTGCTGTCTCTGTCCCGCTCGGGGTCTCCACATACAGCTGCTGGTGACTGCGGGTGCTGCGATGGCGGCTCGTTGTTCTTCAAGCTTCCTTAGCGCGCCCCTGCTTATTTCTTACACCTATCAAAAGAGAGAGATAGAGACATACCGGTCGTCTCTGTCGGGCTTGCTGTCTCTGTCCCGCTCGGGGTCTCCGCGTCGCCAGCTACTGGTGACTGCGGGTGCTGCGATGGCGGCCCGTTGCTCTTCAAGTTTGCGTTGGACTTCCGCCTCCTTAGCGCGCGCCTTGGCTTCTACACGCGCTAAGTATTCTTGGTGTTCCCTGGAAATTAAAAATAGGACTTGTTTTGCAGATGATGTCATCACGGGTCTTATTTTTTAAACCAATTACGTAAGATGGTATTCTACAATGCCTTAGATTTTGCCAGATCAGCTGGTTTCCTCGGCGTACTGCTCTATTTTGACAAGTGTCTTTAGAAAAATGCTCTTTATTTCAACACTCGCGGTCACTTTCGCACTATATCTATCTGGTATTTAATATGAGCTCGCATGGTACAACCCCGGTAGTTACTTCACAATTTAGCCACTTTAGTAATGCGCCGACCCCAAATAAATTGGGATAAGGGCAGGCAGATGCTGAGTAATCTCGCTCAATTTGTCAATTTTACGTTTTTACGTTGTATAATTTTTAGGTTTTGGTAGTTATTTTTGTAGGATAGTTGGCGGAAAATAAGCTGTTGTATATAGTACCTCTCTTCTTTCTCCTTGCGCTCGCGCAGCTTGGCCAGCTCCTCGGCGCGGATCCTCTCCTTCTCTTCTCTCTCTTTACGTTCCTCTTCTTCTTTGATGCGCCGAGCTTCTTCTGCCGCGCGCTCTTCTGCGCGACGCTTCTCTTCCAGCCACTGGTAAATAGAATAGGAATTACCCCTTCATCCCCGTGGTCCACCTCGTGGTCCACCTGGTGGACCACGGGTAATTCTTTTTTCCCCGTGGTCCACCCTAGTCCACCTGCTATAGGTGGACTCACGGGCAGGTGATTTCCCGATGGTTCACCCGGTTCACGTTATTCCTGAAAGCAACTTTGAATAAATGTTTACACTAATTACATGACATGTGTCAGCTGTCATACTAAAAAGTCGTTTATATCGGAAACTATGCGTGCTAGACTATTGGTTTCTTTGGGAAAGTTGTAGGCCTTAACGAGATCTACATGACAGGTGTCAGCTGTCATACTAAAAAGTCGTTTATATCGGAAACTATGCGTGCGAGACTATTGGTTTCTTTGGAAAAGTTGTAGGCCTTAACGAGACCTACATGACAGGTGTCAGCTGTCATACTAAAAAGTCGTTTATATCGGAAACTATGCGTGCTAGACTATTGGTTTCTTTGGGAAAGTTGTAGGCCTTAACGAGATCTACATGACAGGTGTCAGCTGTCATACTAAAAAGTCGTTTATATCGGAAACTATGCGTGCGAGACTATTGGTTCCTTTGGGAAAGTTGTAGGCCTTAACGAGATCTACATGACAGGTGTCAGCTGTCATACTAAAAATCGTTTATATCGGAAACTATGCGTGCTAGACTATTAGTTTCTTTGGGAAAGGTGTAGGCCTTAACGAGATCTACATGACAGGTGTCAGCTGTCATACTAAAAAGTTGTTTATATCGGAAACTATGCGTGCTAGACTATGAGTTTCTTTGGGAAAGTTGTAGGCCTGAACGAGATCTACATGACAGGTGTCAGCTGTCATACTAAAAAGACGTTTATATCAGAAACTATGCATGCTAGACTATTAGTTTCTTTGGGAAAGTTGTAGGCCTTAACGAGATCTACAAGACTACTAAACTACACCTTTCCCAAAGAAACTAATAGTCTAGCACGCATAGTTTCCGATATAAACGACGTTTTAGTTTGACAGCTGACACCTGTCATGTAGATCTCGTTAAGGCCTACACCTTTCCCAAAGAAACTAATAGTCTAGCACGCATAGTTACCTATATAAACGATTTTTAGTATGACAGCTGACACCTGTCATGTAGATCTCGTTAAGGCCTACAACTTTCCCAAAAAAACTAATAGTCTAGCACGCATAGTTTCCGACATAAACGACTTTTTAGTTTGACAGCTGACACCTGTCATGTAGATCTCGTTAAGGCCTACAACTTTCCCAAAGAAACTAATAGTCTAGCACGCATAGTTTCCGACATAAACGACTTTATAGTTTAACAGCTGACACCTGTCATGTAGATCTCGTTAAGGCCTACACCTTTCCCAAAGAAACTAATAGTCTAGCACGCATAGTTTCCGATATAAACGATTTTTAGTATGACAGCTGACACCTGTCATGTAGATCTCGTTAAGGCCTACAACTTTCTCAAAGAAACTAATAGTCTAGCACGCATAGTTTCCGACATAAACGACTTTTTAGTTTGACAGCTGACACCTGTCATGTAGATCTCGTTAAGGCCTACATTTTTCCCAAAGAAACCAATAGTCTAGCACGCATAGTTTCCGATAGAAACGACTTTTTAGTATGACAGCTGACACCTGTCATGTAGATCTCGTTAAGGCCTACAACATTTTAACAGATTGTACTTGTTTTTTTGTGAGCTGTACCAACGGTAGACGTATAAAAAAGTGATTATTGATCAAATTCAGAAATGGTCTCCATTAGAATTGGTGCATACAAAATGTGGTCGAATCCAGAGCAGGTCATATCTACCTAGATGAAGTCACTTTTGAAAAGGTGGACCACGGGTAATAGAATTTTATTTATAAGAGGTTTTAATTTATTAGGTGGACCACAGGGAAAAAAAACTTACCCGTGGTCCACCAGGTGGACCAGGAGGTGGACCACGGGTATGAAGGGGGAATTACATTTAAAATCCGAAGCACGATTTTTAGATTAATGGGGAAAAAAACCGAAGCTTATTGCAGATGGCAACAGGCATTAATATGCTGCAAAATGTCGACAACCAATAATAAGTAGCTAAACTTCGGCCTTACTTAACACATTCAGAAAAAAAAACCCATTTGAGAAAGGCTCCATTAGTTCTCCAGTTTTCTGTTTCATTGAGTTGTTTGTAACGAATAATTTCTGAACTATATTAGATATCATTGTTGTCAAGCCAGGCATTTATTGGGGACAAAATCCCAGAAACTTTGTAGAAGAAATACATCAGAAACAAAGTTCCCAACAAATGCTAGAAACATTGTTTAAAATGCGTCTTCATTGGGAGCATTTATTGGGGAACTTTTGTATTTACGCAATGTTTCGGAACTTTGTCCCCGAAATGTTCTCAATGAATACCTGTCTTTACCAAATACATAAGTGATTGGGGCGCGAATTCCATGTAAGCATTTCGTTATAAATCCATCAAACATTCTAATTACAAGTGGCCTTCCATACGAATGCACTTTATTGCAAGCGAAGCGAGCCCAATTCACGTAGAAATGTAAAAATGTACTTGCGATGCATCTTTCCACGGGTTTCGCCAATCCTAGAAGCCAACTGAACATACCTCCTGTCGTCTCTTTTCAATGCGCTGCTTGCGGCGCTCCGCCAGTCTCTTCTCCCGTTCCTGCGCGAGCTTCTCCTTGAAGGCCTGCAGACGCTGCGTGTATGCAGCTCCCCTCTCGGTCCTGAGTCTAGCGATGAACTCGTCCCGTTGCGCGTGCATGCGCGCCAGGCGTTCGGCCGTAGCAACGTCGCGGGCGCGCGCCTCTGTAGGGAAATGAAAGTAAAGAGGTAAATATTACCTCGCGTCGACGTCTCTTTGGTTGTGTGGCCGGCATCACGCACAATATAAACTACTATCTTCTTGGTTGGATGGTCATCAGCACAAAGTAATCTTCTAGTTAGTCATGAAGTAAACTAACGTAACGACCTGATTAATTAACGCGATGAAACCGTAACACACGATACGACACTATAGAATTATCATTCACGTTTTTAAAAAGGCACAATTTAGCAAACGTATAGCACGGTTGCCTTCGCGTATAATAGTATGAAGTGGTGTAATATGAGAAACATGAAATAATGTCAATAGAACAGAAAATTTTGTCCATCTGTGCAAATAAATTGTCACCTTATTTTTCTAGTCTAATTGTTAGTTGCTACTTCAATGTCAAAATGTAAGTAAGATAAAGTTAATTTATAGGTTATCTTGCGGCTATACATATATATATATATATATATATATATATAAAGCAATCAAGGTATACACAATTTCAAAGGGAGACAGAGTATAAAAAAAATTGGGCCTCTCGTATAAACTTTTCCAACAATCTCTTGTATGCTATCATATTGAGGAAAATTGGTTTTAACAACTGGTTCATCTTTATTTTTATTACATACAGTAAAGCTTAGGCTGGGTTAGACAGTTTGGTCTTTGGTCCGTTCTTATATAGGGTGTAAGGGATGGTGTAACAAGAACTTTGCAGGCGTGCTCAGACCATAAAACTGAACAACTTTCCCTATGGATAATATGGAAAAAAAGAAGATTGCTAACTCCTATACAAAGTTCACAATCAGCTGACTGACTTTGTACCACCATATGATTATGTACCATTATGTTCCATGGGGAAAGTAGTTAAGTTTTATGGTCAGAGCACACCTACCAAGTTTTTGTTACACCGTCCCTTACGGGTCCATATTCGAATGCATAAAATTTTCTGTCCTAACGTACTTTTGCATACCTGTTTTTAGCATACTCATCTTTTCGCATAATCTTAGTCAAGCATAACTTTTTTGGCATTCATTTCTTTGGCATACGATCGATTCGCATAACGAAGTAAACGCATAAAAGGCAGTAGGAATAAAAGTACAATCGCAATATGACACAATTTTTTATCTGATAAAATCTGCTCAAAAGGGTTAATTTGCAATTGCAATTGCCGCGCCGTGCCGCGCAGCGCGGTTTCACCTTAATTGTAACAAAAATAGCATTCTTCATATGGTAGGTAAGTAGTTGATTGTATATTTGCCACGATTGGCAAGAGGATTTACGAGTGCAGTGCAAGATGTTGCATTTACAGGGAACACCGCTGCCCATGCATCTCAAATTTAATTTTTGACTTGCTTTTTGCGACACCCACGGCTAGTATTGAGGTGATGATTTCTAAGATGGCATGACACGGCAACTAAATACTATTAAAAAAACTAAGGTTGGAAAAAACAATGCGTTATTATTTGTATGTTTATTATATCCAAATTTATTTTTTTGACAATATTCCACTGAGGAATACGGCAAAGTACCTACCTACATGGTGCCATTCGTGCCCAAGTGTATTTTCTGAATAAGTATTTACTACTTATCCATTCCATGATTCTTATGAGATTTTAAGTTTATGGCTATAATCGTTATGGTAAACAAAATTATGGATATTTATTGTTATGCCAATATATCCTTTATGTATTTAAAACATTATGCCAATTTACAATTATGCGAAATGACAACTATGCCGAAAGTGTTATGCGTAATGCAAATAGGAGTAAAAATGTTATGCGTTCGAAGGGGCACCCGTCCCTTACACCCCGTATGCATTGGAGGTTCGAGTGTAGACGTAAGATTGACTGTACAATAGACTTACCAACAAGTTGTTGAATGCGTTCTTGCTCCTGCTGTTCCCAGAAGGCCTTGTCGGCGACCTGCTTCTCCTCCAAGCTCTTCTGCAGTAGAGGAATCTCCTCCAAGCGCTTGGCTCGTTCGAAGTAGTCCACCTTTGTAAGAGAATTGAATAGTTACTTCAGAGTTGGTAAGCAAAAACTTTTTCAGTAACAGGTCCCTCTTATGTTTTAGGTCCTTGGTTTTATCAAAGACCACTTATATATATTCTTTATTGTGCACTTAAAATTTACAATAAATTTAATTAATAAACATAGTCACAAAGGTGAGCTTATCTCTATGAAGAGATCTCTTCCAGCCAACCTGCACAGTGGAATTAGAAAATAAACAATAAGGGAATGACAAAACCGTGTACACATACAGATAGGGACATACATATAATACATAAACAAACAAGAAAATAAACTACATATAATTATGAATATATATATACAATAAAACGTATATATAAATATATATAAATAATTAATACATACAATATAACTATCAAGGTTGTTGCGATAAATAGTGCTCTTTCACTCTTTGTTTGAATGATGTTATGCTCGGAGAGTCCTGAATGGACTTTGGAAGTGCATTCCATAATTGCGTAGCTCGAACCGTGAAGGAATTAAAAAGGAATTTGGTATTAGCTCTAGGGCACTCAAGTACCTTGGTGATACATGCGCGCCTAGGCCTGGGATCAGGAGGTAAGACATGGAAGCGGGAGCGGAGATAATCAGGAGAGGATGGGTCGTTAAGGATCCTGTAGAGGATAGAAAGGATGTGCACATCGCGGCGAAGGCGGATTGGGAGCCATTTCAATTGAGCACGAAATTCAGAAACATGGTCAAATTTGCGAAGTCCGAAAATGAAACGAATGGCAAGATTTTGTAGGCGCTCAAGTTTGTTTAGTAGCTCCTCTGTCACATCCAGGTAACATACATCTGCGTAGTCAAGAATAGGCAGGAGAAGTGCTTGAGCAAGCATGACTTTAGTCTGAAAAGGTAGGAAGGTCTGGAGCCGTTTGAGAGAATGAAAAGAAGTGCATGCGGCTACTAACCGCGTTGACCTGTGCTGACCAAGACAAGTCGGAGTCAAATATAAGTCCCAAGTTTTTCGCTTTGTTCGTGTATGGTATAGAGACACCATTATAGTAGATTTTGGGATATCTTCACCTACAAGCCTACCTCTAAGCCTACTGCTCCCTATTATCATTGCCTGCGACTTAGTGGGGTTTACAAGTAAGCCAAAATTCTTAGCCCACAGCTGAATAGCCTCAAGATCAAGATTAATGACATTAACAGCTTCAGAAATATCCAATAGAGAAAATGCCTGTAAATTTGTAAATCATCTGCATACAAATGGTAGGGAGAAGAGATAACTCGGGAAATATTATTAATGAAAACAGAAAAAAAGCAATGGAGAAAGAACGCCGCCTTGTGGAACACCAGCAGTCAGGGTAGACCAATCCGATGTTAAATCGTCGGTTTTCACACACTGCTGGCGACCATAGAGATAAGACCGAAACCACTCGATCACAGAGGGTGCAATGTTAAGAGAGCGTAGGGTACCAAGGAGAATGTCGAAGTCAACAGAGTTGAATGCGCTACTGAAGTCAAGCAGAGTCATGACAGTTAATTGAGTGTTATCCATCGCATGGCGAATGTCCTCAGTGACGTTCAGCAACGCACTAACTGTGCTGTGGGAAGGGCGGAAACCGGATTGGAAGGGACAGAGAAGGTTGTTGGAAGTAAGGAAGGAGTAAAGTTGTTTATGAACAACGCTTTCGAGTACCTTCGAAAGCACAGGAAGGATGGAGATAGGACGATACTGGGAAAGGGAAGTTGGATTGGAAGTTTTTGGGAGAGGAATCACAAAGGCTTTTTTCCACGATGAAGGAAAGGCATTAGCGAATAATGAGAAATTAATAATGTGAGAGATTATAGGCGTAATGCTATCCAACACAGGAAGAAGCATTTCTATGGAAAGATCATCACTGCCTACAGCCTTTGTGGAGATAGAAAGGACTTATAGTTTTACATAGATTTAAGTTAACGTTAACGCAATAATTGTCTGACCATTATCTGTCAAAAACAGTTTCAGGATATTTTTTTTTTCATTTCATGGTTATATCTGTGAAAACTTTAATCATAATGTAGAATCCCTGTTTTAGTGGTGGATAGACCCAATAAGTTGATTTAAAATATGAAAAAAAAAAAATTGAAAAAGAAAGATTCTCAGTGGCATACCTTTTTCTCTTGTGACTTGAGCCGGGCTTGCAGCTCGCGGCGTTCTTTCATCAGCTCTTCAGCCTCGCGCTGGGCGATCGCTTCGGGGTCCATTTTCTTCAATGCCTGGCAAAAAGAAAATAATTGATTAGGCGTGTAAGTAATACACATAATATTTACAAAGTATACATAACATACTGAGCAATATTAATTCATCCAAGATAAAACATATTCCATCCAAACGTAACATATCGTGGTAGTTTGCTTAAAGTGTCCAAGATATAACATTTTGTACCCAAATGTAACATACTGAGCCCAAGATCTAACATAATGCGGTCAAGGTGTATAATCAGTGTTGGCATAATCGATTAATTTTATTAATCCATTAATCAATCGATTAATAAAATTAATCGATTAAATTAATCGTGATTTAACTAATCGCGATTAAAATATTTAATCGTAATCGCGATTAATTTCGTCAATCGTTAATCGTTAATTTGATTAATGATTAAAATAACATATGAATGTATAGTAAGTTATGTTGATCCATCAAAGGATAGGTTGATGTGATGCTGTACATGATGATGATGATAGTACATGAATCAATACTTAGAATTGTTTGGCTTATGCACTCCTTGAAACTTTTTTTATATGGGGTCGTAAGGGTCGTTCGGGTGGTAAGGGTTCATCGGGGTCGTAAAAGTTCATTAGGTCGTAAGGGTTCTTCAGATCGTAAGGGTTCTTTAGATCGTAAGGGTTCCTCGGGTCGTAAGTGTTGTTCAAATTCGAAGTCAAAGTCAAAGTCAAAGGCAAAGCCGAAGCCGAAGCCGAAGCCGAAGCCGCAGCCGAAGTCGAAGCCGAAGCCGAAGCCGAAGCCGAAGCCGAAGCCTAAGCCGAAGCCGAAGCCGAAGCCCTTGAACCCTAACATCCCGAGCAACTCTTACGACCCGTTGAACCCTTATGACCGGTTAAACCCTTACGACCAGATGAACCCTTTCTCTCTAACGCAACATCAAGGAAAAGAACCACCTTAATCGTAATCACGATTAATGATTGACGATTAAAATTAACTATTCGTAATCACAAGATTCCGATTAAAATTAATTAATCGTCAATCCTTAATCGCGATTAAATATTTAATCGTAATTTTTAATCGTTAATCGTGATTAACTTTTTGCCAACACTGTGTATAATTTTGTGCCAAAGGTGTAACGAACACGTTATGGCACCCATTATGTAACATAGTACACCGAAACGTAGCGAATATTTACCTCCTCCCCGGCGTTCTTGAGCACGTTCGTCCCACCCTTCGTTTGTCTATTGCCTGTCTCTGTCTCATAAAGGTGGGCTTAAAAATCAAGCGACAGCGACAACGACGCGCGTCTTTGCCGCTGTCAAATGACTGGTTTGTATGGGGAACCAGAAAAACCGAGCGACGGCGTCGTTGCGGCGCGCCACGACGCCGTCACGTTGACAGCGCGCTGAGAAGCTTAGAGTTTGTATGGGATGCGGTCGGGTTTTTCTACAAGACCGCAGCGACAACGACGCCGTCAAAATTTGACGGCGACAACGACGCGCGTCGTTGTCGCGTCGCTTGGTTTTTAAGCCTATTTTAATCGTCTATAACTTAGCATCACTTCTCTCTGTCTTCCCACTTACCTCCTTTCTTATATTCATATAGGACCCAAGATGTAACATCATGGGCAAAAGATTTAACATACATAAATAAATTGGGATAAGGGCAGGCAGATGATGATTTTGCCTAAAGTGCCCAAGATATAACATATTGAGTCTAATATGTAACATACTGTGGCCAAGGTGTAATATGGCGCCTAAGATTCAAAACCGCCACCTCCATAGTTTGCCGTCTCTTCACTCTTTCTTCCTTCTAACCGATATTTGTATATCACCCAAGATGTAACATAATGTGCCCAAAGTGTAATTTACTGGACCCTGGATATATATAACACACCGTACCCAAGATGTAACATACTGTTGTCGTAACATAGTCCACTCAAACGTAGCACATATTTACCTCCTCCCCAATATTCTTGAGCACGTTCTTCCCGGCGTTACTCTGTGCGATGAGGTTGACTCTCTCCTGCCTGTGTCTTTCTCTCATGACCGCCAGTTCCATGGCTTGTCGTCTCTTTTCTCTTACCTCTTCCTTGACATTCGTATAGCACTCAAGATGTAACATAATATGCCCAAAGTGTAATTTAATGGACCCTGGATATAACCTACTGTGCCCAGGACGTAACATGAAACCAAACGTCGCATATATTTACCTCCTCCCCAATATTCTTGAGCACGTTTTTCCCAGCGTTGCTCTGTGCGATGAGGTTGACTCTCTCCTGCCTGTGTCTTTCTCTCATGACCGCCAGTTCCATGGCTTGTCGTCTTTTTTCTCTTACCTCTTCCTCGACATTCGTATAGCACTCAAGATGTAACATAATGAGCCCAAAGTGTAATTTACTGGACCCTGGATATAACATACTGTACCCAAGATGTAACATACTGTTGTCATAACATAGAACATCCAAACATCGCATATATTTACCTCCTCCCCAATATTCTTGAGCACGTTTTTCCCGGCGTTGCTCTGTGCGATGAGGTTGACTCTCTCCTGCCTGTGTCTTTCTCTCATAACGGCCAATTCCATGGCTTGTCGTCGCTTTTCTCTCTCTTCCCTCTCTTGCTCGAGGCGGCGCGCTTCGGCGGCGGCCGCGGCGCGGAGTTGCTCTTCTTGACGGCTAGAATAGGATGGCATATTAGTTTTATCATGGTATTGAAAATGGATGACTTGTCGGTGTGTGCATCTTGTATTTCAGTTTATTGGTTCGTTGATACATTAAGGTGTTTGTTTGGCATGTTAATTTATTGGTTGGATTGTTAGTAAGTTGATGAATTGATAGGTATGTTAGGTTGCTCACGTTCGGTACGATAGACAGTTCTCCGTCATAAGATTATCCAAAGCCAGGGGATTAACTATTTATAGTTTAATGTAAGTTTTTAGGTTTTCACGGTTGTTCACAACACTAAAATTATTGTTTAAAACAGGATTATTACCGTGATAATATTTTTGTTGATCCCGATATTTCGGGGCGGTTGCACGCCCCATGGTCACGAGTAGACTCAGTCTGAGTAGACGAAATATCGGAATCAACAAAAATATTATCACGGTAATAAGTCTACTCGTGACCATTGGGCGTGCAACCGCCCCGAAATATCGGGATCAACAAAAATATTATCACGGTAATAATCCTGTTATAAACAATAATTTTAGTATAGTTTAATATTTTGAAGTTTTGTGCTAGTTTATTTGACGTATAGTTTGTTAGTCGAACGGTGAACATTTTGTTGGTTGGTAATTATTTCCATAGTGCATTATAATGACATATTACCGTAATTCCTCCTCCTCCCTGACGGTATTCAGTCTCTCGATGTATTCCTTCCTCTCCTCAATGATTTTGTGACGCTGTAGCACCCTGGTAATACAAAAAGATCATATTTAAGAAACGGTAAAATCTACTTAAGTTATATGGATGTAAATGACTAAATTGTGATTGTGATCACTTGACCTACGTACGTATTGCAAGCGAAGCTATCTCGTTGTTTTACGTTAAAAATAATAACATAATGCGAGGCTAGTTTGTTATTTTACTTTGCGGTGGATTGTAGTGTTTATTATATTGCAGTACCTATCATCATCATCTGCCTGCCCTTATCCCAAATCGGTAGGGGTCGGCGCAACTGTTTTGTTATAACACAAAATCATGTAGCAAAAGGATTTGGCAATGTCGCCTGCCTGACGTCAACTCTCCTTGGGAATGCTTTTGTGGTGGATTACTTGCCACCATACGGTTGGCCCTGGCTGTTTGGGTCGGGTTTATCCCTCGGTCGCCTCTTACGAGCCCCACGGGAAGAGAGGGGGTGGTGCTATTCTACTCTGCCGGCACCACACGACAGGGACTTTGGGAATACTATTGTAGTTGGTATTACCGCTACCATACGGTTGACCATGGCAGATATTGTAGCCAAGATCAAAAACTCTACGTCGTCTTTAATGAGACGCCCTGTGTAGAATAGTGGTGGCAGAATTCTTAGCCGACTACTGCGGTGGATTATAGCATATTATAGTGTCTATGTATATGGTATACAAACCTAAGATGGTCGGCATGCTTGTTCTCATGGTAGTGTTGCACCATGTGTTGTCTCGCTCGCTCTCTCTCGGCGCGGCGTCGTTGCGGGAACAGGGTCGATACAGCACGGGACAGCACTTCGGCTGCTCGGACTAGCTGTTCGCGGACCTGGGAACAGAATTTATGTGATGGAAGATGACGATACAAACAACGAAACATTTTACGTAGATATTTGCATATGAATACTGAAAAAAGGAATATCGATCTACGGGGTGTATGTAAGGGACAGCTCTCCAAATACTGATAGGGTACACTCAGACTATAAAACTGAACAACTTCCCATAAGAAAATATTTGAGGGAACGTAAAAAAAGTACGACCTCCCATACAAAATCACGATCAGCTGACTACATATACTATAGGAAGTCAAAAACTTTGTTAAGTTTTCTGAAATATGTTTTTATGGGAAGTTATTCAGTTTCGTGGTCTGAATGCATCCTACCAGTATTCGGAGAGCTGTTCCTTACACCCTGTATACATTATTTTTTCAACATAGTGTAATAAATCAATAGATTTGGCCAGTCCAAAATTTATGGATCTCTAATCTATTGTTTAGTCGGGATCGGGACCCCCTGTTCAGTTAGATGCCAACCTGTTCAGCGGGCGTAGCTTGCAGAATAGCACCGCCGCAGGCTTCATCGGCGGCCGAGCACCACTCGCCGCCACCAGCCTCAACGCCGAAGTGCACGCATCTGTAAAACAAGATATCAATTAAAACAAAACTCATATTAGCGATAAGAAATTCTGACCTAAATACATTGTAATTGTTTAGTTTTCGTATAAAATGGGCGCGCGGTGCTGGCAACACTGTCCTGTCATTCGTCCTCTGCCGTCGCTCGCTTGGTTGATGCGAATTGTAATTATAAATGGTGTAATTTAGTGTGCTTTCGGTGTTCTCGTGTGGTTTTCCCTGTTCGGTGGGGAAGAGAACCAAGTGTATTTGGTTCCGGCGCTTTGATTGTCAGTCGGTTCGATAACCACGCGGCCGTCGGAAAAAAATAACCTTACTTTTAGTCACCCGCGCGTCCAGTGTCCTTTGGTTCGCGTATTGTACAGTAAAACGTGTTGCTGTCGCGAGCAGTGGTGTGCGGGAGAAATCTTTGTTACTGTGTGTTAAACATTATTTGATGTCGAACTATGAACAATAGTACTCAAGTGCTTGTGAAACTTGTTGGACGGAGTACCACGCGAGCTGGTGCCCGGGTACAGTAAGTCTAGTACCTAAGTCCCAATCCAAAAGTCTTCCTCAAACCTGATACCTATTTTTCCTGTCAAAAACTAGACTTACAAGGAAACGACGGCGTCATCGTTCGCTCGGTAAGCAATTGTTGCTGGGCCCTGTTTAAGTAGATTTTGGACACAAGAATTTCTCGGCCGGAAACTTTCCGGAACAAAATTCTCTCATTAAATTTATTTTATTTAGCTATAGTAAAGAGCACTACGAATCGTAGTCAAATGTTGTTCCGAGGCTGATCGACCATTTAGTTTTAGATTTTAAGATAACTTTAATTTGCTTCCACTGCGCTAAGATCAGCTTCGGAATCAAACATTTTTTGGTAGCAGAGCGTGGTTGCTTTATTGCAACATAGTTAGCCGTAATTTAGTATTAAGCGTGTTTTTTATATTACCCACATATTTTATTAATTTTGGAAAATATTGTTTCGGTTTTTTTTGTGACTGTATTGTTTGCCTAGTGAACGGTACCTTATCGGTAAGGTCTAGGCCAGTCAACTAACATTTATTTTGTGGTATTTGTTTATTGGTTTTTCGTTTTTATTAAGTCGAGTGTGTAAAAGTTGGTACCATGGCTCCCTCGATCGCCAGGTATAAGGCTGCTATAGGGTCAGGATTAAGGTGGTTTACTACCACAGCGGCAATGATCGGCCGCGAGGACCGGGAGGACGCGCTCTTGAAAAGTGCACAACAGGTAGATGAACGGGTTCGGTTTGTGTCGGATCAACTCACAGAGTGCCTCATTCTCCTTGAGGAGACTCCTAACCCTGAAGATCAGGAGCGGGTCGAGGCCGATGTAAGCCAGTGCTTGAGCTGGCACAGGGCATTGAGCAGGCAGCTGCGAACATAACTAGGCGACGTGACGGAAAGGGAGAGCCATTCCGTGGTAAAGTGGGACAAGGATTACAGGTGCCTCTTCCGCCTGTTACGGTTCCAGTCTTTGCAGGCGATTACGCCGACTGGCCGGCGTTTGAGGACCTGTATAGCAGTGTGGTCCACACACGGACGGACATAACGCCGGCGTACAAGATGGCTCAGCTGATGTCCAGGCTACATGGAGAGCCTCATGAATTGCTGACGCATTTGGCTGTCTCGGATAGCAATTATGAGGTGGCGTGGAAGATCCTTACCGACCGGTATCGAAACAAGCGCCTGATTGTAGACAGGCTGTTAGACCAGTGGCTGTCAATACCAACCATAACGCGAGGTACGGACCTCCGCGAGAAAATCTTCCACCCAGTCAGTGTCGCGGTCAGCGCACTAGAGCGACAGGGTTTGCCAGTGGCGGGCTACGGTTATATCTTGGTCCACACAGTGCTTCGCCGCCTGCCGAGCGAAATGGTCGCTCGATTCGAGCAGCTCCATGGGGGCAAGTCCTCGGACCACCTCCCGACCTACGAGGATCTGAAGTCGTTCCTCGAGGCCGAAAGCAGGCGAGTGGACGTCCAGGCTGGTGAAGCCCTCGCAAGAGACCTCTGCCCCTCGCCACCCGGAACGGCCGGGTGCACCGGCGCGAGGAGGCAACAGTGGGCAACCCAAGCGGTACAATATCGCATTGGAATCAGGGTGTGCCTACTGCAGGGAGACAGGCCACAGGGTAACGGCGTGTCAGGAGTTTGCTGCGCAGCGGATTCAGAGGAGACGGGGTGTGGCACAGCAGAGGCGTTGGTGTTTTCGGTGCCTGGGGCCGCATCAGGTGCGAGAGTGCCCTTCAAGCACCAACTGTAGGTACTGCCAGGGTGCACACCATCCGCTGCTCTGCATGAATCGCTCCGGAGGCGCCGGGGGCAGCGCTGGATCGGATCAGCGAAGGGAGCCTGCCCACCAAGGGAGGGAGCAACGCTCCCCACCCCCTCCAAGGAGGAGCCCACCTCCGCATCGGTCACAGGGACAGGCAGGGGAACGTCAACAGACGGAGCCCACTTACCCAAGGACGTGGGGACGATCCCCACCACGGCAGCAGGTGCCGGATTGGGGAAGAACGGCACAGGAACATGGCCAAGGACACCCATCCCAGGTACGGGATCAAACGGGCGGGTGTCAGGGGAGCACTAGGCATCCACCAGGGTACATGCAGTATTCTGCGGGCTTGAGCCACCTGGTTGGGTCTCAAGACCCACGCATGCCTCCGCCTATGCCTGAGTACCCGCGGCTACAGGCGCAACCTCGGTACGGACGTTTGCCGTCGGGGTACTATAGAACTCCAGCCATGGCCTTTATGGGCAGACCTCCCTACCAGCAGGAGTGGGACCCATACACAGGTTTGGGTAGCGAGGGGATACCCCCGCGGGACGCGGCCTCACCGCGTTTAGATTCCCGCTAGGTAATCGCCGCCTACTCATCAGCTTCGGCTCCCGTCCAATCACGGTACTTTTGCCAACGGCTAAGATTTGGGTATGGGGATACGGTGGCCGGACCATTCAAGTAAGAGCCCTACTGGATACAGGGGCTCAGGGATGTATTGTATCGAGTAAGCTGGTGAGTAGGCTAGGCCTAAATGTACGGCCAAGTGAGGATGAAGCTGTAGGCATCGGGGCCTAAATGTGCCTGACATTCGGGGTCAGACGAACTTTGAGTTCACATTAGGTAGCACATGTACAGGGTCAGCTATCAAGTCTCAGCCGTGGTGCTAGATGAAGTGGTTGGGAAACTCCCTCAGGTTAGGTTACCACCAACGGTAAGAGGGTTAACCACAGGGTTGGAGTTAGCTGATCCTGATTTTGATACTCCTGGTACGGTGGACGTACTTCTCGGGTCAGACGTCCTCGGGAGATTATGGTGCGGTAGGAAGAAGGTACTCCAGGAAACTGGTTTGGTGGCCGTAGATACCACAGGGGGGTATGTTGTTTTCGGCCCAGTTTGGAGACCTCAGGACCTACCAGAAGGGGATCCGGTCCTCTATGGTAGTGTGCTGTCAGAGGTGCTGCAGAGGTTTTGGGAGTCTGAAGAGCCGCCCACGGCGGACAGACGGAAGCCAGAGGATGACGAGTGCGAGTTGTTCTATCAATACAACACTGAGAGATGCCCGTCAGGCAGATTCGTGACCAGGCTACCTTTTCTCCCAAACCGCCCCGCTTTAGGTAGTTCGCGACAGCTCGCGGAACGGAGACTACTCGAATGGAGCGGAAGATGAGGCGAGACCCAGCACTTCGGCAGAAGTATATAGAATTCATGCGGGAATATATTCAATTGGGCCACATGTCGGTGTCCAGCCTGGATTGGAGGTGTGTCGAGCATTATTTCATTCCACACCTGGCTGTCTTGAAGTCACCTGAGGCGAAAATACGGGTGGTGTTTGACGGTTCTGCTCCTACCTCGAATGGTGTGTCTGTGAACCAATGTTTGCACGCGGGTCCTAAATTGAACCGGGACATTGTGGACATTCTCACAGACTTTCGTTTACACCAGGTAGCGTTTGTCGCAGACGTCAAAATGATGTTTCGCCAAACCATGATACATCCGGATGACCGTCGGTATCAGCTGATTTTGTGGCGTGAGAGCCCAGATGAGCCGATGGTCACATACGAACTTAACACGGTGACGTATGGACTTAAGCCAAGTCCGTATTTGGCAGTACGTACGCTGCGAGAGTTGGCCGCACAGGAAAGGGTAAGATACCCTCGAGCCGCAGCAGTACTGGATCGCGACGTCTACGTGGACGATATCTGCACGGGTGCTGATAGCGTGGAGCAGGCGCTAATTCTACGAGACGAGTTGATCGCGATCATGGGTTCAGGAGGTTACGAGTTGCGGAAATGGTTGTCCAGTTGCCCAGAGCTCCTGGCCGGTTTGCCAGGCGAGTTCCATCAGGACCCGCACCTCTTTGAGAACCCGGACAATCCAAACACGTTGGGCATCCTCGGGGTGCAATATAGGCCAACGCATGACGTATTCACGTACAAGATCGAGCCCGACCTTTGGAGAAAACTTGGACTAAGCGGTCGGTACTGTCGACAATCGCTAGAACGTTCGATCCTAACGGATGGATCGCCCCGGTTACGTTCATGGCGAAGTGCTGTTTACAAAGGTTGTGGCTAGCCAACTTAGGATGGGACGACCAACTCTCCGGAGAGTTGTTGAAGGATTGGCTCAAGTTTGTGACCACCCTACCAGGGATCGTGCACATCGCGATACCCCGCAAGTTAGTCCCATCGGTGGGATGTAAGGCTACCCTACATGGGTTTTGTGACGCCTCGGAGCGAGGGTACGCGGCAGCTGTATACCTTCGGACAGCAAGTTCAACGGGAACTGTGCACGTGCGTCTGGTTATGGCCAAAAGTAAGGTGGCACCAGTCAGAACTAGATGGACCATCCCCAAATTGGAATTGGCAGGGCAGCTCTTCTAGCGCGCTTGCTAAATCATGTAACCTGCAATCTGCGTGGTACCATCAACTTGGATGAAACGGTGTACGCGTGGACTGACAGTCGGATAGTTCTGTGCTGGTTGCAGACGTCGGTACATACACTTGAGGTTTTCGTGGCAAATCGGGTGTCACAGATTACGGGGTCGGAAACTCCGTTAGTGTGGAGGCACGTACCGGGAGAATGGAACCCAGCGGACTGCGCTTCGCGCGGGTGCAGGGCACCTGATTTGGTGAGTCACCCACTGTGGTGGGGACCTCAATGGCTGACTGAGTCGCCGCAGGAATGGCCATTCAACGAGTGCAGGGCGCCGCTTGGGCCACCTGATCGAGGTTTGCGAGTGAACGTGGGGCAACTCGTACCGAAGCCTAACCCAGCCTTCTTGCTGGAACGGTATAGCTCCCTCGACAAACTTCTTGGGGTGACAGGTTGGATCAAACGGTTCGTGAACAACTGCAGGAAGCCTCAAGCAGAACGGAACTTTACACCTGTCCTCTCGCCTGCGGAACGGAATGCGGCTCTATGCTCATTGGTTAGAGTCGTCCAGGCGGAACATTTTGAAGAGGAGGTCAGGCTGCTCAGGGATGGACGTGGAAAGCTGAAGGGAGGAATTGTGCGCCTCAACCCATTCCTGGATGAGCAAGGTATGCTCAGGGTTGGAGGCAGACTTCGGAACGCTAGCCTGCCCTTCTCGGCTCGGCATCCACTGTTACTTCCAAAAGGGGACCCTTAGTTGAGCTCTTAGTCAGGGATCGTCATGAGAAAAACTCGCACGCGGGCTGTAATGCGCTATTGGCCATCCTACAGCGCGAGTTCTGGATCTTATCGGGACGACGAACGGTACGTAGCGTTGTGTTTAGGTGCTTGCCTTGTTACCGCTTGAAGGCAGCCACAATGCAGCCACAGATGGGAGATCTCCCACCGGACCGGGTGACGGAGGCCTGGACGTTTGCAGGTGTGGGAACGGATTTCGCAGGCCCTTTCATGGTGAAGGCATCACGCCTGCGGAACGCAAAGTCTATCAAGGCGTACTTGTGCGTGTTCGTGTGCCTAGCCACCAAGGCCGTCCACTTGGAGCTCGTGGCCGACCTTTCTACGGAGGCCTTTTGGCAGCGCTGGAGAGATTTACGTCGCGACGAGGGCGACCAGCGCTGATCAGGTCGGATTGTGGTACCAACTTTAAGGGTGCTGATCGGTGTATGAAGGAAATTGTAACGTTCTTAAGGGAGAACGAAGAAGCCATCAGCACGGGCCTCTCCCGTCAGGGCATTACTTGGGTGTTCGATCCACCAGCGTGCCCTCACTGGGGTGGTATTTTTGAAGCGGTTGTAAAGTCCGCTAAGACGCATTTGTTGCGCGTTGTAGGGTTAACAATTTTGACTTTCGAGGAGCTGGCGACCGTGTTTTGTAAAATTGAGGCTGTACTCAATTCGCGTCCTTTGTGTCCGCTCAGCTCAGACCCAAATGATTTAGAGGCCCTGACGCCAGGGCATTTCTTAATTGGCCGCCCACTTAACGCCTTGCCGGAATATCCCTATACGGAGGTGAATAGCAATCGTTTGTCGCGTTATCAGTTGTTGCAGCAAATGACTCAAAACTTTTGGAAGCGTTGGTCGCTTGAGTACTTGCACATTCTGCAGCAACGCCTTAAGTGGACGGACAGGACTGAACCCCCCTGCATTGGGGATCTCGTTCTGGTTAAGGATGTCAACCTACCGCCACTGCGTTGGCGCCGGGGGCGCATTCTCAACCTGTTTCCGGGTAGTGATGGCACTCCTCGAGTTGCAGAAGTTCAGGTGGGGGATTCAGTCCTTAAGCGAGCAGTAGCTACATTATCACGCCTGCCATGCATAGAGCGGACCGATGGGTCGGTCCGGGGCGGGTGAATGTTTAGTTTTCGTATAAAATGGGCGCGCGGTGCTGGCAACACTGTCCTGTCATTCGTCCTCTGCCGTCGCTCGCTTGGTTGATGCGAATTGTAATTATAAATGGTGTAATTTAGTGTGCTTTCGGTGTTCTCGTGTGGTTTTCCCTGTTCGGTGGGGAAGAGAACCAAGTGTATTTGGTTCCGGCGCTTTGATTGTCAGTCGGTTCGATAACCACGCGGCCGTCGGAAGAGGACGAATGACAGGACAGTGTTGCCAGCACCGCGCGCCCATTTTATACGAAAACTAAACATTCACCCGCCCCGGACCGACCCATCGGTCCGCTCTATGCATGGCAGGCGTGATAATGTAGCTACTGCTCGCTTAAGGACTGAATCCCCCACCTGAACTTCTGCAACTCGAGGAGTGCCATCACTACCCGGAAACAGGTTGAGAATGCGCCCCCGGCGCCAACGCAGTGGCGGTAGGTTGACATCCTTAACCAGAACGAGATCCCCAATGCAGGGGGGTTCAGTCCTGTCCGTCCACTTAAGGCGTTGCTGCAGAATGTGCAAGTACTCAAGCGCTTGTGAAACTTGTTGGACGGAGTACCACGCGAGCTGGTGCCCGGGTACAGTAAGTCTAGTACCTAAGTCCCAATCCAAAAGTCTTCCTCAAACCTGATACCTATTTTTCCTGTCAAAAACTAGACTTACAAGGAAACGACGGCGTCATCGTTCGCTCGGTAAGCAATTGTTGCTGGGCCCTGTTTAAGTAGATTTTGGACACAAGAATTTCTCGGCCGGAAACTTTCCGGAACAAAATTCTCTCATTAAATTTATTTTATTTAGCTATAGTAAAGAGCACTACGAATCGTAGTCAAATGTTGTTCCGAGGCTGATCGACCATTTAGTTTTAGATTTTAAGATAACTTTAATTTGCTTCCACTGCGCTAAGATCAGCTTCGGAATCAAACAGTAATAGTGGGAAAATGATGATGAGAGGCAAGGATTTTAGGTGTCACCATAATACCAACTAATCGCAGTCAACTGCTGGATGAAGACACTAGCTAGGGTGCGTCATAAAGATATGCTTGACTAGATGTACAATACAAGTAATTTGTTTTTTACATATCGGTTTTCGAGAAATTAGGTGCGTCCACACCGCCCGAGGCTGCTTGTTGCCTACTGCCTCGCGTGGCATACGCTCGTGCGCAGGCGAGCCAAGTTCAGCCCAATTTGGACGCCTAAATAAACTAATACCCAAACGTCCGAGGCTCGTTGATTTTGGCTCGGCTCGCACGCGTTCGCCCGAGCACGAGAGTTATTTTTTGGTCGTTTGCCGCGCGAGGTGCTGCTTTGTGTGGACGCGCCTATTACTTCACGACACGACATTAGCTCGTCGTTCTCTAGACTACTATACTATTTCAGATCTACTGACAACAATTTCCTAATACAGTTTGACATGAGATTTAATTTTTACTCCACTCGTTAGCATAATCCACTCGGATCTGCATGTCATTATGTCTCACGCAGTCCACCAGCAGACGCTCCAGGTGGAACAGGTCCTCATCCAGCTGGAGTAGTCTAACTGAATGCAGGTATTACAGCTGTTGAGTACACTCACTTGTTAGCATGGTCCACTCGGATCTGCATGTCGTTGTGTCTCACGCAGTCCACTAGAAGACGCTCCAGGTGGAACAGGTCCTCATCCAGCTGGAGTAGTCTAACTGAATGCAGGTGTTACAGCTGTTGAGTACACTCACTTGTTAGCATGGTCCACTCGGATCTGCATGTCGTTATGTCTCACGCAGTCCACTAGAAGACGCTCCAGGTGGAACAGGTCCTCATCCAGCTGGAGTAGTCTAACTGAATGCAGGTATTACAGCTGTTGAGTACACTCACTTGTTAGCATGGTCCACTCGGATCTGCATGTCGTTGTGTCTCACGCAGTCCACCAGCAGACGCTCCAGGTGGAACAGGTCCTCATCCAGCTGGAGTAGTCTAACTGAATGCAGGTATTACAGCTGTTGAGTACACTCACTTGTTAGCATGGTCCACTCGGATCTGCATGTCGTTATGTCTCACGCAGTCCACTAGAAGACGCTCCAGGTGGAACAGGTCCTCATCCAGCTGGAGTAGTCTAACTGAATGCAGGTATTACAGCTGTTGAGTACACTCACTTGTTAGCATGGTCCACTCGGATCTGCATGTCATTATGTCTCACGCAGTCCACTAGAAGACGCTCCAGGTGGAACAGGTCCTCATCCAGCTGGAGTAGTCTAACTGAATGCAGGTATTACAGCTGTTGAGTACACTCACTTGTTAGCATGGTCCACTCGGATCTGCATGTCATTATGTCTCACGCAGTCCACCAGCAGACGCTCCAGGTGGAACAGGTCCTCATCCAGCTGGAGTAGTCTAACTGAATGCAGGTATTACAGCTGTTGAGTACACTCACTTGTTAGCATGGTCCACTCGGATCTGCATGTCATTATGTCTCACGCAGTCCACCAGCAGACGCTCCAGGTGGAACAGGTCCTCAGTGGCCGCTAACTGGAGCAGGCGCGAGAACTGTATGCACGCGTAGCACTGAGCAGTCTGACGGATCAGCCGGACGAGCGCCACGTCGGTAAGCGCCGCGCAGTATTGCCCGAGGTCTGGGAAAAGGAAAGAATGCACATTATGATAAGAGTAGGTTTGTTACGTATGGGAATCATGAAAAACATAGTTATATAGGGTGAAATTGTACTAGTGACCGATAGCGAAAACTCAGAACCAGCCAATGATAAGGAACGACTTTTCCCAGAGAACATAGGCCAAAATATGAAGAAATAAACGGACCTCCCATATTAACTCAAATCATCTGATCGGCAATTTTGTATGGGAGGTCCAATTATTGAACATTTTTCGGCCTATGTTCCTTGTGGAAAGTTGTTCCTTATCATCAGCCGGTTTTGAGATTTTGCATTCAGTCACTAGAAAAATTTTTAGTTATTTAAATTAAGCGGTATATGGATGGGTAGCAGAACTAAATCCCTTGACAATTTGTACCAATCAGAATATCAAGTACCGCGCCAGTTCCGTTAAGACCGCATTCAATTTTTTCTAGCAAATTTGCAAATATTGGCTTTATAAACATGCGAGTTTCTCGAAAACCGTTATGTAAAAATAATATGTTACTTGAACATTTAATCAAGCATATTTTCATCTAAAAAATGTACAATGTAAATATTAACATTTTAGTTTTAAACCTGTTACAAACAGCGATATCTAAAGCGACAAAACCAAAATTCAGGAAAAGACCTCAAATCAAGCGTGAGTTTTAGAGTTTTGGTTCACTGTAAAAAAATATCAATTATACAAAAAAATAGAGTACATATTTGAGAACAAAGTCTACAGTGAACATTTTACAATTTTATTCAGAAATATAGAATAATACCACGTTTTTATATACAATTTTTTGCAAAATAATGCGCCATTATAACGGCTTCTGTATGAAAAAATAACAGTAGTAAAGATTAAAAAAAAATATATGTTATTTAAGAAGATGTACTTAATCTAATTGCAGAAAAATATATTTATTTTTATTCATAATATCACTGTAAAAAATATTCAAACATCCCCATGTTTTTCGCAAAATGACGCTCCGAGAGGTCTGGCAGGGAAAATTGTATGGGCTTCGTGAAAAGCTCTATAGCGGCCTTAAGGTTTGAATAGGATTTTAAGCACCTTGTAGACGACTATTATCATTTATGTCTCAGTAAGCTGTTTAAAAACTCTGATATCAGATTTTATCAGGTATTTCTTCGACACGGTTTCATACAAAAAAATGTTCAAAGTACTATCCAAAAGAAGTAAATAGTAAAACAAATGAGCAGATTTAAATTAACACAGACCACAAAAGTATGATGCGGAATGTCGCGTCAAATCTACAAGATAATTTACCTCCAAGGCCTACCATCTCGTAACTATAGATAGGTTAGAAATGGGATTTAATATGGAGGCAGAAATGTTGCCACTTGAGGGCGAGATTAGAAACCACAATTTTTGAAATACGGTGCCGATAACAAAGCGTCAACTACTAGAAGTCCAGTTAGAACATTGCAGTATGAACCACCCGATTGTCCGAAAAGCAAGGTCGGTCCGTGCTTTCGAGGACACGTTAAGCCATCGGTCCCGGGTGCTTTCTATGATTGAAAACTTAGATGGCCGTTGTTACTCCACCATGTTAGAGGCCTGCTAGCAGTAGTAGGCGGTTGAAAAACTCTTGACACCAGGGTTTATCGAATCGTTCATGAACGATAAGAAGACTATGTGTTTTCGTAACAATTGGTTTATGAATATTCAATTCGTTTTCAATCCTGATAACGTGTATTCTTCGTCTCTTGAGTCACACAGTATACTCACTGGGCTCCTCCTGTAGTTCAGTCACGATGGACTTGACGTTGTGGCAGATGGTAAGCGGGTCGAACTCCACCTCCATCCAGCTGTACAGCTGCTGCAGCTGCGGAGATGCCAGCCCAACTACGTTCAGCCGGACCACATCTATAAAATAGAGAAACATTAGCATGTGAATCTGAAGAACAAGTCAAGTCAAAACATTAATTTCTAAGTAGTAATTTACAAGATCCCTTTTAAGAAAGCCACAGTCATATTTTGAAATAAAAATTTGATTTCGTACGTGCTCTTTTTCGAGTAGTCTAAGTTCACGTCTCTAGTTCTACACAAGCCCAATCCATACGTACATAATCTTGATAGGAATGGATTCAAGTAGAAGAATGTTGAAAGAGTGGCGCATACAAAATCAGATTTTTATGTCGTTTTAAATAATTAAATTTTCGGAATTAATTAAGTCAATTTAAGTAAAGAGAAATGTGCAGATTTAAATTAACACAGACCGTACACAAGTATAGTACGGAATGTCGCGTCAAATCCACAAGATAATTTACCTCCGAGGCCTACCATCTTGTAACTACAGATAGGTTAGAAATGGGATTTAATTCGGAGGCACATTGAAACTATTACAAAAAGTGAAAGTCAAAAGCTGAAGCAAAAGCTATTTTGATCAATATTCAACTCACAATACGGAAACTACGTATGTTTAGAATTTCACAACTACTTGAGAATAGTGCAAGTGCTGCTTTTTGTCTTTTAACAGGTAAATATGGATGGGGTGATGCTACTTTAACCCAGCAACACACGACAAAATGTCAGGCGTGTCAGCCGATGTGGCGTAGTGGTAATGCAACTGCCTGCGACACCTAAGGTTCCGGTTTCAATTCCCGGTGGGTCACTTCACAAAGTTGATATTTATCACTTTGTGAATTTGTTCTCGTTCTGGTTAGGACATTGCAGGCTGAACCACCTGATTGTCAGAAAGCAAGATGGTTCCGTGCTTCAGAGAACACGTTAATCCGTCGTTACCAGTTGCTGTATATGAATATTAGACGGCGGTCGTTACCCAACCATGTCAGAGGCCTGCTGCTAGTAGAAGGCGGTTGAAAACCAACTCCATGATTATCGGGTCGTTGGACGACTCGGTGTCCCACTCGAAAAGAAGAAGACAACAAGATTCTCACCTTTGAGCAAGTTGGCCCTGGTAGGAGGCTGCGCCAGACCGAGCAGTACGGCCAAACGTTGCGCCTTCTCCATAGGGCTCTTGTCAGTTTCGACAAAGCGATCGAACTCCGGGTGCTGAGACGGCAGCGGCACTGACAGCACGGCTACTAGCACGCGGCAAGCCATCCTGGGAATGAAGAATTCGTTAAGGTATAGTTTAGAAGGCTACTCGCCAGTAGGCCAGATTCTAACTCCAAAAAAAGGAATATTTGTTTGGTGGGTCACCTGTTTTCCTGGATTGATATCACCATAACTTTTTAACCCATTTTAGACTAGTGGTGCCATTATGGCACCAGAAATTAGGTTTTAAGATATTCACAATTTTGAACCCCATTTCGCTAGTCAATTTAGTCTATAGAATTTTCAAAAACTCTGTCTATAATGGGTTAAATTAAAATAATTACTTGGTTTACTATGTGAATAAAAACGCCCTAGTTTAAACAAACAGCAGTCTACATGTATTGTTTCTTGGGATATATTACAAGAAGTCAAAATACAAGTAATGTATAAGATCAAAACCAGTATACTATGTTTCAGATCTGTACAAATCACGTAATCTGAAAAGAATTGTGCAGATTTAAATTAACACAGACCACACAAGTATAGTACGGAATGTCGCGTCAAATCCACAAGATAATTTACCTCCAAGGCCTACCATCTCGTAACTATAGATAGGTTAGAAATGGGATTTAATTTGGAGGCAGAAATTACATTATTTAAAAAAAAACAAATTATGGTGAGTGTTATGCTGTTAAAAACACCAGATGCAAACTATTTTTTTTTCGACTTTTCCATTGAGCTCTTTTTTTTTTAGAGTAATGAAGTTATTCTAGTCTACATGAACTAGTTAGAAATTCTCTTTGGTATTTTCGACAGTCATTCGAGTTTTTGGAAACTAGTTTAACTCACTTTTGTAGTTCCTCCTGGGTGATATTCTTCTTCATTTCCCTGGACAGCTGGAAGAGTTTGAGCAGAGCTGCAGCGTGGAACAAGCAGTGTCCGGCCTTCCAGAACACCAGAGCTAGTTTCCCATAGTAGTTGGCCATGGTCTTGGCCACGGGGGTCTTTTTGGACATGTTCATCAAGTTGTGGATGTCCTCGATCGCTTTGTAGGCTTCCTGTCAGGGGAAACAAAGATGTGACATTGTGTTCTTGGTAAATCATCTAGCTAGAAAGAGGTATTTATTATGTACGAAAGTTCAATTTCATTCTAAATTTTTTGTATTATATGTCTTGGGAAAAGTTTATTTCTTGAGTAGGTTCACCCATTGACACAGTACTTTTGCTAGAATCTTCTATATCCTATAGGTATTTTTGATGCCTAAAAAATACGATAAAAAGTTTTTAAAGAGTAATCATACTGACCTGCCACAATTCCATCTGTATTGCGCTGTCGAGTTGGAACAGACGCGTCTCCAAGTTCAGCTGCTGAGTCTCTGGCTTCGAGATGCTCACATTGCCAGTTTGAACCTAAAAACAGTTGCATAAGTACTACTTTGCTTTGAAACTTCAAATTGAACCTTGCAGACCCAAAATTCTTCAAAGTTTCAAAGAATAATAAGCAATAAAAATGTGCAGATTTAAATTAACACAGACCACAAAATAGTATGTGGAATGTCGCGTCAAACCTCCAAGATAATATGCCTCCAAGGCCTACCATCTCATAACTATAAAGATGTTAGAAATGGGATTTAATTTGGAGGCATCCATTACCAAACCTATAAACTTATAAGCAATGCATAGTATGCACATAAAGTAAAAAGCCAATCACCATTCTCAGCCTTTTTAACACGCTTATATTAGGTCGACCTGTATGTAAGTATGTAAGTTTGTATGTAAGTATGTAACTATGTAAACAAATCTAAGAAAACGAATTTAACCATCTTCCAAAGGTCGTAGCGTTATGAAATTTGGCAGTCGTATGTGATTTTGATGACAATACAATAATATGGTACTGTCGAGCTGATCTGATGATGGAGCCGGAAGATATTAACTGGAACTTCATGATGGATGATCGTAACATAGCCGTGTTTGGACTTGTTAGAAAAGTCTTGTAGTGAACGTTGACCATGATTAGGTTTCAAGGTCTAATGATGGAGCCGGAAGATAGGCACTAGCATTCCATGATGAAATATCGTATCATAGCCATGTTTGGACTTGTTCGAATGGTCTTGTAATGAAAGTGGACCACAATTAGGTGTGAAGGTCCGAATACAATAATATGGTACTGTCGAGCTGATCTGATGATGGAGCCGGAAGATATGAACTGGAACTACAAGATGGATGATCGTATCACAGCCGTGTTTGGACTTGTTAGAAAGGTCTTGTAATGAACATTGACCATGACTAGGTTTCAAGGTCTGATGATGGAGCCGGAAGACATGAACTGGAACTTCATGACGGATTCTCGTATCATAGCCGTGTTTGGACTTGTTAGAAAGGTCTTGTAATGAACGTTGACCATGTTTAGGTATGAAAGTCTGAATACAATAATATGGTACTTTCGAGCTGATCTGATGATGGAGCCGGAAGATATGTATTGGAACTTCAAGATGGATGATCGTATCACAGCCGTGTTTGGGCTTGTTAGAAAAGTCTTGTAATGAACATTGATTATGATTAGGTTTCAAGGTCTGATGATGGAGCCGGAAGATATGAATTGGAACTTCATGACGGATTCTCGTATCATAGCCGTGTTTGGACTTGTTAGAAAGGTCTTGTAATGAACGTTGACCATGATTAGGTATGAAGGTTTGAATACACATAATCGCCGTGTTTGGACTTGTTAGAAAAGTCTTAGAATGAACATTGACCATGATTAGGTTTCAATGTCTGATGATGGAGCCGGAAGATAGGCACTAGCATTCCATGATGAAATATCGTATCATAGCCGTGTTTGGACTTGTTATATAGGTCTTGTTATGAAATTGGACTACAATTCGGTTTCAAGGTCTGATGATGAAGCCGGAAGATAGGCACTAGCATTCCATGATGAAATATCGTATCATAGCCGTGTTTGGACTTGTTACATAGGTCTTGTTATGAAATTTGACCACAATTAGGTTTCAAGGTCTGATGATGAAGCCGGAAGATAGGCACTAGCATTCCATGATGAATCGTATCATAGCTGTGTTTGGACTTGTTACATAGGTCTTGTAATGAACCTAGACCACGATTAGGTTTCAAAGTCTGATGATTTGGACATATGTTACGGGAAACAGGTTACAAAGATTGACGCTCTGACTGGAGTTGCAGCACGACTATAAATGATAGTTGTAGTAGTAGTACTATCGAGTAAGTTAAAAAATTTCAAAGGAGCTAAAGTCATGTTGCGTTTCAATATAAACGTAGAGAAATGGCTTCGTGTATGGAAGTAAGTATCAGTTTTATCACGGTCATCGTCCGGCCACACTTTAGACGCAACCAAATGTACGAAAATGACATCCCGTCCCTCAAAATTAATTTCGGTAAAGAAGGCGAGCACCTAATTCAACCTATAGGCATCCAATTCCCGGCCAAGTACAGCAACTGTACGGTGATGATTTTAAGTGCATCTACCGTGCTTAAGATACAAGGCTGTACTTCTTGGGCTGATCCAGTACTTTTGTGGATGGACAGGCATAAGGGGTGCTAAATCGAGTACCTAAACTAAAACCACTTAGTGGTATACACATTGAAAAGCTAGACTGTTCTAAGCTGACAGGTAAGACATCATGCAATACAGACGCACGTGCGGAGATGGTGAGGATGCGGGCTCTTTCATCTATTTAAATTATACCATTAGCAAAGACTAAAAGTATAAAATAAATTAATAGTTTAAAAACACTAAAAACACGCTTTTAAAGGTGCACGTAAAGTCAAAATAAATTACGGATCCTTCAAGTTGTCTCTATTATTTCTGGGCTGAAGTATAAACTATGTGCTATTAATTATAATATTTGATTGTAAAAGCGTGGGGCGCTGGAACAACTTAACTTGATTTCTCAACAAGATAATTAAAAAAAAAACCTGTTCCAGCGCCCCACGCTTTTACAATCAAATATTATAATTAATAGCACATAGTTTATACTTCAGCCCAGAAATAATAGAGACAACTTGAAGGATCCGTAATTTATTTTTGACTTTTACGTGCACCTTTAAAAGCGTGTTTTTTAGTGTTTTTAAACTATTAATTTATTTAGCCACTAGGCGCGTCCACACGGCGCGAGGTAAATGCTCGTGAGGTATACGCTCGTGTGGCAGGCGAGCCAATTCGGCCTAATTTGGACGCGTACGTTTGAGTTGCCTACGCACGCTCGCCCGAGCATGACCTTGGGTGAGCCCGAGCGTATGTCTCGGCAATTGCCTCGCGCAGTGTGGACGCGCCTATTCATTTATTATCCATTATCCACTGCCTGACACAAAAATCTCTAGATTTTTCAAAAAGTTACTTAGCTCACAAACAGAATCAATGGCAAACAAAATATTGAAAACCCCTTTAGCCCTCACCCCCCACAAAAGCAAAATAAAATCGATTTTTCAAAAGAGTTACTTAGCTCACAAACAGAATCAATGGCAAAGAAAATATTGAAAACCCCTTTAGCCCTCACCCCTCCACAAAAGCAAAATAAAATCACAACAAGATATTCCTTCAAAAATAACTTACATACCTAAATAAGCAAATTAAATCTAAAAAATGAAAACAAAACGACCAAACTTACTTTATTACTTACAGTTGGCTTACAAATGTCTTCAAGATGCTTACGCAGCTTGTCACAGAGTTTACGGAACTCAGTTTTGCGTGAGTACTTGAGACAGAATTGAAAAGCCATGCGTGCAATGTCATGGTACAGTGTCTCCACATGAGCATTTGTACGGAGCAGCTCGAGACATTGGCAGTACGACTCCCAGAGGAATTTCACCTGAGGAAAAAGAATGAATGTTATAAAGATAAATAAATATGCACTTTTAACATTTTCTAATTAAAAGAAAAACTATAATGTATCATAAAAATAGTATGTCTCGCACCATGAATATTACTCATGAGCCATAGGATGCAGTGCAGGAGCTGTAATAAACAACTGATTCAAATCACTGCTCTTCTAAGTGGGTGATTTTTCCCATCTTTTTAATATTCATAAAAATCCATATACATAAAATCTCATCTTTTTTGAACACAGCCTTGTTTTAAAACTTACCCATGGAGTCAAGATAGTCCTGTCGGACCGATCCTGGGCATCTTCTCCAGACACTGCACTTAACAGGATGCTTTCAGGGGTGGCAAGGTTGTCCAGGTCATCGGTCTCAATCACCGCTTGTGTGGACTGGGCTCTGGCAGCCTCCGTTCTTTCCTCGGCCATTCGGAGATAGCCTCTGTATATGAAGAATGTAAGTACAAAGTTAGTGATGGAAAATTTTAATATTTAGCTGAGTGTGAGTTAGATAACTTCTCATACATGGAGGCATGGCCAATTATTAAAAGCAACAACCAAAATGCGAAAAACATTTTTCTCCAAATTAGTTGCTTTCTAGTCTGGATTCAAACAGATGTAAAGCACATAAGACTAGAATTTTCTTAGTAATAACTAGTTAGAGGAACAGTAAAGTTGGTTGTAGAAGGATTTTTCGTCAAAAGTTTATTGAATCCACTTCATTGAGTGAATTCTTACACTTTTGAGTATCTATATCCTTCTGTGATATATCCTGGGTTGCAGGTCATCTAAAATGGTCTAGTAACCTTTCAAAGCCAGGAACAATAAGGACAGAGTATGAAATAAATAAATAAACATGACTGCTGTGAAAAAACTGTTTAATGTTTTGGTTTTAAGAGTAGGTATAGTAAAGTTGTGTGTGTAGGGAGGTCAAGGAAAAGATAGAAGATAGAGACAACTCCAAAAGCTATGAGCTTTTAAATATATGAAGAAGGGGCTGCCTGCCCGCTACTAGTCTCCTGAAATCTGGGAAAGATCTGAACACCAAATAACTAGACACAATATGAATAGAAATGAACCTTACCTTATAACTTGTTCAAGTGATCCAACATTCACGGACTGGAACATGTTTCTGTACTGAAACAGCCCTTCCTTCGCGATGTGTGACTTGCGGAGGTCCACGCATAGCTCTAGGTATTTGAACATGATGGGTTCCAGCACAGACTCTGACCAGTTGTACGCCCATTTCTTGTTGCGGAACACCTCCTGCAACGTGTCCAGAGCCCTGGCCGGCTTGTCCAGGTCCATAAACTCTGGAGGACGTGGAAGTAGTAATTAACATATTTGTTTGGTTATGTAAATATTTTATGTTTGTAAATCGTTGAAAATGCAGCATTTCGTTTCAGCATTCAGAGATATGATTCATGTGCATAAAAATAAATGGCAGGGATAGTGAAATGGGGCGAATATGACGAATCAAAGGTCATTCGTCGGCGCGTGCAACGTGGATGATAAGGAAATCTGGTACTCACCATTCGCCCGTTTGAGGGCATTTTCCGGTCTCTGACCGTATCGAGCCATGTTGATAGTTCACTAATCACTTCATTAACACAAATTTAGGTACAGAAAATGGGGCGAAGAAGAATAAATCTGAAATTATTCTTCGACACCGGCCTGTCAAGCGACAGACCAAATCAAAATGGCCGACTTCTGTTGTGCGCTTATTTACCGAGTGATAGTGATTCTGAAAAATGTAAGACAGAGAAAACGCTATACAACATCTTTATATTTTGTCTCATCTTGCAAACTAGTTGACGCTCATCGCAACAAAAAAAGCACAAAATAGTGATGTACACCAAAGTCTCAGCATCATCGATATCGAGTTCTTCTCCCAACCAACTGATTTATGAAACGAACGTTCCCTCAGACCATAGACAAGTTTACAGACGGAAACTGTCATTTCATTATCATCTGAGGGGTTTTGCGCGGGAAGCGAGAGGGTTCGTGCGTAACTTTATTTCTTATTTTTGTAAATTAGTTTTTCGCTGTTATTGTTGTGTTAATGTGGTGAGATTAACTTAATAATGTGCCGGCAATGAAAAACAATGTAGTGAAAATGAGAAATAAAGTGATCTCGTGTGGTTCTTCTTGTTATTCCCGTGTAAAGTTTTGAGAGCATTGGAACGCGAGCGTCACTATCGTGTTCCAATGAGTTTAGGTTAGGTTAGATTTTAAGAACTATGAACTAAAAATACTGAAGACTAGGCAGCATGGTCATAAAGATCTTCGCCTGTTCCTTTGGAACGAATAATAAAATAAAATAATAATTATCATCTGATTAGCTTGATAGTGTTTTCAGAACTTTTCGGGATGTTTCTTGATAAAATACAGTAAATTAGTTGATTCAGATTTACGTACAGCATGCTTGTGAATATAATCTAGTTTTCAAAGAAAGATCTTTTTGAATGTGTGGTATTCAATAACATAACCTCCAAATGGAGCTGATCACCAAAGTTCGGCTGTTCCGGAGTCCTTACACCATTTGCTACATTTCCAAGGATCATATTGTGTTGCCTGATGAGAGGACATACAAATCTATAGGAGTAAACACCGGAGAATGCCTTGAAGATATTGAGGACATCGGTGACGGGAAAGTACAAAACAATACGAGAAATAAACTCAAGTGTACCACATCTGCACTGTTCCTACAGCCGTTTATAAAGGAATGCTTGAATTCAAAAGTGTACAGGTCAAAAGTGCTGGCACATTTGAGTATGTTGTGTGGGAATCCATACAGTGGAGTAGTTTTTTTGAAGCTTATTCTGGAACCTCCAGACAGGGAACTCATTGATTATGCCTGGTATGTATTTGTTGGGTCAATGAATGCTAATTCAATTCATATCATACCTCATACTTGCCTTCAGTAAGTTCTTTTGAAATTAATTAAAATACCTTGTTGCAGGAATGAGCGGATAAACCGGTTGGTGTGGAATAGAGTAGAAATAGATAATGCTTTTTCATGGCTTTCTACACTTGGAGGCGCCTATTCAGCATTGGGGGACTATTTTGAACATTGTGTATGTATTTGTTTAATCCCAGGTTTCTCAAAATCTTTGTTATGATGATTTTCAGGGGCTTATTTTCATCCACTTTTACATCTGATGAAGTGAGAGTTGCTATAACTCAAGTTGGTATAATATTTCAAGTTTTTGGGGGCCCAGTTTCTTTTCCTATAATTAATTTACTTATACCAATGTGTTCTATGAAACAATACAAGAGAAAATAAAAATAATAAAGAATTTTAGAGAAAACTGATCTTTCACAATAATAAAAAAATAAAAATAAAACATTTTCCTGTATGGGAAATATTATGATTTAGAAATTATCATTTGTTACTTAGAAATTATCATTAATCAAAGCCATCCAGAGCTTAAAAATGAGAGTAATCATGTTCTATTTTACTTTGAGCTCGAAAATATTGTGACCTCAGACCCCCAAAAAATAGAAAATTGTGTTTCCTTCTTTTTTCTCATTTGGTCTATAACAAATGTTAGGTAAATAAACCCCTGAATATCCAATCACTGCATAAAACACTGTAAAGATTTTATTTACTGTGCTATGTATGTGCCATCGAAATTAAAACTTCTCCTTCAATAAATCTGTTTTATTTTGCAGGCAGATGAAGCTGGCCGAATATCACGGAGACAATACAAGCTCTCTAAAATGTTAGGTGATGATTCATTAGCTGCTAGAAGCTGCTTATATTCTGCACTTTCTGAAGCCCAAAAAGGGAACTTAAAACTTTCTCGGCACATTGTACGGAGGGTAGCAGCTTTTGGTCAACGAACACAAGACAAACGTCTCATTCGGATGTGTCAAGGTGTCTGGGCAAAGTTGAAATACTTGAAATCTTTAGAAAGAGGAGACCTAGAGATAAATGGGATTTAAAGTGAGTGATATATTATTCCCAGTGATATTATTTAGTCCTGTGCAAGTTGCATAGCCTTTTCAGTATGCAGGTATTCTTTAATTTTGTAGCAAGTATGTTTTCTGCCCTGTACATCGCTGCCAGTATATCACATTGCTCTTAAAACATTTTGTACCAATTTCCTACTTTGATATGATAAAAGTGGTCACAAGTGGCATTTCGTATTTCAGAACAAAAAAGCATTTCCTTTGTAAATAAGTTATTATTAGTCAAATGTAATTTATGTGGTGCTGTAAATAAATATATATTTTTTCCAAAGGTTGTTAAGTTTTGTAGCCCTTTCAATAAAAACAACTAAATAGAAAGTATAAATATTTTTATTTTATTTTTAAATTCCAAAATAAATTCGCACAAAATGCAGTTATACAATAAAATAAAATAGCATGATTTATGAGACCAAACCTAAATTAGTGGTTGATGTAAAATTATGTTGGGAAAATAAACATTTAGTTTACCCATAATTTAATAACTTATATAGTGATATAAACTATAGCACTTTATCTAGATGGTAACATATTGAACACAATAATGATCTAGTTTTCAGATAACTGAATGTAGAATAAAACAAAAATATTGTGACTACAAAAATCAATACTGAATAAAAACTAAACCGACCAATACAATCAAACGATTGACAAATACAATAAAAAAATGCTCAATCATTAATCCGCAAAATACAATTTTATATGTTTGGGCAGGTGCTTCAGAACAGATTGTAGTTAGGGCTGAAAAATAAAAATATACTCAGGCTACGCATCTCTCACGGCGCCTGATATTCTGTCAATGCGATATTTTAAACGTGACATTTTGCGTTATAGAAATATTTTTACGGCAAGAAGTTTAAAATGTCAAGACATGTTGAGCTTGTAAAAAATATAAAGAAAAGACATGTCGAACTTTTAAAGGTATGAACCCTAGATAATATTTTTTTCACCTTTACATGCCATTCTATTTATTATTCTAGTAACACCCAGAAACAATCTGTCCTAAAGTCTACAGTGAGGTATGTAGTTATTCTTTGCAGCAAATGGGGCACGCTAGGGTGCCCATGGGGTCCCAGGCCGGCAGGACTTTGGGCTCCATCTTGAAAACTTCCAGCACCTGATCCGGCACGTATTTCTTGTCTACTACCACCTGGAAGAGAATTAAGTTTGTTGGTATTTAAAGCTGTATTTAATTTGATTGTGGGTTTGATTTTCATTGATCATCATAAATGGGCAGGGTAGTTAGATGATTTCTGTGCTTCATAAACCTTCAAAAATCGAAGTATGGTTAAATAAATTGGACCTCCCATACAAAATCGCCGATCCCAACTGTTTTGGGATAGGTAGGGCAGAAAGATGATGATGATAGGTAGGTACAAAATCGCCGATCAGCTGATTGATTTATTTGGGATATATTTTTCATATTTCGACAATTCAATACATTTCATATTCCAAATCAAATTACAAGGCTTGTTATAGCCTCTTTACTCCCTGTATAGACCACAAGGTCACAAATTAGGGAATGTACGACCGTACGTCGACCGACCTAATCACCCAAAATGGAATCCCGCATGAATCCTCACCTCGAAGACGAACTCCCGGAACCAGGGCTCAGTGAGCAGCAGGTAGCCCTTGTCGTATTCCTTGTCGCTGTACGAGTTCTCCACACGGAACTTTTTCGGGTTGCCGTGCTCCTGGAAAATAAAAGTTTTAAATCATGTTGTATCAAGTTTTCAAGTAACCCTTATCTGTATAATTTTCATACATACATACATACATCACGCCTTTATCCCTTGCGGGGTAGGCAGAGCGTCAACGACCTTAAAAGTACGGTCGTTATCGCCACGTCTGACACATATTTGAGGGCCGTTTTAGCTATTGTCGTGTATCGCTATAGTGACAGGTTGTCAGCCTGTCGCCTAAAATTGCAATACACATGATACCCTCGAGTCCTTTAGTCGCTTCTTACGACACCCACAGGAAAGAAATGGGGTGATGCTATTCTAAGCCGGCATCACACGGCAATTCTAAGCCGGCATCACACGGCAATGTATAATTTTCAACTTTCATAATACCATTTCAAACACCCGATGTATCAAAGGTTAACGACTAATGGCAAAGCGAGCATGTAAAGCTGGTATTATGTGTAACGGTATCTGTTTCGGGTTCAACGGTAACGGTTTCGGGTTCAACGGTAACGGTTTCGGGTTCAACGGTAACGGTTTCGGGTTCAACGGTAACTGTTTCGGGTTCAACGGTAACGGTTTCGAGTTCAACGGTAACGGTTTCGTGTGCTGCGGTAACTGTTTCGTGTGCTACGGTAATGGTTTTGTGTGTTACGGTAACCGTTTCGTGTGTTACGGTAACTGTTTCGTGTGTTACGGTAACTGTTTCGTGTGTTACGGTAACTGTTTCGTGGTTTACGGTAACTGTTTCGTGTGTTACGGTAACTGTTTCGTGTGTTACGGTAACTGTTTCGTGTGCTACGGTAACTGTTTCGTGTGCTACGGTAACTGTTTCGTGTGCTACGGTAACTGTTTCGTGTGTTACGGTAACTGTTTCGTGTGTTACGGTAACTGTTTCGTGTGTTACGGTAACTGTTTCGTGGTTTACGGTAACTGTTTCGTGTGTTACGGTAACTGTTTCGTGTGTTACGGTAACTGTTTCGTGTGCTACGGTAACTGTTTCGTGTGCTACGGTAACTGTTTCGTGTGTTACGGTAACTGTTTCGTGTGTTACGGTAACTGTTTCGTGTGTTACGGTAACTGTTTCGTGTGCTACGGTAACTGTTTCGTGTGCTACGGTAACTGTTTCGTGTGCTACGGTAACTGTTTCGTGTGTTACGGTAACTGTTTCGTGTGCTACGGTAACTGTTTCGTGTGCTACGGTAACTGTTTCGTGTGCTACGGTAACTGTTTCGTGCCAATAGCAACAGTTTCGTGTCAAAGGTCACTTTTTCGTGTTTAAAGGTTTATATTCAACTATCGCAGTTTCATGTTTAACGATCACTGTTTCATGTTCAATGGTGACTGTATTGTGTTTAACGATCAAGGTTTCGTGTACAACGGTCATTGTTGCGTATCATGTTCACATATGACGTTTTTGTTTAATAATATCGAAGCTATAATACTTACATCAGTGCCAACAGCGGTGAATACCATGGCATGTGTCATGCAAGAGTCTCCGTAGAGAAGCCGGTCTGCCTTGCTCAGTCCAATCTGTATTTCAGTGTTGAATACTAAGCGGTAGTCCTGTCTGCAAGCAGAGTTTATGAACAAGATTATTTTAAACCTAGTTTTTAAATGAAAGGTTCTTTTAAAACAGCGGGTCACCTTTTATGTGTAAATTTTAACTAAATTCTGATTATCACGAGTTCATGTTATGACACTCATGACATGACTAACAAAATAATTACTACCTAGTTAACAGAGAATGTTCTATTTTAGTAAACTTTACAAAATGAAGCTTTATTCAACTTTGTTCTCAAACAAACAAAAACAAAAATATATAATAATCTAAAAAAGAGCAATACAAATGAGATTAATAGAGTTTATACTCACGCATCCAAATCTTCGAGTCCATTTTTCCGTTCGAATCGCTTGGATACTTCGCAACCGAACCACACAGCCTCGCCTCCTTGGATGCTGTCTTTCACCACCCTGAAAGTATAAAGAGAAATGTTGAGAACAACGATTTGTATTTGTAATCAAGAGAATGTCCGCAATCAGGATACGAAACTGTGACTTCAAAGTATGTTGAGGAGTTAGTTCTCTTTGTGAAAGTCAATAGTCATGAACTGCTAGTTCATATTGATTTCTGAATCCTTCATGCACACCTTTTTGTGTTGAACGTGTTGAAAGAAAACGCTATCTTAGGGTGAGAATCCACCAGAGCTGTGCAAGGTAGCTAAGCGGTGTACGAAGAAAAAATCCACCAATAAAATCACTTCATTGAGCGAGGCTAGGAAAATGAAGTGATTCTATTGGTGGATTTTTTCCTCGTACACCGTTTAGCTACCTCGCACAGCTCTGGTGGATTCTCAC
Source organism: Phthorimaea operculella (assembly GCA_024500475.1). Taxonomy (NCBI): domain Eukaryota; kingdom Metazoa; phylum Arthropoda; class Insecta; order Lepidoptera; family Gelechiidae; genus Phthorimaea; species Phthorimaea operculella. The sequence goes on from JANFCV010000030.1 coordinate 3,127,817, forward strand.
CCTTATCCCGCTAGAACACCGCCTAACAAATAGAAATGGTTTAGGGACTTACTTCATCAACAGATCGATGGGCTGGTTGTTGTAAGCTGTCCGCCGACCTCCTACGACGTTACCAAGACACGATAGCGTGTACAGCTTTCCAAAGGGGTTCTGTTCGCGAGGGTCGCTTACCAGGCAAACCTGCAATCATACACAGAAATAAGGATTCAAATATGGATTTCTATTTCTTATTATGGCGTCCAGTCTCCTGCAAATTAAACTGTTCAGGGCGAACTTTGTACAGTCCAGCAAAAAAGAGTAGAAATTAAATAAAATGAAACTAAAAAAAATTCATACTAAATTGTTGCCATTCATAGTCAATGTTGCCATATAATTTCGAAATTTCATTCAAAGTGGCGCCCTCATTTTTTGTCTACTCTTTTTTGATGGACTGTAATAAGTTTTCTGATGACGAACTAGTGAAGAATCGATCAAACAAAACAACCCATCAATTTCTCATCATCTCTGGCACCTGCTTAGAGTTAGTTCATATCAAAACGTCATGCGAGTCGGCGGATAGATGGATCACCATATCATATCAGATTTTTGCTGGAGTTCCCAGGTCTCCACTGACGTCATCTATCGTGTTTCCTATCGTGACAGCCGACGTGGCGCAGTGGTTAGTACGACCGCCTGCGACGCAGAAGGTTCCGGGTTCAATTACTAGTGGGGTCACTCACCAAATTGATATTAATTATTTTGTGAATTTGTTCGAATTGTGGTTAGGACATTGCAGGCTGAACCTCCTGATTGTCCGAGAAGCAAGATTGTTCCGTGCATCGGATGGGCACGTTAAGCCGTCGGTCCCGGTTGCTGTCTATGACGGCGGTCGTTACACAACCATGTCAAAGGCCTGCTGCTTGCAGTAGACGGATGAAAAACTCTGACACCAGGATTCTTCGAATCGTTGGACGTCTTGGAGTCCCATTCGAAGAAGCAGATCATCGTGTCTTGGAGTGTGTTGATCTCAGGAAATTGTTAGTAATCAAAATTAATTGTTATACCTTATCATCAACATTGAAGAGCGGTCGCACATGGTTGTTGTAAAACTCCTGAGGCGTGACGGGCCCAATGCAGTTGTATGTTTTGTCCTTGTTGTAGAACTCGTATGTGAACTTTTCTGGGGGTGTTCCTGTAAAAAGTACAAATCAGGTGATAAAAACATAGTCAATTCGGCGTTGTAACTAAACTTTTTGTCAGTGTAGCATTTAGCCACTTTGCCATATTGCCACCGAAACATTTCTCTACTTTGACATTTTGCTGCTTGTTTTGTTTTACCTACTTTCAAAATATAAAAACCAATTATCATTTGTATTGCGTGTTGAATTTAAGGTAGCCGACATGTATTTCAAGTTTACGTGCTATACAACGTAGCGTTGCGTTGGACACCGGCCAAATAGACCGATTGATGACAGAGAGCGGCTATTAGCGATTGACTAAAACGGAAGATCGTGCCTTGTGACGTACCCTGGGGGCCCTGGGGAAGGCCTATGCTATTAGTGGACCGATTGCTGATGTTATCTTCTTCTTCTTCAAGTGGGACACCAAGTCGTCCAAAGACCCGATGAACCCTGGTGTCAGAGTTTTCCAACCGCCTACTGCAAGAAGCAGACCTCTGACATGGTTGTGTGTGTAACGACCGCCATCATAGACAGCAACCGGGACCGGTGGCTTAACGTGCCCATCCGAAATACGGAACCATCTGACAATCAGGTGGCCCAGCCTGCTATGTCCTAACCAGACTGGGAAAAAATTCACAAAGTGACAAATATCAACTTTTTGAGTGACCCCACCGGGAATTGAACCCGGAACCTTCTGCGTCGCAGGCAGTCGTACTAACACTGCGCCAAATCGGCTTCTTCTTCTTCTTCTTTTCGTGTAGGACACCGAGTCGTTCAACGACCCGGTGAACTCTGGTGTTAGAATCGGCTGCTATGTAATGATTCTACATGACTCACCCAAGCAGGTGGCGACGATGTTGTAGATGATGGCGATTTGCTTGTTGATGGTGCTCTGGATCTCCTCGTCAGATCCCTTCTCGTGCACCAAGTCACGAAGTTCCTTAGCGAACTCGCGGAGCTGAAATTAAATAGGTTTATAGAATTCAACTATCTCCGTGTGGTGTAGTATCTGTTTAAGAATAAAGGAAGTAGCATCAGTACTGTAAATTCTGGTTCTTAATGGCGATATTTTTTCGCAATTTAAAGCCGCGTGTCAAAGGCGCCGAAGGGGTGTACTATTACCTAGGCATCGTACCGCTCACTAATCCTTTGAATAGAAAGAGGAACTGTAGTAGCTGTTGGTGATCGTTTAAATTTCTTCTTTCGTACCTATATTCTTTAGAACTTGCCACTTTTGACAAATGCTGGAGATTAATTGGAAGGCTCTGTTGTTCTTTTATACTTACGAGATGTCATTTGTTTTTTTACAATGGCTACCAACCTGTTTACTGTTCATACCTTAGTCTTGATCATAGCGTTCATGTGCAGCGACCGTCTGGAGCTGAATGATTCCGGGAAGATCTTCTTAGGGACGACGCCATACTTGTTGACCAGGTTGACGATCATGTCCCATTGCCCGCCGTCGTTTATGGGGTCCTGTACAATTGTGAGGTCAATAATGAAGCATTAATAAACAAGCATAGTAACAAGCAGATATACCGACTGCGGTAATTTTAAAGTTGTAGGTATTTTGTGATAAAAATGCGCCGTCATGAATTTTTAATGTACCTAGCCAGTGAGACGGAATCTAACGACCGACACCTCACATGTCAAAATCCCCCAGCCGTTTGGGCTATAGCCCGAGAAAACGAACTTCTTGTCTACATAAAGACATACTCTCAAACATATAACCCTTCGGCAGTCGGGTAAACATAGTGCAAATTGAACATCTATTCTATCTTTGTCCGAGATTCTATCGCATAGTTGACTAAGGGATCGGGAGCTTGTATGGGTAGCTAATGTATGTAGTCGATATCAGTATGTATGAGCACTCATAAGTTGTTGTGACATCATCATGTTTTGAGAAGGCATTTTTACAGATAATTTTTCTTTATCTACACCAAAGTTACACTAATGTTAGAAAATAGGCTGTGTAAATTCCATTCGCAGAACGTGTAATTTATTTGCACAGTTTGTAAGTGTTTGCTGCCAATAAGATAAGATACTGTTCAGTGCAACTGCTGATAAACTCATACCTACATAATTCGTTCGATCTAAAATCACATTAGTTATGAATTCATGTGGACAGGAATATTAGATCTGCCTATAAAGTCCCTCCTAACTACATGCCCTTAGTTACTCTATTCACTAGAAAAATGCTGGGTACTCAGTCTATAGCATTTGTTACGTTTAGTGCCGGCACAGAATAAGCAATAACCCAACTCGAGGAAGAGCATATAAATAATGGATAAATCCAGGGAAATTTGTTGGTAATCCTGCCCGAGAAGTGTAATTTAGCAAGGGAGGTGTAATTGTAATTACGAATTAGCCATTTAGTAGACTATTGTGGCTGCTGACATACCAAACTATTCCAAATCTCACTAGTCATTACCTTGAGCAGAAAGTTGAGCAGCCTCCCGTCCAGAGGCTCGCCCTCCTTGGCCGTAGCTACGATGTTGTTCAGCCAGTAGTGCGACCGCTCGATCTTGTCCCAGAAGAACAGGTAACTAGAAATAAAACATTGGCTGAATACCAAATTTTTAAAACACATCTCGTGTTAAGTATAAAATTTTTGGAAAACTTGCAAAATTTTACAAATCCTGCCTGCGGTGGAAAATTTTGCAAGTTTTTCAAAAACATTGGCTATACTTGAACCTGTGTCATGTGTAAATTGGAAAATCCTGCTACTGACAAGTTAACACAGACTCTCAGACAAAAATATTATAAGTATGGGAAAAGTTACGAAGTAAGTTGATAGAGATTGTTGGGGACTGGTGGAGTGAACATAGGCTATACCTACCTATATAGAATGAAGTTTTTATCTCATCATAGGGGCAAAACTGAACCGTTCAGTCATTTGACTATAGGAACGGAACATAGTAAGGTTTGATGTTTGATGAATATATCGATAAAGATTTCTGTCTATGATTGACTGAATATCGTAAGTACCTCTGTGAGAACTCAAACTCGTCGATGTTGTACTTCTTCATGAAGGGCAGCCGCATCACGTTCATGGCTGCGAACAGCCAGCAGCGCCCCGAGTTTTCCTGGTTCGTCACCGGCTTGCCTTCCGACTCCACCTGGACAGGTCAAAGAGTATGTTTTTTCACTTACAACACCTATATTGCTATGGTAAATGTTTCTATGTGCGTAGACGTTGACATCATCTATTTGACTTTTCAAACTTTCGTAAGAATGGGATGAACGCGCGATGTCTCAATGGATAATCAGAATCAGATTCTGATCCTGATTTAATGGATAAGACCGTCACTACGGGTCGCCAGAGATAAAAGATTTCCATCATAGAGAAGAGAAATCAGTCATGTGTGGTATGATGACATCACTGGACTGTGGTTAGATTAAAATTATAGTTTGTAGGTATAGGTAATACTGTTCTCCATTTTTTCCTCAAGTGTCGTAAAAGCTGACTATCCATGAATCCTCATTCCTCATTCTAGCTAGACGAAGGCCTTTATACCTCAGATCACTCAAACAAATCATTATAGGTTTGTGACCAAAGACTTGGTGTAAAACAGCTTGGACACTAATGCTCTGTATACCCTGAAACCCTGTTTTATCAATGCGTGCTAGTATGCAGTTCTGAATTGCGCGTATCGTTATCGCCAGCAAAACACAACACAGATAAATGCAGTTCTTGTGGTGAAACTGATGATAAGAATAAATTGTATGATTTTTATGAAAACATACAGTTCACTATCATGAAAAGTAACCATTGCGGTGATATTATCAAAACATAAACGAGGACATTCTATTTCAATAAGGGTAAATAAGTCAATATAGGACACAGTCAAACATTTTAAAAGTAACTAATACTGAAAACTAAGAATGGGCTTTCATTTTCCTCAGGATGGGATGGATGCCTGTGATGCTTGCAGATGGCTGATCAGCAGCATACATTGGATACATTTTTAACAAATCCTAGAATGGGCTGTTTGACAAGTAACAACTATCTCCAAGCAGCATAAACCAAGAAAAAAACCAGTCTCATAGTAGGTAATGCAGCAGCACTTCAAGCTACTTCTTCTCAAGGCATCTTGATTATGTTGCTGATAGTAGATATACTTAACTCGCGCAGATAAAGCATGGATCCCGAATTGACAACATTAGGTACTGTTTGCCTCTATCATATAATATGACAAATGATATGAGCAGGATGTCAACAACAATGTCGCCAATTCGGAATCCATTCTTTATCTGTGCAAGTTATACCTACCAGTGGCGAAGGGTGACATTATAACGCAGGTAGGCTGGTACAAAAAATGTACTAAATTATATTACGTATGTATTTGTGAATATCTAAAAGCGAAGCCAATGGGAATCGGTATGTATGGACCCTTTGCACTGATACCTACCTATTCTATAGAAGAAATACAGGATGTAAAAATCAACTGCAAATATTTTAAGGGGTGAACCAGCAAATGAATCGATACAACGTTCCCTAAAGAACATAGGTGAAGTATGAAATAAAAATTGGACCTGCCATACAAATGCACCAGTCAAGCACTGGTCCTATTTTTTTTCTGTTTTTTTATTTCAGTCCATGTTTTTTAGGGAAAGTTGTTCAGTTTCATGGGCTGGTTCATTCAAATATTTGCAGTTGTTTTTTTTCACCTCATATATTACCTTGATGTTGTAAACATGCAGTGAGCTATCCGCCTTCTTCCTGCTGATGGCCACCTCGAATGGGTCGTATCGGGTGCACACGTTCTGGGCCAGCTCATTCTTGGGGTTCGAGTAGAAGTCATTGTGGAACTTCTTCAGCGTCTCGAGGCTCAGGGGAACTGGAACAAGGGAAAATGTGGTTGTAAAAACATATAATAGTGGTTAAAAGTTAAGGTTTAATGAAAGTCTAATAATAAGATATTTTGCAAAGGTTTATAGTTGTTCTCAAGAATTACAGAATTAAAAGTTATAGTCAGAGCATGGGTAAGTACTTATTAAAAACTTTGGATTGAAATAATCTTCAGTCTATTGTAATTTTTTTATCAGAGCACAAGTGTTAAAAATAAAAAGATACATTTTCTGTATGACGAAATAGAGATAAACTTTTTAGACTGCACTAAAAGTAAAAACTGCCGTTGCTGTCCATGATTACTTAGATAGAAGTTGTTACACAACCATGACAAGACCTGCTTTTGTAATAGGTGGTTGAAGAACTCTGACACCATAGGAGGTTGACATCGTTGGAGGACTAAGTGTCCCACTCGAAAAGAAAAGAACTACCTACAAACTTTTTTAGGCACAACATTTTAAGACTAAATACCTATGGCTCATAAAATAAAAATTACTTGGGATTCTGGATTGAGCACTCTTAAGGCAGTCAGCATTTAAGCAGTATGGATAGTTACGAACCGGCCCAATGGGGTTTCGTTCGGTCTCCATCGCAATAAGTATCCAGTTTGAACACCTTTACTCAAATTTACAACAAAGAAACTCACTTATATTGCTCATACAGCAAGAACTTTTGAATTTCACTAATAACAACTTTCGTATTGGTGATAATTTGAATACAATTTTATTCATTTCATGATGATAGGATTGAAAATAAAATCTGGAAAATTTTGGGAAAAATCTTGTGCTTTCTTTTTGGCACTGACAATTTATATGACAATATTGATGTCAGTTTTATTTCCTGGAAGAGGTTTATTTAAAGATTTGTCTATTTGATGTGGCATAAAACAGCCAGTATCATATCTAAATCAAAACAAAAGAAGTTAAATAAAATTGTGCTTGAGTAGGTAAATGTCAGAGTTAAATTATCATGGTATTGTAGATTAGTTTAGGTAGGTTAGGTAGGTATAAGGAGAAATACCTTTTGGATATTTAGTACCTAGGTATGTCGTCAGAAAGTACCTACACTAGAGAAGAAACATTATTTTTTCTGAATATAAAATTTTGTCCCAACAACAAGTTCAAGTCAAGTCTAAGATAAATTTAGAAATCCGAGTCAAATAAATTCACACTCGTGGCATTTCTTAGAACTTTAGGTACCTAGTTATATGAATAATAATTTGATGTAAGATTTAATCCAGCATTTTCATACCTTTTGGTGCTGTAGTAGCCATGGTTTCCCAGGTAAAACGCTTGATATTTCCAACTCTACACTTTAAAACAAATGAAAACACTTTATTTGTGAACATGCGTTTATTATCGACGAAGTTTCGCTGTTATATGAATAAAAATATAATAATGAACACAGTATGAAACGACAAAATCGAAATTTGACAGATAGAGGGTGAATGTACCCTGTTTGACCTCTAGAAGAGTGAGCGAGAGGTTGTCAGTTTGACTCTTTCGCACTCATTCAAAATAACTTTGACTTTCATTTGGTCATTGACCTTGCTGTTGTAGCAACAACGGAGTGCAAAACAGCTGACGATGCTACCGTATGAAACACAGCTGCTATTAACTAACACAGCAAAACTTTATTTTTTGCTTTAAATTCAGTTTTTTTTTTGTTTTTACTTAGAATTACGAAAGACAAATAAGCTAATACGTATTTACGAGACGATTATAGCCGCAATTTGCGTAAAACGGAACGCTTTTATTGTCAAAAAGGGCGCTTATTTGAAATAGTTTCAGTCACTTTCTCGCGGATTTTATTAATCACAATGAAATACTCAAAAAATGCATATTAGTGTTATGATTATGTACTTTTCAACTGATTGTTTGTCATATGAACAAAATTTCATAAAAAGTAGACTAATCAGAACCTAAAATGCATTCCAGACGGACTTAGAAAATCAATACTCGAAACAAAGCTACACAGTTGAATCAGGAAGACCGCTATTTCTCCTTGACGCTATTGTATCTTTTGACTATTCAACTTTTCCGGGTTGCAATGTGTAGTGAACAGTGCAGTGGGTCAAGGCAAGGTCTTCAAATTCGGGATAGCTGTACAGAGTGACTTTTTTACTGAAGAAAAAGGATATTTGATAGTAAAATGGCTTTAAAAGCATATGAAGACGCGTGCACGCGAGCTGAGTTGTTTGGACAGCCGTTGCCGGACAAAGATGAGTTTTTGGCGAAGCACAAACATTTAGATGTCACAGAGTTCGAGGAAGTGGAAATAAAGACTGCGGAGGTGGGTCTCTTATAATTTTATTCCATTCATATTCGAATATTTGGTTTCCTAGTTCTTTAAAATTAGCAGAACCTTAGGCAGAACATATTTTTTTGTTTCAAAGCGTCAAAACAAAACTGCGTATAAGGTGTAAAAAAATTAACTGCAAATATTTTAAGGGGTAAACCAGTCCATGAAACTGAACAACTTTCGCCAAGGAACATTAGTCGAAAAAAGAAAAAAAAGATTTGGTCCTCCCATAGGTACCTATAAATTGACTTGCTCGGCTGTGCTGTGGTTCATTTTGTATGGGAGGTTCAAATTTTTTTTCATATTTCGACCTATGTTCCTTGGGGAAAGTTGTTTAGTTTCATAGGCTGGTTCACCCCTTAAAATATTTGCAGTTGATTTTTTTACTTCATATATAGGATGCAATTTTATTAGTGGCGGATCCGTTAAGGGTGTGTTCTGTCAATGAAACTGAACAACTTTCCCCACGGAACATAGGTCGATATACGAAAACAAATTTTGGTCACCCATACTAAGGGGTCGTCCACAAATTACGTAACGCAAAAAACACAAATTTTTGACCCCCCCCTCCCCCCACGTAACGCGACCGTAACGCTTGGTCATGACCCCTCCCCCCCTCCCCTTTCCGTTACGTAACGCTTATTTAGTAATATTATTCAGTTCTTTTTTTGTGATAAAGCAATAAATATTTTTTGAAAACTTGCAATTTTATCTACCGCAGACTGAATTTGAAGCTGCGAATTTCTCCACTAGTAAAGGCGACGCCTTTTCCTTTTGAACTACTGCGGCTCAATCATTGCCTGCGAAATTGTATAAGGGTATGTATGTTTGTAGGCTAATAACGCGTGGAAATGGATCTATTTTCAGGGAGAGTTTTGCAACTAGTTCCCAGCAATATTTTTTTGGTTCCAGTTTGTGTTATGTAGCCAAAACGATGAAAACCTGCTATAAATAGGATATAAAATTCACGCACGATTAAGCCGCAGTAGCCCAGATGGAAGAAGCATTGTCAATACTACTTTCGATAGTCGTACCTTCACATCCTGCCTTTGGCAGATTTTTTTGAATAATTTCTAAAGAATTGTATTCCTGACTCTGACACCAGAAGTGTTATAAAAAATTGTTATACAATTAATTTGGTAATAATTGAATTAGGTATAAAAAATACTTGAAAAAATCTTTAAAAATGAGTTACGTAACGCTTGTCTCTGACCCCCCCTCCCCCATAGTAACGGGACCGTAACGCCCGGTCAGAACCCCCCCCTCCCCCCTAAGTGTGTTACGTAATTTGTGGACGACCCCTAAGTGTGTTGGCCGGCCGGGTCAATTTAATATGTATATCTATTGCGGAATTTCGGTTTGTTTGAATAGAGCTATATGGCATCAAATATTTTCCGCACAAGTTGTCATACTACATTATAAGCTTATGAGATCAGACCCTTTAATAAAATATATTTTATTCTGATCTCTTTTATTGATTAAATTAAATGTTATTCTATTAAAAGTTTACTGAGCTTCATATTTCAAGTGAGCACCGATTTTATACCGAACGGGACCCAACATTAAACAGAGTGTTAATTTAAATGCGTGCCATAGCTTCAGGGTAGGTTTAGTATCGATAAAGAATGCCGTAAAAAACATTTGAAAAAATATTTTTGACTTATCCGAAATTATGAAAAGAATCGTGCCCACTCTAGTATGGATGTTTGTCTATTGCTTGCCTCACTACTTGCAGGCCTCGCATCAAAGTCAAAGTTAAATAATTATAAAGTCTAATTATTGTTTAACATTTTGTAACTGAAAATAATTTAACTATGACAGGAGATCCGAAGTTATTGAATGTTAAAGTTGGGTATCGGAAGAGACAAAAGTTCTGAAGTTTGGCTGTATATCGAACAGTAAAATCTTTGGGGAAAATACCTAACGGTAGAAAGACCTTCAATAGTTAAGTTAAATTCCCTGTTTTGTACAACAATTGCCGTAGCTATTCTTCATTAGAATGAGGGATACTACATATTGCTTTAATTTTCGTTTTGAGGCGAGACAATTTCTTAGACCAGAAGTGAGCAATCTCCTTTCATATTTTTTCTACAAAAATAAACTTTTTAACTTTCGTCGTTTAGAGAGTGCAAATACAAGTAATTTCGTCCTATCAACTTTGGGTTTGAACCAATCTTGGCTGAGATATAGATAGGCATTTTTACCCTGTATTTTTACATTTTAAACATTCGTTTTCAGAATACTGCAATGCTAAACGATGATATTAAAGACGTGAGTGGTGCTCTTGGGGAATTGAACACGATATTGACCTCGACGCAAACTAAAATTAATAAATTAAAGGTAAGTGAACCTACTTTATATACACCTTCGATTGTAGAGAAAGAGATTTTCAGTAGGTAGGTATCAAGGTTAAAGATTCGATCAAATTTCACGATAATCTCCTAGAAGCCTTGCTAAAATTTCTAAATAGCGTTTCATTTGTTTTTCCAGGGAGTCTGCGGCAGTCTCACAAACTTCTTTCGAGTAAAACTTACAGCGAAAGACAACCTCTCCTACTCCAGCGAGCCAAGCTACGTCGGCCAGACAAACTATGACAAGGATTACGTTCCTCCACCAGAATCAGCTGGCAACGAGGGCAGCTCCGTAAACCAAGGCCTTGGGGCAAACGACAACGAAATGACACCGCGTGCGGGACATTCCAAACAAGAACCACGAGGTGACATCAACACAGCCTTAGACGATCTAAAAGCTATAGAGAACGCTGAAAACACAGCTCTTATAAGCAAAGCTGCCGCCACTGACATTGGCAAGCAGATGACGTCACAGTTCGGCAGACTGGACAGGATGCTGGCGCAGGCTGACAGGGCAGAATCCTCACTGCAGCACCAGAATAAGCAGATGAGATCGTTCAAACGATAAATTGCAACTCCTGCCAGCTTATAAGACTCAACACACCAATTCTTATGCTATCGTGATCTCAAAAAATACTCATAACTCGTAGGGCAACATTTACATGTCAAATTAAAACTATTATAAACGGAATTGAATATATTTTATCGATCGCGGTATTTAGCACAACATATACCTACATAGGGTTTAATTTAATTAAGTACAAATATTGTAAAGGACGTGTTCTACTTACATAACTGAACAACATTTATTAGAAACTATTTATCGAAACATGAAAGACATTATTTCATCTTCCCATACTAATTGACGAACTTTTTCAATATGTTTGTAAGGGAGGTACAATTTTTTTTCATATATTACGAAGAAATGATTCTTATTTATAAAAGTTGTTCAGTTTCGTGAGTAGAACATAGCCTTAAAATATTCGTACTTAATTAAATGTAACCTTATATAAATCTGATATTCCTACACTAAAGTAGGTGAGTATCTACGTGCGATATAAAATAGATTGGAATACCGAGTGAATAAAGATTGTAAGATTTACGAATCTATGTGTACCCACCCATTTCACAACGCCGATTGTAAAATGATTGTAAATTATATTCTGTCGCGGAGATCAGCAGTCAAATTTTGCTCTCCTTTTGAGCATAGACAAGTGAATTAACTATTAACTAATAATACCAAAACAACGATATTACAAAGTGCATAAAATCACGGTGCTTCGAAAAATAAAAGCTTCAACGACAATACACGTAGACTTTTCTTGTTAAATGTGTAATCTATGAACTTAACGTATCTGTATGTAATATATAAAGTAAGTAATCATCTTCTATATAATATCTTTAAAAATGTTTAAATAGCTTTATCTTCAAAATCCTATTCTTGTTGTTTAAACTTGTGATCTATATCTTATAGCATTGTGCTTAATCCTTCCAATTTTGTAAATTTTAGCTTAAATTACAGTTGAATGTTACCAGTTTGTGATATAAAATTGTTGGCGCCATTTCAGTGTGTCAAATAAATAAAGTGAATTATTTTTATGTATGCCCTAAGCGGTATTAATTTAAATAAACTGTGATTAAAAAAATGTTTATTTCTTTTCAACCCAAAGGAATTGAAATTAATAATACGAGTAAGCTAGAGACTGAACACTTCTGTGAAGAGAAATTATTCATTAGGAAATTTCTATTGTTTCTATCGTGTGGGGCACCAAGCTTACGAAACATCCGATGAACCCTGGTCTAACAGTTTTTTTAACCGCTTCTATATCTAGTAGGCCACTGACTAATTGTTGATCAGGAAAATAGAGCAAGGAAATGTATGCCTTCCTGAATGTACTCATTGTACCACTTGAAGAAGTTCTAAGTACTAATGAATGAAGTGACATTGATCAGTCATGCCTACCACCACGGCCAGACAAAAACCGTACCACCTGAACCGTAAAATCAAGTTATATAAGTACCTGATAATTGTACCATGACCCATTGATTTACCACCCGTCCGGCGAAGTCGCGATGTTACTAGCACTAGTATTTGTTTACCAAATCGCAATCGCAATAGCTAGTCCTATCAGTCAATATCCATTTGCTTTACTCTTGAACGCAGGGAATGAAGAAGATGATAATGTGAATACAGAACGCATCAGGATATCGCAGCCAGGCGGATCAGTAGCTCTCAGATATCCTGCGTTCGGGTTTGGTGATACAATAACAAACGTGAAAGTGGTTGGTATTCTTTTAAAAGATAATATCAAAGCGGAAATAGTTGAAGGCGGACCTGGATCAAACTATGTTGTACTAGCCCTATTAGGAGATGAAGTGCCGTACGATGTTCTACTGGTCTTACAAACAGCATCGAATACAGTTAATGTGTTGGAAAACGTAAAAGTTGTACAAAATGACAACGGTGATCCATACAGTGTTGGACTAGACAAAAATGATAGTGCAGAAGATTTAAGTGATGATGGACCTCCAAATTATACGAAAAATGATTATGATAATAATAAAGACATTGAAAACGAAGTGAATAATAATGCTATAGAAAACGAAGACAATGAAAATGATACTGATGATGACCCTGCCTATGCTACACCAGATATACATCGACCGACCCCAAACCAATTTCCTGACGATAATACAAGTTTCAAAACTAGTGTTAGTCTCAGTCAAAGTCCTCCAAAATATGCTGAATTAATAGCAGTTGATAAGTACAGTAATGATGTCTACGATGAACCAAAAGTAAACGTAAAGTACATTTCTGAACCGAAAGGCGAATCTTCTCATGCGTACTATGATAATGCAATCCAACAAAAAGATAATTACAATAAATATGATCAGAAAAACGGCAACGACGAATACGAAGACAATCAAAATGAAATAGACCAAATGTTTAATGATGAGGAAGTTCACGATAAGTATCCAGCCAGTAATAATAATAATAAGATAGATTTTGATGCAGATGATTCTTATGCTGTTGATTACTGAAATAATAATGAAGAAGGATCAACACCACAAATTACCATTAAAAAGAAAGAGATCAATCTTTATTCGTGCTTTGAACAACTGTATTATAAAATATAAAGTTTAGGTATAATCTTTTTAAAATATAATAAAATTATTATGTTGATCTCATATATTGAGGTTTCGATACTTTCCAAACATAAAGCGATCAGTGCTGTCATACTTATTTGACGTAAAAAAAATGCTTGAGTTGTACAAACTTGTGGTAAGTATTACATAATTGACAAATAAATATGAAATTGTCAAACTATACAGTAATAAACTTGTTCCTGATGTTTTTTCTGACTGATTTTGCGTTTTATTTAATCAAAGACCCCTACCTACAACCCTGAAATGCTTTGCTTCATTATATGCTCTCATACAATATGAAAATTACATGAGTTAGGTACTTCATAATTATTAGTCTTTAGTCTATTTAAATTCAGGTAAGCGCCTACAACTTTCTTAATACCTCCAAATAAAAATCACGCAATCAGCCAATTTTGCTATTTCAATATACGTAGGCGTGCACGAGCCATATGAAAATTGCCCGCGAAGACCAAGTCTTTATAAAAAGTTCCACGTGAGAGCTATCTAAAGTCTCAAGGCTCGGAGACGTCGCAAATTCAAATGAAAACATGAAATGAAAAGACATTATCACAGCAGGCACACGCAATTTTCCGTCGAAGTCAATTGATTTGATAATTCGAGGTGCGCGCTTGTATCATTCATGAAATAACGGTTTATTTTGCATGCGTGCATGTTTAAGTTGTTTTTCGATATTTCAAGGACGTATCTTTTCAAAGTCCTCCCACTCTCAATAAATTAATTGAATACACGCGAAGACATGTAACGATTGTTGATAGGTAAGCACCGATAAAGTATTTTTGGATCCGGAAGAAAATCAGATTTGAGAAATCGGAACAATTTTCATTAGATAATACTTATACGTCAGATGTGAAGTAAGAACTCGTATTATGTACGTTTATACGTTGGCTATAGCGACCGTTTCAAGGGATAAAGAAAGGCGTGTGTAGGTAGGTACCTATTTGGTTAAGTATATGGAGCGGTTTAACTGAAAACAATAGGTATGTAGCTACCTACGTCACGCTACAACATACATACCTACATGTACATCGACTGCGAGCGCGAATACCTACATGAGCGCATAGGCAAGGCGATACAGCGTTACCCACAAGCATTTCGCCGTGCACATACCTAAGTCGGAACCTACGCGTGTGACGTCACATACATGCAAGCGGATGAGTACCTACTCTACTAACAGGCGTGCGGACAAGCAAGCGGCAAGCGGCGATCGATCATCAATACCTACATTCAATAATGCGGACAAGCAAGCGGCAATCGGCGATCGATCATCAATACCTACATTCAATAATGCGCATTATTGAATGTAGGTATTGATGATCGATCGCCGCTTGCCGCTTGCTTGTCCGCACGCCTGTTAGTAGAGTAGGTACTCATCCGCTTGCATGTATGTGACGTCACACGCGTAGGTTCCGACTTAGGTATGTGCACGGCGAAATGCTTGTGGGTAACGCTGTATCGCCTTGCCTATGCGCTCATGTAGGTATTCGCGCTCGCAGTCGATGTACATGTAGGTATGTATGTTGTAGCGTGACGTAGGTAGCTACAGGTATAATGAGTAGAAGTAATGTATTTTGATGCTGTTTGACATAATTAAAACAAATATGAGCAAGTTTGTCATGAAAACAACTACCAATTCAAAACTATAAACACCTTAGAATTTACCTACTTACTAATTTCTTATATGTCATTATCATTAGTATTTTCCTAAGCTTTTCTGATGGGTTGAAATGTGAAATTATAGGCCTTAGAAGTATTTTCCCTTGGCTTACCGCGCGTACTCCAATATATCGCACAAACAATATAGGTACATATTCCCATTTTCTGTTTATTTGTTGTGTCGAGGAGAGTCCTACCAAAACGCCCGCGAAACCCACTTGACTTCCAGCTATTGCCGTTAGCTTTAGGGCGCGTACCCAAAATGAAGCGGAGCGGCGGCGGCTGGGTTGGCGCTAGATCATTCCTGAAACAGATCGGACAGAAGCAGATAGATCACACCGCAGTTTATAAAAAAGTTATGATGATATATTTTGTGACGAGGCGCGGGCTGGAGCGTACGTTGCCCGCTCGTTTCGAGTTTCGGACCATTTAAGTAACGCATCACACAAAGTAACTACGAGGAAACGACACTACACTTACCCACACACACATCTACACGCCGTCGTTTACGCACGAAATGTATCTAACTAGGTATGTGTAACCTAAGAACCTTGTTTCAAAATATCAGAAAGAAATGTAACAACGCTAGAGTGTAGGTATAGATGATCGAAAAAAGGGACGAGCTGTCCTTTTGTAATTTCTCCACTTCGTGGCGTAAGATACCGCCTCTACGCCAATTCCGATCAACGCCCCGTTTCATTTCGGGCCCGCGGCCTTTCACGCGCTAAATTCGGGCAAAGGATTTATGCTGGACTGCCAGACGCTTCATTAGGTATATCTTTCTACACTGGTTTAATAAATGGGTTAGCAAATATGAACCAGGTTCAGTTGTTTTATGGCTGTGCTCTAAAACAAAGAGGACTTTGTACGCACACGTACTTACTCTGTTTCCTTTGTTACCTAAATAATTTAATTTGAACATAATGTACGGATGTAAAAAAAAACTGCATATATTTTTAAGGGTGCCCATGAAACTGAACAACTTTCCCCAAGGAACATAGGTCAAAATATGGAAAAAGAAATTGGACCTACCGTACAAAATATACCAGCCGACAGAGTTAATTTGTATGGAGTTCCAAACTTTTTTCATTTCTCAACCTATGTTCCTTGGAGAAAGTTGTTCAGTTTCATGAGCTAGTTCACCGCTTAAAATATTTGCAGTTCATATTTTGCACCTTATACACCGTTTTGTTGAAAAACGAGGAAAAATTAGGACTTCACTATAAAATTCACGATCAGGTGACTGATTTTGCGAGGTTAAAACTTGTCTCCCTTTTCAGCATTGGCCCTAAAGAGAAAATAGTTTAGCACAATGCTTCTACATAATAGTGTCCAATTTAATGCATTCCACATACATATACGGTTACATTTAATTAAGTACAAATCTCTTGAGGGTGTGATCTACTCACAAAACTAAACAACTTTTGTTTGAAACTTTTCTTCGAAATATGAAATAAAAATTTCGACCTCCCATACAAACATATAGAAAAAATTCGTCACTTAGTATGGGAGGTCCAAATTTTTTTTTCATATTTCGAAGAAAAGTTTCTTACAAAAGTTGTTTAGTTTTGTGAGTAGATCACACCCTCAAGAGATTTGTACTTAATTAAATGTAACCGTATACCGGGAGTAACAGAAAGGGTATAACAAGCCGAAAGGAGGTCAAGGTACTCATGAAACTGAACAACTTTCCCCATGAAACATGGGTCGATATATGAAAAAAATATTTGGACCTCCCATACAAAATCGCAGATCAGCTGATTGATTTACTCTGAGAGGTCCAATTTTTTTTTCATATTTCGTCCCATGTTCCATGGGGAAAGTTGTTCAGTTTCATGAGTACCTTGACCTCCTTTCGGCTTGTTATACCCTTTCTGTTACTCCCGGTATAACACGAATTGTGACATTGTCAAATCATACGTCAAACGGTATACTAGCTGCATATGAATCCAGACTTACAAACGCACTGACCTTATCATTCTTATCACAAAAAACTGATAAAATAACTTTATCCCATATAGCATTGGGACTAAAATCTAATAAAGGTCAGATCATCTTAAAATGGAATAGGAAAACACTGATCGCGATTCCAACAAGACATTTCCTTAGACAAATCTTAAAATACTTATATAAAAAGACACATAAAACTTTATCTGTCATTTGTGTTTCTGAAGTAATGCTTGGTTTCATATACTGGACAAAACGGTGTATTGATCGCTAATTAAATTTACGTTAACGTCGTTTAACGTAGAAGAACGTAAACTTTACTTTAAGAAGCATTAGGTATATCTTTTTAAGCCCTAGCTCCACACATGACGTGTTTCCATATAAGTAAAGAGCCAAAGCTACACAAGTGAGACGCGCCTCGTATCGATGCCGGCTGACGATCACTTGTCTGACAGATGTCATCCTAAGTCTTACGTCTCACTTCTACGCTATGGAGCTTGCGCCTTAGAAAGACTTTTTGTAAAGTGTGACAATGATAGACCGTTGTCACAAAACGCTGTAGAGTGCGTTTCATCTTATAGTTCCTATGGCGTCATGTTGGCAGCATTGGAAATTTGTATGTAATATTATTGCCGCCTTAAAATTTACATACTAATTTCCAATGCTACCAACATGACACCATAGGAACTATAAAATGAAACGCACTTTAAGTATTTTTATAATAAATTTTAGCTGACGAAATTCCCGTCAGAATTCAGGACAATGTGAAATGTAGAGCGAGATCACGTTAAGAATTCAGAGGGACAACGATTTGAATTTCGAAAGGATCAACATAAGACGTGTTAAATTTCAAATTAGACCGTTACTGTTACAACGCAATGAAATGTACTGTATGCAGTTAGTAAATACAGTACGAGTTTTTCTGCTGAAATGAGAAGAAAAAATCGTGTCGTAAAGGTTTGACTTTGGTGTTTTACTGAGAATTTACTAATTAAGAAATCAATTCTCTTAACTTGGTATAAATTAGAGCTGTCAACATCTGTCCAATTAGGTGAGAAAAGGTTATGAGATAATCACGACTAAAATTGTCTTATAATTTGAGACGGTTAAAACAATGGCGATTAAGAAAGGTAAGTTAAAAGAATTTATTTCTCAAATACCTAGCCAGCAGTACCTTGTGCGTTATTCGGCTATCACATAGAGTAGGTATAAATAAGTACTTCGATATATTTCTCAATCAAGGTGCACCCTGTATTTTGATCGACTTACAGAAATTGGTCCTTGTAACATTCGAGTCATTTCTATGACCGATTTCGAGAAAAGTTCATTAAAATTAAACAGTTTCTTCATTAACAATTTTAATCCGAATTTTCGATTCCATTTCGAAATCTTGGTACTTACCTACCTATCAGCGCATCCTAAAAAATTACCTATTTTGATTTCAGTTATGATTTGTAGTTATATGACATCAATTTATTTGATGGAACGGGCGAGCCAATTAGTTGGGGAATTCTGGAAAATCAATGTATGGCGGCATTTAAGCACGCTTTTACAGCAATATTTTTTGTCGTTTTCGCAATTTCGAGCGGCGCATGTGCCGCAAAGGCGCCGGATGAAATTGCGGTTCATATGACATCCACCTTATTAATGACATCATGTGACAGTCGTAATTTTGATGCGGTGACGTGTGTTTTGCGGTATTCTGCTAATTTATGTGATTTTGTCATTTGTATGATCATCGAATCCGTGAAAAACATGCGGTAGATGCGAATACCTATTTCATTTCTAATGATATTTTCAAGTTCCTTTTTAAAAAGGTGTGCCTACATACAGGACAGGATATAGTTCTTTTGTAAAGTAGGTATAACGTAGCAGGGTACTTTTATGCAGAGTAACTCATCAAAACACAGGTGTCCGACAAGGATCGCCTGAAATATAACATCTGAAATTCTCTGAGTCATCCTTCTATTCGCGCGGACCACCACCGAGTCGTTCAAAGACCCTATGAACCTTGGTGTCAGAGTTTCACAATCACCTGCTACAAGTAGCAGGCCTCGGGCATGATTGTATAACGACCGTCGTTTAAGTAATAAATAAGTACCTAATAGACATCAACCGGGACCGCCGGCTTTACGTGTCCAAAGCACGGAACTATATGTCTTTTCAGACAATTATCTAGGTGGTTCAGCTTGCAATGCCCTAACCTGACTGGGAACAAATGCATGAAGTAAAAAATATCAACTTTGTGAGTGGCCACTGAGAGTCGAACCCGGAACCTTCGCTTCGCTGGCAGTCGCACTACCAGTGCGGGTAATAACGTCACATCAGCCGCTGTGAGTCATAGGGCTACCAATGTATTGGATGTTTTTATGCACTCACAGCGCTATATTATTCTCATAAACTAAATAATGAGAAAATTGAAAAATTCACTAGCGACCGCCGGAACTTGACCCCGTTCCACCGCTCTACCGACTGAGCTACGGGCGCCTAGCGGATCCTGGTGAATTTTTCAACCTCTTGATGCTCGTCTCGAAGCGGCGAATAAGCGACATCTAGTAGGAATTCAAACCATGTGATGAAGCTCTTTGCTTAAACCAATGTATTTCTCATTACATATTTAATTTATAGATAGGGCTACCAGCTGGAAAAATGTTCAGGGTAGCTAAAATGTTGAAAAACAATAGCTTTCCGCAGGATTGTTTTGTATGGAAATCAATTCCGCAAGCCTTTCGCCCCTCTTTCGCCCCAAGTCCTGGCGAGATATCAAATAGAGTGTGACAAGGTTTAGAAAACCATGTCACGGATTTTTTGTGTTGGAAATCTTGCAAAATTTTCACCGCAGGCAGGATTTGAACCTGCGACCTCCGGCATCAGTACTGCCGACGCCCTAACCAACTGGGCTACCGCGGTTCTAATCGAGCCCGCGAATTAAGCAAGTATATCTTGTCCACTATCGCTTGGATTTTTTGTTCCTTTTTACGATTATTTTGACAATTCAGAGTTGCTTCAGAGTGTATTGAACTGCTGAACTGCATTTGGGTACAAGGCCGGTCGAGTAATTTCGTTGCATATTGCCATAACATGTGCTCCACGCCGTGAAATGTGGGTGAATCATCCATCATTATTTTTACTACAGGTTGTTTGATAAAACGTTCAAAATGGAATTATTTTTGTTTTATTTTACAGTAAACGTATCAAAATAAAGCTAAGTCGTCCCGGTTGCTGTCTATGATTAGTATGATCACTTAGACAGCGGTGGTTAGGTACCTACACAACCATGTCAGAAGCCTGCTACTTGCAGTAGGCGTTTGAAAATATCTGACACCAGGGTTCATCGGGTTGTTGGAAGACTTGGTATCCCACTCGAAGAAGAAGAAGATAAAAATGTAGTGTATTTTTTGTAATACATTTACTGAATAGGAATAAGAATTACTCCAGGTGATTGTGTTGTGCTCCGGCGACTCAGAAAATTATAAACGTGAATATTTGAAACGGTGTGCATAAAATTCATTTTCATAGTTTAGTTTGATTGGAATTACTATCAGTAACTGACAAAAAAGCACTTCTCAAAGTCATACATTGGGAGGAGTCAATACTATTGACTTAGTAAGCATTTTTAAGCTGAAGCGATGAGTGCCGAAGTACCGATGGCGAAAGATCCTGGTTGTTTCACCTTCTTTTCGGATCTTCTAGTATGAAAGTGTCTCTATGACACTCTTTTAGGATAGGTATTGCAGATGGCGGAAAGCACGACTATGTTAAAGTCAAAGTCAAAACATTTATTTCCTAGTAGGAATTTACAAGATTATCTTTAAGAATTATGTGTACACCTATGCAGAAATGTGTGTACCTATGCTGTAGTTAGACTTTGACATTGAAACATTTTCTACCAATAGTATAGAAATGGCACAGTCGAGAATGACGCCATTTAGTTCCCAGTTTTCCTCATTGCAAAATACTTTGCTTCATCATCATCATCATATCAGCCATAGGACGTCCACTGCTGAACATAGGCCTCCCCCAAATATTTCCACCTTGTCCGATTTGAAGCGGCCTGCATCCAGCATTTCCCCGCGGACTTGACCAGATCGTCTGTCCATCTCGCGGGGGGCCGTCTTACGCTGCGCCTGCCGGTACGTGGTCTCCACTCGAGAACTCTCCTGCTCCACCGATTATCCGTCCTTCGAGCAATGTGGCCTGCCCATTGCCACTTCAGCTTACTGACTCTCTTAGCTATGTCGGTTACCTTGGTTCGTTTACGGATCTCCTCGTTTCTGATTCGATCACGTAAGGAAACACCGAGCATAGCTCTCTCCATAGCTCGCTGAGTGACTCCTAGTCTATTTAGGAGGCCGACAGTTAGAGACCACGTCTCGGCACCGTAGGTCATCACTGGCATGACACACTGTTCAAACACTTTCGTCTTGAGACACTGAGGAATTTTGGACGTGAAGACGCTGCGTAACTTCCCGAATGCTGCCCAGCCGAGCTGGATTCGCCGAGTGACCTCCTTCTCAAAGTTGGATCTTCCTAGTTGGACTGTTTGTCCTAGATAGACGTATTTGTCCACCACTTCGAGTATCGAGTTCCCTACCGATATTGGGGTGGGCGCTACATGAGAGTTGGCCATGACTTTCGTCTTGTCCATATTCATCTTGAGTCCCACTTGTTGGGAAACCCGATTGAGGTCCTGTAGCATTTTGCTGAGGTCTTCGAATGACTCTGCCATGACCACGATATCATCAGCAAACCGAAGGTGAGTGATGTATTCGCCATTGATATTGATGCCAAGTTCTTCCCATTCCAGGAGCTTGAAGGCATCTTCCATTGCATTGGTGAAGAGCTTCGGAGATAATACATCTCCTTGTCTTACACCCTCTGCAATGGAATAGCCGTCGTGGTCTGATCTTGTATTCGAACTGACATTGTGGCGTTTCTATATAAACACTTCAACACTTCAATATACCTGTAGTCAATGTGGCACCGCTGTAGAGCCTGCAGCACTGCCCACGTCTCGATAGAATCAAAGGCCTTCTCATAGTCCACAAACGCTAAGCATAGTGGCAAATTGTACTCCTCGGTCTTCTGTACAATCTGCCGCAGCGTAAAAATGTGATCTATGGTACTGTACCCTTTTCGGAAGCCGGCTTGTTCGGGAGGCTGGAAGTCATCAAACCTGCGAGCCAGACGATTCGTAATAACCCTCGAAAACAGCTTGTAAACATGACTCAGAAGCGAGATGGGCCTATAATTCTTAAGGAGAGTCTTATCACCCTTCTTAAAGAAAAGCACCACCACGCTTCTGTTCCATGCTTCTGGCGTCACACCTTCGAACAAGACTGAATTAAAGAGCTTCTGAAGGACTTTAAGTACTGGTGTTCCACCCGCTTTCAGTAGCTCTGATGTGATTCCGTCCTCGCCCGGCGCCTTGTTGTTTTTGAGCTGTTTAAGGGCCATCCTAATCTCATACAAGCTGATGTCCGGAATATCTTCGGTATAGTGTCGGGTAAGTTTTGCTCTAGGGTCTGTTGAGCTATTAACAGGTTTTGCAACTGAAGTGTACAGCTGTCCATAGAACCGTTCGATCTCCTCAGTACCTCTGGCCTCGTGGACGCTACCCTGCCGTCCTCCGTCTTCAGCTTTGTCAGCTGGCTCTGCCCAATAGACTGGTCCCTGGCGAAAACTTTGATGCCCTTGTTTCGCTCAATCGTTTCTTTAATATTTTTAGTATTAAAGTCTCGAATATCGCTCCGCAGGGACTGGCATATCTGTCTGTTGAGCCGCCGATATGACTCCGTGTCATCAGAGGATTGCAGCGTCATAGAACGCCTTTCAGCCATGAGGTTCAGAGTTCGATCGGTTAGTTTTTGAGGTCTATTTTTACGACAGGGCTTAAAGAACTTGGAGCCGACTGTGTGGACAGTTTCCACCAAACTGTTATTTATACCGTCCACGGTATCGCAATCTAGGCAAGCAAAGCGATTTGTAAGTTCCAGTTGGAAGCTTTCCGGGTTTTGAATATGGGTCGCAGATGGTCGGAGCGTAGACTTCACTAGGCGAGACCGTTCTAGTTTGACGTTTATGTTCAATGTGCCTCTGACCATTCGGTGATCGCTTCCGGTTTTAACCCTGTTGATCACGGAGACATCATTGAAAATTTGTCTCTTTGTGGCCATAATGAAGTCTATCTCATTTCTGGTAGAACCGTCGGGGCTCAACCAGGTCCATTTCCTATGAAGCGGCTTTCTGAAGAACGAGTTCATCATGTAGAGTTCCTCCTTCTCCAGGAAATCGGCCAGCCTCTGGCCCCTCGGATTCCGATCTCCATATCCAAATGGCCCCACCCCCAACTCATCACCGCTTCTCTCGCCCAACTTTGCGTTGAAGTCCCCCATTACAACACTGTAGTGCGACTTTGAAGCATGTATGGCTTGTGAGATGTCCTCATACAAAACTTCTACTTCATCGTCAGGGTGTTTCGAGGTCGGTGCGTAAACCTGTATGACCTTCAGCGAATATCTTTTGTATCAGGTACGCCACCCTGCTTGATATGCTTGTAATAGAGATGATATTGTTGACGAGGGACTTGTGCACGATAAACCCGACACCACCTTGGGACTGTTGATCGCCCTCCCGGTAATACTTTGCTTATCTGTGGTTATCCTTCAATGCGTTTCAGCTGCAGCCCTGTGAGTGGCCACGCACCGATCTCGTGCCAATGTTTGAAAATCGAACTGAGTCACGGTTTATTTTGAACCATGGTTAGCTACGGCTGGCTGCGGTTACCTGCTATACGGCTCAGAGAATGATATTTGTTTGACTGTCTGATTGGTTAGGGCATCTTATAATTCGGTAATTTTAAGCGCAGCAACACCAGCAATACACGGAGCGTACCAACTCTACTACTTCAGCCACAACAGTCCACGGCTGGAAATGTGTCTTCCCTCATTTAGGGGGTATTTCCATACTCAGCACGCTTGGCAGGCTGTTTGGCGAGCGTAGTGCAAGATGTTGTAGATATTCACAGGAAACGTTACGTATTACGTGGATTCATCCCTTAGTCGCCTTTTACGATACCCACGGGTAGAAATGGGATGATGCTATTCTTTCCTAATACGCTATAAGTAGTTAGCAGGCCAATTTGAACAACTTCCTTTACCTCATAAAACACCCGAATATTGTTTTTTGAGTTTACGAGATAGAAGAAAATTGTTAATGGTACGTGTTATGCTGCGAAAAAGTATATCGCTGCAGCTTTTCAAAAACCGAGGAGGTTTTCAATACGAAACCTACGAACAAAAGTTTATATCTGTATCTGGGAAAAATCGAGGATGCTTTTAAATCCTATATGCACATTAAGTCACGTGAAGGTTTTACAGTGACACAAAGTAGACACGTGAAGGGCTTAGGCCAACTGTGTCTTAGGCCAGTATCTGTTTCTTAGGCCCTAGCTCGACACATTAGACGCTTGAAACTGCTTTCATATAAAATGAATAAAACAGAAGAGCCAAAGCTATACACTATTGTATCGATAATGGCTGACGATTACAGATGTCATCTCACGTCTCACGTCTCAAGTCTACTCTTTAAAGCTTGCGCCTTACACTGACACAAAGTAGATACTGGTAAAACCATACAACTATGGTCCTAGCTTGCAACTATGGTCCAAACAAACCTGCATTTAAAATACATAATAAAAAAACAAACATACAAGTTTGTTCGGACCATAGTTGCAAGTTAGGACCATAATATAGGTATGGTTTTACGGTATCGTAATGTTTGTGTACACAAACAATGACTTCATAATATTTAACAAATCTTTCCATTCCACGCGACTGAATCTAATAAGATATTGTTACGGATGGCATAACCATAAAATTGACGGGTTATTTACCTTAAAAGATTTAATAATGATATAGGCCAAGTTCACAGTGTAATAAATAGAGATATTATTATCCAAAGTAATCAAATCTGACATCATGAAACCAGAATTCGGGATTATTTTATACTAAAACAACCGTTTCGCTTATAGGTTTGTTTTAGTACGATGTCAAAAATAGTTGAACGTTTACATCGTTTTATGACATACCTATTTGATTAAATATTTTACTGTTTATGTTTTTTAAATATTTAATTTGTTTATTAAGATTACTTCTTTTAAACAATGTGTTGAAAATACATAGCTTGAGTGAACTCAGAGAATTCCTTTACTAATACTGTGTAGAAAAAAATGTTTGCTTCCTAATAGGCTTTTCACTAACAATGTTGCATAGAGAAAAGCTCATATTGTCAATCCAGAGAATCCATCGGAATTTTCAACACAAAAAAACGACGCTAGTTTTTAGAGAGCTTGGCATTACCACTCCTGTGCGCTTCGAGAGTACCTGTAATACCCAGGTAATACCAGTATTGTGCCTGTGTTTGACAATCTACAATGACGCAAATTATAAAGTCGCATGCGCCCTTGACATTAAGGGGAAGCGTTGTTTTGGTCCTTGCTATATTTTCTTTACGATACTTACCTATGTTTATTGTCAAAGTAATTTCTACAAAATTGGTCAACTAAACGACAGATGCGGTTTTGTTTTTTTTTTTTTATACAGTATTGGTAAGCATTTGTCTGCAATCTCACCTGATGTCAGGGAGTTCCACTCTTTAGTAGTTCGCATTAAAAATGTAGAAGCGAAGCGCTTTGTGCGAATTTGCCGGATGTCTACGATATATGGGTGGAATCCCAACCGGCGTCTCGTGCACCGGAGATGGAATGGTGACGGAGGTATCAGGTCATGGAGAGACTGTGCGCACTCCCCGAAATGTATTTTGTAGAATACCGACATGCAAGCTACTTTGCAACGGTGTTCGAGGCTCTGCAACTTTGCGTCAATAACTGCCCTGTCAGCTCTTGGATCTTGGTGCGCGTCCCATAGGTGACAGCAAAATACTCCATGTAGGAACGGAGTTGAGCTTGGTAGGTATAGTTGTAGAAGCTGTACTGGTGTGAAGTATCGCCTGACTTGAGTCAAAGACAAAAGGTTCAGAGTGTGATCCATTTGCAATATATAGTCAGGGAATACACAGGATGGGATAAGCAGCGTGTTTCCTACCAATAACCAAATCACCTTAGACTGCACTCGCCAACTTGCATTCCAAACTTAGTAAGAATGCCAATCATTCTCCAATATGGGGGGCAAATGTCAAGCAATGGACTGTTCTTGATGTGTTTCGGGTGAGCCTTCTGCTCCCTACCAAACAGTAAGTAGGTCTTTTTCTACATAAATGATTGCCTCGCTGCTCTGGGTAGATCGAGCACTATCCAAAGGCACAGTCATAAAAAATTAAGCCAAAATTTTTATAATCCGTTTATTTGCAATATGTCAACGCAATATGTACTTCAAATTATGAATTTTGACAGCTAGAGGTGCATTTGTAAAATAGTTTGGTAACTGTCAGATGTATGAAGATAAGCTAATTCCGTTTTATGTTTGATTGCTTCATATTACAAGTACGCCGACTCAATCTACCAAGCGCAGCGAGGCAATCATTTATCTAAGGTCATCATCTTCTTCAGTCTATATTTTATAGCCCCGGGGCTGAAATCGTAGGATCAATCAGGAAAAGAAGTTGTTTTTGTGAAAAGGGCAAGGTTACACAGACCTTAAGAACTTCCCCTTAAAAGCTTCGACTGGACGTCCGATGCAGATATCTTGGATTCTAGAGAGGTCTAAACAGGGTAAATCTGCGTCATTTCAAGAAACTCATTTGAGAGGTCAACTTACACTGGTTATTCCTGGTAACTGTATGAATTGAAAATCTTCTTCTTCTTCTAGTGGGACACAAAGTCATCTAACGACTCGATGAACCCTGGTGTCAGAGTTTTTCAACCGCCTACTTCCGAGTTATTTTATCCCATAAATAAAAATGTGTAATTTTTGATGAATTTTTGACAGAGGTAGGTACTCTATGCATACTCATCAGGTAATTTGACACCAATGGTAGAATATTAAGTTGGTATGAAATAATCTCGCACAGAATGGATATTTAGAAAATATAAAGCGAAATACGCCTGCTTCGTATTTTTATTTCATTTAACTTAACGTTAAAATGGGCTTTATTAAAAAGAACTCTGTAATTTTATTTGTGTACTTAGTACTTATAGATACTCAAATGTATGTCAAACGAGGGACAACGGATGTGTTTTTTGGTCTTTTATGCTTTGTCTACCCCACAAGAGAAAAAAGCGTGATATGTGTGTATGTTATATACACACTTAGCAGATTATATACCTACCTACCTATGATAGATTTCTACCCCGTGGATTTATGCAAAATCACATGTTCAGTAACACAGAAATTGTTACTTACGCATACTTGAGAAGTATTTGTATGGCAGTCATATAACATGCGCGTACAACATGTGCTTAGTCCAAGGAAGCGTTCGTAACATAAAGTGTGTCGAGTTTTGAAGGATTTTGCCGAAAAACAGAAGCCACAATTACTTAAACGAAGTAAAACTAATTAATTACATCCGCACAGGGACGTATTTTGACGATTTGGGCCCGGCCTTGGCTTATGGATCTTGCCGCCCTTCGCAAAACGAAACGTAAAGGACAGCTCTCCGAATAATGATAGATAGCATTCAGATCATGAAACCGAACAACAATAAAATATTTCAGACGAGGTAAAATGAATGCACCCTTCTGTATTCGGAGGGATGTCCCTTATATCTTGATGAAGTCTTTAAAAAAATGTTTTATTATATCAGGTGCCCGATATCTATTCGTAGGGACCTACATTGCACGTTCCTATCGTTCGATAGGTTTAGTAGCTCACCTACATTTCATTTTCTATGTAAGTTTCATTATTTTCAAAGTGTCGCGTATCTACTCTACATCCAACATCTCTTATGTTGCCACCTTAGAGCAGATCTATTGGATGTAAAAAAAAGTATTTTAGGGATTAAACCAGCCTATGAAACTGAAAATTTTCTCCAAGGAATCTAGGACGAAATAGGTATGAAAAAAAATTTAACTTTTGTAGGCTGGTACATTTAGTATGGAAGGTCTAACTACCGGCCCTGAATTCACTAAACTAAGGAGGTACATAGTTTTAAGTTTGTAACCTTGTAACTTACTGCCTAAGTTGGAGGAAGTAAGAAGGACGCACACGTAACGTTTTGTGCTCATAATCAAGTAGTATATCTACCTAATATGCTTAAAACTATACAAAAAGACTACCTAAGTACTCGTTCTTTCCACTACCTCACACAATACCTACCTACCTACCTATCTGCTATACAACTAGTCACATACCATTATTTCTATTACAGTTGGTATGTCGAAATATGCCAAGTTTTTGACCCATACACTAACTAACGCGGCCGGATAGGACATTTTGTATGGGAAGTTCAAAACTCTATGTTGCGTATGGAAACTTGTACAGTTTCATGGACTTATTCACTCTCTAAAATATGCGCAATATTTTTATACCTTATATAAAATGCAGTATAAAAAGGGGAAGTAGATACCATAGACAAAACACAAATTAGCTTGTAAAGAAATTTATGTGACTTCTTTAGAGTCAATTACTTATTTTTTACATACCACAAATTAACTTTTTTCAAAAGTTAATCTAGTTCGAAGAAAAAGTAAATCGATTGAAGAGTTTTTCCCAAGTCTTCCTACATCGTTTGATCAATTGAACATCTTAATCGTTTTCACCGTTTTTGTACAGGTTTGTGCAGTCTGCCGAGGCGACCTTGTGGTGGTCACCACCGGAAAATTAACCATTGGGCATTGGAATCTATTTTCCCATCGTTTGTAGTCCCTGTTGATGCGGAGATTCCTAGAAGTAAATAGTTTTTTTTGGATAAGTCAGATACCTATGAATAACTTCCTATTGATTGCCGGCATCGACTTTGTCGTTCCCAAAAACGTAAAACTTAAGTTACTTTCTAATTTTTAATCGACCTAAATTATATCTTCGCGTACTTATTTTGTGTATCATGTTTAAATATAGCTAATGGTTGTCATATATGAAATCTTTTAAAAACATATTTGACAAAAACATATCTCATTTCTTTTTATTGCACTGAATTTATGTACCTTATGAATTTATTGAGGCGTAGAAGGTAACCGTAGAGTTTACTGCATCTACAACAGTCTACCGCTGCTGCATACCTATGGGCCTTCAGTCCAGCTCTTTTAGCATGCGACCACGCAACATTTCCTCAAAATTTATATGACAAAATTCTTCACTTGTTTCGATAAATTCCATATGATCTGAAATCTTCTCGGCCGCAAGATAAGTCTCTCTCACATCATAGCCGGCAGAGTTTAAGGCACTTTTTGTTACCTGCTTATGGAAATAATGATGAAAGGGCTCTTCCAGGCAAAGTTTTGTCTTCCTTGTCTACCTTGTTTTTAAGATAGGATAATCCAAGAATATATTACACTGCAAGCCATGTGACCTGTCATTTCCAGGTTTACCTTGTGCCTATTCTAAATTGTAGGGCATACATGATGTGATGAAGCTAAATATGTCAAAGGTGTGTGTTATATATATAATTATAATGGGATGATAATCTGCGACCTAAGTTACTAGTGATGATAATTTGCGACCTTAGTTTTGTAAAAATAGGTCAGCTTATTATTTATTAAACAGGTAAGTAAGTGCCCGTGATTCTGATGGTCAAGTTTGTTGAAATGCCCCTGAAGATGTATTGAATATTATTTATAAAATAATCCTATTGAAGGTTTTGTGGGGTTTACATTTTAAGCTCGGCCCAAGGTCACAAAATATTTGCGATAAAGTTACTGATTTGTTTTGAATGATTTTATTGGTATTTTATCATGTGGGGCATCTTGTCGTCCAATGAGCTGATGGATGAATTAAAGCAAGTACCTAATTGTGCACAAGTAGAAACTCAGAAAAAATATGCACCGCTGTTAAATATAGCGTAGGTAGGCACAACACCTTGAAAAACGTACTGTTGATTATATTCAAAAAGGAGTACTTACCTACTAATATCGAAGTGAACTATACCTACTTCTACCTACAGACAGGAAAACGTCAGAAACGATCGATTTCAACATATTCTTAAGAGCTTTCCTGTTGATCTACACATTCTACGAAATCCTTCCAACAAACACTTATCTGTGCCATCACAACACATTACATGCAAGCAGGTTGATTTGAAGCTGAAAATGTATGATTCTACGTATCTAAATGAGAAGGCTGCATTTCAAGTAGTTACTTATTTATCTAGAATGTTCTATCTTCATGTGCTATGTACGTAGCACGTTACCTAACTCTATCGTATCGTATTACGTGTTTTTCAGGCTTTATGTGATATTGCTTCATAATAGTTAAATCTGTTTGAGTACATTTGTACGGTCAATAATTTTATTTTCGTACTGCGTTATAGAACAAGGCTTATGTACCTATTTTAGACTTTGGTTTAGCCATTTGGTTCAAAAACACTGACCGTAGAGTTTAGAACACTACTTAAGTACCTATATAAAAAAACTCGATGACGTTAAATGTTACCCGTAAAAACTCTAAAATTTCATATACAATCTACAATTTCGAAAATAAACTGTGAGTTTTTTTTGCTAAAAATCCGACAACACCTTCTATTACATTACTATTTCTTCTGGCTTGGACGGTACTTGTCTTTTCAATGTAAAACTTGTCCTTTCCTATATTTTTTACAGTTTTCAATACATCATGAAAGCAATACATAAAAACATCACCAAGACCTATTTCTGAACAATTCCAACGGTACATTTGGCCGCATTTGCAGTTCAGTTATACCGGCATATATTTGGCCCGATTTGTAGATTTGTAAGCTAGAGGTTACTTTATGAAGCAAAACAATATTGAATAATTGGTTCGGACATTGGAATATCTTGACATACAAATAGAAACGGGTTACAAAATAAGTTACAGTTATGAGAACCGTGTTTTGTAAGAAATGTTTTGAATGCCGTTTGGAAAAAAGGTGACTTTCTGTAACTGATTCAGTTTTTGTTCTAAAATTGTGTTTTGCTTACTTTATGTTATGTAGTATCTTAAACATGCTCTTACCTTTTATAACCAGTATAATAGGTACTAAGTAGATGGTATTACGGTGAGTAACCGTTACCATACGAAATGATAACCTGTAAATTCGGAACGCAATTTGTTGCGGTGACTTGTGCCTTGATATCCAGCTTTTATTTAGCAAACTCCTTTTGTCAAAAGAAACCGAATCCGGCACCTTTGCTTGTTTTTTCTGATCTTTACCGGAAAATCGTGCCCTATGGCAGGAGTGTCTAAGCTGTAATCAAAATCAACGTCCCTCAGATTGTAAACCGTCACGTTGTTGGAAACTGCCATCAGCGATGCAGCCTCGGGTGTAGAATAGTATAAAAAAAACTCGGTCAAGTACGAGTCGGACTCGCGTACGAAGGGTGCCATTGTGTATAAAAAATCAAGTTTGTTGTAAGAGACCAATACTTACTTTGTGTATGAGACCTCCCCCCCTAAATTTTATATTATTCTATTTTTTGTATTGATAGCGGCATTAACAAATTTGTTCGGCGAAAATTTTAACTGTCTAACTATTGCCGTTATGAGGTACAGTCTTTAAACCAAGATAAGATAAAATAGGGACTAAAACACATTTTGGGTCTCATTAATGTCTTTTTCACCCTTTGGGTACGGTAGCCTAAAATACTAGGGTTCTACGGGTGCGCACGCGACGCCGACGCCTGCGTCTGCGCACGTTCGCGGCGCTTCGTGGAGATGAGAATCTACAAATGAGGGCGTTACTTTGCAGACGCTCGAGTGGAAAAGTGTTTAAAAATTGTGATACAGTTTGACAGACGCATCCGTCAACGCACCGTCGGAAATGGGCATGCGCCGTCGTATTTATATGGGATTAGGGTAGAAATTCGCAAAACAACGTCGAAACGGACGTCATGTGTGTAAAGTGCCTAGGTTCAAAGATATAGGCGCGTATGGTTTAATTTCTAATGGCTGAATTTCGGATTGTTTGAATAAGGCATTATAGTCGAGGAGACCACTTGCTGCATTCCGGGCGCATGGCGCTGCCTTTCTAATTTGAGTTTTATTGACAGGTTATTCAGCTTATCGCCTAAAATTAGAATTCACAATTGCACATCAACTCTCAAACGCCCTTAGTCGCTTCTTACGACACCCGCGGGAATAATATGGGGCGATACTATTTTAATCTGGGCCTGGTACCATACGGCGAAAAGGCATGAAAATGCCTTTAAATTACTCGATTAATTTGTCTGAATCGTATCCGGAAATCACCGCGTTGTCTAATCTACCGTGAAGGCCAATGACATCTGACAGATGGTCCTTTCCCAGATAAAGTGTCGGTTAAAGGTTCGTCCCTTCCGGGTATAAACAGGCCGTGATCTGGCTTGCAAGGACGACTGTCCCTTTGATTGTGTGTCCCAAAATATCACCAAATCCTCCGTTAAGCTGGTTCTTGTCCGTAATGTTTACCTAACTGGGTAAAAAGAAATCTTACTATTAACTTTTTGGTTACAAAGTTTAATACAAACGAAATAAAGAAATCTAACCTCTCATAGAAAGTCACGGTCTGTTGACGGCATTAACTATGGCAATTCAAAAACTTTTTAAGTCCCCGGGAATTTGTTCAGTTTCATGATCTGAATGTACCCTATCACTATTACTCTATGAAGAAGAAGCCATTGCTAAACACACCTTGCAAAGTAGCAGGTTTTTATAGAACCATAAACGGCTGTAAATGCCTTATGGTGCCGGCTTATAATAGCATCACCCCATATCTTTCCCGTGGGTGTCGTAAAAAGAGACTAAAGGATGTGAGAGTTCATGTGTATTGCAATTATAGGCGACAGGCTGCAAACCTGTCACTGTGGTGATACACAGTCTTCTGAACGAACTTTTGTCAGACATGGTCTAAATTGCAATTTTTACCTGCCTACCCCGCAAGGGATATAGGCGTGATATACGTACGTACGCAAACGTGGAGCATGAACTTCTAGGATGAGAACCTGTAGGTAATTACATTAATGTAAAAGTTTTCAGCGGCAATCTGGCCTCGCTATATGTTTTGTTAAAATTAAGACAAATAGTAAAATGCTTTTAACTGAAAGGCAGGAAGGGTCGAAACAACGAAGGCCAGTCGCTTTGGCAATCAAAACTCATAGTCAATTGCCCGAGTAGGACTTATACGAGTAGAATTTTAGTTCTCAGGGTCAGTTCCGTTTTTGGGCAGGAAAATTCCTTTATAACCTTGAGGTGGTTTTCAAACACATCGTGCAATTTTGCGGTATTTTGCCGATCCGGTTTTATTGACATATGCAATTTTATTCTCAATTTTATTGTACCAAGTTGAATGAATATTGTATGTCACAGGCTGCCATATGCATGCTGCCTTTCAAAAATAGCAATATAATATAATATACGTGCCGTGTGCAAAGTATCTGATGTTACTGTTATGTCACAAATTAGGGAAACGGCGCGCGGGGTGCCTTTACAGATAGCTTACTCAGAACTAGCGAAGATTTTGACGCTAACTGGAATCTCAGTATATAACTAAGATGATTACCACGAAAGTCATATTTCCTGGATCAAATTGGCTCACAATCATATGACGTTTATGAATCAGATATTGTTGTTTTGATATTCTTCTACTTTGAGATTTTGGACAGTAGCAACAGGTAGTAACCCTGGCTATGTAACAATAAAATTGACCGTTGCGAAAATCCTAAATAGGGTCGAGTGAACCTGTTGTATAGTCAATATTTTCTTTTGTTTGCACAACTACGAGTGCTGTTGTATACTCTCTATTTTGTGTTACAGTTGTATTTTTTGACAGCGACTGTACATTATAGATCTGTTTCTTTTAGAGGTTGACCACCGGGACTTTGCTCGATATATGTCAATGCTGTATGTTTAGTCCGGTCCATTTATAAGCCATGACTGGAGTGGACTAGTTAGGTAAATGTGCTATCGGTCACGTTAGCCTGTCCTGTAAGAAACTGCTTGTAAATGCGAATTAATGCAATGTAAGAACAAGAAACACAATGATTTCATTGAGAATTTGAAACGCAGATTTTTGTATGATATTAGTAGTAGAAAATGATATATGGTTCTTTCTGAAATATTTGTTAGGCACTCTCATAACTTCATAAGTAGTTACAGTACAATACAGTACATACCTACTACATATTTGACAGACGCATCCGTCAACGCACCGTAACGCAAGCGTCGCTGTATTTGAGTGGAACTTCGTATTTTCCGTACGCAAGCACTACGGATGCATTATAGAAAAGCGTAGCAATAGACGTCAATTTTGATACACGCCAAAGGTCAACTCCCAAGTCAACTCCTCGTGAAACTCGTCAGTAGTCAGCTATTTTCAAGGAAAAAAGTAAAATTTAAAACTAAGAAATGTACCTAGTTTAAAATTATAAAATTAAACTACTACTACTACTACTATGTTCAGCAGTGGGGCTGTTATGTTATGATGATGATGATGATGATGATGAAACTACAAAGATATAGGTATGTCGGAGAAGGATGGAACTCTGTGGGTATTTAGTGAAATTATTTGACAGTTGATAGTTCGCGTTTTGATAATTTGTCTTTCCATTCCATTGCTAGTGTATTCTTGCAGAAACGAAACGCATAACGCTGGCAACATTCAGCATAGACGGTGCGCTTTATTTGCACACAGTAGGCTAAAGACAGCAAGATAGACTGGATAGACTTTAGCGGCGGTGTAGTTCGTTCTCACAGTTCATTGATGGCTGCTTTCGTAATAAAGAAACGGAACCCAGGCGGCGAACTGAGTAAACAACTTTGACAGTTCCAGTTTGGGTGCGAATCGGGTCGTGTCTTGAGGTTAGGTTTCAATCCGCTGAAATCGTGGTAATCTTGGAGTCTCTCAAGGCTCTGTGGTCATCAGGCGATGGCGAAGACCTAGATTCGTATGGGCTACGGGATATTTGTGAAGATTGTGAGAGTTCCGGTTAAAGTGTGGTTTAGTTTGTGTCTTTTTGAGATATCGTTCGTAATCCGATGAAATCACAGGAATCCTGGAGTATTTGGAGGAACCGGAGTCATCAGGTGATGGCGGAGCCCTATATTTGTGTGGCTTTTGGAATATTTGTGGAGATCATGAAGTGTGTGATTATTGTTATCGTTTTACCCTCAACAGGTTTGTGAAATGCAGAGATCGTGCGAGGATGGTGACTACTGCTGGTGGTGTCTCTCTGTAGGCGCGCAGGGCTGCGGGCAGAGGACTTCTACGGTGTTCAGTGTTGATCACCGTCATGATTGGAATCCGGTGTGTGGTAAAGACCCGTTAACGTAAGTTGAAGGTTCCGATGTTGGTTTGCTTGAGGCATGGTATGACTGTGGACGGACGGCTTGTCGTACGGTGATACCGTGCCTGACGAGGAATCATATTCCGAAACAAGCACATCGGAGGATCTGACAACGTGATAGTGAGTATACTGTGGTTTATCATTATAGTGGCAGTGGTTCGAGATAGAATAGAGTGAAGATGTAGTATCCTGACAGGAGTCGGCAGTTGACTATGCAGTATTCCATCCATCAAGTATCCATCAGGTACTCGACGAGTATACGCCCACGACGTGCTGTTGGTTTTATATCCTGACATTCCTGACGCGCTTAAGATTCTATGTTTTCTATTGTTATGGGCTTCTTCTTCTGCCCTTCTTCCCGCTCGTGCCCCTCCCTCACCTGATCCTTGACAGGTATATATTTTTTTACGAATGCAAATAATATTTTATGCACTTTTGCCGTAGATTCATTTTATTCATTCATCTTCTCTCAGTCTGGTACTGATTAAAGCCAGAATTAACACAATACAATTATTATCGCGTTCCAAATCCAAACCATTGATCTAGTTATACATCTTGACGGACAATAAACAGTTCATAATCGATAGCCGAAGGTCCACAACTGAAGAGAACCAATATATCTCATATCGAAAGACAGAGGAGTATAGCCTTGCGATTACCTCGACGGTGCACTCGAGTTATGGCAGCTAGTGCTGTAGCACTTGTCGATAGTTTATCGATGTTTGAGAAAGCTTCATACATAAGTGAAGAGTTA
Source organism: Phthorimaea operculella (assembly GCA_024500475.1). Lineage (NCBI taxonomy): Eukaryota > Metazoa > Arthropoda > Insecta > Lepidoptera > Gelechiidae > Phthorimaea > Phthorimaea operculella. The sequence continues at coordinate 3,164,391 of JANFCV010000030.1, forward strand.
CATATATCTCGTATCGAAAGACAGAGGGGTATAGCCTTGTGATTACCTCGACGGTGCACTCGAGTTATGGCAGCTAGTGTTGGGCCACTTGTCGATAGTTTGTCGATGTTTGAGAAAGGTTCATAATAACCGAAAAGTAACATATACATATCTCAAATCAAAAGACAGAGGTGTTTATCCTTGCGATTACCTCGACGGTGCACTCGAGTTATGGCAGCTAGTGCTGTGCCACTAGTCGATAGTTTATCGATGTTTAAGAAAGATCCATAATAACTGAAGACTAATATATATCCCATATCGACAGAGGGGTATAGCCTTGTGAATACCTCGACGGTGCACTCAAGTTATGGCAGCTAGTGTTGTGCTACTTGTCGATAGCTTATCGATGTTTCAGAAAGAGTCTTCTGAAGAGATCCATATATCTCATATCGAAAGACAGAGGATTTTAGCCTTGTGATTACCTCGACGGTGCACTCGAGTTATGGCAGCTAATGATGGACCACTTGTCGATAGTTTATCGATGTTTGAGACAGGTTCATAATAAATAATAAAGAGTAACTTATATCTCATATCGAAAGACATATTATATTACCTCGACGGTGCACTTGAGTTACGAAGTTGGCGAGGGGACTTAAGGCGGGAAGGGGAGGAGGGGGTTTTGTTGGTAGAGTTATTTCATAGTTCATACAAAGGGAAGCAGTAATTGCTGGGCGGTCCGCTGAGGTCTGTTATAATCATGCATTAGGGTCCTCGCTGCTACGCTGCCTACGCCGCTGTAGCAAAAATGTAGCGCGTAGTCAAACCGCTACGGTATACAAGTTATAACGGCTTTCCTTACGGTCAATCAAACATCTCATACGTCCTTATTTGATATGAAATAAAGTTTTCAAATTAATAAATGAAGGAACTTCTAGATATCCTTTGGAGTAGGTCGACAATATTATTAACTATCGATATAGTGATTGGTACATCACTACCGGATAAAAGCTCGCCATTAGTGCCAGGCCGGGGCGGCCCCGAATCAGTTGAGTGCAGATACAGAAGCTTCCAGACTGCTCCAGATTTTTCCAGCTGTTTACACTACTTCTGGAGATGCTGCTTTGTGTACCTGTAGGAAACAAGAGTAAAGTTGTCTGATAATGTAACATTTTATTGCACACAAAAACAGTACAGAACTTAGTCGCTTCTAACGACACCTACGGGAAAGATATGGAGTGATGCTATTCTAAGCCGGCACCACACGGCTACTACTTACCTAGACACAATCTGTAATCAAAGCGCGTCTTCAGATTTTCATCCCTTTAAGTAACTCTAGGTAAAAGTAATATCACACGTCACAAAAGTAAAATGATGTTACCTACCTACCAGTAACCTTTAAAACGTCCTTGTTCTTGTTGCATCTTCCTTTTCAATGTGTCTACAACACCTTTTCTATACTAGAACAACACCAATGCGACGCCTTGATATCCAGCCCTCCTGTCATATGCAGACAGTATTGAAAACCCTGTAGGATTTGTAGAAGTTATATAGTACCTAATTTTATGCAGTCTTTATTGAAAACCCTGCAAGATTTGTATAGGTTAGTAGTTTTTTCACAACTCTGCAACCTTAGCCATCTCGAAGTGGGCCTTAAAATACATGGCCGACAAAAGATCGCATCGTCAGCAACTAGCTGCAGTCTGGCCATAAAACGTGGAGTGATGAATACTACCCTGAACTCACCTGGCCTTTTTAATTATTTCATTGATTAATAATAGCATAGCAACAGTGCTAACATATTAGATGTGTTTTGAAATTAATTCGTTACAAAGGCCAGGGTTGTATTTAATACAAAACGTTTTATAAACCCGACTGTAGCAAGTCGCAGACTATACCTATAATTTTCTCACAACTCTTCTACCTTGGACATCTCGAAGTGGGGCTTTCGTGGCAGACAAAAAATCGCCTAATCGATGGTACAAATTGTATTTTTGATTCAGTAAAAGAAAAGCACAATATGTCATAAGCCTACGCAAAACGTTTCGTAGTTTTAGAAACTTCGCAGTAGTATTCGAATTGTTCGAGATCGTAAGATCTGTTTTATGGCAGCAGTTGCAAAATAAGTTTTTGTCTTGGTAAAACATATCAAAAGTCTGCTACTAGTAGGTAGTACGAGGTTAAAAAACTCCGGGCCTTACTACAAGAAAGTAAGACGAGCGTTGAACGAGTGTCGTTGTACACAATTTTATTTTACATACGCGTTTAACAATGGCCAAATTGTCACCAAAGTTCATCGGGTCGGAAAGAAGGTGACGGTGAAACAACTAAAATGCAGGGGTTTGCAGCACTGCAGGGTATGCAGCACTGCAGGGTAGTGAGTAAGGAACACGTGAGGAGGGTCGGGTAAGGCTTTTGTTCATATGTGGGCCAATGTCTAGACTGTTAGAAACCTGAAACTGTATTGTTTGTAGTTCAGACAAACGCTGCTAATACAGTTAAAGCCATTATATTGAGCATTATAAAGTATTACTTACGGAGAAAACTTACGGAAAATAAATGACTGATACTTTGAAGAATATTGGTCAACTCCGGCTCAGTTAGTACGCGACGATTTTGTAAACATATTTATGTAAAAGTTTTCATTAAATGCATACGATTTGACATGTTTTAAGTCTTGTCGCGCGCGAGATAGATAAGTCTCTCTACACTGCGCATGCTACTGCGTATACTGGCTAGCTAACAGTTTTTCTACGATTAAAAATACCTATACGTTAGTAAATAAATTATATTGAAAATATGATCCGCAAGGCGCCGCTGGGTCTCAGAAACTTAAACCCCCAAAATATCGTTTTGGGATTGTGCTTGTGAAAATAGTGACTATTACAAGGCTGGTTTGAGAATCCACCTTATCAAGTATTAAACATCCCCGCTGGATTTACACATCTACTTACTCATTAGGAAGTGCTAATATTTGACCCCGGGTACCCTCGTAGCACCCGGGAGCACGTGTAGGATCCTTGACACAATTTCAGAAACCTTTCTACAAAATCCGCCTAAAATGTAGCCTAGATTCAAAAGCCTTACTGACAATTCAGTTCCAATCCCGTATATTCTTAATCCTACATTCTGCCCTTATTCTCCTTTGCAGATAGAATTAACCTAGAATTCTTTATTGGGCTGGACATTTTCAGACTTTTTTAAACCTACAGAAAAGCGGGTATTTCGCAAAGGTGGATTTATAGGTTAATTGAGAATTCGCAAGCCCTAAAAATAAGGATCCAATTCATCTGCAGCATTCAAAATATATCTCTGGAATTCATGATTTGTATTTTTTGTAATAGAAGATATTATTATGTTTACTGAAGGGGAAGAATACATTACGTATAAAAACCCTTAACCAATATACAAAAAACTAAAAATTAAATATGATGTCGTTAACTATGATAGCATAATGATAACTAGGACGAAATATCTGTACGTAATATTTATGTTATCAAACAGTTTTCACGTATTTTAAAATTATTATTACATTAATATCATATAATCTCCACTAAACAAGGGAGTACTGTCAGCCTTTTTAATTTTTATTCGTACGCATGAAGATATTGTATGGGATTTCGTTAATCGTGTACAACTATTTAGGGTATTATTATCGTTATCGGTAATCTTCTAGCCTTATAATTTCTTCCATACACAGAGGCAAAAAGTTAGCCTTAGCGTTGGGCCATCTTAAGTAGATAAAAAAGAAAGTTACAAGGACTGGACCCTTCAGAAAGTTTAGGCCAAGGCTGAAACTGTTAGCTACTAACCCGACTAGTCGATCACGTGTCCAAAACACGAGACTTAACTCGATAACCGTTACAGTTGTCTTGTAAAGTCTTCGACAGCTGAAGGACAATGAAATAACCTTTATTTGTTTTTAACTTTGAAACTCTTTCACGTGATTTAAGAATAGTGCCAGGTGGGCGATCTAGTTCCTCTGCCATGACGTCATGGCCTATATTTATTTTCTCAGTTTTAATTAGTAGAAGGAAAGAGAAGCAGAGGTAAACCTAGACGCACTTACTTTACCCAAATTCAGGAAAAAGTCAGTGTCTTGTCGTATCAGGCACTAGCGGATAAGAGACAAGATTGGAAATATCTCCACTGACAATGTGTTACTTTTAAATTCAGGAGGTCAAGCCACTACTGAGAAACAAGAAGAGGAAATTTCTCCACCGACAATGTGAAACAATTGAAAAAGATAACTATCATTCATCAAAGAAAACATCCATTTTGCTACATGCAATTTCAAAAATGGGTATAAATATTTCATGTTTATTTCAGATAACACGCAGATAATAAAATAAATTAAAAGCTTTGTGGAAAATCGTAAGACCATAATAAGCTTGACTGCAGACTCAATCTTTTTTTACAAATCACCTCTTCATTTGATGATAACCAGTGGCAAGATACTTGTATTTACAGTAAAATAATGAGTAGTTTTAATTATTTCTATGCCTTCATAAGGAGGAAAATCAGCTCAACCGTCACTAACACCATTAATATCCCATTAAAATGCATTAAAAAGAATTGTTACTAAGATTGACAGTGATTTCCTATACATTTTCTCATAGGTTAATTGTTATTCACTATACGGATGTAATCTACCCACATTCTTCGGAAAAACTAGTCCTTTTGAATCCTGAAATAGATTTACCCACGCAAGAAGAAAATTATTACTTATCGCGTCATTTTCCTTAGTTTTTTCATTAATAGTCTAAGCGGGTACGGTCAAAAATCACCCGGAAGCTGTTTTGCCGGCACAGTTGATGCCGCTCTGTCCAGTGATACTAGGGACCATTGTGAATGATTCCATCCGAGGAAATGAAAAATCCAACCACTGGATTTCAAGATGGCGGACCTTCGTTTTTTTGTATGGCACTAAAAAAAATATTCTTCCGGAGCCCATCGTGTGGGGTATCAAATAAAAGGGCTGCACGAGACAATTTCAAAAATATATCGTTTTAATACATTTTAGTTGCCCTTTTAGAAAAAAATCAAGATATATTTTTAAAAGTAGTCAAAACATGCCAAATTTGAGGCCCAGTAGGTACAAAATGGCTGACATAAAGTTTGATAAAAGTATGCCAAATGATCCACCATATCCTCAACACTAACGTGACGAAAGGAATTTCGAAAATAATAAGGTTTAATGCAATGGAAAGTAGATCTTTGGGAACTGCAGTAGGTTAGTAAGAACTGCTTGTGCGCCTTGAAAAATGTTTTAGATGCAATTCTTCTCATTATTGCTTTTGAAGGTACTTAAAGCTAGATAATGATGTGGGCACGGTTGTGATCCCGCCAAGTCGAGTAAAAAGCGGATTTAACATGGTACCTGTGGCAAATCCACTTTTTACTCGACTTGGCGAGGCCACAACCGTGCCCGAAGATTCAAAATGATCCGACACATCATAAAAAGCATTAATGAGAAGAATTGCATCTAAAACATTTTTAAGGCGCACAAGCAGTTCTTACTAACCTACTGCAGATCCCAATGATCTACTTTCCATTGCAAAATATACATTAAATCTTATTATTTTCGAAATTGCTTTCGTCACATTAGTGTTGAGGATATGGTGGATCATTTGGCATACTTTTATCCAACTTTATGTCAGCCATTTTGTACCTACTGGGCTTCAAACTTGGCATGTTTTGACTACTTTTAAAAATATAACTGGTTTTTTTTCTAAAAGGGCAACTAAAATGTATTAAAACGATATATTTTTGAAATCGTCTTGTGCAGCCCTTTTATTTGATACCCCACACGATGGGCTCCGGAAGAATATTTTTTTTAGTGCCATACAAAAAAACGAAGGTCCGCCATCTTGAAATCCAGTGGTTGGATTTTTCATTTCCTCGGATGGAATCATTCACAATGGTCCCTAGTATCACTGAGCAGAGCGGCATCAACTGTGCCGGCAAAACAGTATTTTTTTGCTAAGGACCATGACTATAATGGACGTCATTCTTAGTAGTAGTATCTAATGACGGATTAACCATGATGTAGTGGTAATGATGCAAATTACAATTGTGTAGAGTTTATTAAGTTTATGCTTAAAGATCATGCGATGGAGCTGGTTCTTTGAAGAACACTGCAATTAAAGAATACCTTAGATTCATTTAAAATCGTTTCGTTCGCTTGTAAACTAAAAGACGTGTGCTTATTTTGTAACTTTAGTATTCTTTGCTATCATCCCATCGTGCGAGGGGTGTCCCATGTTGGACGCTTAATGTACCTATTGTTAACACTGATTTGACATCTGTCATCATCACACACGAGCAGTTTAAGGAGTAGGTATGACGTTTTGCAACACAGACACAAATTAGGGAAACGGCGCGCAGGGCGCGTGCCATAGATATAAAATTTTTGATGATACTGCAATTCTGAATTTTCTTTTATACCTATTTGGCAAAAACAAATTAAATCGACTAAAATAAGGTTTTCATTATTTTGAACTACCTACATTAGTACACAAGCTCAGAAGTTCAGTACAAATACAATACACAATATACCGTAAAACAACTACGCAATATAACGTAACACGAATAGTTGAGCCGGATGCGCAAAGCACTGTATTTTCAACTGCATCGTGTGCACTCGGCCTTGATGTATTGTTAGATTTGATAACTGTCAATGATGTGTCATTATGTTTCAAGTTATATTATGTGCCGTCGATACACCAAATATACTACTACACAACAAACAAAGAAAACACTCAAAAAGCAAATTAGGATCGGAACTGTCCTGCATTCATTTTACTCGCAATTTGCATTATTTGAATATGACATCAAATATTTTCCGCAAAATTCTGCGGCTAACCTTCACGTTGATGATTTCAGACCCTGAGTTCATCTCAGGTTGTTGCTGGTACCACCTGTTACGTTGTCGACTTTGGAAGACCACTCTTTTACGTTTAATTTAATAAAATAGATTAGTAACGGAATGACTACCTCTCCATAGTTTTGCGTTCCGTTGTTTAAATCTCGTAAAATCTATTCTAGATTCACGTTCCATGCATTCCTTACGATCTTCTCCAGTCCATTGATGCATACGTACAGACAATAAATGCGCCTTAGAACGTCATTGTCTAAATATTCACGTTTGCGTAGAGTTCCTGTTTGTTCGATCAGACTGTATTATAGTAGCAATACTACAAAAAAAGAGAGTTTACAGCAGGATCATTGGACCCTATTGAGGATTATCGCGATTGTCACTTGTTACATAGCCAATATTAGTAGATTCAATACGAGGACGAAATACATCTCTAAATCTGATACAAGAACGTATTATGATTCTGAACCGACTTGAATGCAAGAAATATGACGTTCATGGTAACCATCTCCTCAGTTACCTTCATATAGATGCCTAGGAAATAGCACACTGTATAGAGTAGGTACCTATACTCACGAAATTTTCCTCAAACTAAACCCAACAAATTAGTCAACCTGTCACCCTGGAGTAGACGCGACAGTTGACATGGTAACCCACATCGACCATCGTATTTCATTCACAAAAGCCCAACTATAGTACGTCACAAAGTGACAAAGTCGCAGTTTGCCACGGTCCGGTTTGGCAGGATTTTATCTATCACAATGCGCTCCTAAACATCATCTTCCGTCACATTCGATAATGACTAAGAACATTCTTATTTTGAAAATTTAAGCACAATAAAGACTATATAAGAATGTATAATTTTACTAAGATGTTCCGGTATGTCACAGCTTGAATAATATTTGAAGCACCCATACAAATTGACTCTGTAGGCTAGTACGTTTTGTAGGGGCGGTCCAATATTTTCTTTAATGTTTTGACCTATGTTTTATGGGGAAATCGATTCGGTTTCATGGGTTATTTCGTCACGTAAAATATTTGCCTCTGATGCGCGCCGTACGTGTATTTCAATAGTGATTTGTCTGACTGTAATTCAGATTGTGACCAACCGGGATCAAGATAAATAACTTGAATATTTTTATATTTTTAGTTTAGGAAATAGTTAGCAACATAACTGTTTTTGTATAAGTTTACCTATTTGTAAGTAAGTATGTTTATTTATAATAAAGAATTTGTATTTGTATACTAACAATAACAGCCACAACAGTCCACTGCTGGACATAGGCCATACTAACCATGCTTGGCAGGCGGATTGGCGAGCCCAGTGCAAGATGTTTAATTCACAGGGAACGCTACTGCCTATTCACTCAATAATAATCCCTTAGTCGCTTACGACACCCACGGGTAGAATTGGGGTGATGCTATTCTAAATCGGCATCACACGGGACGGTGAGATAAATAAAGCTTTGACGTATCGGGACTAAGGCAAACTGGGCCTTCCTCCACAATGTTTCGCAAGCCCTCAGTACTGATGTGGGTAATGCAAGATCAGCTGGCGATGGTTCAACTATGCACGTGAAATGGAACGCTCAATGTTTTGGTTCAAATTTCACAATGGAAGCGGTGTAGGAAAATAAGGAGCTCAAGCTTATCCTTGTAATGTTTCCATTACAGCTTTAGGGTGAGCCCAAACAAGCTCAAGAATGCAGAAAAAAGCAGCGACTATTGTATGAAACAACTAACGAAATTGAGCTCGTTTGTCCTACTTGGATCAGATTTTACCTGCGTCTGCATTTTATCGATTTCCGTCATAATTTGAAGTATAGGAAATAGGTACGTACGCGTTGTTGTTTTATCATATTAGTTACAACTGCCACCATATCAATGCCTACCTAGTAGTAGCAGAGATGGAAATATACCTACTCGTGTAGTAGACAGTTTAAAAACTTGGACATTCGGGTTCATCGGATCGGCGGCTTGTGGTTCGAGACTAAAATAAAGAAGTGCATCATACATATTCTATATTATGTGACTAAACTTTCGTTCTGCTCGATTGCGGCATATCAATCAGCCAGTCTGCGTAATTAGACCTCGATTTACGAGACTTACCTCAAAGACAGCTTTTAGGTGACAGACAAACTACCCAGCTGTTTGGCTAAAATAAACAGATTAAGATGAAATACGATTAAAATGAAATGGGTTAGTACGTCAAGGGAATAGAAAGAGCAGACTTCACCGTGTACAAATAAAACTAGCCTAGATCTGTTTAATAGACAGGTAGACGAACCTGTGTCAGAGTTCATCAGTTGCCTACTAAAGCGAGCAGCGTGATGGCATTACAAACACACAAATAAGAAGCAACTAGGCTTTGACATTCAAACATTGACGACCAATAACAGGAACAAGGCACAGTTGAGGATACTAGGTAATAGTCAATTTAATTTTCATTTCAAGCGGAAAATTAGAAAAGTTTTACCTACTCGTTGGCAAACTCGTTGGTCGAATGTTTGTTACAGTTTGACATTCTTAGGGGAAAACGGAAAATACTGAAAATATATTTATTAGTTTCACTTGGGAATTTCTCACCTGAATGTCATAGTTAGTCCTATTTCTAGAATTTACTAGATTGACTAATAAGTATATTTGAAGCTGAAATGGGAGTAATACTAATGGGCTAGATATTCTAGAAATTATGGATTTCCAACTTTGTATACCTATTTTAATAAAATTAAAAAAAAAAAGTAATAAATACCTATAAAAAATAAACTATTTGAATACTGAAAAAAAAAAATAACGACTTGGACTAAAACAAAACTAATAAAAATACTTGGACTTGGACTAAGACATTAAATAATGGGTTTGCTCTTATATTTTACTTAGCTATAGTTTCAGAGTCAACGACAGAAGCTCATGTAAAAAAGTTTACATTGCATAAAAAGCAGATAAAAATACGCCAACAAAACAGCACTTACATAAAGTCATATCAGTTGTAAGGTGATAATGAAATTTTACAAAAGGTTTCTTACAGAGCTTGCCATTAGAGGGATTGAATTATTCTTTGGATGAATTATTATCCTTTTGAAGTCCAAATCGGTAAATCGCAGGTACTTTTAAAATCCTTTCAACGTGTTGAATACAATTCAGCAAATTAAGTTCATTGATCGCAAGTCCTTCAAGCGACGAATACTAAACTCTGACGTCAGAGTATTCTTAATTTAACCCAACCGTAACGGAATCGTGACATTATTGCAAATCACGTGAACATTTCACGTGACGTTAAATCGATCAATCGATATTTCACAGTCACTTTCGATCGATTGTAAATCATTATGCATGTTTACCCCGATTTGGGGTTCACCTCGCTCTTTAAGAGCTTTTGAGACAAGTTTTCATTTTCATACAAACGTTTTCCCCCAAACGTATTTTGAAAGTAGGTACTTCTTATTCTTATCATGGCAATATTCCCAACTAAATTTCTACAAAAAATCTTATGAAACCAGTAACTGCCAGAGCTTGGCTACAGCTACCACTGCTGGGTTGGCCGCATTGAGGTCCTTTTGTGTGCAGGTCTGGGAGGCTTGGGAAAACAAGCAGGTGGGACGTCGTCTGTGTAGGTATCTGCAATTACTTGGCCAATATCTATCATACAATCTATCTCGAAAATATGCAACAAATGAATGGAGAGAAATAGGTGAACTAGGTATCATGATGGGTCTCAGAAAGAACAGAGTTCAATGTGAGATAACCGATGCGTACGGTAGCGTACCTACACGGTACACCTACTTATATTCTTTGTAATTAAAACCAACGAAACGAGATGAAGAACGTGGACAACACAATGTCTGAGTCGCAGCTATCTATCCTTCTGTAGTATCTTATATAAAGCCCGTTGTCTCTACGTAGTGTATTGTCAATGTTGATCTAAAATGAAACGCAGTGGAACCATTCGTGTGTTTGACGAGATCCCGTTTGTTGTTTACATGCGCCGGCGCAAGGCATCTGAGGAATTCGGATGACAAATCGATTTATTGGTTACGGATGATTTGGGCGTATTATTTTCAGATTTGAACCATTTGTCTTGAAAGAAGAGCGCATAATGCATAAATTTGTCATGCCTACATTCGAGAAAAGCTATTTCTGAAATGTCGTAGCCGAAACATAAACATTTCTTCATGAATACATTTGACTAGCAACTAATTAACGGATTACCTGTATGCGACTCATTTTGGCACTCAAAATCCGAGTTTGATATATTGTGTAAAGGTCAGTTCACACTGCTAGAAGTGACGTCATAATGCAATGTGATTTTGAGCGTCGGGAAGTGTAGCGTCGCGATACGTATGGTGACGTTGCGTGACATAGTAATGTAGGTACATTAATCATCGTCACTTTGCGGGTGGTATGGAATACACACGAAATGTGTTGTCATGCCTTGTCGCGTCGTGTCACGGTGAGCACTGACCCTAAGGTGCAAACGTATTCATCGTCCAGATTAGATAGATGTCTAATTAAAATATTGAACAGTCTCCAAAAGTTGCTCGGAATTACCTAATAAACACAGTTTGTATAAGTGATTTTAAAGAAAAACAGTCTGCAAAGGAAAAATTGCTTTAGACCATGAACAAGCAACCAATAGCTAGTAGATTTTATAAATCCTCGTACTAAATGGCAAATCAAACAACAACCTTTTGGATCAGAATACAACGATAAATAAAAATTACCACATTCGGAGAATGAAGAGGAGTCGTAAATTCAAAACATCAGTTGCGATATTAGTTTATGTAAGATTTTTTATTACGTATGCGACTTTATATTTTCCGAGAAAGTTGTCATATTCATACACAGCATACCTATATGTATATAGGTACGCAGAAGCAGAGCAGGTAAGTTCCGACATTAGATAAATATTATAAATCTTTCCCCCAATCTTTCACAAATCTTTCATCACCAAATCGTTGTATCCACGTATCGTAAATGTATTTACGCAAAACATGAATTTGCTCGTGTAAACTTCAGCCAAATATCAACTGAAACTCAATCTTCAGCCAGACTGCAATCTGTCCAAAATGAAGACCATCACCATATGGAATGTCTAGTGCTATGCTAGTTCCCGATAGGAAACATTAGTTTGATAATTTGCTCAAATTTCAATTTTTCAATTTCATTTATTAAGCCTTAAATTGTAAGTATGTACAGGTACATGGTGGTAGGTTTATATTATATTATAACATATAAATGAGTCCTTTACAATTTTACCCCTTTTATGTAGGGTGTAGCTTAAGATATTAAATTTATATTAGGTACCTATTTTGAATTTAATTAAAATTATATAAAATTAATTATATCGACTATTAGTTAATTATTACATTTAAAAAATATCTTACTACTTAGGTATATGAACTTATCATGTCTACAACTTACTAATGTCATTTTATTCTATTTGCTAAGGTCTAGTTTTAAAAATTCATTCATATCATATGGACAGTTTTTAATAAGTAGAGTTTTAACTTCATGGAAGAATTTATTGTCCGGAAGAGACTTAATACGTTCTGGAAGTTTGTTATAGATTATGACAGCATTATACATAGCCGAACGCTTATAAGAAGCAGTTCTACAAAGAGGCTTCATCAATTCCCTACCATGCAAAATATTTAGCCTGCTACTCTTGTAAGGTTCTCTATACGGAAATTTCTCTGGGTAGCGCCTCACTAGTTTACATAGTTCAAATATATAAAGGCTGATTAGAGTCATCAAATTGAGATCCACAAAATACTTGCGACAAGAAACTCTGTTTGATCTGATGTTTGCGAGAATTCGAACGCATCGTTTTTGAAGCGGAAACAACCTTTTCATATACACTGAACCACCCCACACAACAAGTCCATAAAGAATCCTGGATTGGAAGAAAGCATAGTACGCCTGCATTGCTGCCCTTCTCGTAGAAATTCCCATTAGGTTTTTCAAGGCAAAGCAGAAACTGCTTAATTTGCTTTCGAGACTCTCAACATGCTTCTTCCAGTTCAGGTATTCGTCCACCCACAAGCCAAGGAACTTTGCATCCTGAACAAGGTCAATATTTTTACCATCCAGTTGAACGTCTATGTCAACCAGTTGTGTGTTACAATTTCTAAGGTGTAATATCTTGGTCTTAGACGGGTTTACTTTTAAGTTTAAAGATAGGAGCCAGTCGCCCGTAGAAGATAAAGTTCTCTGGACCTGCTCCTGAAGGGAGTCAGTATGTTTTCTGGGGAATTTGAAGAAAATTGATATATCATCGGCGAACATAACGGTTTTTTCAGTAACAATAGATGGCAAATGATTAACATATAGGAGAAAGAGCAAAGGCCCCAGTATGCTTCCTTGTGGCACACCGTGTGACATGCAGAACGTCTCTGAATGGCAATCCTCAAGGGTAGATGTTTTTACGTTTAGGGCAGATAAAACTACATTTTGTTTTCTATCCAAAAGATAAGACTGCAGCCAATTTAGTGGGGGTCCCCTTACTCCATACCTTTGCAAAATTTCTGATAAAGTTGAGTGGTCAACGCTGTCAAAAGCTTTAGACAAATCTAGCAATAATGCCACGACATTTTGATCCCCATCGATTTCACTGTGCACAAACTCGGTCATGCTGAAAACTGCATCTGAAGTAGATATCCCCTTCTGAAACCCGAATTGTTGCGGTGCAAGTATATTATTATGATTAAGAAAGGCACAAAGGCGCGACTCCAATGCTAGACACTTGAAAAGAGCGGAGTAAATAACTTTATACTGTGTAACGAAAAGCTAAAATAAATTATAGAGAGGGTCAGAACCAGGCGTAATAGTAGTTCAATCAAGATCATCTGAATATGATATCAAAGGAATTTCGCGTGACATAATCTATAAAAATAAGAAGAACGTCATATTTCTTGGATTAAAATTGGTTTAGAATCATATGACATTCTTGTATCAGATTTTGGGAGTACGAGCGGTAAGCCAACTTGCTCATTTTGCAAACCGGCGCGATTCGCCAACTCGCTTTCTGCCGACTGGCGTGCTAGGCCTACTTACGCTATTCGCCGACTAAGCAATTGGTAAACTACAGCTATTGTGTACAGTCAAGTACAATTTTTTAAACATTTTGCGTATTTTGGGATTGAGGAATTTTGTACCAGAGGCCGGTTTTTTTTCAGTTAGCATCTGTAAGAAAGGATGTTCAGTTTTAAAAGTTATTTAGTTGTAAAAGTAGTTCAGTGTTGAAAGTTGTTTATTTTTATATGTTGCTTAGTTTAAAAGTTGTTCAGTTTTTATAAGCTACATTTAGGCCGGCTTAGAATAGCATCACTCCAATTCTACCCGTGGGTGTCGTAAAAAGCGACTAAGGATAATCGTTCTGGGAATGGGCAAAATTACATCTGTCAGACAAGCGATCATCGATAACGGCTAACGATCGGTAGTCTGACAGATGTCATGTTGCGCATTGCATTACACGTCTATTTTGTGAAGCTTGCCCCGTAGAGACTAAGCTACATTATTTGAGACGCGCGTCGCATCGAAGACGGTTGACGGTCACTTGTCTGACAGATGCCATCTCACGCATTACGACGCATGTCTTCTCTGTGGAGCTTACGCTTTAAAAACTTTATATGTAAAAAGTCATTTAAAAGGTTGTTCAGTTGTTCTCTTGATAAGTTTATCCCTAGTATTCAATATTTCATATCATGCCATATTACGTTCTCGTATTAAATTTTCTTTCAATTTCAATTTCAATATATTTTGTACAATAACATACAGATCCATAACCTATTATTATGTTCACGTAATATAAGTAGGCCTAGCACGCCAGTCGGCAGAAAGCGAGTTGGCGAATCGCTCCGGTTTGCGAAACGAGCAAGTCGGCGAACTGATTCCAGACCAGATTTTGGAGTTTTGATATTCTTATACTTTTTGACAGTAGAAACCCTGGCTATGTATCTAGTGACAATCGCGAAAATCTTAAATAGGCTTGAATGAACCTTCTGTAAAACTATTTAAAACCTAAAAGTCGCTGGTACGTGTAGGTGCGATGCGAGCTACTCAAAAAGAAAGTTTTTCTGATTTGTTGAGCAAAGTACAAACGTCTTTACACTGTCCCCGCTTTTCTGTCCCCAAATCGCATCCATAACGAGTGTTCCAGTAATCGGGGAAGCTTAGCGCAGACAGGTCAAGGTCATCAGACTTCGGTCCGCGCGTCATCAGATCGTGCATCAAGTTGCTGCATATCTCTGTGGCATCTCTTACTTATGTGCCAAATGGAACAATCTGCGGGACAATTAGTACACAGTACAAACCTTCTTATACTGTCCAGTTTGGGCATCAGCTCAAATCGCATCCATCACGAGTGTTCCAGTAATCAGGGAAGCTTAGCGCTGACAGGTCAAGGTCATCAGACTTCGGTCCGCGCGTCATCAGCTCGTGCATCAAGCTGCTGCATATCTCGGTGGCATCTGTTACTTATGCGTCAAACGGTAGGGTCTACGAAACAATTAGTACGGAGTACAAACTTCCTTATACTGTCCCGTTTGGGCACCAGCTCAAATCGCATCCAGCATAAGTGTTCCAGTAATCAGGGAAGCTTAGCGCTGACAGGTCAAGGTCATCAGACTTCGGTCCGCGCGTCACCAGCTCGTGCATGAAGCTGCTGCATATCTCTGTGGCATCTCTTACTTATGTGCCAAATGGAACGGTCTGCAGGTCAATTAATACACAGTACAAACCTCCTTATAATGTCTAGTTTGGGCAACAGCTCAAATCGCATCGATCATGAGTGTTCCAGTAATCAGGGAAGCTTATCGCTGACAGGTCAAGGTCATAAGACTTCGGTCCGCACGTCATCAGCTCGTGCATCAAATTGCTGCATATCTCTGTGGCATCTGTTACTTGTGCCAATAGAGGGAAAGGGTCTACAATGAAGAAAATGTGTTCATTCTAGGTATATCACATTGAGAGATGGTAGCAACCTCTAAGTTGATTCATTAATCTGTTTATTGTACTTTGGTGTAGCGTACGTAACGCGGACAAGGATTTAATTAATGGTATAACATACATAAATATATCACGCCCATATCCGTTGCGGAGTAGGCAGAGCGTAAACGATTGTAAATAACGGCCATTTACACCATATCTGACTATATAGTTTGAGAGTCATTCTGTACGTTGTCAGTTGTCAACCTGTCGCCTAGAATTGTTTTACACATCAACTCTCAAATCCCTTAGTCGCTTCTTACGACACCTACGGGAAAGACTTGGGGTAATGCTATTCTAAGCCGGCACCACTCGGCAAATTTGTGTTACTGTTTTTATTATTTCGTGTAATATGCCTTTTATGACATGAAAGAAATCTAAAAAAACAATACTAGAAGTACCTAGATACGCTTCATATAAAAAGATACTGGCTATCCGCTTAGGTACTACCTGAATCACAGAGGAAAGGGATTAAAAATGGCGTCCGGAGGTAATGTTTTCTCACTCGTACTAAGGCTCTTACTTCTTTTACATGTACCAGGCTTACATGCTTTCTTCCCTCCCATTTATGGAACCGCCGCCAATTATAATTCCTTTCTTCTGTGAACCTGTACAAAAGTTGATAGTGATGCTTCCCGGGAATCCCGCGTATATTCTTGTGAGTTATGCCTACTTACGTAAAAAAATCTTTTTCTGGCGACAGTATTGATAAATGACATACGTTGTTTATTTCGTAAAGTGCGTCTCCCTCCACTGAATATTTTTGGATGCAAAACAAAGCTGTATTTTTGTCTGAAAATGAAAATGCTATGGAAAGGGAGGAACGAAAAATCTAAAAAATGAAGTTGCCTATAGAAATAACGATAAACTGTCATAAAAACTCTAAAGCGAGGAAGTAGATCTTTACAGAATTTGTAATTTTGATACATAACGGCAAAATGGAATTTTCGGGTCCAATAGGACCACTGGCATGTTTTCTCTTGATTTCTTCTATCTAAATAGATAATTAAAAAAAGAAGGCAAAGTCTCAACTTCGGAGTACTTCGGAGGGTACTCATCATCACACTGTCATGACTATTTCGGGCCCGCGTGTGTAATCCGCCCGTAATATGACGTTCATTGTTTGAAAGCTGAAAGACGTATACGTAGTACGTTTACGATTTTTCTATTTATAATTAATGAAACACCGGTAGACATGTTGGTTTTAAATATTTACGTGTATAAATACTTTTCTTAGAATGAGATAGAAGCAAATTATATTTTGTGTCATTGTACGCATTGTTTTAGATTGCCGTACCCAAAGGGAATCCTTTTACTAAGACTTCGCTGTCCGTCCGTACATTATGTCCGCTTGTGTCATCAGTAGGTATAGCTAGTATGTATGTGACCCGCGACATAGATTTTCTATACACCCTTATGACAAAAGTCTTCACTTGTTTTGATAAATTCCATACGATTTGACACATCATTGTCATCTCGCGCACGAGATAAATCTCTCTTCAGTGGTCAGATGTATTTTAACACTTATGTTGGTTTTCTTTACTAATTAATAATAACTAATTTTAATAAACATGGTCAGACATTAATCAAAATAAAATTATATTAAATTCTTGGCAGACGAGTGTAGCGAGTGCTGCCATCTGTCTTGCTCAGAGAGCGCGGTGAGAACACAGCTTACAATGTTAGGTCATTTGTTGGCTATATTTTTATACCCGCTATAGTTATAATGGAAATTTCTAGATAAATAATTGTGTGGTGTTTCATTAATGAATAAAGTTTTTTAATAAAGAAACATATGGAGGCATTTGGACAATAGCAACCCTGGCTATGTAACAAGTGACAACCGCGTAAACCGGGTCGAGTGATACTTCTGTGAACTCTCTATTTTGTGTTTGTACGTCCCCCCGGGCAAACTGGTGTCACAAAGAGTCAAGTGTGTGTAGTTTTCCATTCCAGTATTCGAGACGGTCATTCCCTTAGCCAAACAGGCGGGGCTCAGCCTTGGGTGGGCGTGACCTGTGGTACTTAGAAACTGTTAGCAAATAAAAGGGTAGTTAGTAGTAGGTCTGAAAGCGGCTTTGAGTAGCATCACCCTTGGGTGTCGTAAAAAGCGACTAAGAGGTAATAAACCAGGGAATGGGCAGCAGTGTTTCCTGTAAATGCAACATCTTGCACTGCTCTCGCCAAGCGTGGTGAGTATGACAAAACCCTCGATAGAAGGAGGCCCATGCCCAACAGTGGACTGTTGTGGTTGTTATAGTTGGTTGGTTATGGTAGTAGTAGGTACTAGACCCTTGTTGCGATTGTAGAGTCATTTCGCTACCTTTGAGCAATTTTTATTATACTTTCAGTCACCTTGGAAGAAGACAGGGTGATGAGTTGCAAATGCTATCCTGATTATGTATAATCATAAGAAGGTGTGAGCTATGGGTTCTTAGGAAAATCGAGCACAAAGGTACGTTGCGGTAGAAGAGTTAAGTATATCTCGTTGCAATTGTAGAGAGTATCAACGCAACCTTAAACCTAGCCATCACCAGAATTCATGGACTGAGACACTGAGACATATTATTTGATTTGAATTTATCATTCAAATATTTGCTCCAGCTAGGGATACAACCCGAGACCTTCGTGTAGCAGCCGTACGCACTACGCCAGATCGGTCGTCAAAAACATTAACAAGTGAGTGATTTTCACGCAAATTAAAATAGAATAACTCAACGCAACAAATTATGTGCTGAAAGTTATTTATTGCTCAACGTAATACTGAATCTTGTCTAAACCGGTTTGAGTCTTGCCAAAACTTTCAGTACATTACTCGTGTTACTCATAATTTGAGATTTAAGGTTTGTTTTGTTAGCTATTCTTACTCATATTCATAAGGTTGCATAAGTGTAGCATGCCACTCATAAATGCTCCTACATTTGTGTTTACTATATAGGTAACATCCATGTTGGTCTTACCATGAATGAAAAATCTTGCTGTAGCGAGATACTTAGCTAAATGTTGGTCCTATGACAACCACCTATAACTTGGTATTTAAAAATGGAATCTTTTAAGATGGTCAAGTTGGACATGGTGTGACCTGTGACCTCGTCTTTTTCTATTTTGCGGACTGCGATGAGATTTTTTCCCACATTACATGATCATAAACATCATGCAGTGTGGTTGCGAGTGTCAAATATAAACTTTGAGTTTGACGCAACTAAAAGATGTTTTAGTGTGTAGGTGGTAAAAACATGGGCCAATTTTCCTACACACCATACACCACACTATTCATTCTCCTACCTATTAGGTATTTTGACCTGGTTATGCACAAAACGGACTATTATTAGGCAAAGATCAGGGACCGTCACTCAGGTGGGCGAATCCACGTGTAGGTAATTGTATGTTTACCATTATGATGACCAAGACCACATGGTGTGCCGGGTCAGAAGAGCATCAACCCAATTTTTGGCACGAGTATCTTTCAAATCAACAAATGGGTAAAAAGATTGAGATTTGTGTTTTCAATAGACTTCAAAAAAAGAGGGGATTACCTATGAACTCGTACGTACCTATTCAGTTCTTAGAAAAGATGTAACATTATTTTGCTGAGTTGATCCTTTTCTCTACAATGCATGTCTTCCTAAACCGATCAAATGCTTACATATTTCCAAGTGCTTAAATATTTACATTCACAAGAAAAAACAACAGGTCTCATTATTTCTAAAAAAAAATCTCTTCCAGTAGACCTAGGGTAGAGAGATAGCATAGATGGCATAGATGGCATTTCTTTTATGAAAGTCATTCTTTATTTTTTTATAATAAGGCAGACCCGCACTTGTCTGCTATCTCACCTGTTTCAAGATAAGTACACGTGTGTTTCAAATATGTTTCTCAACATTAAAGGTACAATTTCCACTGAATTACGACTTAGGTAGTTGGTGTTTAGGAAAACCTACGCAGTTTTCAATTCAGCTCTTAATTTCTTTGTAAGACACAAATATAGCCAATCAACCAACGGTACTGTATATTACAGTCAGCCGCATTTTAACCTCTGTGGTCTTCTTCTTTTTTTCGAGTGGGACACCGAGTGGTCCAACGATCCGATAAGAACCCTGGTGTCTGAGTTTTTCTACCGCCTACAAGTAGGTAGCAGGCCTCTGATATTGTTGGTAACGACCGCCGCCGTCAATCATAGACAGCAATAGTTTCAACTATCCTATCCGGCGAGACAAAGACAGGAATAAATGTAGTAAATCAATAGTTGCAACTTGCAACCTCTACTAAATCGTTCAAATATAATCTGACACGACCTTTAGAAATTGAAGATTATGACAACGAAGAAGAAGAATAAAGATTGTTTCCCTGCAGCTTGTGTTCATCTACGGTGTAGCGTAGTCGTTTTTTCTTTTCCGAGTGGGAACACCGAGTCGTCCAACGACCCGATTAACCCTGGTGTCAGAGTTTTTAACCGCCCAACAAGTAGCAGGCTTTAGACAATGAACCCTGTCTAAGTAATCATAGACAGCAACCGGGATCGACGGCTTAACGTACCTATTGTATGATGAAAGAACTACCGACTAAGAAAATAAGTATACTGTTTAGCTGTGCCTGACTGTTCCTTACACGTGGGTAAGTAAACTAGACCCCCCGTGGTTTTACTCGTGGAAGCGGTAGTCGATCGCTTTAATACCTAATTCGCCAATTTATTGATGTTGATAGACGGTGAATCAGACTCGTGAAGTAAATACCTAATGTAGTGGAATGTTAGATATACAGATTTACAACAGTTCAATGTGTGCAAGTAAACATGTGTTCAATGAGTGCAAAAAAACTTTAGAATCACTCTGGACACCTAATAATTATCAGTAATTTTCAAACTTTGACAAATATTTTTCAACTTCCCGGCACTATAATCTTCGTCCCCGCTTGGTTCCCGCCTTCAAACAACAGCACGGCTAGCTCAACTTAGTTGCGAACGCTAAGAATCGCTGATGATTGCACAGGGGTGTCAAAAAGTTCCGTTCCCGGTACGATCTCTCGTTTTTGCCATCCAGTCGCCACTTCCAGACTACCATTTCCGTTGCTTTGGTTAGTCTTTTGGCAGATAATCTTGTTTCAAACGACAAAGGCACAATCTAGCTAAATTCACAAAGGAATAATGCTCGTGCCGTGAGGTGCAAATGCAACTAATAACTCCCTTCTATTCATAGGAGCCTCGTGCCCGGATTCCGGAAGCGGGTGAACTCGCAAAGCGTGCCGGGTTCAAAATACCGGAGATTTCGTGGATCTGCGCTTTACGAAAGATCACCCGTAACGTCCGTTGATGCGCTATTTTAGCGCAACGGTAACGCATGCGTCTGTTAGATGCATACTTTCGAATTCCCCATACTAAAAACCAACGTTCGCAACTCTGTGTTCACAAAAGTCTGAGTTGCGTTATTTTAGTGAGGCGAATACTAAATATTAAAGCACTTTCCGTGTTAGGTACAATGTTTTGAAAACCTTGAATAATTTTACAACCCAGGCAGGATTTGAACCTGCGGTCTTCCGCATCTGTACTGCCGACGCCACCAACTAACTGCTACCGCTGTTCTATCCAAGCCTGCGAATTAAGCAAGTATATCTTATTTAGTAAGGCGAATATGAAAATTGTATGCATCTGACAGACGCAGGCGTGAGCATTGCGCTAAAATAGCGTAACCGTGGACGTTACGTGTGGACATCGCCGTAGATACTCGTGGTAGTCGAGAAACTACTGCGAACTATTTTAGAGTAGTCTTCATTGATATTACAGCATCAAATATTATGGCTATTGAAATATTACTTCGCTACTTTGTCGTGGTTCTGAGAATCCATCAATCGATACTGTGATTTGTTCTAATATCCAGTTCTCAAATGGGATAGACTAAATAATGATCCACGTGGCAATTTTGGCGGCTATAGAATTTTGTGGTTAGACATAACATTGAATTTGCAATTTTTGAACTTACGGCGGGTGTAAGATACACCGACCCACCGACCATTGTTTCAGATTTTTTCAAATTTTATGATAGAGCCTACAAATTCCTAAACCAAAACCGTCAACACATCATTTGTATGGTCACAACCGCAGTATCTTCCGGATATAAATCAAAATTTTACACATACGAATTTTGAACAAAGTACTTTATGCATACCTTGGCCACATTACTTCAACTATGCCACATAGAAGGATCACTAGACCGTATTTAGGATTTTCACGATCATCAATTGTTACAATACAAAGTCAAGGTTGCGACTGTCAAAAATAAGAAAATAAAAATATCAAAAAATCAAAATCTGATACAAGAACGCACAAAATAGAGAGACACTCGACCCTACTATTTAGGATTTTGCGATTGTCACTTGTTTGTTACATTACATGGCCAGAGTTGCTCCTGTCAATCTGGTCAATTCTTAGTTACCTTGTAGAAGGCGGTTGAAAATCTCTGACACCAGGGTTCATTGAGTCGTTGGACGACTCGGTGTCCCACTCGAAAATGAATTATTACCTTGAGTTCCACTGAGATTCCAGAGATAAAGTCAGTAAGCATCAAATTCGTCGCTAGGACTGAGTGGGCCATCTGCAAAGGCACACCGTCTCCCTAATTTGTGCCCACTCACGAGACACCGAACAAAACCAGGAATTTCTATAATATATTTACTTTTTTGCCAGAACGAGTTCAAACTGCGCACTACTGTAGAAAGCTCTAGAAAGTCATTTCGATTTCCATCCATCCCTACCAGTGCTACTCATAGTGAGTTGATAGTTGTTTTGCGAAGGGTGCGTGTAAATTGGACCTCCCACACAAAATCATCAATCAGCTGATTGATTTACTATGGGAGGAACTTTATTTTTCATATTTCGATCCATGTTCCATGGAGAAATTCGTTCAGTTTCATGAGTACCTTGACCTCCTTCCGGCTTGTTATACCCATTTTGTTACTACCTGTATATTTGCCTTTTTGTTAATACGAGTAAACACTGTGCACTACATTAGAAAGGTCTAGAAAGTCATTTCGATTTCCATCCATCCCTACAAGTGCTATTCATAGTGAGTTGATTGCTGTTTTGCACCACTACTGCAATCAGGAGTCGTCAACCCCCGTTAACACTTTCAATGCGAAAGTGAATAGGCACTACCTAGGCAAGCATGTTCGAACATTGTCTGCATCATCATTCATCACTTACCAACAGATGAGATAGCAGACCAATAATGCGGGCCAATCTAACATAAAAAAAAAGTTCGGGCTGAATTGAGAACCTCCTCCGTTTTTTTTTCGTCGGTTAAAAAACACAACATCATTTCCAACTAGTATTTTGATAAGCGGCTCTAGCATTTAAAAAGTTAATAAAACCATGGATGGATATTAACCATTGCGTTGTCAATCCCCATCAAAATTCCATAAACAATTCAAACATAAAGGGCTGGGCAAAAACTTATACGCGTTGAACGTGTTAGTAGGAAGTACCTACCTATAATTTTAAACACACCCTCAACGCGCGTCTATCTTTTTTGTGGTATGGCCCGAAACGATAACGTTTAATATTATCACTAGAAGATTTAGATTTTTTATGATCAGTATTATTTTTATTTGTGTGAATTGCCCGTAGGTCTTCTAGCGTTTAGGTATCGGGAAGATGTTCCATAGGGAAAGTTGTTTAGTTTCATGAGTACCTTGATCTCTTTTCCGCTTGTTATACCATTTTTGTTACTCCCTGTATAAATGCGGTACTTCCCGTTGAGGCATTGAAATACTTTTTAATCTGACTTTTGCCAGACGGCTATGCCCGTACTGGCATGAAGGTGTTAAAGGCGGTTCCACGCGCAACGCTCCACGCGTCGTGGTTGACCACCCCTGCCCTTGCATAATAGCATATAATAGTCTGCAATGTTAGACTAGTCTTGACAGTGGAGAGTTTTTGCAAAGTGGATCTAGTTCCATGACACCACCCGTGCTAATTGCGGTGCCACGTTTGATCGTCCTCGCCCTTGCGTAATAACCGTTTATATAATATGTCACCGTAAAATTACAAAAAACGGTGGATTATAATTTATCTCGCTACATTATAATCTGTCGAAATATTGTAACACATTCACATGTATTACAATTCAACGTATAATTTTTCAGTAGACTAAAATCGTAAAAGTGTAATACGATACGCAGCTCGCGTTCTGATTGGTCAAGTCAAACATCATATTGCCAGGGACGCCATGTTTGTTTTAGAGCTGATTACCATTTCGTTGGTACTCGAACATACACAAACTGTTTTTATATTTTCGTGTTGGAAATTACTCAATATAAACTTACGAAACGGGAAAATAATATCTTAAGCACTGTTTGCTTACGTTCGATACCCATCGAAATGGCGATCAGCTGTCAAATACATGACATTCGACCGATATACATGACATTCAACCAATCAGAACACGAGTTGACAATTTTATCGTTTTACTTCATAACATTGTAATATTTTGAAAATTGATACGTTAAATTGTGATCCGTGTATATGTCTTACAATATTTCGACAGATTGTAATTTAGTGAGAAATATTATAATCTAGCGGTGTTTGTAATTTCACGGTGACATACACTTGACGGTGGAGACTTCTTTGGGTTAGCAGACTTTGACTACCTCGTGTATTCTCATGTACTTATTGGTGCATAGTTTAGGTTAGAATATTAGGTTGGTTGCATAAATATTACAGCGTTTTTGTGAAGTCACAGAATAAGTTTTGTACTAGTTGTCATAATCTGTATCAAGGATAGATGATGTAATAATGACGCATGTCATTTTCATTGTATAAAGAAAGAGAAATGTTGCAGTGCACTATTTAATTTATTAATTATCACCATGAAGGAAATGTATATTTCGTGCATGGTATCACTTAATTTCAATCCCAAATTGCATGAATTGTAACTCTGGCAAGACCACGCGGTCACATGCAGTCTCGGTTACTTCTCTGGCGATGGGCCAGCCAAAGTCACGGTCAGCGTTTGACCCTCCAACTCTGTTGTATTGTATGATTCATTGCATTATATGACATACTATGGACTTAAAATAATTTGAGAAACATGGCGGTCATTCAACAACTTGTAGATGTCATCATCGTAGGCAGTTATAAAAAACTTGATTTATCTTGTAAAAAATAATTCTACGATAAATAAATCTGCCCTATTTTATGTCTTTTCACTTTTTTTTTTTAATATATGTAAATGTATGTATGGAAAAATCGTAAGTGGTCCTTTCAACTTGAAATGCGAATTTAGCTTCTGACCTCTGCTACGACGTAGCACGTGTAGCAAATGTCTACGAGGTTCATCTACGCAGTACGAACTCGCGATCTTTTTCTCTCTTCGTATGGGATACCGAGTCGTCTAACAACCTGATGAACCCTGGTGTAAGAGTTTACAACTGTTTGGTGTCACTAAAACTGTAGGGATATATCCCTACCGTGAGTTAAAACCCGTTATAATGTCTTATAGTTTTAGTGATAATAACCACGGAACCTTAAAATCAAGTGTTTGGTGTCAACCGCCTGCTACAATTAGAAGGCCTCTGACATGGTTCTAAAACGATCAATCTAAGTGATCATAGACAGCAACCGGGAACGATAGCTTAACGTAGCCTCCGAAGCACGGAACTATCTTGTTTACGGACAATCAGGTGGTTGCGCCTGCAATGTCCTTGCCAGACTTCGACCAAATTCACAAAATGATAAATATAAACTTTGTGAGTGCCCCATCGGGAATTGAGCCCGGAACCTTCTGTGTCGCAAGCAGTCTCACTACTACCTACTGTGTCACTGAACTCGTGGTGAACAACGTTTTAATATTTTTCAGGTTAGCAGTGATATTTTTGCTTGTTTTGCAACGTCATAGTAATCGGATTTTCTTACGGCAGCGGATAAAATTATCCAACGTTTAAAACGATAAAGTTTTTAGGTCACACCACCGTTTTATGACAATCTCAAAAAACAGCATATCAAATGTAAGTTTTTTTTTTTTACTGAAACAGACGGGAATAATATATTAACCCACAAACAGTATTGAGGGACGTCAATGGTACCAAAACATCAACAAATGCGACTACGTGACAGCACTCCGAAAACTGAGGGTGCATAAAACTAAACAACTTCAACCCTAGGAACAATATGACAAAAATTCGACCTGCCATACAAAATCACAATCAGATTAAGCTGACTACGCTTAGTATGAGCAGTCAAAATTTGTCGTCAATTTGACCGAAAAACGGCTTTAGTCGAACATTGAATGCGAGGTTTTTCTTGACATTTTCTGAAATATTTTTCTAGAAAAATGTTTCTCAGATCTCAGTTCAGACGACTGTCCCTTACACCCCGTATAGTACACCGTAAACAAGGCAATCAAACTAGCCGGCCTTGTAACACAAAGGGATATGATTGAGGGTTCATGCCCTTTTAGCACGTGTATCTATGAATGCACCAACCCGCATGGGGTAGGCAATTTCAATGTGCAATCATATGAGCAATTACTTTCACTCGTGGTATATAGTTGTTTGAACTATTATAAAAGTTTGAAATACATCGCATTTAAAAACCACGATTTTCATAGAACTTTCATACTTCTTTCCCTAGCTACTTCAGAATCAGAACTTTCATACAAACGTTTAACCCATTTTTACTTCCTTAGGGGCTAAAAATTAATAACTCCTGAACACGTATCTAATTATTTGGTCTTAACTAATCCCAAAAAGAACAGATGGCTGCAGGGGCAGGGTTTAGAATTGTGAGAAAGCTAAAACACGTGTTTAATTAGGTATTTAGGTCCTTAATCTAAATCCCATATTTTGAGACAGATTGTATCAAAGCCCACCAACTTTCATACAAACGTCGAACTCCTTTTTTACCCCTTTAGGGTTTAAAAATCAATACCCCTTGAAATGTGTTTTAAACTAATTACAAAGAAACTAAATATCTTAGTAGGTCAACATGATTAGACCACTATTACACGTAAAGTGCGTGGTGGGCGAATACGCATGTTCTCAGGACATCAACCCTGTGCAATTGTAGCCTCAATAGCTAGGTAACTAATCATATTCTATCAGTCTCTTTATGTTGTTATCATCCCGTGTGATAAGGAAAACAACATGACCCTTGCGGGCGAACATGACCTCTACTCGTGGAAACTATCAACTTTATGTCTAGGTATTGGATTCCGTGGAAGCAAGAAACTTTATTTTCTAGGTATGAAATTCCTGCGTACCTTTAAGGAACCAACTTAAACTAGTTTTTCATACAAACACTAAGAAAACCAATATTACTTTATCTCTTCCATGGGTAGGTTAATGTGCTGGGGATAAGTTCCAATATGTTTTCTAAAATCCGCAATGATATAACAAACAGAGAAACTAATAACTCCTCTCTCGCCTGTGAT
The DNA here is from genome assembly GCA_024500475.1 of Phthorimaea operculella. Classification (NCBI taxonomy): domain Eukaryota; kingdom Metazoa; phylum Arthropoda; class Insecta; order Lepidoptera; family Gelechiidae; genus Phthorimaea; species Phthorimaea operculella. Next base: position 3,191,649 of record JANFCV010000030.1, read on the forward strand.
TAGTGATTTTCTACGGGTGAGCAAAAGTGTCTGTGTAAGTTCAGTCAGTTTAGCTCCATAGAATAGACGCGCGACGCGAATCTGTAAGAGAAGCGATTGTCAGCCGTTATCGACGGGACACGCGTCTCAGGTGTGTAGCTTTATTTCTTTTGTTTCATACATTTTATGTGGAGGCAGTTTTAAGCATCACGATGTCGTACGTCTCAAGTCTCCGAAGATTAGTTGTCTGACAGATGTCATTTTACGTCTCATGACTTCCGTCTACTCTGTGGCGCTTGCATCTTAGCTAGTTATCTACTTAAGTTTTTGATGCCATTAGCTTTCAGTCTTGCTCCCCACTGACTAGTTAGTTACGACCTTAGGTAGGTACATCTAGATGCAGAAATACCAAGGTAGATATAGGTACATAAAAAAATCAAATGTCCCATCGTCTCCAATGAGAGAGCTAATGTAATGTAACAGACCATGTTGAAATATTTATGCTTTCATGAATAGGTACAATCCAAAAATAGGCCTGTAAGCTGGGCATTTGAGGTTATTCTGTATGAGTACTTTAGCTTCATAATCAGATTAAAACCTATATTTACCAATTGTAGAAAACCCTGAAAAGGAAAAATAAGCCTGCTATCTTTCAGTCTTCTAATAATAATGGATTCACCGAATCGTTCGTTGACTCTGTGATCCATATGTTATACTTTGTAGATACCTAACTAAATATCTTTTATTTTGATCTAGTGTTCAGAACATATGACTAAGTACGGCAGAATGGACATTGACCTAAGATTTTCGCTCTCACCGAAGAATAGGTAAGTACAATTACACTTGGTGAGGGCTCTTGAAAGAGGCTGGACCTTATAGTACCGACTAACATTAATCTTTGCGACACTGCCTCTGATTTATCAAAGGGAATATGGACCTACAAAGGAAATGGACTACAATAGGTAATGTGTCATTGACCTCACATCACATCTATTTGGCGCTTTCTACTACTAGATGTGATTTTCAGTAAATGGCTTAAATCATCGAGGTTAAACGGCTAGTGTATCTTAGGAACTATCGGGATTATTAGAAAAAACAGATACAATGCCTAACATTTGTAGAATAGACTTTTATTGTAACTTTATACTTTAGAAAAAAGTATTATTTTATCATTTCTACTGGGCCATTCATATTTATCTCATCTCAAAGCACAGTTTAAGGTGCAATTGCTTATACCTACATAGTACGTATTTGTATAAATATGACATCAAAGATTTTCTGCAAGTTGTCATATTTCACTGGGGTACACCATTTATTAATGTGTACCACAGAAGTACAAACTTATAAGATAACCATAGTAGGACAAACAAATGGCTCAGAATATACAGGGTGTAAGGGACGGTGTACAAAAATTTTTGCAGGCGTGATTAGATCACGAAACTGAACAATTTTTACTATGGAGCCGATGGTTGGAAACGAGAATATCTTTTTCCCACCTTCCATACAAAATTCGCGATCAGCTGACTGAATTTGTATGGGACGACGGAATTTTTTTCTCGTTTCCCACCATTGGCTCCGTAGCAAAAGTTGTTCATTTTCATGGTCTGAACACGCCTGCAAAGTTTTCGGTTCACCATCCCTTACATCCCGTATATTACAAAACAACCTTATAATAATTTACTACTCCCAACGGTAACAGAGATGTGAGGAACTGCACAAGTTGTGATTAAATGGGTCTTTGCTCTCTCAACACAAGGAACGTGCCACTTTTGAAAATAGAACACTATTATACTACTAACATCAGCGCATCAACTTATAATTTTAAGATATAGTCCATTCGTAATCATGGCGTTATGAAATGACATGATCGGCCTTTAGGGAAGCCAAGTTACGCTGGTCACAATAGATACTATGCGACCTGCGCAACTTGGGACCCGACACTATGATTTTGAATGGACTATATTAACTCATACTAGCTTATCTTATTAACTGCATGAACAACCAGTTAATGTTGATGCTGCTGCTAGTGTCAGTTTCTGAACACAAGATTGAATCCGAACACAGGAGAATATTAATAAGTACAGTTTTAGCACAAATTAGAGAAATGGCGCGCGGGGCGTTAACAGATCTATCAGTAGGTACCTCACTCAGTAAGTACTATCATTTTGACGCTTAATGACTTTTACTGGAAAGAACTCAAGTTTGGTTGCCATAAACGTCATATTTCTTGGATTAAAATTGGATCATATGAATCAATGAAAAGAATCAGATTTTGCTATTTTGATGTTCTTATACCTACCTACTTTGAGATTTTTTGAAAGCAACCATGGCTATGTAACAAGTGACAATCGCAAAAAATCTAAATAAGTTCTAGTGAACCTTCTGTAAACTCTCTATTTTGTGGTTTTAGGTCGGAAATCTTGTGCAGAATATAACTTTTGTAATAAAAAGAATACACATTTCCTAAGTTTTATGACCACCAACATTAATAAATATTAGCGTTCCTAGGAGATCCTTCATATCCTGTAATGCTCCTGTGAAAGTTATGAAATTAAGATTTAAGGGGTCATTACACCGAGAAAAGTTCAAAAGAAGAATATGGTATGTACTTACCTGACACCTAAGGTCAGGAAACTCTTAAGCAGAATGATTGCCAAACAGAACGCTCAACAAAACAGAAATAGCTTTTAGAGTATTACATAAATTACCTATTTTTACTTTTTCTTCTGATTTGATCAAAGAATTGACATTGACAATGGTCCCAATTCGGGGAATAAATTCTCGTACCTACCTTAATTTAGTGTTGTCACTTTCCGTCAAATAGGTTTCGTAAAGGATAAGAGACCTCTAAGTCCTGTAATATTGAAATACAGGGTCTAAGGGACGGTGTACCGAAAACTTTGCAGGCGTGATCAGACCATGAAACTGAACAACTTTTACTAAGAAGCCAATGATGGGAAACGAAGAAAATTTTCCGGCCTCGCATACAAAGTCAGTCAGTTGATCGCGAATTTTGTATAGGAGGCCGGCAATTTTTCCTCGTTTCCCACCATTGGCTCCATAGTAAAAGTTGTTTAATTTCATGGTCTGACCACGCCTGCAAAGTTTTCGGTACACCGTCCCTTACACCCTGTATGTCAATGGGTTCTTCGCTATTTTTAGTCAATAACGCGAATTTTGTGACATGACATAGATATCTCTCATCCTTTTCTAAACATATTTGACGGAAAGTTTAACACGTTTAAGGTAATATAAGAAAATTTATTTTCCGAATAGCGGCTAGTTATACTTACCAAGTGCCTTTTTCTGAATGATGGGATGAATAACGAAAGCCGATTTATATTTCCGGTCTTATTTATTCAAATATTTATTTGGCAAAACTCAAAATGGCTATTTTACCGCTGGAAAAACTTGATTATCTTGACAACAGAGATAGGATAACCGTGATAGAAGTATCAACCTCCATACCTTATACCTCCAAACTCTATCTAATCTCTAGGCCCTCCGGTCCTCCAGTAAGCCACATTTAATAGATGTCAAAATCATGGTAATGCTTTGACATAAAATCTAAGTACATTCATTTGCTTACATCATCTTTTGTATAAAACTGACAGCTCTCAAATATGACCTATTGGGGTGGCCCGAGTTTAATAAAACAACCTCTGAAGCTACTCTCAAGTAACTAGGGTACGCAGGGTTGCCGACAAAAGTCAAGTAGGTTAATACCGTAGTGTCCCTAGTGTGTAATACCCTATTACTTTTGTACAGGACGTGTTCCATATCCTGAAGGCATCATCCTTAGATAATCGGCATTTATTTAGGTTTTTCATGGGAAGGAGGTTTGAAAAACATAGCCGAATTCTTTTGCTACTGGTTGTGTGTTCTAACAACCTAACAAGTCACTTTGCGCCGACCCCAACTGATTTGGGATAGAAGTAGGAAAATGATGAGGTTAAGAAATTGATCTCATTTGATGTTTCTCCATGTGATCGCTTCTAAACCGTAGGTAGGTACTTATAGTAGAGCATTTGAACATCCATGTGTGTTTTTTACTCGACTGTCTCAGAAAGACGCTATACAACGCCATATTTGGAAGGACAATAAGGTTGATATTAGCATTATCCTCACGTATACGTTACATATTCGATAAAAAGTGCAGCAACGGACATCAAAATGTGATACTCGCCTTGGTTAAGTTAATCAACGTGATTTTAAACTGAATACGTATTGAAAAAACTGACAAATGAACTGAAAATTAATTGTGAGGAAAATTCCATTTCATAATGATTCAGAAACACTATCTGACTGAAAATACCTGCCGGTATCAGTAGGTTAGGTATTTGCGAAGCTGTTTCTTACACCCTGTATTCTCCGTAGCATCTCTACATTGTTGTAAAAACACACATTCCAACCCTTTCGACACGCGGGTGATTTAACTTTTCCTCTCTAGGGACTAAATAAATAAAAACAGTGTCAACACGCAGATGCTTTAAAAAACAAAATCCGACAAAGTTATATTTTAAATTTTAATAGAGCCAGTGTCACTCGCACTTCTGCTGATACGAATCTAACGACACCACATAATATCAAGATCCACCCAGGCGTTTGGATTTCTAGTCTAAATACAACCCTAAAAACAAAACCCTTCTTCTGAAGAAGTCGGGTTAAAAAAAAAACAGATTTTTATTTTAAAACCGCAATATGCTGCACTATGGGAGTTGCAGGGGCGTTCAAACAATAACACGTGTGGGGTTAATGACCTTTTATGAAAATATTTTAATAATTTAATCTTTGATGGGCTTACTCTTGAACCCAATCTTACCCTAGAGCAGAGATGGGATCTACGGTGGAGCGAGCTTGCCCAGAAGATGCCTATTCACTCTAGACTTAAAGAGATTCAGGTTATATGCACTCAGAAATACAGACGCAGGCAGGGAATTCCATTCTTTAGCCGTGCGCATAATGAAAGATGATTTGAAGCGCTTAGTGCGTAATGTGGGTATATCAACTAAGAACGGATGGTAGCCGGCCGTGCGTCTGGATGTCCGATGGAAGAAAGGAGACGGTGGTATGAGCTCATGCAGCTCACGCGCACACTCTCCGAAGTACAATCTGTAGAAGACCGATAGGCAAGCAACCTTGCGGCGGTGAGCCAGGCTGTGAAGCTTGGTCGCCACCAGTTTTTTATCGCCTATTAATCTCTTGGCTCTGCGTTCCACCGAATCCAGTGCAGCAAGTTGGTATTTAGCCGAGCCATCCCAAAGGTGACAGCAGTACTCCATGCAAGATCGGACTTGAGCTTTATAAAGAGTTAGAAGCTGTTCAGGCGTGAAGTACCGCTTGACTTTATTCAGGACGCCCAACTTTCTAGCTGCAATTTGAGCCTTGGACTCGATGGTGGTGCCGAAGTTGAGGTCAGAGGACAACTCCATGCCAAGGAGTTGAAGAGTGTTGGTCACTGGAACAGATGTACCCCGAAAAGTAGGAGAAAAGGTGAAAGGACTCCTTTTTGCGGAGAAAAGACACGCCTGCGTTTTTGAAGCATTGAAGCTGACGAGATTGTCTTCGCCCCACTGGGAGACGTTACTTAACGTCAGGCTCTTTTCTTCAAATATCATGACTTGACCCTTCTTTTTAGTTGTTTTAAAGTATCATCGCGATCTATTGAACAAACGGGAAAGCTGGGCTCACCAGCTGGTGATTACTTAGATAGCGGTCGTTACTTTGTATGCAGTTAATTTTTTAACTGTTTTATGGGTCGTTTGCTGATTGATCATTCATTTATCCTGTCATCATAGAAAAGCATCACTCAAATTATACCCTTGGGTGACGTAAAAAGCGACTAAGGAATAATCATCCAAGGAATGGGCACTAGCTATCCGCCTGCCAAGCGTGGTGAGGATGACAATACCCTTCAATAGGGGGAGGCCCATGTCCAGCAGTGGATTGTTGTGGCTGTTATGGTCCTCACTAGATATGAACGCAATGCAGAATAAAATGCTAATAAATTTGCTAATGCCATGTGGCTCCTTCAAATTAATAGCAAATTTTCCTCACGAATTAGTAGTCAAACGCTCAAAGCATACTAAGCAGACAGACACTCTAGCTCATTATCATCAATAATTTCTACTAATCACCAGCGAAAACGTCTGCCTACGAACGATTAGAGTCCTAAATCTATTGCTGTCCTTATCCAACTCCTTGCCTTAGATGGAAGACAAGTTACCTGTCCTTGTCTTGCTGACCTTTGCTATTAATCAAAGGCGGGAACCACATGTAACGTTCCTCACTGCGCTATATTCTGAGCCAGAGAAGCGCAAGCGAAAGCATTCTGAACTCCTCCAATTTAAAGATGTTCAAAAGAGACACATGAAAAGTTGCAACATCGAGCACTCTTAATTTGAGGTTTTACTTAAGCAGCGTAAAGCAGACCTTGACGCTACGCGCAATGCATTGAAGGCCCGTCCTCCCGTAGCCATTACTACAAATATATCAATGGCAAAACGTGCCCACAATCTGCACGGGAGTTTACTGACAAAATCGGCTACAATAGCCACCTACTGGCGCTTCAGCGCCACCTAGATCAGGAGTAGAAGCGTCTGTACGACCACGCAAATCACGCCTAATAAATAAACCGACAGTAAAATAACAAACACACACAGACCACGTCTAATTCCCGTGTGAGTTAGGCATCTGACGGACGCATGCGTTGGCGCTGCTCTAAAATTCCGCTGCGACGGACATTACATGTCGGCCCCGATAAGTTGTCGAAATGGTCTGTGTTGCCTGTGGATTATCAATTGGGAATCATTAAGTGTTTCTTCAAAGCAGCCGCTAGTTTCTGGTTGGGTAGCCTTTGGCGTAGTTGGTTGCTTACCCAATAACAAAAACAGGAAGTCCGTCATAGTTCTTTTTAGTCTCGATCTCCTAAATCGGGGGTAATTATTTAAATCCTGGACTATCATTTTGCATTTACTTAGGGTCGGAACTAACCTGCGTAGCTACATGACGTATAGTTCATTCGCGGTATCTATTTCCCCAAAATAGAGAGTTTACAGAAGGTTCACTCGACCATATTCAGGATTTTTGCTATTGTCATTTTCTTACATAGTCGTTGCTACTATCAACAATCGCAAAATACCTAAAAGGATATCAAAACTGTAAAATCTGATACAAAAACGTCATACGAATCTGAGCCAATTTTAATTCAAGAAATATGACGTTCGTGGCAACCAACTTCTTAGTTATATTTCGGATTGTATAAATTATGTATTCAAGACTACTATCGAGGGCAAGATCGAAGAAATTAGCGGGAGAAGATCAGAAGAAGATCAAGGAGTTGTTTTGATCAAGTAAAGGATAAAATTATTGGTCATGGTGGTATACGGATATCAAGAAAGGGCGGAAAACAGAGATAACTGGCGGTTACTCCACCTACCGACAAGAGCAGAGAAGAAGAAATTATGTCGAATGTCAAAGATTTTCCGTTGTTGGCATGATTCCTACAAGAGGACTTAAGAAAAAGAAAGCGGAAGGGTTATTCGTCAAGCCAGCAGCCTTCGGCCACTACCTAGTACTTATTTAGTCTGTATTTAAATTACCTATTCGGAAAAGGGATGGATGACTAGAGGCTCAAAGTACATTTAGCTACATCATCTTAGTAAACAATGACATATACGCAAAAGCTTAGCAAACTTTAAAAAATCGCAAGTAATTTAAGAATTCCGTCGATGTTCGACCAAAGTTTAAAACTGTGTGAATCAGGTTCTAAAGATCATGTTTTGGTGACTATAAAAAACTAGCTTTACTGACGTATATCGCCTTAAATTAATATTTGTTTGATTCCGAAGCTGATCTTAGCGCAGTGGAAGCAAATTAAAGTTATCTTAAAATCTAAAACTAAATGGTCGATCAGCCTCGGAACAACATTTGACTACGATTCGTAGTGCTCTTTACTATAGCTAAATAAAATAAATTTAATGAGAGAATTTTGTTCCGGAAAGTTTCCGGCCGAGAAATTCTTGTTTCCAAAATCTACTTAAACAGGGCCCAGCAACGAATTGCTTACCGAGCGAACGATGACGCCGTTTCTTTGTGAGTTTAAGTATGACAGGAATCAGGTATTCAGGATATTGTGAGGAGCACAGGAATAGGGAATAACCTAAACTCACGGCACTGGAACATCCGCTCGTTCTCGAACTCCTTTCCTCCAATCTGCACTATAGTTCACAGTTCGACATCACATAATGTTTTTTAACACAAAATAACTAAAAGATTTCTCTCCGAATGAGAAATCGGCCCCGTTGGCCTCCAATCATTTATAATTAAAATACGTAGCTATCGGCAGCCACGACGCGAGCCAACGAAAAGTGAGGTTATATTTTGCCGGCGGTCGCGTGACTCTCAATCAAAGCGCCGGAACCAAAATCACTTGGTTCACTTCCCCACCGAACAGGGAAGACCACACGAGAAAACCGAAAGCACACTAAATTATACCATTTATAATTAAAATTCGCATCGGGCGACGGCAGAGGACGTGACAATGACAGAGCAGTGTTGCCAGCACCGCGCGCCCATTTTATACGAAAACTAAACAATATTGATTTTGCATTTTGACAAGTACTTCGATATACCAATATCAATATTGGACATCACGACCGTTGCAAAACAAAGAGTAAGTCCAAAGTCCAGCATAGCTAGATTTACAGAGTAAATATTATGAGCAGTAAATACTTACAATAACTTAAAAATAGTGGTTTTACGGATGAGAAATATCATGGTATCTAATTTTCGCAACTCATTTAGGCGCAAGGAAATAATGTGTAACATAGTGCCGGCTTACAAAAGAATCACCCCATTGCGAAACGTAGGTGTCGTAAAATGTGACTAAGGAAAGGATCTAGAGAATGGACAGCAGCAGTCCCTGTTAATATCTACTTACAACACTTTGTACTGCGCTCACCAATCTCCCCATTTGGGCCCAGGCCCATGTCCAGTGAAAATTCTTTGTATTTACCTAATTAGGCTGGATAGAAGACTAAACAATCTTAAAGCTTTTTCAAAACAAGCATCATTTTTCCAGTATATTTAGAAGAGGTGTCTATCTAGGTAGGTCAAGAGGTAGGTGGTTAGAGAACTTTGACACCAGAGTTTGTGGGTCACTCGTTGCCTCGGTGTCACAAAAAGAAATAGAAGGAGTATAGACAGTGACATCTTTAATCTAACTAAGACTGTTATGGAAGTTTCCCAACATTTCTACATCACGTTTCTTTGAGAACATGACATTGGTCCGTATGGAAATCATGTTATGTGCCTGAATTAGCTTCCGGAACGAAACAGCCCACACAAGAATATGAATGAATGTCCACATTCAAAAAGTCTGGTAGACAGGGACAAAAAACCTTATAAATTCGGGAATTATTCGTGAGGGTCGCGGTCAAGGTCTGGCGGGGTCCCCTTCTGTATTTATTATTCATTGACCGGTTGCCCAGGCGCAGACATGCCAAATACCAATACGAAATAATAACTTTTTGTTCTACAGACTTTTCTTTGAGTATTTACGTAGAACTAAAGTTGTTCAGTTTCATTAATCGGTTTATCATGTTCATCGTGTCGTTTGTCAATTTGGTATCTTTCATGACAAGAATAAATTTATTTAGACTGACCTAAGTTTTACGTATAAGGCGCAAGCGCCAAAGAGTAGACGTGAGACGTTAGATAGCATCTGTCAAACAAGTGATATTTGGAGACATGGAACGGAATCGCAAAGCTTGAAACCGTTTCTGTATAAAATGTATGAAACAGAAGAGATAAAGCAACACAGTCACGTGAGACATACATCGATAACAGCTAACGATCGCTTGTCAGGCAGATGTCAAGTTGCGCGTCCTAGCAGATATGAGACACTATTTTAATTGTGATTTGATTATTATGCCTTCTTATTTGAAGGAAATAGACGTATTCCTACGGTGACAAGTAGCCGTACGTAGTCAAAGTTATTCGGTTGACGTCAAATAAACCAACAAAACAATACGTCAGTGTTCATTATGGTACACAATGATTTGTCAGCTGATCAAATAATAATTAAAATTGATCTAGCTATTACGTGACCTATCATCAAGTAGATATAACACTTCAACCTACCAATTTAAGTTATAATTTATTTGGTTCTTATTCAGTTTATAAGAAAAAAATAGTATAGGCTGATCCCTATAAGGACAGCTTGATATGCGGCTGATAGTATCTGCAGTCTGAACTACAAAATTTTATGCAAGTTTTAGAAGGGAGCTTAGATGAATAGAAGGCATGAAAAATCCAGAAAGTGGCTGATTTATGATGTACCTAATATATGTATTTTGACAACCGAGTTCATCGAGTCGTTGGACGACTCGGTGTTTCAAACGAAAAGAATGAGAGCTTTACCTCTTGTTAGCGATACCAAGAAGACTGGAACTCTTCTGCTTTCATTTTCCAAAAATATGACTGTACTACTTAATTGCTAACTATACATATGTAACACCTTTTTAAAATATTGACAGAATGTAATTCCTACTTGTCATTCTTTGAGGCACAAAGTTACATAATGTGTTGTTAACCTGGCCAGCCCCGCCCGAGGCAGTGCCTTAATTTTTATTTTTTTTATCCCGCCCGAGCCGCGTTTAGAGTAGGAACACAAATTGTTATAAAAAAGAGAAAATTTTGCACTACAAATTATCTGTTTTTTAAGTTTGAATTAGAATGTGACTTTCTTAAAGAGAATCTTGTAAATTCCTACTGAGAAATAAAAACTTTTGATTTGATTTGACGCGGAGAATCTTTGATATCATATTCAATGACAATTGAGCCTAGAAGTGCCGTAAATTATCAAATAAATGATCCAATCCTTTGTCAAGCGTGATTGTTATTCAGGCGGCTTTTCTTAAAGGTGTGGTCTCATTGGCAATGTCTAGTCTTTTGTTCCATCACCTCGAGGACTGATTAGTATGCGATGGGTACCATATCTACATTCTGTCTGTATGTTTTTGAACATACGATGGTATGACCATGTGATGACGGCTAGCCACACCCTATTTCTACCCGTGAGGGTTGTAAAAGGCGACTAAACGATGTTCACTGTGATTATAACATTCTGCACTGCGTTTGCCAACCCGCCTGTCAAGTGTGGAGTGTGTGCACAAAGAAAACCAGAGTATTTAACATGTCTACTATAGCAGTGATCTATGGTACCCCTAAGTTTATCCTTTAAGAAAACCCTAAAAAAGGGCAGAAATAGTACTAATAATACACCGTTTCTGGCGTCCTTCAGGGCTTTTCTGTCATACCTCAGTGCCAGTCCAGACCAAAACTGCAACCTCACACGGCTATCTATTTCACCTACTTTATCACGATTGTTAGTCATAGGAAGTGGCCAATATTCTAACCATCTATTCTACTCTTTATTGTTATAGTAAACTATCCTCGACCTAGTTACTTTCCAATGAAATATTACTTAGGTAGCTATCTTAATTGTGTTTTGTTTTAATCTATAATATTAAATTGTATGCTAATCGTGACACCTTTGATACAAAATAGAGAGTTTACGAAGATTTTAAAGTACCTCTACCTAAGAATATCTAAACAGCAAAATCTGATACAAAAACGTCATATAATTTTGAGCAAATTAATCCAAGAAATATGATAGTTAGGTACCTCGAATACTCTACAGTCATACAGTTAAAGTCAGTAAGCATCAAAATCATCGCTAGTAATGAGTGAGCCATCTGTATAGGCGCCCCGCGCGCCGTTTTCCTAATTGTGCCCAAGACCCATTCATACACAGTCCAGCAAAAAAGAGTAGAAATTAAATAAAATTGAACTAAAAAAATTTCATACTAAATAGTTGCCATTCATAGTCAATGTTGCCATTTAATTTTTAAATTTCATACAAAGTGGCGCCCTCATTTTTTGTATACTCTTTTTTGATGGACTGTATCTTCGATCAGAGAAACCCTATGGTTGTTTCAACAGTTGCTTCGATCAGGCATTGTACGATGCTATACGTGGGCTCAAATCTAGTTAGTATTTATGGTACCATAAATGTGTGGTAACGTATTAATTAAATATACAAAACTCCTTAAAGAATTCTACATAATATGCATAGGTACTTTATCAGCAATTAGAAATGCTGGAATTTTGTTCAACCGATTATGTTTTCAAAAAGTACGCCTAAATATATCCCTTACGGGGTAGGCAATGCATAGGTAAACTGCTGCAAAAATCAGCCATTTACCTACACCACGTCTGACAAAAGTCTGAGAGACATTCAGAAGACTGTGCATCATAATAGTGTCTGCCTGTCGCAAGCCTAACATTGCAATATACGTAAGTATATAGTATCAACTCCCAAATCCATTATTCGCTTCGTACGACACCCACGGGAGAAGTGATGCTAGTCTAAGCCAGCACTAGTAGGTGGTGATTTCAAAGAGTTTCACTATTAAATAATAATGCAAACAAATGTAGCTGCCTTAGAATATTTTGGCTTACACAGAAATCCCGCATGAATGAAATATTTACTAATGTTTTCTGGCTGACAGTTACTGGAAACCGCAAGGATTTGCCTAGGACGAGAAAGAGGGTTATGTTTAACGAGAGCATGCATGTGGACAAGAAAATTCCTTTTCACAGGCTACATACATAATTACTTTGTAATTTAATTATTCCATGACATTGTTTTTATTATTTCTATTTTAATTGTATATTGAATTTTCTTATTATCTGACAGTCATTTTGGCATTATAATTATGAAACCGACATTTTTATGACATTTGTAATCTAATGTATGTAAAAATTAAACAAATGAATCTAAATCTAAATCATACAGACGTGGTGTAAGTGGCCGTTTTTACAGTCGTTTACGCTCTGCCTACCCCGCAAGGGATAAAGGCGTGATATATGTATGCATGTTTTATGTATTTATACAGCCCAAATGGATTTTGCCATACGAGGTGTCGTTTTATCACAGTCTCAGCAGTGCAAGTGACACTGGCTATTAAAATATCACAAAATAAAAATGGCGGATTTGAAACGCAAATTTTGAAATTAGCGCAGTCGGGATTTTCTAATTTAATAATTATGCTTGTTTTGTACCGGATTCCTTGCAAAATGTAGGGCAGTAGGTGACTTAGTACTTACTGAAGAAACGAGGTCAAAGAGATTTGCGGTCTCTGTTTTAATATTCCCTATGCTTGGGTGGGATTTTAAGGATAAGGTTAGAGATGTTAAAGTTAAAATATTATTATGAGAAACCAAAAATAGTTAGTCTATCGATTAGGCTTTGCTTGGAAATAGCAAAAGTTACTTTCTAACACAAATAATAGAAGTACGCTAAACATACAGGCCCTTACCACAAGATACAGATACGCGTTGGACGCTTGTTAAGCTTTTTTTAGTATGAAGTTTATTTTTAAACACGCGCTCAACGCGCGTCTATCTTTTTTGTGGTAAGGCCCACAATTTTCAACGGGATATCGTGCCTTATGGCGAACACTGAGGTTAACCTACGTCCACCGGCGAATATATATAGGCTCATGTGATGAAACAAGTACAAACCAAAGCGATACTGTCATTTTACATTTTACATTTTTCACGTCATTTTTATTCGACTGGCGCCTAGTTGTAATAATATGAGTGGGACACGTGAATTTCAAAAAATTTACCTTGTTGATACCAATTTCTTTTAAGCTGATTTATTTTTCAATGGAAATATGAAACCTAAATCACGAGCAAAGGTATGCATAGGTAGTTAAATAGCCTTAGGCAGATAGGCAGGTTTGCCTAGTGATAGCAATGATCATAAGAAGTATGTATCCAAAGACAGTGCTTACTATACTTAAGGACTTAGCATCGCTATTTTATAATGCACCTATCATCTACCAGATATATTCTTGCAGTTAGTCACAACGCAAGTTCAACAAAAATAACGTTATTGATTTGGAGCTTCACACTTTTAGATCGATGGTTAATTTCGTGCTGCACGGTCAATGTGGTCAAAGATATGAAAAGAATGCGTAATCGAACACGCTTTGATCGTCTGAAAATGAGCATGGTACCTACAGCAACAGGACACTTTAAATAGAAGAAGAGTCACCGTTTTCCATTGTCTGTGACCAAAGATCAGCAGAGACAGCGTAATCGAACACGCTGGTATCGTCTGCAAGGCTGTCTGGAAATGGTACCGCCAGTAAAAGGACACTTATGCTAGGTTAAGTACCAAGATATCATAACTAGCAAGCGGCGAGTAATTAAAACATTTTCAATTCCCGGTAGGTCACTCACAGAGTTGATTTTTTATCACTTTGTGAATTTGTTCCCAGTCCGGTCAGGACATTGCAGGCTGAACCACGTGATTGTCCGAAAATCAAAATGGTTCCATGTTTCGGAGGGCACTATAAGCCATCGGTTCCGGTTGCTGTCTTGATTACTTAGACGGCGGTAGTTACCCAATTATGACAGAGGCCTACTACTTGTAGTAGGCGGTTGAAAAACGCTGAAACCAGTGTTCATCGGGTCGTTCGACGACTTGGTGTCTCACTGGAAAAGGAAAAGCACGGAAATTTATTGTAATAAAAATGTCGCTAAGCTAGCATAATATCCCCTTAAGATATTCTACCCAACATCCTACCTGCTGTGAAATGCGATAAATAAGTTGATTGTAACAAGCCGCACGTTCGGCCTACTTTACCCACACTCTGCTCAAGTCTCTAGACTGGGTGTAATTTTATTACTATTTAGTGTTACAGATAAACCGTGTGGTGCCGGCTCAAAATAGCATAACTCCATAGGTATCTTTCTATGGGGTGTCGTATTGAGTGCCTTAGTCACTTGATTTGAGAGTTGTTGCGTATTGCAATTTTAGGCGACAAACTGACAACCTGTCACTCGCTCACTCGCTGTGGAAACTAGAGACGCCATACGACTCTGTACCTTCCAAAACAAGAGCGTCGCCTTGTTTTGGATAAAAGCTCACGCTGGGCTGGAGGGCAATGAGCGAGCCGACTCTCTTGCTAAGGAGGCCGCCTTGAAGCTAAAACGGAAGCCGGACTACGACCTGTGTCCGGTCTCATTCGTGAAGCGTATTATCCGCGCGGAGACGCTACATGAATGGGATCGTAGGTACAGGATCGAAGGAACAGCGTCAACAACAAAACTGTTCTTTCCAAACGCAATCGACGCATACAAAACGGTCAGGAAGATTAAAATTAAAAAGGAGCTAACACAAGCGCTGACAGGACATGGTGGGTTCGCCGCGTACCTGACTCGTTTCAAGTGCAAGGAAGACCCATCATGTGCCTGTGATCCAGATGTGCACGAGACGGTACCTCATCTGCTGCTGGAATGTCCTATTTTTGACAGAGAACGCTTTGATCTAGAGCAAGAAACAAAGGAGAAAGTAGTTGCTGAAAATGTACCAATGTTAATAGGAAATAAGAAACACCGAAAGATATTTTTGGACTACATAGTCAAAATTGTTAAAAAAGTTAATATACGAAATAAATGACTAAGAAACCATGATTATATAATATATTGTGTGTATGTTATTATAGTCATGAATTATAATAGAATAGGCAAAACTAGAAGTAAGAGTAGTTTTAATAAATAGTATATAGTTATGTAAAACCTGTAATAATTTTAAGTCAGCAATGAAAATATGAATAAATATAACCCTTACCCGCTCCTATATCATAATGCATGCTTAGAATAAGACTTATGCGGGACTCCCGTACGAAAATCCGGAGCCCCGTACCCCCTCATCCGATTAAGGACTAGCAAAATAAATTTAAAATATGTCGTCGAAGTCCATGTTAAGCTATATAATGTCTCTGATCCCCATGTCAGAGGAAACTAGCAAAACATACAAAAAAAAAAAAAAAAAGACAACCTGTCACTATGGTGATACACCGTCATCTGAATGACTCTTAAAGTTTTGTCAGATGTGGTGTAAATAGCTGTTTTCTACAGCCGTTCACGCTCGGCCTATCCCGCAGGGGATATAGGCGTGATGTATGAATGTTTGTATGTATCGGATCTGCTGTGAAATGCGATAAATGAATTGATTGTAACAAGCCGCACGTTCGGCCTACTTTACCCACGCTCTGCTCAAGTCTCTAAAGTATTACACTGGGTGTAAGTTTATTACTATTTAGTGTAACAGATAAAAAGTCTTCATATTAAGATTTGCTCTATTGCTGACATTTTCCAGTAAGTCCTTTTTTACCAAACTGCCGAGGAGGTTATGTTTTTCGAGAGTACGTATGTATTTATGGATGTATGTATCCAGAATTTCGTTTTCACGGGCTACAGCTCAAACACTTTTTGGTTTGATTGATTTTGATGCAAAACTGATACCTTGATATGACTTTCATTTCATTTCATTTATTTAATTCCTTAACAAATACATTTGTGTTGGAAATTAGTACCTTAAACATAATAAATAAACTAAAAAATGTCAACTAAAATTTAAAATAAATTAAATACATTCGGAAATTAGAAATTAATTAAATTCAAAATGTCAAGATTAAAATAAATTAAATTAAACACATTCGTTATAAAAAGTTAAATTCAATTGCCTATTATTATTATAAATCTACTCTCACAAGGCTTTATTTGCTTTAGTTTGTAGTTCTTGCGGACTGTTTGCTGATATTATGGCATTGGTGTCATCTGCATACAGAGTTAGGTTTATATTCCGTAAGTTGTTATTTATATAGTCAACCAGATCATTAGTGAAAATATTAAACAGAATTGGCCCTAGGACTGAACCCTGAGGGACCCCTCTCTTGACAGAAATTAATTTACTTTTGTAGATCTTCTCAAATCCATTTTCAATACTCTTAAGTTCAACATACTGAACTGATACCGATTTGTTAAATATGAAGCTAACAGTTGAAGAGCTTTGCCTTGAATGCCATAATGCTCAAGTTTATCTAAAAGCATGCTATGATCAATCATATCGAACGCAGATGATAAATCCAGGAACAAAGCCATAACCTTCTTCTTAGCATTGAGATTCTGTATAACATCGTCTACTAAAGTGTCGATAGCGTCTACGGTTCCAGTCTCCTTTCTAAATCCAAATTGCCTATTACTAATTATGTTGTTGGAGCCAAGATGGTTTAATAGCCTTATAAGAATAAGTTTTTCAAAAATCTTAGATAGTACTGATGAAAGAGAGATTTGTCTATAATTTTTAGGGTCTGTTTTTACTCCTTTCTTAAAAACAGGAATTACTTTTGATATTTTAAGTTGGTCAGGAAAGACACCAGCCTCATAGCATTTATTAAATAATAAACACAAAGGTATTTTTAGTAAGTCAATATTATCCTTAATGACTGTTATAGGGACATCATCCCACCCACAAGACTTTTTCCCTACCATTTTTTTAACAGTTTTCTCTACCTCAAGTGGTGTAAATTCTTTCCAAGAAATATGATGATTGATTAAGTTTAGAGCGTGTATTGGTAGTATTTGCCCAGTTGGGTTTTGAACTGTACTATTTTCATTAAAAACACTAGCAAATATGCTTACTACGTCCATAGGATTATTCGTAACTTTGTTGTTATATTTGAGACTCACTTTTTGAGTCTCACGAATACCTAATTTGTTTCTGTGCCTGTTAACTACCTTCCAGATGGTCTTTCCTGAATTTCTAGCGCCGCTTATTTCACTTCTTACTGCATTTCTTTTAGCTGATTGTATTACACGTCTGTAAAGTTTAATATACTCTATTTTGTAATGAAGTATTGAATTATGATTAAGGGAGTTCTGTGCTGAAAGAAGAAAACGTTTCATATTACTAGCTACTCTCACTCCCTTTATTACCCAACCGATAGCCCCATTAGCCTTTACTTTAAGGTGTTCCGTTTTCCATACAAAAGTTCAATGGAGTTATGTATGTAAAGGAGACAAGAGTCGGTTTAAAAAACTTGATGGGGAGTCCCGTGGGTATATAAGATTGTCGCAAAACACTAAAAAGAATTTTTAAGTCATCAGATTTCCCCGTAAAAAGCGAGTTGCCACTTTACGAAAATAGATGGAGCTACTGCTGCAATAAATACGTTTAATTTTATTGTGCAGAAAATACTGATTATCTTTTAACTATAAGTAGTTTTGCGACAAATTTACGTGTGCCTTCATCATTCAGAATAAAGTTTCTTTAAAAAGAAACTCTACAGCTCATGTGTAACCCGACTGAAGTGCAGTTTTTCGTTTGTATGACGTAACGAACAATCGTCTCTTTCTTTTGACATAACTGTTTTTGAAACATTTATAGAATTGATTCAAAAAGCTATTTATTCCATATTCTGACCAGTCTTGTGCCTCTATTAATTGTCTGAATTTATCTTTATTTAATTTATTAAAAAACCTTGTTTCACGGACAACAAAAACAGGTTTGTTTGTGGATAGACTAGATGCCACAATTTCACAAGAAACTGCTGCATGCCCGTCCGATAGCCCATTTTTATCTACATCAGATGAAATCACAGAATCTAAAGGTAGATTAGTTAGGATATTATCAATACAAGATTCAGCAGTACCTCGGGTAAAAGTGATAGAGTCGATTAATGGTCTAAAATTATAACACTTAAGTAGTGTCAAAAATTCGTCTTTATATCTATCAGAGGTCAATAAATCTATGTTAAAATCACCGCAAATTACACAACGTTTATCAAAAAAGTTGTCCAATAATTTTTCCAATTGAATTATGAACTTGTCAAAATATTTTACTTTTTGATTATTATATAAACAGATTACGCTAATTTTCACGTCATTGTCACAAATTCCACATATTTCAAAATATTCCTGCTTATAGAGTTTATTACAAAATTCCAAAGAGCTACAGTTACAACCGTCCAAAGCTAAGATTAAACTGCCGCCTCTTTTCATGCTGACTCTACTATTATGTGATACCAGTTTATAGTTTGTTAAATTAAGTAACGAAATATTATTAACATTCAAAAAGTGTTCCGTAATGCACACATAGCGTAGACTAATACCTACCTTCATGTGTTTGCACTCGAAAAACCATAAAAATCCACGAAATAGTTTAGCATGCGTGTATCATACACATGGGTTTTTTATGGTGACCACATTATCCGCTTTGGTAGGTGCCCAAAATTTATTTAGAGTGATGCGGTTTCATATTTTAGCACCAGCTGGAGATTCCAGAAAAAAAAAATGGATTTTAATAATGCAAATTCGGTTTTATATTATTTCTAGAACACAGTCAGTAGCAGATATTTTTGAATATGACATCAAGGATTCTCCTCGAAAGTTGTCATACAACTTGTACTACTATTGAATTCCTCCTAATGCGGTATCGTCACAAAATAGAGAGATTACAGAAGGTTCACTCGACCCCATTCAGGATTTTTGCGATTATCTTTTGTTTCATAGCCAGGGCTATTTTCACTCTCTCTTATCATATGGAATAGACTTGTGGGGTAACTCGGCGGACCGTGAAAGAGCATTTAAACTCCAAAAAAAGAGCGGTTCGTATAATGTGCGGATTGCCTTGGGATCACCCTGCTGAGGAACTGTTCAAGGAAAGTTATTACTTTCACTACCTAGCTTGTACACACTAGAAATAGCTAAATCCGTGAAAAGAAACCTGGAACAGTTCCCCACGTATGCAGATACCCACACCTTTAATACAAGGGGGCGAAACGCTCTAAGAGTGTCAGCTGCTAGACTAGCTAAATCTAAACATTCGCTGTCTGTAATAGGACCAAAAATCTACAACAAAATAATGTCTGAAATAAGGAACATCTCAAGCTTACGGCTTTTCATAAACAAACTTAAGAGGTTTTTAAATTCTAACGCCTATTAGGTACTCTGTTAATCAATACTTGATGCATAAACCTGTTCATTAATCCAAATCTGATCGGAAATAATAATGATTGTATGATGTACACAATGCACTTCTTTTTCTTTTTCGTGTGGGACACTTTATAAATATTATATTTATAAAGAAATAAATGAATGAATGAATGAATGGTTGCTACTGTCAACAATCTAAAAGTATGACAATCCCAAAACAGTAAATTCTGATACAAAAACCTCATATGATTCTGAGTCATTGTTAATCCAAGAAATATGACGTTCGTGGCATCCAACTTCCTAGTTACCTTGAGTTCCCTTGAGAATCCGGGGTAAGCGTCAAAATCGTTTCTTGTACTGAGTGAGCCATCTGTATAGGCACCCCGCGCGCCGTTTACCTGATTTGTGGTATCGTACCTATTTCATTTATTCTAATTGAAAGTCTTGTGAAAAGTTGTAGAAGTAGTAACAGCTGTAGGAGGAATTTATTTCTAGAGATCTCAGAGTAGAAATGACAGCCGATGTGGCGCAGTGGTTAGTATGACTGCCTGCCACGCAGAGGGATCCGGGTTCAATTCCCGGTGGGGTCACTCACAAAGTTGATATTTATTACTTTGTGAATTTGTTCCCAGTCTGGTTAGGACATTGCAGGCTGAACCACCTGATTGTCCGCAAGTAAGATAGTTCCGTGCTTCGGATGGGCACGTTAAGCCGTCGTCGGTCCCGGTTGCTGTCTATGATGGCGGCGGTCGTTACACAACCATGTCAGAGGCCTGCTACTTATAGTAGGCGGTTGAAAAACTCTGACACCAGGGTTCATCGGGTCGTTGAACGACTCGGTGTCCGACACGAAGAGAGAGAGAGAGCGTAGAAATTATTCTAGCAAATTATTTGCAAATAACATCTCATAACAGTATTTTCTAAGGTCACTGTCAACAACTGCAGAGAGGCCACCCGTGGCCGGCGTCCCCTTACAGACGTCTTATGTAATCGCTACATCTACCCCCGTTGCGTAACAGTTCTATTGCAATCACTATTCATGCGGGGCCCACACGTATTTTAGTGCAGCGCCAACGCATCCGTTACCAATGCGTCGCTAGATGCGTTTGTCAAACCGTTTGCCTTAAATCCATATCTGTATGATAATAATGTGTAATATCGCATTTCGATAACGCATGCAATATTGCATAAGACGTCTGTAAGGGGACGCCGGCCACGGGTGGCCTTTCTGCAGTTGTTGACAGTGACCTTAGAAAATACTGTTATGGAATGTTATTCGCAAATAATTTGCTAGAATAAATACTACTAATAATCGATAAGAGATAGGTATATTCATACAATATAGGCGAGAAACACAGATAACATACTGATGTTACCTACCCCCTACTTCTACCCTGGTTGCGTAACAATTCTATTGCAATCACTATTCGTATTACTACATAGTTACCTCCACAGAACAAAAATATATTGCATTTGCGAGTTTTTGCCATTCACCCGCACCGAAAGCTGATGACACTCAACTACTAGCCAGCTTGAGTCGGTTTGGTTTCGCGCATTACCTACTGACGGCGTGTAAGTGTGTGTGAGTGTAGTGACATTTCCTTGTATTGTAGCCGTCTCTCTGTATTAGGCGCCTGCAAATACTTACTTTGTTAAAACAGTAGAAAAGTTTTATTTGTAGAGGCTTCAGCGTAGATACAATTCTAGCAAATGATTTACGAATAACATTCCATAACAGTATTTTCTAAGGTCACTGTCAACAACTGCAGAAAGGCCACCCGCGGCCGGCGTCCCCTTACAGACGTCTTATGCAATCGCTACAACTACCCTTGTTGCGTAACAGTTCTATTGCAGTCACTATTCAGGCGGAGCCCACACGGAACGTCCGTTGCTGCGTTATTTTAACGCAGCGCTGACGCATGCATCTGTCAGATACGGATTCCCTTTACTAAAAACCAAGTTTCAGTGCTGCGGTGTTTCAACGCAAGTTTCTGCGCGGCGCTGTTTCAACGCATGTTTCTGTGCTGCGCTGTTTCAACGCAAGTTTTTGCGCTGCGCTGTTTCAACGCAAGTTTCTGCGCTGCGCTGTTTCAACGCAAGTTTCTGCGCTGCGCTGTTTCAACGCAAGTTTCTGCGCTGCGCTGTTTCAACGCAAGTTTCTGCGCTGCGCTGTTTCAACGCAAGTTTCTGCGCTGCGCTGTTTCAACGCAAGTTTGTGCGCTGCGCTGTTTCGACGCAAGTTTTTGCGCTGCGCTGTTTCAACGCAAGTTTGTGCGCTGCGCTGTTTCAACGCAGCAAGAATGTGCGCTGCGCTATTTAAACGCAAGTTTCTGCGCTGCGCTATTTCAACGCAAGTTTGTGCGCCGCACTATTTCAATGCCTGCGCTGCATTATTTTTTAGTATGGGGAATACGAAATTTGTATGCATCTGACAGGCAGTAATGGACATTGCGACATAAGGTGTGGGCCCCGCTTTGCTATGTAGCTACCTATAGATATTGTGCCGTTATTCCCAGTAGCTGCCATTATGGTTCTGTGACGTAATAGAAACATAGCTACCGTAGAACAGGGACGATGGTAGAAGTGGAATTATCACACTTGGTGGAGGCGAACAGGTATTTTCATTAAGTTTTGTTAAGTAGCCCAAAGCGACACACATTTTTGAATAGTTGACAGAATGTAAGTAGGTAATTAGTTTTACGATTCCTACAAATTTTTTTCTTTGTTCTACGAATCCTTTTTGAATAGAGATCAATTTTATTTCATTTGTTTTCATTATTTGACGTTATTAACGACGATAGCGATAAAAAGACTATTGATTATTCAAGCAGCGGTATTTTTTATTAAAAAAATCGTAATTTTATAACATTTTACAGCAATCGCAGAAAATCGACCAAAAAACCAACGTGCAATGACGTAGTCAAATCCAAAAGTCATGCACGTCATAGACAGACTCCTGGCTGGTTAGCACCATGGAGTCTGTCGTCAACATTCCCCACCCCAGTGCTAGCACTCACTCCAAGGATATATGAGCCACCCGTGCCGCAGAGCGCCGCAAAGTCCCAGTCCCAGTTCTCACCTCAACCATCCTGACGCGGCCATCCTTGCCGGGAAAGACCTCAGTGACAAGCCCCTTTGGCCACGCGTTCCGTGGTGAATCAGGATCTACGACCAGGACTAAATCTCCAACTGCCAGTGACCTCCGTTCCTCTTGCCACTTTCTCCTTGGCAACAAATCAGGCAAAATTTCCTTAACCCACCTTTTCCAAAACATATCCGCTAGCGCCTGAGCCTTACGCCAGTTCTTGCGTAAGTTCAGGTCAGAGAAATGCTTCTTGTGCTCACGGGCCATCCGCGCCGCAGTTTGTCGCAAATAGTGCGGCGGTGGCGTGTTGAACATACCTCTCGAAGGACCAAAAATATTAACGACGATAGCGATAAAAAGACTATTGATTATTCAAGCAGCGGTATTTTTTATTAAACTATCCAAAAATTGTAATTTTATAACATTTTACAGAAATCGCAGAAAATCGAGAGCAAAAAACCAACGTGCAATGACGTAGTCAAATCCAAAAGTCATGCACGTCATAGACAGACTCCTGACTGGTTAGCACCATGGAGTCTGTCGTCAACAGACGTGTTTATTAAAAGAACATTAATATTTTTAAATCTAGGAAAATGTTAAGATTTTCAGGCACATTAAACCAACAAGCCTCGTGAAGCCGTCTTAAAATAGCATAACCGCAATTCTAACCGTAGGTGTCGTAAGAAGCGACTAGGGAATAATTATCCAGGGAATGAGTAGCAGCGTTCCCTGTAAATGCAACAACTTGAACTGCGCTCTTTAATCCGCTTGCCAAGCGTGGTGAGTATGGCAAGATCCCCTGATATAGGGAGACCCATGTCATATGTCCATCAGCGGACTGTTGTAACTGGTATGGAGGAATCTAACATAAAGTTTTGTCTAACTGATCATGATGCCATTTCTATCCACAGAGTTCTTATGTCTGTTAATGCGTGAAGAAAGTGCAATCAATATGTACGATGGGAGTCGAACCTGCGACCTTGGGTACATGTCAGACGTGTCACGTTAAAGTATGTATTACATATGTAAACAATTGTGGGAAATCGAACAGAAAGAGGAGATCACAAGATCTAATGTCTAGGTGTTGGGTTAGCACTTGACAACTGTAAATTACTTAGGTATCGATGCAGTTATTGGCATAAACATACATAAGTATATGCATATCACGCCTATATTCCTTGCGGGGTAGGCAGAGCATACCTACACTACAGTCACTGGCATACCTACTGCAAACGGACGAACTCCGAAAGCAATCAATTGATTCTATTGAATTCAGGTAACGTTAAAATATTTATTTGATATCATGATTATCTTGTTTAACATCCTACAGCTACTTATATCTCACCAACTTTGATGCCTCCAAGTAACTCTTCATGTCAAATATGTTGTTAAACGCAACGCACCGTTTACTAGTATTATAATAGAAAGAGTTTCTTAAAACAGCTCATAGATGGCAGCACACGTACTTTAAAACGCGGTATCAAAGTGTTTTCGCCAAATTAATATAAGGTTTAGAATAAGGTTGAGATTCACTTCACTTTTCTTGCAATAAAGCGTTCTATATTGTTATATATAGTTTAGTTTCATTGCACAGCACCCTTCCCGAGGTTCCATTGTGCGACGATTGTACATGGTCCTTCGAGTCGGGTAGCATTTTATGCTAACTATCACGGGTTGCATAAAACAGTGGTTCCTTGTTGGAACTACACCCCCGCACGATAAGGAGTAGTGGATCGCTACTCAGGTGCGCAACGCAGCAGGTCGAGACCTGAAACCTGAAACCTGAAACGGGAGCCAGGACCTGCTGAAAACGTGGTCAGGAGTACCACGCGAGGAAACCTGAGGAGAGAGGAAGCGGTGCGGGGAGAGGAGGAACTTTGGGACTGAAGCGGTGCAAGTGAAGGCGTTAGAAAGAGACGGCAACATACGGTTGAGGAAGCATTAAAGCGAGGCAGCATCAGTGGATGAAGAAACTGAGTGAGTGCGCGGAAATAGTGACGTACATGTATACTGAACTGTGAGTACTTTGATTGCATTTTATGGAACATTGAACTTTATTTCTTGTGGTTTATTAACTTATCAAACTTTTAAAATCAGTGGTAATTTTGAACCTTATTTGTTGAGAACATTTAACTTAGAAATAATTTAGTATAGTTTTCAAAGTTAGTTAAGTTACTTTTAGACTTAGAATAATTTGATGAATTTTGCAAATACGGGGAACCTATGCCCGATTTTTTTCCAAGTTATTTAATGCAAAACACTTAGAATTTTCTGTTCTAAATTTTAAACTTGTTGTTTTTGGGTAGTGTTGTTTGTTTTATAACATTGTTAATTGTTGATTAAGCTTAACTATATTGAACGTAAACAGCAATTAGAATCATGGAAGGGTTCTTAAATTATCAGGGCAATATTGCTACGAGGATAGAAAAGTCTTATGACAATTATAAAAAGTCACCCAAAAAAAGAATAACGATATCTTATCTTCAGAATAGATTAGATATCTTACAAGAATCGTGGGCACAGTTTGTGGCGGGACATCAGAATTTAATGATTAAATTTTCTCCAGAATCTTTAGCTGCTACTGACTATATGGAGAAAGATGTGTATGACGCCACGGAAGAATTGTACATAGATTATAAGTCTGATTTAATGGAAAAGTTAGAAACTTTGAAGCAGAACCCTGTAAAAAATGAGAACTCAGATAATGATTTCAATGTCAAACTTCCTGAGATTAGCATTCCCAACTTTTCTGGAAAATATACTGAGTGGTTAACATTCCGTGATCTTTTTCTATCTATGGTAGACAATAATAAAAAATTGCAAAACGTACAAAAATTGCACTATTTAAAGAGTTTTATATCCGGAGAAGCGGAACAATTGCTCAGAAATATTTCGATCACCAATGATAACTATCAGAAATGTTGGGAATTGTTGAAATCACGTTATGATAACAAAAAATACCTGTCGAATTGCATTCTCAAACGCCTGCTTAGTCAAAAAACAGCATCAGTAGAATCTGCTAGTTTTCTAAAGGAGATGATTGATACTTCAACTGACTGTTTAAACGCGTTATCTAATATTGGTGTAAATGTAACTACCTGGGACATTATCGTTATACACATTTTAACTTTGAAGTTGGACGGTGAGACAAGAAAACAGTGGGAGTTGTATGTGGCCAACAGTTTGAAGTCTGATGAGTTGCCAACTTTCGATCAATTCAAAGAGTTTATAACTAATCGCTTTCGCGCGTTGGAGTTCGTGGATCAGAGGAGCTTTAATAAACCTTTGCCAACAAGTTCAGCGGTAAATAGGTTCCGTTCGATGCATATTGCTGGTGGTAGTGATGAACAGTCTCCTCCGTGCACCTTTTGTTCGGGTGATCATAAATTACATTCATGCAGCCAGTTCGCGAATCTAGAGACTGATGCAAGGCGTGAATTTGTACAGGCAAATAGTATCTGCTTTAACTGTCTAGGCATAAACCATAGAGCTAAGTTTTGTAAGTGTAGAGTTTCCTGTAAGGTTTGTAGGCGTCAGCATCATACCTTGTTACATCCGAAAACGGACCCGAAAGAAACAACAGCTGCTGTTGCAACCGTAGAAAACCCTGAAGAGGAAGTCGTAGAGGTTTTGTCGGCAAACGCAACCACCACAAAAAATATGTTCCGGTACGGGATGATAGCTACCGCTCTGGTTAACGTGGAGATGGATAACGGGGAAAGCTCCACATTAAGGGCTTTAGTAGATCCGTGCTCACAAACATCGCTAATAACTGAAGCTGCGGTGCAATTGCTGAAGCTTAAGAAAATTCCATCCGTTAGTCGAATAATAGGAGTAGGGGGTAATAAATCTATTTATTCGGATTCAGTCGTACAGCTCAAGATTAAATCCAGAATAAATCCTGAAATAGAAATCGAAGTCACAGCTCACGTGCTAAAATCTATCTCAGCAGCCCAGCCAACCAGAAAACTAGCTGAATTTGAGTGGCTTAAGTTAGAACCGATTCAGTTGGCAGATCCTCAATATCATACTCCAAATAAAATTGATATTTTGGTGGGAACCGAGGTATATAGTCAGATGATTATGGACGGTATATTAAAGGATTCTTCAGGACTTCAACTCGCTCAATCGACGTCATTTGGGTGGATTATATCGGGTTCCGTGCCGTTAACACAAGCAGACAATATTACCGTACATGCGACAGTATTACATGCAACGATAGAGGGCGATGAGATGCTGAAACAATTTTGGGAATTAGAGTCGGAATCATGTGGCGATCAAAAGTTCTAACGGAAGAAGAGAAAAAGTGCGAGGAGATATTTTGTAAAACTACAACTAGAGATGAAGATGGAAGATATGTGGTTAAATTACCGTTTCGCAATGAAAATCCCGAGTGTGAAAAGGGAAATTCTGAAATGATAGCGAAGAAAAGATTTCTATCTTTGGAAAGAAGGTTAACCAAAAACGAAAAATTGAAAGATGAATATAGGAAAATTTTTAATGAATACCTGCGTTTGAATCACATGGCCCCTTGTAACGGAGATGAACGTAGTGAAAAATCTGTGTACTTACCATACCATGAAGTAGTACGTGAAGAAAAGGATACAACACGGGTCCGAATTGTCATGAACGCGGCATCAAAGGGGACCAATGGCGTTTCCTTGAACGATGACCTTCTGGTCGGACCTACGCTGCAGAAGGACTTAAGGTACATCATAATGCGTTGGCGTAAATATCCAGTGGTATTGACAGCGGATATTGAGAAAATGTTTCTTCAAATAAAGGTCGACGAAACCGACGCCAACTATCAACGAATAGTTTGGAGGGAAAATCCTGAAAACGAAATTGAACACTATAAAATATTAAAAGTTTTGTTCGGAACTGCATGTGCCCCTTATCTCGCAGTGCGTTGCCTTATGCAGATTTCTATCGATGAGGGTCACAATTTTCCTTTAGCTGCAAAACGTGTTCAGGAAGATTTCTACATGGACGATTTGTTGACAGGTTGTCAATCTGTTGAAGAAGGACTAGAGATTTATAGAGAGATGAATGAACTCTTAGGAAAAGCGAGGTTTCGTCTTCAAAAATGGTCGAGCAATAGTGATAGTTTGATGGCAGAAATAAACACTGGAAATGATAAAAGAGGTTGCGCAGATAATGGGACCTTAAGGGTAAAGATGGATTCTACTATGAAAATATTAGGACTTACCTGGAATCGTAACGAAGACTTTTATAAGTACACGGTGACACTGCAGGATATCGAGGGAGCTGTAACTAAAAGAACTATTCTATCAGATATAGCACGACTTTTCGACCCATTGGGTTGGGTTGCTCCTGTGGTAATAGTGGCTAAGGTGATCATCCAGAAATTATGGTTGGCAGGTATTGGATGGGATGAAGAGGTGCCTAAAACCCTTCTTGAAGAATGGCTTACCTATCGAAATGAATTACCTTTACTTGGACAGGTGAAAATACCTCGCTACTTGGGCAGTACGGAATACACCCGGACAGAATTACATGGGTTCAGTGATGCGTCTCAAGTAGCCTATGCAGCAGCAATTTATGTGCGTGTGATAAGTTCGCAAGGAAACATCCTAGTGAGCTTGGTGGCGTCGAAAACGAGAGTCGCTCCAGTGAAGCAAGTGTCAATTCCACGGTTGGAATTGTGTGGGGCTGTGCTATTAACAAAATTGCTGTCTGAAGTCGGAACAGTCATGGAAATCCCAAAAACAAACTGGTTCGCATGGACTGATTCGACAGTGGTATTGGCATGGTTGAATAGTCACCCCAGTAAGTGGAAGACATTTATTGCTAATAGAGTCTCTACTGTACTGGAAATATTAGAACCAACACAGTGGACCCACGTGCAATCAAAGTCAAATCCAGCTGATTTGGCGTCACGTGGACTTCATGCCTCGGAACTAGTAACATCTTCTTTGTGGTTTAATGGACCGGAATTTTTGAAACAAGAAGTCACCAAAACGGGTAATGCAAAGGATTTCAGCACCAACCTGGAAGAAGCTAAAAAGAAAATAAACACGTTTGTTACCTCCGAAGATTTTTCATTATGTGATAAATATTCTTCACTGACGAAATTGGTGAGAGTCGTTGCCTATTGCAGGAGGTTTTTAAATTTATTGAAACCTAAACATGAAAGACCAAAGGAAAAGGTTATGACAGCAAGAGAAATTTTAGACGCCACAGAAACTTGCATCAAACTAAGTCAGAAAACGTTTTTTGCTGACGAGATAGAAGCTCTTCGAGCAGGGAAATCTTTAAAAAAGAACAGTTGTCTTCATTCACTCAGCCCATATTTGGATCAGAACCAAATTCTTAGAGTAGGAGGGCGGTTAAACAACTGTATGTTAGGAGAAGATAAGAAACATCCAGTGATCATTCCAAAACAAGGTAATTTTACCGCACTATTAATCGGAAATGCTCATAAAACTACAATGCACGGTGGCCCTCGGTTAATGTTAGGATATCTCCATAGTAGGTATTGGGTGATAGGTGCTAAACAATTGGTAAAAGCTCATGTAAAAAAATGCGTGGTATGTGTGAAAAACGCTGCTGTGACTAAGACTCAGTTTATGGGACAGTTGCCTGCTGTTCGTATAACACCAAGTCGAGCATTTAAAAGCAGCGGCGTTGATTATGCTGGGCCGATAGACATCCGTACCACCAAGGGTAGGGGACACCGAGCTTATAAAGGATACATTTGTTTGTTTATATGTATGGTGACTCGGGCAGTTCATATCGAGGTTGTCAGTGATCTCACATCTCAAAGTTTTTTAGCAGCTTTTCAGCGGTTTGTTGGTCGAAGAGGTCCGTGCACTGATCTATACAGCGACAACGGCACGACTTTTGTGGGAGCTGCACGCGAGTTACGAGAATTGTTCGATTTAGAAGTCTAAGGTAGGAGTAGAGGTTGCAGAAGCTCTTGCAAACAATCTTACAACGTGGCACTTTATTCCTCCTCATGCGCCAAATTTTGGAGGATTATGGGAGGCGGCAATCAAGTCAACAAAATTCCACTTGAAAAGAGTGATAGGAACTTCGACGCTAACTTATGAAGAGCTAGCTACAGTTTTAGTTCAAGTCGAAGCTTGTCTGAATTCGCGACCTTTGTCGCGTATAGAATCTGGCAGTGAATCGGACTTAACATTGACTCCTGGCCACTTTTTGGTGGGCGAACCTCTGGTTGCTCCGCCTGAGCGAAATTTCGAAACTTCAACTATTTCAAGTTTGAGACGATGGCAATTAACACAGCGCATGGTTCAAGATTTTTGGCGGCAATGGTCTCAAAACTATATGCATAACTTGCAACAGAGGTACAAATGGCAAGATCATACACCTGAACCGAAAGTTGGTGACGTAGTTTTAGTTAAGGAGGCAGATTTACCACCCTGTAAATGGCTCTTTGGTAGAATCGTGGCAAAACATCCTGACACTCAAAACGTTACTAGAGTAGTAACGATAAAAACTAAAAATTCACAGTTGAAACGACCAACTTCAAAGTTAATTGTTCTCCCTACTGAATAAGTTAAGTATCAGTCATTGCAGTATGAGTCGTTCACAAGCTGTTTGTTTTATTTATATTTTCTTTTATTGTTTAGCATGTTAATCAAGTTTAGAATAAGTTAATCACCTATTCATGGTGGGCAGTTTTGTTAAGGTCAATTTTCAATAAATTGCCCTTGGTGGGCAGTTATGTTAAACGCAACGCACCGTTTACTAGTATTATAATAGAAAGAGTTTCTTAAAACAGCTCATAGATGGCAGCACACGTACTTTAAAACGCGGTATCAAAGTGTTTTCGCCAAATTAATATAAGGTTTAGAATAAGGTTGAGATTCACTTCACTTTTCTTGCAATAAAGCGTTCTATATTGTTATATATAGTTTAGTTTCATTGCACAGCACCCTTCCCGAGGTTCCATTGTGCGACGATTGTACATATGTAGATAGGTAGGTAGATACAAAATTGAACAAGGTGCGAAGTGTAGGTTCGCACGAAGTCACGTGTGGCTGTGATACGACACCTTCTACCTAATCGTGGCAAATTTCCACGCTTCTTGGAAACATGTTACGAAATATCATAATTTGTTGCAATTCTTGTGTCCAGACTAAGGCAATTTAAAAAGTACAGCTGTTACACACATATAAATCATAGTCGTATGCTGTTTCCCCGGAGCCGGAACGGGACGGAAGATGCTTGAAGGCTGTTTCCCTTTTCACTTGAGTTTTACGGTTTTACCACCAAGTGGGAAAGAGAACGCCATACAATTGTCATACGGCGACGAATGCATCGAGTGGCCGTCTTAACTTTTGGAAAATCTACATCTGACATCCGTTTGTGCAGACGTGATCGCTCCTGCATAAACGTCAGTTTTTCAGTACCGTATGGTGTATTCGAAATTTCCTTGCATGTGACAGACGCATGCGTTAAAGATGCGCTAAAAAGTGCAGTAACGGACGTCTGCTCACCTACATTCGGAAATTATTTCATAGCACTCCATACGAACCAGCAGTACCACGGCTGCCTACGGCCGATAGCTTCGGCTACGACGGCATATGCTGAGCAATTTTTACTGAAGTTATCTGAAATCGTAACAGTAAATGAGAACTTATGAATTAACTTATTGAATTAATACTTTTGTATGACTAATCTATTCGCTGTTTCGTCTCTACTCTTCATAGGTCATGGCCGTGTTTGTTATACCTTTAGCGTACAGCACATTGTACCAGAACGCTTGGACGCGTGCGCAAAAATTGACGCAACGTGTTTGTCTCTACCTCATTATGTTGTGAAGATGATTTATTTATATCCTCGTCACAGTACAGCAGAGTCAAATTGCAGTAGTACCACAGTATTGCTTCATCTGTGTAATCGAAACTTGCTTTAATTACACAATGTGTTTCGGTGTAAATGTAGAGTTATTTGATGTGCACCGTTCTCAGAAGAAAATTAAAAATGAATAATATTGAAATTGGAAATTCTGTCGCAGATTGGCACGCGGAATCGTATTTTTCTACCTCTTACGGAAAAAGCACTAGAAGAGTACCTGCCTAGTGTTGTTATTTAGGCAATTTCCGGCTAGAAATATCAGTGGCAACATTATTTACCTACTTAGTTTTTGGCTAGGTACCTACTAGGTTTATGTACTGGATAATCTAAATATATTATAAAGTCATTGTCTACATAACATACTCATTTTTTCTTTACTGTGGTTTATGAATACTAAGTACCGACACCATCACACCACGTTAATAGACTGCCAAAACAATATATTCACACTTCCATCGCTAAAATTAGATAATTATTATGACTAGGTGATTAAAAATAATTTAAATTTATTTAAATGGTATTGTCTGACAGATTTATTTCTAAAATTAGTGATGCCCATGTATTTGTTTAAAGAATAAGTTATTTATTATTTTTTTGTTTACATAACAACTTTTTATTATCCTACTTAGACGGGTAATACCTATGTAGTTAACTAACAATGCCAATTGTTTTGAATTAGATACGTTCCTAATTCGATACATTTTTGATTTGATTAACGATATCAGCGAATCCTGTCCGGTCATGACATCTGAATGGCGGAAGTGAATATTAGCGAATGTCACCGATTTCGTAATTTGTCAAGCGACAAGCAGTTTTTGTGAGATATGACAAGTGCTGCGAGAAATCTTTGGTACTTATTATAGGAAACAATAGGTACCTATGAAATTCCGCGACTGGTCTGTGTGACTGTTCAAATGTAGCCTGATGGACTTTATGACCCAAGTGGTGTAGGTACTTACTAATTATACGAATAAGTATCCTGCGATTGAATTTAATGCATGCACGTCAAAGATTTACCGTCATACCAGCATACGAATCGAAAATTAAGTCTTTGTACATCCTACTGGTAATCAAGATGTCTGGTGCCAACTGTACCTATGCAAATCAGTTAAGGATATCTGCACCGACTTGTTCCAACTTTTTATTATCCTACTTAGACGGGTAATACCTATGTAGTTAACTAACAATGCCAATTGTTTGAATTAGATACGTTCCTAATTCGATACATTTTCATTTTTATAGGTGCGAAACACATGTAATCTACGAAACATAAATCTATTTTATTAAAATTTACTTAGGATACTTGAAAATGTAAGGTTCAAGAAGTAAGAATTTGATATATATTTTCACATTGTGATATTTGCAATCAATTTCGTTTTATCTCGGGAATTTGTTTTTAAACCCTCTAGATATATATTCTTTTTTATTTATCTCTATATTTTTACAAAAATTCTAAGAATTAGTCGTAGTATACCATCCAAAACAAGTACGTGTCCTTATAAATTGTCAAATCTATATACTACATGACTTTACTAGGAAATCGTATATTATCAGTGGTACAAAATAGATAAATCTTTAATCAAAACATTATAGTTATTTAACTAGTTATCAACTTATCACCGTGGGAACAGATATATCTAAATTCGTAGAATGCCGTACGTAACATACAAATAACAAAAATTTTATAAAGAACGCACCACATGTACATGGAAAGTGATTCAAAAGAACGGATTATACATACACCATTGTCTAGCATCCTACCTATAACAACTATTTACCTACATACTTAGTTTGTACAGTACATCCTCCCTTCATCCCTTAGCTCCTACCCCTTACAAGGATCTACCTATGCTGGGTTTTTCTTAGGTTTTTTTTCTGTTTATTAAACCAGTTTAGGTAGGTCCCTTAAAGGGGTAGGTTTATGTACTACTGATATTAGGTACCAAACCCAAATAAGTCAAAAGGCTTGTATAGGGTTTACAATTTGTAAAAGAAACGGATCTGTCTGAACAATAAAAAAGTACTTGACTCTTCTTTGCGTGGAAGGCAGAATAAATAATGATCTACTAGACTTTTTCACCCTGTATGATTGCCTTGATGATTATGCACACCATCCAAATCGTTGCAACTATGGCGTTTAATAGAATAAGTGTGAGAAGACCCTAACCATTAACATTACGAGCAATTCACAAAGCCAGCCACCACTAACCAAATAAGGAAAAACACGCAGACGGCCTTAAGAGACGGACAGACAAACAAAATGTGATTTTTCTAATTCATGTCATTCCTCGCAGCAATAAAATATAAACAAAGAGTCTGACAAAGAGAAGTGAAGTGATGTGATGAGAATTGATCGTTAGGTGACTCAGTTCTTTCTAGGTTTTGTGTTTGATTGTGAATCTAAGGTCAGTAGGTGGATGACTTAGGCGCTTTACACATAACTTCTGTTTCGACGTTATTTTTGCGCTGCGCTATCGCAGCGTTGGGAAAATGCGAATTTTCACCTTAATCCGATATAAATACGACGATGCATGCCTAAGGGTGCGTTGACGGATGCGTCTGTCAAACCGTTTGTTAAAAATCAAATCGAATATTTAGTTTAAGAATGACTTGTGGGTGGTTGCAGATGATTAAAGCGTACTCATTATCTTTAGGTCTTAAAAGTAGCGGTTTTTAGTTCACTCTGCTGCGTCATAATCGTCGCTAAAATTGTTATAAAGATTGCCATACGTCTGACGTATGACGTCATCATATTAGCTACCTCGCGTTTTTAACACTTTTCAATCATTTCTACAGGTAGAGTCGAATGGTCGAGGTTTGTATACGAATCTTAACGTAACTGATCATCATCCATATCCCAAATCAGTTGAGGCGCAACATGTTTTGTTAGAGCACAAATTCATGCAGCATTTGGCTATGTTTTAAAAATTCAATTTAATTCCTGACGTCAGCCCTCTTTGGGAATGCTATATGTGGTTTCACCACCACCGTGCAGTTGATCATAGACTACTGATGTTCAGCTAAGGTCAAAAATTGGACGTCGTACTCTCTCTTTCTCTCTGTCTCTCTCTCTCTCTCTGTCTCTCTCTCTCTCTTTCTTCGGGACACCTAGTCGTCCAACGACCCGATGAACCCTAACCGACTAAAACCGATGTTGAAATAGCGCAAAGCACTGCGCTGTGTTATTTCAACACAAGTCTTTGTTTTGCACATTGGTTTTCAGTGGGGGTATTTCCTTGGATTTCATAGACGCATGCGTTAGCGCTGCGCTAAAAACAGCAGCAATGGACTTTACGTGTGGGCCTCGCATTGGAGCCAGTTAGGTGTGAGCGCTAGAGAGCTACACGCCTCGACTTGCAAGTGTTGGGGATAGGAACTGGGGCGTAAGGAACTTGTAGGGAGCCTGCTACCATACAATAATACCTAGATACATCTATCATGCCTATATCCCTAGCGGGGAAGGCATAGCCTTATAAGTTCACCACGTTTCATAAAAATAAGAGTAATTCAGAAGACTGTGTGTCACCATAGTGACAGGCTTTTAGCCAATCGCCTAAATACACATAAACTCTCAAATGCTTTATAGTACGGTCTGTGACTTTTGGAAATGTATGGAAAGGTGACGATTTTTGTTTAAGTGAAATTTCGATATGGAGCCGTGTAGAGGACCTCAATCTTAGGTTTTTGAGCCCGTTACCAAACTCCAGCACGTGGTGGGGAGGGGGCGTTCAAACTTTCGCGTTACCGCGCTTCAGTAAAAAAAATATGTGGCGTTGGCTTTACATACAATTTTGATTTTGGTATCAATTTCTTATAAATCGAGGATGTACCTTTCATTTTTTGTATCAAAATGCCTATATTTCTTACGAGAAATATGAAAAAAATTGAAATAAATGAAAAAAATCTGCAAAGATTTGTAATTTTTTTCATTTGACAGGCTATATCTTTAAAAATATATATGAATAAGTCATAAATAAAAAATATTATCAGTTAGTCTTATTATTTAAATTTATGAAATCACTCACAGTAATGCCAATATTCGAAGAAAAAACTCCCAAAAAAAATAAGAACCGTGCCTACTGCAATGTGTACCCGTACGTACCTACTGCAATGTTTACCGTATAACTTTTTCATCTTCCTGAAAAAGCGTTATAGAGTTATTATTTGTAATGTCATTTGATATAATAAATAAAGTAGACGTATCTACACTAATATAATAAAGAGGAAAGTTTTGTTTTTTGTATGTATGTATGTAATCGATAAATTCCGGAACTATTGAACTAAATTCAAAAATTCTTTCACCATTATAAAGCTACAATATTTCAGAGTAACATAAGCTACTTTATACCACGGGAAAATATCTTAATCCCACGGGAATAAGTTGGGATACTAAGGATAATTTGGGAAATATCAGCTAAATTTAACGGTTTTCCCGCTGCTAACCGTTTCCCCGTGGGAATAAGATATTTTCCCGTACTATAAAGTAGCCTATATTGTTACTCTAAAATATTGTAGCTTTCTAATGGTAAAAGAATTTTTGAATTCAGTTCAGTAGTTCCGGAGTTTATCGATTACATACGTACATACAAAAAACAAATCTTTCCTCTTTATTATATTAGTGTAGATACGTCTACTTTATTTATTATATCAAATGACATTACAAATAATAACTCTGTAACGCTTTTTCAGGAAGATGAAAAATGTTATGCGGTAAACATTGCAGTAGGTCCGTACGGGTACACATTGCAGTAGGCACGGTTCTTATTTTTTTTGGGAGTTTTTTCTTCGAATATTGGCATTACTGTGTATGGTTTCATAAATTTAAATAATAAGACTTACTGATGATATTTTTTATTTATGACTTATTCATATATATTTTTAAAGATATAGCCTGTCAAATGAAAAAAATTACAAATCTTTGCAGATTTTTTTCATTTATTTCAATTTTTTTCATATTTCTCGTAAGAAATATAGGTATTTTGATACAAAAAATGAAAGGTACATCCTCGATTTATAAGAAATTGATACCAAAATCAAAATTGTATGAAAAGCCAACGCCACATATTTTTTTTACTGAAGCGCGGTAACGCGAAAGTTTGAACGCCCCCCCCACCACGTGCTGGAGTTTGCTCTCAAAAACCTTAGATTGATGTCTTCTACAAGGCCCCATAACGAAATTTCACTTAAACAAAAATCGTCACCTTTCCATACATTTCCAAAAGTCACAGACCGTACTATTAGTCCCTCCTTACGATACCCACAAGAAAGATATGGAGTGATGCTATTCTAAAGCCGGTACCATACGGCAACGGGCTGCAACAGTAGCAGGAAAGAGCAACCGACAAATAGCGATTTGCAGCTCCTGAGATTCAGTTCATGATGTACCATTTTTGGTAGGAAAACCATGGGATAGAGGATTCGAGTCTAATTACATACTTAATTAATTTTCCAGCTATTCCATCATCATGTCGATAACCAAAATATATAGTTTTAGTAAGTATAAGTATTTGGCTACCAAAACAAAGTACCATTGTAAAATTGATGGTCCATGATTTTCCAACGAATCATTCATTGACCACTCTGCAATGGTACTGAAGAGTGCATTTACATACTTCTATAGGTAATGGTTTTTCCAGTTATTATCAATAGCGTCACGTGTCCAGCGCGTTGACGCTGCGGCGTGCGCAGGCGCCGGGGTTATTGCAGTGTGTCGTAATAGTAATTTGCAGACACGGTACTTTTGTGTGATAGTGGCAAAAATTTGGGAGAAGGCGTGCGCAGCGTCTATACCTACGTATGGCTCACTCAGTACTAGCGACGATTTTGATGCTTACTGACTTTAACTGGAGTCTCAGGGGAACTCAAGGTAACAAAGAAGATGGTTGCCATGAACGTCATATTTCTTGGTTTAAAGGATCGGAATCATATGACGTACTTGTATCAGATTTTGCTGTTTTGATATTCTTTTAGGTACTTTGAGATATTTGACAGAAGCAACCCTCGCTATGTAACAAGTGCCAATCGCTTGAATCCTAAATAGGGTCGAGTGGACCTTCGTAGTGTGACACCAATCAAGTTGAAGGACGCCTAGGAACCCTAGCGTAAAATTTAAACTACAATAAATCTGTATCACTTTCGAAAAGAGGAAAATATGCTCTTATTTTCTTACTTAACTAATTGAATAACCAATACCTGTTGTACCATTGTTTCTTGTGCCATATCTTTTTGTATTCATTTGTTTACAATAAATTGTAAAATGAATATGCCGAAGCATGTGCATGACGAATAATTATGGGATAGATAAGATTTCTTATCTGTCTGCTATAATCATTTAATTCCGGCGTAGTCTCGAAGTATCTCATGATTCCATAATCATTACTTCCGAATTACTAAACAAATTATCGACATGTGTAGCCATTATAGTTCAAAGAGCGTTGTCCGCAGGCACCTATAGGTAAGTAGATTAAGTACAATTTATACAGCTCATTAATAAAAAACACGTGCCCACCACGTTTGTGTCCACGTGTGGGCATAAGCGTGGAGTATTGGGCAATCGCTTGATTGGTCTCGTGATGCATATGATCGGTGACTGCAGTTGCATTGTGCAACGGTTGATTACCATGATGTCTAGACGAGTGGATTTCTGATTCAATTAGC
This sequence comes from Phthorimaea operculella, assembly GCA_024500475.1. NCBI lineage: Eukaryota > Metazoa > Arthropoda > Insecta > Lepidoptera > Gelechiidae > Phthorimaea > Phthorimaea operculella. The sequence continues at coordinate 3,230,074 of JANFCV010000030.1, forward strand.
ACAAACCATGTGTTGCCTTCATAAAATAGCATCACCCCATATCTTTATCGTGGATGTCGAAAGAAGCGACAAAGGGACTGGAGGGTTTTAAGTGTATTGCAATTTTGCTATAGCGATTTACGACAATAGCTAAAACGGCCCTCAAATATTTGTCAGACGTGGCGACAACGACCGTATTTTTACGGCCGTTGACGCTCTGCCTGCTCCGCAAGGGACGAAGGCGTGATTTCTGTATATATGTTTGTATTAAAAAACACGTGCCCACCACGTTCGTGTCCAGGTGTGGGCATAAGCGTGGAGTATTGGGCAATTGCTTGATTAGTCTCGTGATGCATTTGATTGAGTACTGCAGTTGCATTGTGCAACACTTGATTACCATGATGGCTAGACGAGTGGATTCCTGATTTGATTAGACTTTAACACAAACACACGCTAATAATAACACCTTTTCCTGTACCAAGGTTGCCTGTAAGAGATTTCTTGAAGGCAATAAGGTTGCCTATCTGTACACCGATGTATTTCATTTTAAGGTATTGTATTGTAGTTGTACGTACGCTTAGTTAAAATGTCCTTTTGTTTTTTTAATTACTTTGGTTCTACCTGTTACCTACTTAGGTTCTAATTATAATAAAAATAAATGCTCTTCTTTTAAGAACGCATGTTCGGATCTTCTTCTTCAGTATGAGTTTGCCCACTGCTGGGCAAATACCTCTTTATCTTGTCCATTCTGCTCGGAGTTCAGTTTTCTGTTTCCACAATGTCCCGGCATGATCCTTGATGTCTTTTTTTTTTTGAAAGGAGCAGGCAGGATTTGAACCTGCTACCTTCGGCATCTGTACTGCCGACGCCACTACCAACTGGGCTACCGCGGTTCCAATCGAGCCTGCGAATTTAGCAAATATATCTTGTCCACTCGTCGGTCCATCATGTTCGGATGTTTATGCTGTCAATTCGAGTAATAAGTTCTTTTAACTTACCTTAAATTAGTGCTGTCACTATCCGTTAAATATGTTTAGAAGAGGATAGGAGATATCTAAGTCCTGTCATGATCAAATATGTTGATTTCTAGTCAATTTAAACCTATTTGCCATAAAGTCACAGCACTAATTTCAGATAATTTGTTTAAATGGCTGTTGAGTGGTCAAACAAAATAGACACGGCGGGGCGTTTTTCTAATAATAATAGGTATTTCTATTCGGTGTAATATATTTCGAATATAATACCGTTAACTTTGACAACTTTATTAGTCACTTTGTACCTAATTTTATAGGTAATAAAATTTACGCTCTGCCTACCCCGCAAGGGATAAAGGCGTGATGTATGTATGTATGTATGTATGTAAAATTTACAACACACCTCACAGAAGCAGACTCAAATTAAACTAATTACCATATAATACCATAGGAAACACACTACTTAATACCTATACTAATACCTAACTACTTGGCCAGTTCTTCCGCAAATTCTTGGCATACCTTCTCATGCATATTAAACCAATAATAATGATAATCGTACAAGACACTTTAACCCTAGAATTAGGGTTCCGTGTGCATAAATATATTCGTGTTTAATTTAGGAAAAATAATAAGATACGTGTTCCGTCCAAAGTCTGAAGTTTTTTCAAGTAAGATACCTACTGTATCACCAATTAAACTTTCTTCAAGAAGCACGTATTATTATTTTTTCGGCTTAGAATAGCATCAACCCATTCTATCCGTGGGTTTCATAAAAAGCGAAGAAGGTTTAATTAGTTCCTTGTGAATAATACATCTTGAAGTGTACTCGCCAATCCGCTTGCCAAGCGTGGTGAGTACGGCAATATCCCTCGAGATGCGGAGGCCCATGGTCATCAGTGGACTGTTCTGGCTGTAAAGGTAAGAAGCATATGCAAGTCGAAATACGAAGTAACCTTTCGAGACATACAATTTGTGTTGACTGAAAGTCGGTTTTGAATCGCATATAGGTAATCGTTTGCCAAGAAAAGGCGCTTGATTTGATTATGTACGTACCATTTCGTGCGTATAGATTACTTAACGACACTTAAGCAAATAATAATGCAAAGTTAAAAAAGGTTTTATTGTTAATACAAACGAAACCAGTGGAAAAAATTCACGCCTGCGATGGGATACGAACCCACGTCTTCTGACAAGCCGGGTCAGACGTGTTACCGTTACACTACGGCAGTCTCTACCTGAGGTGGCGAAATTGTGAACCATTTGTTTTGTTCATAATATTTGTTTTATTTGTTCATAAAACGTGCTATTTACTAGAAACAAAACGAGAGTTTTGCTTTGAGATCCTAAATTTATTAGTATTTTATCTCTATCGCTGAATATTCGCTTTCAAACAAAACGATTTATCTTGGGCTAATGAAAATTAGACTAACGGTTAAAAGAATTCCGACGGAATCGTATGCTCCGTGAATGTGGTCCATTCAATTCGTAGGTAAATCGATTAAATCGTGGTATGAATCCATTTTAAAATATTTGGGTGCGGTTGTAAGTGCATCAGTGAAAATAAAATAGAACCCTAGGACAGAAGGTCCACCTCACCCTTGAACCTATCCGACCGAGCACCACGTGTTCTCGAATTACGAAACACCGTCGCACGCGCAGCCTGCGAAACCACGTGCGTAGACGCATAATATTAAAAGGCAAGGAACAAGTCGGTGCAGATATCCTTAACAGATTTGCATAGATACAGTTGACCCTTTGTTACCAGCAGATTTTTTTAAAATTTTTGTTTCGTACCTACATCAAATTTCAGCGAAATTTTAATGAATTTAATTAGTACCTACACAACTTGGGTAGTCTATCAGACTACACTTGTACAGTCACACAGACCTGCGAACAGTTCAGTCGCGGAATTTTGTACGTATTGTTTAAACATGACAGCAAAGATTTATCGCGGGATTTGTCATACCTATCTCACATAAACTGCTTGTCGCTTGTCACCTTTACAGCCACAACAGTCCACTGCTGGACATGGGCCTCCCCCGTATTGGGGGGGTATTGCCATATTCACCACGCTTGGCAGGCGGATTGGCGAGCGCAGTGCAAGATGTTTAATTCACAGGGAACGCTGCTGCCCATTCCCTGGATAATTATCCCTTAGTCGCTTTTTACGACACCCACGGGTAGAATTGGGGTGATGCTATTCTAAGCCGGCATCACACGGGAAGTCGGCGGCTTGTCGCTTGTCAAAAATGTCTACAAATTACGAAATCAGTGACATCCGCAAATATTCACTTCCGCCATTCATATGTCATGAACGGACAGGATTCGCTGATACCGTTAATCTGACGTTTTAATTTTTTATGTAAATGAGGTCCTAGGGAAAATGAAATTGTTTGATTTCACAGGCTAGTTTCCCACTTGAAACGTCAGTTACTTTAAGTGTGTACGACTTTATCTATATTTCAATAAAAGAGCATTTTGAAAATCTTGTCCCATAACGTTGAATGTACTACATATTTATCACCTCTTTGGCGTCATAACTCTCTACACTCAGCTGCTTATGCATTGATAAGAAGACAGCCGAAATATGCCCACACCTTTATATTTTTAGAGCGCGATTTCCATAATGCTTGTGCGTGCCGTCTGCCCAGCCAAACGTGTTTTTAAGTGAGTTAAAAATAGACAGATTACAACTTCCTATGTCCTACCTATTCACTTCCGCAAACCAGGGGAAATGACTTTTATGTAGGTGAATGGGTCAGTTTGTAAGTTCGGGATCTTAATAGCGTAGAGTAACAGAAAGGGTATAACAAGCCGAAAGGAAGGTAGTCATGAAACTGAACAACTTTCCCCATGGAACATAGATCGAAATAGGAAAGAAAATATTTGGGCCTCCCATACAAAATCACCGATGATGAGCTGATTGATTTACTATGGGAGGTCCAATTTTTTTTTCATATTTCGACCGTTGTTACAGTTGCCGTGTGTTGCCGGCAGAGTAGAATAGCACCACCCCCTCTCTTCCCGTGGGGGTCGTAAGAGGCGACTGAGGGATAAACCCGATGATGATGTTACATGGGAAAAGCTGTTCAGTTTCATGAGTACCTTAAGCTCCTTTCGGCTTGTTATACCCTTTCTGTTACTCCCTGTATAGTCTAAAGATTAAATAATATAGTCTAAAGTCTAAAGGTTAGATTTATTGGAAATGTTACTGAATAATCACCAGAATATTAACTTTTGGAAAATTCTGGCAAAATTCAGTAGCTCATTCAGTTACATACTAAATAGAGCATTTTCTTATAGATTTCAAGATTTTTATTCAATTGCATATACCTACTTAAGCGAGGGCCACACGACAACTATCTTCCTGATTGTTCTATTCTATGAAAGTAATTATATCTAGGAAGGAATCAAAGCTAATCCTTAGTGAAAGACAACTAATTACCCCTTCATGCTAGATGTCGTGTGAGATTATCTTTTAATCTAGAAAATAACTCTTTTTCTATCAATCGTCTTAGTTGTGTGTAGAGATTAAAACATTTTTTCTAAGTTTTGTACATAATTGTTTGTTTTGTGTTCACATTCTAATACCTAACGTTTTAGTTCCTGGTAAATGAAGATAGTTAGTTACTACACTGGGTTACTATACTACGTTGCCTGGAAGAGAATGCCTGAAGGAAATAAGGCCGCCTAATTGTACACCAATGTATTTAATTTTAAGTGTTCCCGAATTACATTTTAGTCCTTTTGGTATATATCGGGTGAAATTTTACTAGTGAAAATTTTGGCCCTCCCATACAAAGTTGCCGATCCAGCTGATTTGAATTACTTACTATGGGAGGCCAAAAAAAATTTTCATGTTTCGACCTTTGTTCCTTGGGGAAAGTTGTTCCTTATCACCAGCCGGTTTTGGGTTTTGATATCAAAAAAGTTCAATCTTTTCTCTTCGCATAACAGTGTGACTATACTGCTGTTATCCGCTCCGTGCAGACTCGGTGGGTAAAAATATACAATTAATCCTCGGCCTATAAAAAGTCTAATATTGATAACTCTTATCGGCAGCAATAGTCTGGGTTGCGTACTATTGCTATCCAAAACTCTTATCGATATTGGATTTTTTATAGGCCGAGGATTTATACTTTTTTACCGACCGAGTCTGCACGGAGCGGATAACAGCAGTATACTGCATAACCACATCAGTAGAGCCACAAATTAGGGAAACGGCGCGCCTATACAGATGGCTCACTCAGTACTAGTGACGATTTTTACGCTTACTGATGAAAATTGGAAAAAACCCGGCATCTCAGGGGAAGTCAAGGTAACTAAGAAGGTGGTTGACACGGACGTCATATTTATTGGATTTAAAATTGGCTCAGAATTATATGACGTTCTTTATCAGATATTGCTGTTTTGACATTTTTATATTTGGAGATTTCTGGCAGGAGCAACCCTGGCTATGAAACAAATGCCAATCGCGAAAATCCGAATTAGGGCCGAGAGAACCTTCTGTAAACTCTCTATTTTGTGGTAGAGCTAACATGCTTTCCTCGAAGCTTGTGGTCAGTAGAGGGTTTAAGCTTCCAGTGCAGTAGTGTACAATATGTACCTAAGCTAAGCTTCTGGTGCAGTAGTGTACAATATGTACCTACAGGATAAGCCGCAGTTCACATGCCTGCGGGAATGTGCTCTCTAAAAGCGCTACCTTCACTCGCACTACCTCCACTTCAGTAAGACGTAAGACAGTGCGACGCTCGAAACCGCTTTCATATAAAATAGAAGAGACGCCATTTACACCCGTAAGAAGTGCCTCTCATCGCCGATGGTCGGCGTCACAGTATCATTTTACAATTCTCGTCTCACGTTTCTTGTGTGTAGATAGCGCCTATAAGCACCTATCAGCAACACTTTTATGGGATTAACTTACACTGCTTTTTGATAGCAGTATGAAAAACTTTTCAAGATGCTCCCGAAGTACTTTCCTACACATACTCGTACAGGCAGTAAGAAATTGTTTACACAAAAACTAGTTACTTTTATCTTTCTTTTGCCGTTGTCGTGTGGGACAAGGAGTCGTCCAACGACCCGATGAACCCTAGTTTCCGGGTTTTTCAACCGCATATTACAAGTAGCGCGCCTTTGACATGGTACGATCGCCATCTAAGTACTTAATGAAATCATAGAGAGCGACCAGGACCGACGGTGCCCTCCGAACGACTTCTTATAAAATTGGTCATAAACTAAAGTGACTAGGTCTTTAGGTTTTATTAGTCCCTATTGGAAAAGTGATTGCACTCTATCCACTATGAATTGCTAGTCTGCTCACATATCGCTGCCACGTGTAAGAACAGTGTATGATACGTACGGTAGACCACTCCTTAATGGACACTCACTTATACTTATTCTAAACCACGTTGCACGCTTAGATATCTCTATCTGCGTGGGTAGAAATACAAGAGAAGAATTCTTAGTGAATTAGGCAGTAGCGTAAGCGACCTTAAAGCATGACAATTAGTTGCTCATTTTATGAAAAGAACATTATTTTTCTAATCTTAATGTGTATACAGAGTGGTACCGAACAAGCCATTTCCTGAAAACGCTAAGCTCAACAGCAGCGTTGCCGGCGCGGATCTTTGGATGCGATTTCGGATCTTTTCGGGTCTGATCGGATCCTTGGCGGATCCTCATTTCCAGCGGATAATTGCGGATAATTTTGAAAAAAGTAGTCAATACATTGTAGATACTCGTATTTAACTTCAAATCGAACGTGCCCGCAATAAAAGACGAGCACGAGCGTACAAATTGGACCGCACCGTAAAAAATATCTTCTTCATTTGGTTTTGTCTTTAAGTACAGACCGGATGCGCTGCGTGGCCTGGAAGTCTGTGTGAGTAACAGGCTAGCACAAAGTGGATGCCCCGCATGGCGTGCACGTCTACGTGTGTAACAGGCTAGCAAACAGCCGACGCGCCGCTTGGTGTGCACGCCTACGTGAGTAACATGCTAGCACAGACTGGGTGCGCCGCGTGGTGTGCACGCCTACGTGAGTAACATGCTAGCACAGACTGGGTGCGCCGCGTGGTGTGCACGCCTACGTGAGTAACAGGCTAGCACAGACTGGGTGCGCCGCGTGGTGTGCACGCCTACGTGAGTAACATGCTAGCACAGACTGGGTGCGCCGCGTGGTGTGCACGCCTACGTGAGTAACATGCTAGCACAGACTGGGTGCGCCGCGTGGTGTGCACGCCTACGTGAGTAACATGCTAGCACAGACTGGGTGCGCCGCGTGGTGTGCACGCCTACGTGAGTAACATGCTAGCACAGACTGGGTGCGCCGCGTGGTGTGCACGCCTACGTGAGTAACATGCTAGCACAGACTGGGTGCGCCGCGTGGTGTGCACGCCTACGTGAGTAACAGGCTAGCACAGACTGGGTGCGCCGCGTGGTGTGCACGTCGTGAGTAACTCACACCTCACACGCGTTGACCAATCATGCCAGATGCGTCGCGCATACGCGTCATGCGATGCAACGCAACTCATGTTCATAAGAGTCATGTTGAAATTCATCCGATTAATAAAACAAATGCGTGCGTGCGTGCGTGCTCACGTGCACGCTTTGTCCAGTGGTAACGTATGCAGGTTTAAAAATGATGTCAGACTAGATACGGCTCTGCGTTATGTTGCGTGGTGTGCACGCGCGACGCATCTGATGTGACATGTTTCATTTACCTACCTCCGTGATCAGGTGCGTTGACGCGCTTACGTTACTTGCGTAGACGTGCACGCCTCGCACTAAATCTGGTCTGTGTTAGGTTTATTTTAGTTACATACACAAGGTAAAACAAAGCAAAATAGGAAAAATGGACCTCATTTTTGTAAGTATGTAGGAATATGGTTCACAGAAACACGGGCAAAAATCACAAAATTTTAAGCGCCCCTTCTGGGTAAAATCGGATCCAATCGGATCCTGTCGGACTAGTTTTCGGATCTTTTGGTTTTCGAGTGCCGGCAACACTGCTCAACAGGTCAAACTGAACTGAACATGCCTAAAAAATAGAAATTTTAAATGGAAAATTGCTCGGACAGTTGATTTTTTGCACCTATGTAATATTTTTTTTTGCTTTGCACATTGACTCTTAGGAACCTGTTGAGGTTAGCGGTTTTGGAAAAGTGGGTCGTTCAGTACCAAGTACCAACATAATTGTTTGAAATTCAATCTAAAAACTTGCAGCAAGTGTGGTTTACCCTAGAGAGTAGAGCAAACATCGTTCTGTCCAAGTACATGTCAAAATCACGACTTCCGTCTTAGAAGGTTTTATATTAAGCCAATAACCACCATAGTCATTCATATGCCAGTAAAATCAAATGAGAAGTGTTTAACATTTGTGAATCAGTGGTGCTGTGAATTGTATCGTATGTTACTATCTTATCTTTGTACGATTGAGCAATCTTTGCAGAATTAGGGTCAGTTCCCACAGAAGGCGACGAGACGAGACGCGACGCGACGCTGCAATGTCATTTTCAAGCGGCATCAAGATGCAACGCGCGGCGCCGCTCGATGCATCTTGAAGCCGCTTCAAACCGAGACGAGACGAGAAGCGACGCGACGCGACGATGCAATGTCAGTTCAGGTGACGTCACTTACGGCCGCCTGTCAGTCAGATTCCCACGCTCAGTGTTGCCGCGATGGGAAAAAAATCCTACAACTTTTGGAAACTCGATACGAAAAAAAGCAAAGTAACTTGGTTCTACTTGGTACCTGAAGGGTAGGTAGTTGTTATTGAACTAAAAAAAGATCAATCATTCGCAGTAGTTCAATTGAGTATAGTTTTATAGAACTACTGCGAAGTTTTTTTCGCACTAGTTTCATTGGGCCAGGTCAGACAATGGAACTATCGCAAACCTAAGTTTACGATCATTCGCAGTAGTTCCATTGAGTAGTTGTCTTTCTGTGATCCACCTTCTCACGAAATAGTGTATGCTAGACTATCAGATTGTTTGAGAAAATGGTAGGTCTTGAAGTGATCTTTCAGATGACAGCTGTCGAAAATAAGATCCGTTTATCTCGGAAACCATAAATCTTAGACTATTTCTTTAAGGAAATGGTAAGCCTTGACGAGTTTTATCAAACGACAGCTGTCAAACTAAAATCACATTTATCTCGGCAATCATTCATGCCAGTCTATCAGTTCGTTTGGGAAAGTTGTAGGCCTTGAAGAGACTTTTATTTTATGTGACAGCTGTCAACCTAAAAACTAGTTTATCTCAGCAATCGTTCATGCTAGACTATCGGTTTGTTTGGGAAAGTTGTAGGCCTTGATTAGTTTTTCTGAAAAAACTAGTAGTGTAGCATACACAGTTAACGAGATAAACGAGTTTTAGTTTGACAGCTGTCACATAAACTGTAGAAATTGGCAAGACCTACAACTTTTCTGAAGAAACTAGTAGTGTAGCATGCACAGTTAACGAGATAAACGAGTTTGAAGTTTTACAGCTGTCACTTAAAATGTAGATCTCGTCCAGGCCTACAACTTTTCTGAAGAAACTAGTAGTGTAGCATGCACAGTTAACGAGATAAACTAGTTTGAAGTTTGACAGCTGTCACTGAAAATAAAGGTCTCATGAAAGCCAACGACTTTCCCAAACAAACTGATAGGCTAGCATGAACGATTGACAAGATAAACGAGTTTCAAGTTTGACAGCTGTCACATAAAATAAAGGTCACTTCAAGGCCTACAACTTTCCCAAACAAACTGATAGTCTAGCATGAACGATTGCTGAGATAAACTAGTTTTTGGTTGACAGCTGTCACATAAAATAAAGGTCTCTTCAAGGTCTACAACTTTCCCAAACGAACTGATAGACTGGCATGAATGATTGCCGAGATAAATGTGATTTTAGTTTGACAGATGTCGTTTGATAAAACTCGTCAAGGCTAACCATTTCCGTAAAGAAATTGATAGTCTAAGATTTATGGTTTCCGAGATAAACGGATCTTATTTTCGACAGCTGTCATCTGAAAGATCACTTCAAGACCTACCATTTTCTCAAACAATCTGATAGTCTAGCATACACTATTTCCGAGAAAACTAGTCTTAAGATTGACAGCTTTCACCTGTAAGGTCAAAATAAAGACCGAGCGCGGCGACCTCGCAGTGCGCCGTCAACGTGACAGCGTCGTTCATAGAATTGAGGGCGCGACGCGGCGTGCCACCCTTTTTTCTGGCATCCCCATATAAACCCATACAAACCAGTCATACGAGTCATACTATGAACGACGCTGTCACGTTGACGGCGCACTATGAGCCGCCGCGCTTGGTCTTTATTTTGACCTGAAATGTAGATTTTAATCAAAATAAACCAAAACAATTTAAAAACTATATATAAAGGAAAGACCAGAGGATTTTACACACAATTCTGTAATAATTAGCTAAAACGGCAACACTCTACTGTGCAATTTACCAAGACTGAAAGCTGCTTCGCGCGGCGTTGCGCGGCGTCGCGCTACAACAAGCTGCAACGAGCGACGTAGAGCGGCCTTTTGCTCGACAACTGAGCAAAAATGCCGCGTCGCGTCGCTCGATGTAGCGCGGCGTAGCGCTACGCCGCGCGCTGCATCTTGTTGTAGCGCGACGTCGCGAGGCGTCAAGCGGCATCGGGATGCATTGGGATACAACGAGCTGCAATGTCAAGAGGCCGCATGATGATGACTGACATTGTCCATCAAATACCTGTCACTTTATGGTCTACGAGCCTGAAGTTGGGAAAGTCTTGAAACATTATAGTATATTTATGGTCGCCCCGTAGCCTCATAAAATAAATCTACCTTTATATCTACACTTCAACACTATCTACATCTACAGTTATATTATTATCTAGACTTCTACAATTTCTACACTAATATAATAAAGAGAAAAGATTTGTTTATTTGTATGTATGTAATCGATAAACTCTGAAACTGCTTTCATTTCAAAAAATCTATCACTATTGAAAAGGTACAACATTTCTGAGTAACATAAGCTGCTTTTTATCACGGGAAGATATCATTTTCTTATGTGAAAACGGTTACCAGTGGTAAAACCGGGAAATTAAGCAGATATCACCCAAACCGCTTAACCGATCTTCACGAGATTTAACACTAATATTGCCAGCATATCAAAGACGGACATGTACTACTTTTTCTCAGCCCTTGAAGATCTGGAGTACCTGATAGAGGGCACCAGGAGCACTGCTAAACTATATGAGATACAAAAATGGCTTCATAACAAAAATTGATCACCATTACGGGCCGCTTTTGCTAGCACATGATCATTGAGTGTCTGGAGTACCCGATGAAGACCACCAGCATCCCACCTAAATTGTTAGAGATACGGTATTAATTTCAAAGTTAACGTTGTTAAGCATGATGAGGCCATTTAACTGGTACTTGGATATCCAGGATGTGGCGTACCTAGAATGGAATACCAGTAGCCTAGCTAAACTGAAAGATGTATGGGTAATGCTTCACGAAAAAGATTTTTAAACATGAAAACGGGTGAAACCGGCAGCAGGTGAAACCGCTGGGAGGGCCGCTAGTTATTCAAAATTTATTTTAATTATTTTTGGTATCTTTTTCGGATAAATCGATAATGATCTATTAAATTGGTAATGACAGATTTGTAGATTTTTGTAGTTTCATAGAAACTTTAAATTTAAAACTCAGCGTGTACAAAAAAAATTAGTTTAATTCCTTGATTTCCAGATTTTTATATGAAACCTAATATTATTACAAAGAAACTAACATGTAGCTTAAAGTTTATTACCACAACTTTTTTCCCATTTTGTGTAGAAAGGAATCAAACTCCAACGAGCGTTCTTTGGCCGAATGCTCTTTGCTGAATGCCAAGTTGAATGCTCTTTTTCTTTATTTTTTTAACAGTTAACATTTTTAAGTTGTTAAATTACGTATAATCAGCTTATCGGGAATTGTACGTGAATGAATATACACAAAAGGTTATTCGGTTTTATTCTCTAATCATGCCAGCAAAGTTTTCGGTCACTACGTTGTGCGGCTATAGTCGTAGTATAAAAGTATACGGCACTGCATTCCAGGGGTGCGACAGAGGCCTACGACTTTCATATGACTATAGCCACACCTGACGAACTTACACCTTTACACCCTGTCCGTATATCTACGCTTACCCTTCTCTACAAATGCTATTAAGATCCCACTGCTGGTCAAAGGCCTCCCTCCCCTTCTTCCACAGCTCGCCATCCTGTGCATCCGCATACATTTCATCGAAATACCTGGCAAATTCATCGCGCCATCTGCATCTGGGCCTCTCGTGACGACGTCTACCGGCACTTGGGCTCTATTCAGTGATGGTTTTAGCCCATAGTTCTAGTCATAGTTCGCATGGAATGCGGCAGACCTGATCAGCCTAATCCCATTTAAGCTTCGCGGCTGCACGCGCCACATCGGTAATTTACGTTTTGCGACGCAGTATAGTATTTCTGACCTGATCTACGAGTTTCAGACCTATAGTGCGCTCTATTGCTCACTGAGATACTTTAAAACGGGTCTTCTGAACTTTTGTGAAAGACCACGTCTGTTCACCATAATTAAGTGAGTATCGGGAAAATGCAAATGTACCTGATTTTGCGCTTTAATGATAGGGTAGTCGCCTTTCATTTATTCCTTGATGAACAAATAGCTCTTCCATGCTTTTTCGGTGCATCTCGCAACTTCTTTGTCTTGTCGTGCCTGGAAGGAGACTATTTGGCCCAGATATATTATGTATTCGTGGACATATATCATTCTTCCGCCGACTAGTTGATTCGCAAAGAACGTAGAAAGGCTCTTATGTTATGAATGATATGATAATTGATAAATTAATAGGCGCTAATTCGTCCGTCCTGGTTGCTGTGTTACTTAGACGGCGCGGCGGTCATTAACTCTGGCACCAGAGATCATCTATTCGTTGGACGTCTCGGTGTCCCAGACGAAGAGAAAGATGTAGATAACGCTGTTTATCTATCTGTCAGCATTTTTACTCTAAGTTCTGAAACTTAACAGCCACAACAGTCCACTGTTTGGACATGAAATATCTTCTGGCAAACCTTATTCGCCATACTCGCCTTGGCAAGTGTAGTGCAAGGTATTGTACACACAGAAAACTGTTGCTGATTCCCAGAAATTTAAAGAATACTTAATTTATTTGACTCTCAAGCAAATCATAAATCAAAAAACGACTAGTATTTATCTATAATATTTTATATCGTAAAAGTAGCTGTTAACTTCAAAAATGAGCAGTCAATAATAAAAAAAAATTGTGCCCTCACTGAAACACAGTCTTCCGTTCCGTTCCGATTGAGACTCACACAAAGCTATCATATCACATAACCTGCACGTACATCAAGCTCTTGAACTACTAAAATGAATTGACAAGATGACAAGCAACACCGAGCGGCCGGAAGCGACATGAAGATGCATCGAGCGGCGCCGCTCGTTGCATCTTGATGCCGCTTGAAAATGACATTGCAGCGTCGCGTCGCGTCTCGTCTCGTCGCCTTCTGTGGGAACTGACCCTTACGTGGCGTTTCGCTAGGCTGCTTGACACGATCTATGTGCATGTCATTTTTGTCTAGAGCTACTGCAAGATTGTAATCTTGTAGGATTAAAAATGTAGACACAAAATTTTACAAGAGTGTTTCTTTGCGCAGAAGAGCTTATACAGGGTGTAAGGGATACCTAACTTTCCGAATACTGATTGGGTGCATTAAGGCTATGAAGCTGAACAACTTTCCAAAAGAGAACATTTTGGGTAAAGCCATAAAAAATACTTCTTACCTATAGTAAATTTTTACCTCCCATACAAAATCAAATTCGCTGTCTGCGTTTACTATTTGAAGTTTTTCAGTTTCACGGTCTGAATACACATCTCAGTATTCGGAGAGCTGTCCCTTACACCGCGTTTATCATACCTATTACTTAGTATTGCATTAATTAATGGATACGCTGTCTTTTAGCTACTCTTTTACAAATTGTATTAGCTAGAAGAAATATTTGACCAAAAGTTAATTATACCAAATCTGGCATAGTTTTCTGATAACTACTTATTTTCCAGAACATTTGAATATTATTTAGTCTCTTTTATTTCACTGCTGGGTCAAAAGCGTCTCCTTCCGCGACATTAGTCCGAGTTCTTAATTGGCAGTTTGTATGGAGGTATGGTCCCATCTGGCAGAAATCATGAAACTTGGCATGTGTGTAGCTTACATGTGTAAGCTTCAGGAAAAGAAGGGAAGCAAGTTGGACCCCCCCTGCTTCCACCCTTTACCCCCCCTTTTATGTACCAAATTTCAGTTATCTTTATTTTTCTCGGAAACGATTAAAGATAGGAGAAATTTGTCAAGGTAAGAAATATTTCTTATAAAATTGTCTACAAAATTGTTGTTTGGTCGATGTTAATAGGACTTATACTTTTCGAGTTATGCTTCTGGGAAACCCATCATTTTTTTGAAGGGATCTTCCAGCTCTGAATTAGCCATAACTACCATGTGATAGAATATTCTTTCAAACTTGCTATTGGCTTTTGTTAGTTAGGTAGTCTTCAAAAGAAATCAGCAGAGACAACACTTCAATCACGCCTGTGGGGGTGGGGGGAGGGAGGCAAAGTTTATTTTTTCCGAGCTGAACTTGAGGACTTCTGACTCCTTAAGTAAATGTGACACGAGAAATTGAGTATCATTTTCGAATAAACCAAGGACGGAGTATTCATTTCTGGGACGCTTTTTGGTACATTTCATACAAAAATATAAATATACTAGCTGGTATCCGCGAACTTCGTATCGTTTCATTCTTTAAACCTGTTCGAAATTCTGATTTCCTTACTAGCATCCTAAAAATCGTCACACTCTAGATAAACATCTCGCAAATATTGTTGGAAATACATTTTTCAAACCATAGTTGCATTGTTAACAGATGCCAGCAGAAGCGTTCCATCATGCTGAACAACTTTTGCTTTGGATTCATATCTGTATCTCCTATATTTCAGCTGGGCTCCTGGTGGTCTACATCAGGTACTCTATAAACCTTCGTTGTCTATTTGCCAGCAGAAGCGTCCCATCAACCTGAACAACTTTTGTTCTGGAGTTATATCTGTATCTCTTATAGTTAAGCTGGGCTTCAGTTGGTGCACCTGATAGTCTACATCAGGTAATGCAAACCTTCGTTGACTTTTCGCCAGCAGAGGCGTCTCATCAACCTGAACAACTTTTGTTTCGGAGTTATATCTGTATCTCTTATAGTTTAGCTGGGCTCCTGTTGGTGCACTTGATGGTCTACATGAGGTACTGCAAACCTTCGATATCTTTTTACCAGCAGAAGCGTCCTATCAAGCTGAACAACTTTTGCTTTGGAGTCATATCTGTATCTCTTATAGTTTAGCTGGGCTCTTGTTGGCGCACCTGGTGGTCTACATCAGGTACTCCAAACCTTCGTTGTCTATTCGCTAGCAGAAGCGTCCCATCAACCTAAACAACTTTGACTTTGGAGTTACATCTGTATCTCTTACAGTTTAGCTGGGCTCCATCAGTTACTGCAAACATTTGTTGTCTATTTGCCAGCAGAAGCGTCCCATCAACCTGAACAACTTTTGCTTTGGAGTTATATCTGTATCTCTTATAGTTTAGCTGGGCTCTTGTTGGCGCACCTGGTGGTCTACATCAGGTACTCCAAACCTTCGTTGTCTATTCGCTAGCAGAAGCGTCCCATCAACCTGAACAACTTTGACTTTGGAGTTACATCTGTATTTCCTATAGTTTAGCTGGGCTCCAGTTGGTGCACCTGATAGTCTACATCAGGTACTGCAAACCTTCGTTGTCTATTCGCCAGCAGAAGCGTCGCATCAACCTGAACAACTTTTTATTTGGAGTTATATCTGTATCTCTTATAGTTTAGCTGGGCTCCTGGTGGTGTGTCTGATGGTATACATCGGGTGTTCAAGACCCTCAAGTGGAAGCAAAAGTAGCCTATGTCCGTTCTCGGTGTATGAGTAATCTCTGTGCCAAATTTTATCAAAATCGGTCCCGTGGTTAAGGCGTGAAAGCGTTCGGTACACCGTCCCTAACACCCTGTATAATTGTATAAGTATAGTATGGAAGTATGGATATGGATTGCGCGTGACACTTGGCGTCCTATGTAACTCCTTTTTTGTGTTAAAAGAAAGTTTTGATGCGTTTAGTATGTTTTATATGGCGCGCGATGGCCATTCTGATACCTACGTAGGCATTCATCATCCCATTTTTCATGAACTATGCATTCGGACAAATTGACATGCAAAGTTTTTTTTGGTAGCAAGATCTTGAAGTACATTACTATCTTTTTTGAGCGCCTGACAAAACCTGCAGAGCAATGTCAACCACGGATACTTGTGTGTTTTCTTTCTGTAGGTAGTTTTGGGCGTCTGAATAAATAGTTTTTTGGATTTTCAATTTTCCAACGGAATTTTTCCGCGGAAAAAAGTAGCCTATGTCCTTTCTCAGATTATTATCTATGTTCATGCCAATTTTCATCAACATCTGTTCAGTGGTTTAGGCGTGAAAGCGTAGCAGACAGACACAGACAGACAGAGTTACTTTCGAATTTATAATATTAGTATGGATTAAGTGAAATTGGAAAAAAATATGTTTCGTTCTCATTCAAACGCTGTTTTCTTCATGACCTTGAGACATATTTATTAAATAATAACACATACTCGAAGACATACTCACCCGAATTATAAAACCATATTTTATTTTCGAAAATATTAGAAAATACCTAGCTTACGGAAGCCTAAATATTTTTACAAAGTTATGTTTGTAGCTGGAAAAATTTCAAGTTCATAGATTTTGTATGCAAAAATAAGATTACCAACCGCAAACTTATATTTCTCAATTGTCGCTAAACCATTTCAGATAGGGAAATGCCCTCATAGGGAATGTTGTTTATACTGAAGGGTAGTTTTTGTTGGAATAAAGAAATTGAGGATATGGAGTACTTTATATGAAAGGTTTATTCGAAAATGATACTCAATTTCTCGTGTCACATTTACTTAAGGAGTCAGAAGTCCTCAAGTTCAGCTCGGAAAAAATAAACTTTGCCTCCCCCCCCCACCCCCACAGGCGTGATTGAAGTGTTGTCTCTGCGGATTTCCTTTGAAGACTACCTAACTAACAAAAGCCAATAGCAAGTTTGAAAGAATATTCTATCACATGGTAGTTATGGCTAATTCAGAGCTGGAAGTCACCTTCAAAAAAATGATGGGTTTCCCAGAAGCATAACTCGAAAAGTATAAGTCCTATTAACATCGACTAAAAAACAATTTTGTAGACAATTTTATAAGGAATATTTCTTACCTTGACAAATTTCTCCTATCTTTAATCGTTTCCGAGAAAAATAAAGATAACTGAAATTTGGTACATAAAAGGGGGGGTAAAGGGGGGAAGCAGGGGGGGTCCAACTTGCTTCCCTTCTTTTCCTGAAGCTTACACATGTAAGCTACACACATGCCAAGTTTCATGATTTCTGCCAGATGGGACCATACTTCCAGCTAAGGACCCGTACTACATCTTCTTTTTGTGGTCTTATTTAAATTAATAAGAGTCATGTACTGTCTACATTAAAAAAAACTTGAAACGGAATTTTCTTGAAGAATATGTTTGTGCACAACGATGTAATCTGCAAACACTTACCTACTTCCTATATCTCTGAAAAAATCTAGGTTTTGTGGAAAAATACGACAACTGTCATTCAAAACTGTTACTACCCAATAAAGTTTATGACAAAAATGTTTTGTTAAAGCAATGCTATCTTACTTTACTCGAAGATTAAGACGGCTTAGAATTAGATCAACCGCTATGATGAGTAATTCTGAAGGAATGTGAAGGTAATGAAATGTCTTAATGTATGTGTTTAGTTATTTAAATAAAAATAAACATGTTACGTCATTATTATCATCTAAACTGAAGACATGAGTAGGTACCTATATACCTACCAATAAAAAGATACTCAGCCCATCTGGCTGAACTATTAATTCTAGTTAAGGAAAATTCTCATATACCGTTTATGTCAAACGCATTTTTGACAGATGCATCCATCGACGCAGCATTGCGCGATGCGCAGCGCTAGCGGATTCGTCTGGAAACTGTTTGACATAAACCGTATAATGGTACCCTTATTTTCCAAGCGTTGCGGCGTCGCTAAGGCGTCGTTGTCGCTGTCAAATGACTGGTTGTCACGTTGACAGCGCGCTGAGAAGCTCAGGGTTTGTATGGGATGCGGTCGGGTTTTTCTACAAGACCGCAGCGACAACGTTGTCGCGACGCTTGCTTTATAAGCCTACCATTAGAATGAAAATAAGGTGGAAAGTCGCATTTTCTTAACGCATGCGACAGCGCCGCGCAAAAATAACGCACTACGAGTACTAGTAGAGTAAGTAGGTAATAGTTTATCTGTGCTAGCCTTAGGTACATCGATTGCAATTGTTATTGAATGAAATCAAACAGATAATATTTCCACGGATAAATCACTTGTAGATTACCTACTTGATACGGGGCTTTCCAGTAGAGGTTGGTAATGAAAATGATGATAACAGAACGTCTCTTCAGACATTGACGTTTTGGCTCCGATGGTTTTGACAAACGCAACCTGACCAGCCTAATTACTTACAATCAGTACCTACAATTAGTGTTGCCATAGGTATGTATGTATGGGTATAGTAACAATGACATTATGCCACTATAACATTTTGTAACTGTAAAAATATAATACAGTGTGTAACAAAAAGGGAATAACAGAATGGATGTCAAAGTGCTCTGCAACTGCATATAATTAATTAGGCGTTTGAATGTTCGTGTCAAACAATTATCACACTCGGCAGCGCCTCGTGTGTTAAACAGACACTCACATTCTAACTAAAGCCACCCATTAAAAGACAGTTGCAAAAACTACTATTTTCAAGTTTAGTTTTCACTACGATGTTTTATAGGTAAACTGGAATTCGAAGGATGCATATCACTTGATATTCTTCTTCTTCATGATATTGAAAACTCTGATGTAATGCTTCGATTAAATGGTACTACAATTAGGTATGTTAAGTATCAGATTAGATCAAGTAGTAGGTAGGTACTCTAGCGTTTCACATGATAAAGGAAAAAACCGTGAATGACTTGAAGTTTAAGTGCCTACCTAATACCTATAGTTTATAATAATTTAGCAAAACATGTATATACAGTACAGGGTGGTACTGATCAACCCCAAGTAGGATACCAAGTCGTTCAACTACCCGATTAACCCTGGTGTCAGAGATTCTCTTACGTCTACTGCAAGTAGCAGGCCTCTGACATGGTTGTGTATCGATCGCCTTCTAAGTAATCATAGACAATAACCGGGACCGCCCGAAGCACGGAACCATCTTGCTTTTCAGGTTGTTCAGCCTGCAATGTCCTGACCAGACTGGGAACAAATTCACAAGTGATAAATATCCACTTTGTGAATGACCCCACCAGGAATTAAATCCGGAACCTTCTGTGTCGCAGACAGGCTGCGCCTCATCGACTGTCATTGTCTTTGACGTATATTGGTTTTGTATACGAGCTCAGAAGCCTTAAAATAAGTGAAATTTAAGATAATGCGGCCACAATCGCCTACAAACTACTAGCAATGTGCAGTTATCTGGGTTAGTGGTCAGATATTCCCAGTAACAATTACAACTAGGAGGAAAATCAATTATCAGAAAGTAGGATGTTTTACACAAGTGCTATTGTCTGTCCAAGGTGAGTGCCTTCGGCCGCATTCATCCACAATAGGTGAGTTACACACGTGCCGGACGGTATTGCGGTTTGTGACATCCACCATTAAGAAGGTTAAAAAAGCAGACATTTGTATTTTGTATTTCGCGATAAAAATTCGTCATTTTGAATTTAGGAATAGTATCACTCGCGCTGCTGAGACAAATCTGCCGACACCTCACATATCAAAATCAGATCTCCGAATGGGTTGTAGCCCGTGAAAACGAATTTCTTGTCTACGTAAATACATACCCTCGAAAAACGTAACCCTCCTGAGGCAGTAGGATAAAAACAACTACCCGAGAGTAGTAATTTCAAAGTTATATTTCAAGTGTCAAGACAAATTGAACGCAATAATACTCTCGACAAACAAAACCCTCTGTTTGAGGCAGATGGGTAAATATATGACAACCTTTTACAGCCGCATTTTCATGCGGCAACGTGCTCCATTGCATCTTTTTTTAATTTGGTATTTTGTAAACTCCTTTCGTCACCGGAAAATTATACGGCGCATGTGTAAACTACCTGAGCCTTCGGTCGCACTCGTCAATTGTTTACGATTCACAAGTTTAAATCCTTCCGGTGTCTAGTCTCTAGTGCACATGTAAATACTAGGTCATTGTCTGTAATTGTAGGTTTCAACATCAATGAATAATCTATAGAATTATTAGTCTTGGGTGCTCCTGCACTGTACATTTTTGATCTAACTTTTGAGCCCTTGCGATTATTTAACTTCGAAGCCTGCGTGCAAGGCGTGGGAGTAATTTGACATAAAATACTTTCTATAATAATTATAATGATAGATAATATACTGTAGGTAACCAAAACGCAAGCGTAACGGAGTGTGTAGGAGCCTGGAGAACCACGAGATTGTTTAATCTTTTTATACATTTACAATAAGACCGAAAATATATTTTTTAAAGCTTCAATTCGCTACATCTATTTCGGAGTTTCAGAAAGCATACTTAAGTGTAGCATAGATATAGGTGAATTGTGATTTCGTTATTGTGTTTACTTTAGGTGACGAAATTTGAACCGAACTAACTTATAAGAATTTCAATTCGCCAGATATTGAACGCACAACTTGGAAAAGGAAGGATCAAGGATCTAATGACTACACCACAGCAACCACAGGGACTGTTAGACTTCCGGTATCCACTACACATGGAAATACTAGGCCATTGTTCATAATTATAGGTTTCGTAAGAATGGATAATTATTGTTAATCCTACAACGAAGTGTAGGAGGTAAAGTTTGTACCTACCTTCACAGTATTAAAATATGGGGAGTAAAAAAATAGCTTCAAATATTTTAAGGGTTTAACCAGCCCATGAATCTGGACCACTTTCCCTAACCCTAACTAACTAATTTCGACCTATGAAACCTGGACCTTTCATACAAAATGTGATGCCGGCGTTAGTTTGCCAATTTTTTCTTCATATTGATAGATGTATAGAACATTTACTTCGAAACATACAATAAGTATATTATATCATTTTGAAAGGTACCATATTTATTTACACATAGTCCTTTAATTTACCAATATTACTGTTGTACGTAATGCTTATTATATTGCGTCATGCATTGACGGGTCTCTAATTT
The DNA here is from genome assembly GCA_024500475.1 of Phthorimaea operculella. Taxonomy (NCBI): domain Eukaryota; kingdom Metazoa; phylum Arthropoda; class Insecta; order Lepidoptera; family Gelechiidae; genus Phthorimaea; species Phthorimaea operculella. Next base: position 3,251,438 of record JANFCV010000030.1, read on the forward strand.
AATAATCATTGGAAGAATTTTAAAATTATCTTCATCGAAATGTTCCATCGATTATTTGATACGGGCATGCACTAGACCTAATTATCCATAATTATGGAAATTGATGTGTTGACGAAGTGATGTCGGCTTAGAATAGCATCACCCCAATGCTACCCGTGGGTAAAAAGCGACTAAAGGATAATTATCCAAGGAACGGGCAGCAGCTTTCCTTGTGTATAAAACATCTTGCACTGCGCTTGCCAATCCGCCCGCAAAGCGTGGTGAGTATGGCACTACCCCCCGAAAAGAGGAGGCCCATGTCCAGCAGTGAACTGTTGTGGTTGTAAAGATAAAGTAGATATGACAATTGAGCGTATCAAGACTATCAAGGAGTCATACCTAGAATGTTAAACATATTCGATACTGCAATTATTGGAAACAATCACATTTCTACATCTACATTTAATCCACCTGATCTCTTAAGTAAAGGGGTAAGATTTGTTTTATTTTTGTTTAAGTGTTGAGGTTATGAGTAATCTTGAAAATAACTAGTATTCTTTTAAAATTCTCAAGAAATATATTTTAAACTCTTATTTTTACGGAAATATGGTAAGCCACGGCAAATCACACAATACTATGAAAATATTTGCCTACCTATATTATTGATATAGTCATCATAAATTGATCACAAGTGAATCCAAATATTATTTACATACTTTACCGTGAATCAATACGTATTAATGACTAAAATATCACCACACGGAATTTAGCATTGAGACAAATGCAAACATTTACACATTGAATCATTTTCGATACAGAAACAAATAGGTAGTAGGTATTGTTAAGTGACGATTGATGATGCTTATTTTATTGGGATTCAATACGTTACATATTTAAAAAAAGGCAGCTACAAAATAATTGCTGAAAATGTATCATGAAAACTGAACAATTATCATCATCTGCCTGCTCTTATCCCAATCAGTTAAGGTCGGCGCCACCTGTTTTGTGTGGACACAAAATCCTGTATCCTAACAGGATTTGGCTATGTTTTATGACCGGCCGCCTGTCTGACGTCAACCGTCCTTGGGAATGCAATTGCAGGATGTATCACCACCGCCACCAAGCGACAGATATTCGGCCGAGGTAAAAAACGTCGCCTTTTATGAAACACCCTGAGTGGACTAGGGCGGCAGTATTCTTAGCTGCTACCAAACGGCTATGAAACTGATCAATCATCCATAGTTTTTCTCTGGCAAAATACTTTGAGAAACATTTTAAGTTCGTTTTCAAGAATCCGATGTGGAAAGGACAGCCCTCCGAATACTGATATATGGTGCATGCAGACCATGAAACTGAACAACCTTCTTTCCCCAAGGAACACATCTGCGGAAATTACAAAAATATTGGACCTCCCATACAAATCACGATCAGCCGACTCCATTTACCTACTATGAGACATCAAAAAAATTTGATCATTCCTGAAATACATATTTTTCTTTGGAAAATTGTTCAGTTTCTTTTCTTGAATGCACACTATCAGTATTCAGAGAGCTTATACCCTGTATTATTTATTAACAAATATTACTCCTTTAATAGTATAGGATTTTCATTAGGTACGAGAGGTGTAGGTATTGGAATTTGATTTGGTGTATGATAGAATTAGATTCATTTTGTACTAACTGATTAGATTTGATTGAATTAGATAGAAAAGCTATTTAGTTATGTGTAGGAGTAAGACGGTGATCACACGTAAGGTCCATTGTTGCGTTATTTTAGCGCTGCGTAACGCATGCGTTAGGATACGAATTATGTCAAATGGTTTGACAGACGCAGCCGTCGACGCAGAGTTTTGCGATTCTGGCTGTAAAAACGGCGATTCACCACGTCTTAAAACCTTGAGAGTCATTCAGAAGACTGTGTCTGCATTAGATACAATAGTGACAGGTAGTCAGCCTGTCACCTTAAATTGCAATACCCATCAACCATCAACTCTCAAATCCTTTAGTCGCTTCTTACGGCACCCACGGGAATGAAATGGGGTGATGTATGGAAAAAATATGTTGTATGAAAATATGGTGGAAATTCGCAATTTGCTAACGCAAACTTTACGCAGCGCTAAAATAGGACGTTACGTGTGATTCTTACCTTACGTTTGAAGTATATTTGTTGCAGGGATATTAAAAAAGCCGTGACATTGTAATTTCACTAGTGCCATTATAATTGCACTGATTTATTGTCAATCGTTTGCATTACTTGCAATGTAACGGGCTAGTTTCAGTGACATTACAATTTCACTAGATCAATACAGTGAAATTGTAAGGCAGTGATACATTGACAATAGCACTGGTTTGAGAAAGCCGTCAGATTATCAGACCGATCGCTGATTGGTCCGCTTTCGTTACCAACATTAGCTACAAATATTAAGCATAGAGTTAGGAAATAAAAGACAGGATTTTAAAAATTATTTCTTTTTAAATTTTATTTGTAATTTTTTATAGTTACTACCTATAGGTACTGTAAGATATTAGAATCAAAATATACTAAAAATGTTATAGCACTTACTAATCATTAAATTGAATAATTATAAGCTTTTAATAATAGTAGGTATTGCTGGTTATAACAAGTTGGTAATTAGCCTCAATTTATGGCTCTGAATAAAGCTTACATAATAAAAAAAAAATGAAATGTACTAATAATCGAAATTATATGTTACTTAAATTCAAGGTTACAAAATTATGTAACTAAAATGACATAACAAAAACATAATAACAAATTAAACATTAACAATGTTAGGAAGTAAGTAGGTATATGAGCACTTTTTCATACTTTATAGTTAGCAATAATAACGAATCCAAATCCATTCGCTGGAATGGTATATTTTGTACTTTAACTATACAGTCAAACTCAGTTGTGGTAGTTTTACTTGACATGTCATTTTCACTTAAGACAAAAGCTTCACGTACTAAGATAATTAATCTTAAATCTTATTGATTTAAATTGTTTATTTCTGCAATTTGAAACTCTGTGGCACTTAGAGTTGCATAACTGCGACTGTTTAAGTCATGACCAATCAGATCACGCGGGGCTCCCACCACAAACATAACTCATAATAAACCTAGATTTATTATAATATCACTTCTGCGGTCCAGTGAAATTACAATATCACTGAAATAAGCCCGTGAAATTATACGAATCTGTCAATATTGACAATAATCAGTGTAATTACAATTTCACTAGTGAAATTATAATATCACGTCTTTGACTAAATCCCTGCGACATATTCACTCTTAATTAGCACGTGCTATGCGCCCCTCAGAAGGTCGATGAACTTTTGTTTTGATTTCGTTGCTTTTCCGCCGCAGGTACGTAAATACTAGATTAGTAATTAGATTCAAAATAATATACGAAAAGGGGTTGAGATGGGTTAATCCTGAACATAATCAACACATTACCTAATTCCTACATAAGTAATGAGAAACTATATATTGAAAAACTCTAACACCGGTTCAACGACTCGGTGTCCCACACGAAAAGAGAGAGAGAGAGAGTTGTACTACAATTCGAATCGTAGATATGTCAAATAAATGGGCGTTAAAATCTTTTTTTCGTTCCACGAACGTCATATTTTTGGCATTAAAATTTGCTCAGAATCATTTACGTACGTTCTTGTATCAAATGCTATTTGGAATATTCTTATACCTATATTGAGATTTTTAACCGTACGCGAACACAAAATAGAGCATTCACTGAATGATCAATCGACCCTATTTACGATTTTCGAGATTGTCTTTCTCTCATAAGAAAGTTAATGATTTTGAGCAAATTTTAATGCAAGAAATATGACGTTCGTGGCAACCAACTTCTTAGTTTACCTTGATATCCTCTGATATTCCAGTAAACGTCAAAATCGTCTCTAGTACCTACTGAATGATTTATGTTTATGTTTAAATTAGTTGAAAAGAGTTCAATTCAAATATCATGGTACTAATTAAGTTTCGTACTTTGAATCTCCTCCTCTGATATTCCAGTAAACGTCAAAATTGTCTCTAGTACCTACCTACTGAATTATTTATGTAAATGTTTAAATTAGTTGAAAAGAAGTTCAATTTAAATATCATGGTAGGTACTAATTAAGTTTCGTACTTTGAATCTGGAAAAAGATAGGTAGGTACAGTCTCTGCAAGCCTAAAAGGGATTTCAGTCTCATCTCAATGCTTATATGGAATTTTTTGTAATAATGAATCCATAAAACGAAATAACTTGACATTGTTTCAGATAAGAAAGGTATAATACCATAACTTGAAGTTGCTTCTTAACATGTGCACTGAATGCTTATTTTAAGTCAGATTTACAGATTAACATAGGTACTAGAAGTAGCTAGTCAGATTAACATTCTTAGACTAAGTTTGTAGACAAAAGCTAAGTAAGGTAAGTACTTACGTAACTTGTTATAGTAGCGTCTAATCTTAATATTAATCAGAAATATTAATTACAAGCCGACGAGGAGCTTTAAGGTTTGTTCTAATTTTAGAGCTAATTTTATACAACCTAAAAGGTTTCTCTAGTTATTTAAGCAGGTAGAAAATTCTCTAGTTTCTAGGTAATTGAAAGTAATAGTGATTTGACTGTTTGTTATCAGTAGGTACATAGTATGAAATAAAGTCACTTTTTCTCAGTCTGTATGTCTGTCGTGGAATTCCCTAACTCCTCCTCAACTACGCAACGGATTTTGAGAGATAGAGTGATTCAAGAGGAAGATTGAGGAAATTGCTCTTTTCCCGCGGTAAAGTACCTAAGTTGCAGTGTAGAAGGTGAAACCGCTAACGGGCCTTTTTTTCAGCATAACTTCAACTTTAAAACCACAACTCTTGTGACTCTGTGTAGGTATTTGCCATACTTACCAGGACTGACCGATATAATGTTACCTTTTTAATAAATGAATAAAACATATCAGTATTGGTCCGCTTAGTATCTTGGTTCCATAAAAAATGGGTCAGCAACAGCAACAAACATTGATCATTTACATATAGCACAAAAACCATGCTGAGAAAAAAAGTTGTTCTTGAAGGCGTAGGTACCTATTGGACTTTGATATTGCATAATATTTTATTATAAGCTGATCTTTAGCACCAGAGGATACCTACTAAGTGGTTTATACTTAGACTTTGACATTGTTTTATTTTGCTATTCATTCCATTTAAGTGCTCTACCTGACTTGAAACGTGGTTAAATTCTGTGAAATAGTTACAGGTTACAGCTCTAGTTAGGAAATACCTTGTAGAACCGTTTGGCAGAAAAACTGTAATGTCATGGTGAGTTGGTTGAAACAATGTTTATGATCTTTTATCATTTTGCAGTAAATATTACGAAAATGTAGACTCAAGGTACATCTTTACATTGTAGAGTCAGACATGATCATGACACAAATTACGCACGGCGTGGTCATGATGAGATTGTGTTAAATTGGATAATAACAAAAAAACATTGAGTAATAAATTAAAAAATGATACCAAAACGACGACCGATCCGGTCACCGTACTTGAAGCGATTGCAAGAAAAGAGCATTCAAAGAAAGTTGAAAGAAGACGCAGCGAAACGAAAACATAACCTAAACAGTAACAGTTGGTTGCCGGTAGAAGTGGTGGGGCGAGCGCCACGCGCGGCAAGCGAGGGCGACCGGCCGAGCGGGCCGCGACCGAGCGCCAGACAGTTCAGTTGTCATCAGACAGCCTTAGAGGAAAGACGCCTCGCCGCGTGTTCCTCCAAACTTCGACGACTACAGCTGGAGTCAGAGTGTTGTTGCGAAGTGAAGTGATAGTGATGACTTTTGAATGGAACACCCGGATTTATTGTCTCCTGGACGTGCGTTGATGTCAGAGGAGATGGGAACCGGGGAAGTGCAGCAGCCGAACCGACTTGCTGAGGAGATTGTGCTGCTTGCATTGTTCTTGGTGTCGGCGGCGGCCAACTCCCTGGCGCTGCTCGTGTTCTGCCGCCGGCCTGGCCTGAGAACTATATCTAACAGGTAAGAATTCCTACCTTCAACCTTATGGTTGCTCACTTTAAAGTTCAAACTCAGTTTACACCGAAACAAAAAAGTTTTCCTAAGTTGTGGAAAAAGTTGAAGTGCGATAAAAGTTTTCAAAGTGAGCAATCATAGCGGTTAGTTACAAAATGCATGTTACGGTTAGATTTCTACACTGAACTGTGATAAAGGACGCGCAAACTGTTTCTTTATTTCCCAACAGCAAGGTTGAACACAAAATTAATGCAAGAAGCATATCGTTAGGAATTTTTATAGACAAGGTCTCTTTGATGCCCAAATTGTAATAAAAATTACTCGCGTTCTTGAGAATTTTTCTCACCTTTCATATAAGTTGAAACAAAATCCAAACCGGAAGAAAGCTCTGAAAGTAGAACAGACTTAGTACAGGTATTATAAAATATTCAAACAGAAACAAGATTGAACTATATTTCATCACACACATAAAATTTCATGAAAGTTCACTAAACCAGTGCACAACCAAAGATATAAATAAAGCTGAGGAAAAGGAGAGTGGAAACTACAGTAGAACCATAAATCATATTTATTAAACAAGCTCTTGAGATGATTTATTTACAAAACTGACAAGAAGCTTCAAAATTAATTCACTGATGTGTAAGGTAAATAAACGATGGGATGCAAAGAAAAAAAGTAGGGATGACTCCAAAGGAGAAAATATAAATGACGAAACGAAAAATCACTTAAATGAAGAATAACAAAACCGAGCAAAAGAAAGAGCATTAAAAATGCCCTTGAGCGTAGAGCCAATACGGAACAGCGTAAAGGGCGAAATTTTTTGTTTTGTTTGGTTTTTTGCTCTGGACTCAATATTTTTGTTGGTGCATCCCTGGTTTGGGCCGGAGCCAAAAGCAGCATTATTATTAGACTATTAGTGTCGGTCAGTCGTCTACCTGCGCTCGTCGTGGTTTTACTAGCAGAACACTTGATTTATGATCCTTAAACCAGATCCGTTTTGTACTGTGACCGAGATTTTGAAAGCACTAAAACCAGCCTAACAATTGGTGTAGGAAAACAGGCCAAGAAAGAGTTTATTACTGAACTCAAAATATATAATGCCCTTAAATTACTAGGCCCTAAATTACTTTGTCTTTGTTTGAAGAAAGTAATAAACTCATAATCGATAAATAGCGATATGGATATGTCTAGCTAGACAGTCTAAATCCGCTTAAACACTTTTCGACCTTTGATTCCAACAAAAATGACAGACCAATTTGTAATTACAAATTCGTAATTTAATCGGTCAATTGGTCAATTTATATATGTCAATCCAATATATTTGAAGACCCATAAGGCCGAGATCAAAGTATCATATCAACAAGTAATTATAAACTTTAATTATTTGCTGATTAAGTTTAAAATTTTGTTTAGAACCCTTGAAACTCTGCTCATTTAAATATGGCGTGATCGCGCTATAAAATCCGGCGATGGTTGTACCGGTTCCATGGCATCACCTCATACGGCCAGTTTAGAGCTACCGGCTACAAAATTGCAGCCAATACCTGACTCTCAATCAGCGAATTTCGACAGCCCGAGGTCGCCGGCGGCTTCCCATTCAAACAAAAAAAAAAACGCCAATCGAATGTAACGGCAATAACAATCTCACGATCGTTTTACACTGCCAAAATTGCCCACATTTACCCACATTTCTTTTATTTGAACTCCTTTGCAGCCTTTGATTTTGGACAAAATTTATTGGCATCGTTTTTCGATGCTTAACTTTGAATTGGTCGTTGCGTTGCAAAACTGATATCCGTTTATTATAGAGTGTAAAACGTTTTTAGGTCGACAATTTCTCTCTTTTCGCCTTGTTCGTGATTATTTCTTCGATAGAGTTCGTAATATTTTCTGAATTGTCACGAACTGTATATGAACGATATGTTTAGTTATTTGTGCAATATCTTTCTGTTTCAAGCTTAGCTACATTTTTTAAGTATCGAAGCCTGCCTATTTTACTTGATTTGAGTTTAATGGTGCTCTAAATGGTTTATAGAACTACTCCGACACAGCTGTGGAGTTCATTTAAATAGCAGATTTTCTAGTTTCGGGGGTTCGTGGGTACTCCTTGAATCTACACGATTATATAATTTCGTTTTTTAATATATAGTCTACATTGCATATGTGTTCGAGCACAAGAACTCTTTGGACGCTGACCTGGCTGGTTTTCTATGATGTCGTTTTGACGTGACTTCAATTTCTGCACTCATTTTGTTAATTCTTGAAAAAATGGTATTATAATAATATATTTATAAATTATTACGCAATCCAGACTTTATGTGTAGTTAGACACACAAAAACTACAACATAAGTTGTTTGGCTCTTCGAGCCTCGGATTATTTAATCCGTAAAAGTACATATACCTACGCGCAACAGCGACCTAGGAACATGTCGCAGATGGAATAAACGAATGGATGAAAAACCAGACCACAGCGTGATCTAGGAACTGGTTGAGGATAGATCTACGCAGGATCCACGTCGTCGGCAAGAGACGCATCACGCAGCGCTCATATGACTGACGTGCCAACCATTTTTCATACATTCTTATTCATATTTCCCTTTATTCCGTGTGTTTTAGTTTGCGTTTATTTTCAGTGTTGTGTTATCTCGGCGTAAAATTGCGTTGTCCTGCTGCACGTTCAAGTTGAGATATTGTGTTGGAATCAAAGGTATAACCGCAATAGCCATCGTGATCTGCGACCGTTGAATGTGAGTACTTCTACACTCCTCCAAAATGACTGATAAAACAGAGTTGAGTGCCCAGAGGGTATTATAAAAGGGTCTCACCAATTTTACGAAACATGTAGAGGGTTTAGAAGGTCATGTAGAGTTAGGCAACCTTTTATCACTAAAGCAGCGTATAGAGTTAAATCTGCGTATTACAAACGTTAAGAGTTTGTATGACTCTTTTCAAGATATTCAACAGAAAATTGAAACTCTAGCGAGCGAATCGGAAGCCGATACTGAGAAAGAACAAGCGTATCGCGACACCTTTGAGTCCAATTATTATTCCGTATTGGCCAAAGCGCAATGCCTTATCCACGAGGAAGATAAGAAAGCTAGCGGTTCATCTGGTTCGTCTGGTGCAGGTCAAACTCCGTCTGTTAAGTTGCCTATCATATCTTTGCCCGAATTCGACGGTTCATTTGATCATTGGCTTGAGTATCGTGATACATTTCAGTCTCTCGTCCATAAATGCCCATCAATTTCAAAAATACAGAAATTTCACTACCTTAAGTCGACTTTAAAAGGTTCAGCTCAGTTAGTTATTGATTCGATTGAGTTTTGCGAAGACAACTATGACACTGCATGGGAGCTTCTTCTTAATCGCTACGATAATTCGAAACTTTTAGTTCAGAAGCACGTCAAGTCTTTGTTTACCATGCCGTCGATTACAAAAGAATCATCGCCGCAGATAAGGAAACTTATTGATGTGACCTTAAAAAATATACGCGCTTTAAAATTGCTCGGTGAAAGTACCGAACATTGGGACACATTAATAATCTATATGATAGTTTCCAAGCTCGATCAAAACACAGAACGCGAGTGGGAACAACATAAGTGTTCCTTATCAGTGACTGATGATTCTAAAATCATAAAATTAGATGATTTAGTGAAATTTCTTAGACAAAAGGCGGATATGTTAGATACTCTTTCACACTCGGTTTCACACAAGACGAATAACACGCAAAACACACAGAACAAACCTTCCAATTCTGTCGCGCAGAAGGTTCATTGTCACATAGCTACAGAAAAAGCGGGCACTAATACTAACACAAAAAACAATCAAACACGCAAACGATTGTGTGTTCTGTGTAGTGCGCCGCATCCTCTGTATTCGTGCCAAAAATTCCTTGATCTTAATATCCAGGACCGGATTCAGATTGTGCGCAAACACCGCCTATGTGAGAACTGTATGAACAGCCCAACGCACACGGCTACTGACTGTAAGTATGGTCCGTGCAGGAAGTGCGAGACTAAAAAACATAATTCATTGATTTGTGATTATGCAAACGCGAGCCAAGTAAATAAAGCTACGGTTAGTTTGCAGTCGGCAGCTGAGGCGCGGGAGGCGACGGTTCCCTCTGACAACAGTTCCAGCTCTTCTCATTCGCGTGGATCGGCTCAATCGCAGAGCTATTCAGTCCAAGTAGAGAATGAGACGCACATGAATACGAACACACGGTCGACTTTTATGGAACCAAGTCTGTTGTCTACTGCATTGGTGGAAGTATCCGACAAAAATGGCAACTTTCATCAAGTGCGCGCAGTGCTTGACAATTGCAGTGAGAAGTGCTTAGTTACGCAATCGCTGTGTGACAAGTTAGGTTTACAATTAGTACAGTCCACTATACAAATTCGAGGGGTAGGTAATTCCGTGGCGCAGAGCAAATACCGTTGTGATATGGAACTGCGTTCATTGGATAAAACCTTCACCACACCAATTCAATGTCTAGTACTGCCTGAGCTTACTTACAATTTACCAGGCCATACATTGTTGCGTAAAGATTTCTTTAAGTACATACCTGACAACATTACGTTGGCCGATCCCACATTCTATGAAAGCCGAAAAGTCGATATTCTTATCGGCGTTGATAGATTTTGGGACTTGGTAGTTGCGGGAAAAATACGCTTACTTAATGGGCCCTATCTAATCAACACAAAGTTAGGATGGATCATTGGAGGCTCAGTATCAGGATATACTAAACAAAGTTCAAAATATGTCAATAGTAACTTCACGCAAACAGTAGACATACAAGAATCTATAGATATGCCGTCTTTAGACAAACAAGTCCGCAGCTTTTGGGAGCTCGAAGAGCTACCTATTAGCGCCAAACCAGTTGATTCACGCAGTGACGATGAGCGTGCATGCGAAGAACATTTCCTTCATACTATGAAACGCACATCTGAGGGCAGGTTTTGTGTACGCATACCGTTCAAATATGAACCTGATTTATTGGGTGATTCATTTGGACAAGCTGAACGACGTTTTTATGCTTTGGAAAAACGGCTAGACCGATATCCAGAGTATAAGAAGTTGTATTCGGAATTCTTAAATGAGTATGAAACTTTAGGTCACATGAGTCGTGTCACATCATACGGGACCCCAAATTATTTTTTTCCCGCATCACGGTGTATTTCGGCCACTTGCTACGACTACAAAACTACGTGTCGTGTACAATGGAAGCGCAGCCTCTAGTACGGGAAAGTCATTAAATGACTTACAGTACGTTGGACCGGCTATACAGGGTGATTTAATTTCGATTCTGTTGCGTTTTCGAGAGAACAAGTATGTAGCTTGCGCAGACATAGAAAAAATGTATAGACAGGTTTTGATAGATAAAGATCAGCGCGACTTGCAATTGATTTTATGGCGCAATGATAAATCCGATCCCTTAGGTATCTACCAGTTAAACACAGTGACTTATGGTACCGCGTCCGCGCCGTTTCTCAGTTGCAGGTGTCTGAAACAATTAGCACAAGAATGTGAGGACCCTGATGTAGCACGCACGATTCACGAAGATTTTTACGTTGACGATCTGATTTGTGGCAATAATGATAAAAATAAGCTAATTCAGATCTGCAATGACACTGCAAAAGTTTTGCAGTCTGGGTGTTTTCCTCTACGTAAATGGATTTATAATTTCGACGTAGACTCAGACGTAGACATGCCTACTGACGCAAAAGATTTTTCGTTAGGTGAGCATGTTCACAGCAAAACCTTAGGTTTAGGGTGGTACCCATATCCTGACGAATTGTATTTTCATACTCAATTTGACCCTGAAACACAACCCATTACGAAACGTACAATACTATCGGGTGCATCACAAATTTACGATCCACTCGGGTTATTGAGTCCAGTCATAACACAAGCGAAGATGTTGTTTCAAAATGTTGGCTTTTAGATCTCGGCTGGGATCAACCAGTACCCGATGAAATCTCGCAAATTTGGAAGCGTTTTGTAAACAATTTGTCGTTGCTCAATAAGATTCGAGTGCCTCGATTTGTGATGTGTGAACACCCTGTAGTTACTGAATTACACATGTTCGTAGACGCGTCCCTGGCCGCTTATGGTGCTTGCGCCTATGTGCGTACAATTGACAACGTAGGAAATGTTACCGTGCGGCTACTTTGTTCAAAGGGTAGGGTAGCATCTATAAAGCCCGTTTTGACTATACCTAGGCTCGAACTGTGCGGGGCGTTAGTGGGAGCGCGATTATATGACAAAATTTCACGCTCACTGAGATCTACTTTTGATAGAGTTGTATTCTGGTCAGATTCGACTATTGTGCTAGGTTGGTTACGTACTCCGTCTAACATGTTAAAAACTTACGTCCAGAATAGGGCCGGGGAGATACATGAATTGACTAAAGGCCATTCATGGCGTCATGTTAGTGGCGCAGATAATCCAGCCGACTTAGTATCGAGGGGACAAAGTGTAGATGCATTAAATGAAAATAATTTGTGGTTCACTGGGCCATATTTCTTGCATGACCCTACATTTGATAGTTCGGAAGACGACCAGATTGAGGTTTTACCGGAAAACTTGCCTGAGCTAAAAACTCATGAGACACACACATTGCTCATTAACACGCAAAATGAAGAAAATTTATTTCCGTTTTCGAGGTTTTCTCAGTATAACCGCATGCAACGTGCCGCCGCTTATGTGCTTCGCTTTATACATAACGCACGTTATAAAGATGATAAGTGGAAGGGTGTGTTAACTGTGACTGAACTAAACCAAGCTACGATAACGCTCGCTAGATTTTCGCAACGCGAATCATTTTCCGATGTACGCGATTCACTCGTTTTAACGGGTCAAGTGAGTAAGAAACAAACTCACTTATCAAAGTTGGATTTGTTTATTGATAAAGATCAGTTAGTGCGCGTCGGTGGTCGAATTCAAGATAGCCCTAACTTCGATTTTGACAAGAAACATCCCATACTTATTTCAAGTAAACATCACTTTTCAATTTTGCTTTTCGATTTGAGCATAAACGGTTAATGCACGCATCGCCGCAGTTACTGTTGTGTACTATCAGGGAGTCATGGTGGCCACTTGGTGGTAGGAATCTTGCACGCCAGACCTGTCATGCATGCGTAAAGTGTGTACGTATGCGAGGTAAAATTATTGCACCAAAAATGGGTAACTTAGTGAAGGAGAGATTAGAACCCGGGTATCCTTTCATGTATTGTGGTGTAGATAATGCGGGACCTCTGATTATATTAAACCGGCGAGGCAGAGGTGCTCAAACTGTTAAAGCATACATTTGTTTATTTATATGTTTTACTACGCGCGCAGTTCATTTAGAGTTAGTTAGCGATCTCACTTCTGAAGCGTATTTATTAGCTTTGAAGCGATTTATTTCACGCCGTGGCAAACCGGCTGAAATATTTTCAGACAATGGGAAGAACTTTGTTGGTTTGATGAATGACTTCGGCAAATTTCTTTCCACTTGTTCTGGTGATATCAAACAATACGCTGCATCACAGAATATTAAATTTAAAATGATTCCTCCTTATGCCAGTCATTTTGGAGGGCTGTGGGAGGCGGCGGTTAAGAGTTGTAAGTATCACTTGCGACGTGTGGTAGGTAACGCACGTTTAACGTTTGAGGAGCTCAGCACTGTATTGGCGCAAATTGAAGCCATACTGAACTCCCGTCCTTTGACTCCAATGTCAACAGATCCTCATGATTACCTCCCTCTTACCCCTGGTCATTTTCTGGTTGGCCGTCCTCTGACAGCGCCTGTCTGTGACGAAGACATCAGCACCGTCCCTGCCAACCGCCTGACACGCTTCCAAAGGGTCGAACAAATCCGGCAGCATTTTTGGAACCGCTGGTCGAAAGAATATGTCTCGGAGCTGCAGACCAGAACCAAATGGCGAGAGAATCAAGATGGTTTACAAAAGGACACGCTAGTTCTTATGAAAGACGACAACCAACCTCCCTTGAAATGGAGTTTAGGCCGCATTGTCGAAGTCTATCCAGGCAAGGATGGAGTGGCTCGAGTGGCTGATATCCGGACTGTTTCTGGTATCGTACGGCGAGCATTTTCGAAGATCTGCCCACTGCCACTGGACGAATAGCTGCTAGCTGTGGATCTTGCTCATCCTGCTGCAGTCTTTGGAACCTGCTGCTTCCAAGGCCGGGGAGCATGTTCGAGCACAAGAACTCTTTGGACGCTGACCTGGCTGGTTTTCTATTATGTCGTTTTGACGTGACTTCAATTTCTGCACTCATTTTGTTAATTCTTGAAAAAATGGTATTATAATAATATATTTATAAATTATTACGCAATCCAGACTTTATGTGTAGTTAGACACACAAAAAACTACAACACATATGTAATTTGCTAACCAATACATATAAAAAATATTTCTAACAAAAAAAATAAACTTACCCACATAACTAGTAAAAAATGAAGTCAGCAGTTTCAAACCTTCAGCCATATAAATTCTTATCTACAAATTGGTCTTAGTTATATTTAATGGTAAAGTTAATTGCATGTGCCTTGCTTTTCATTGCCTCTTTAGCATTGATGGTTGAAAATTCCTGTATGCATGTCATTGTTATGTTACTGGCACTGCCAACGGTTGAGTCATCTGTGCTTGTATCGTTAAAATCTATATTGTTGGTGTGGAAAATTCTATATGTACACGATCTTGTTGGAAAGCCACAATTGCCTTAATTGGCTGTAAAGTGGATGTATAAAGGGGTTTTTGTTTGTGGAAGCCTTAGAAGACCTAGTTTTAACTTTTCCAAAGATCTTACCCTCATGTCTGAATATTATTATAAAAGTCATTACAGTATTCACTGGTGGTGTTACAAAGTCAGCAACTCTGTAAGAAATGTACTTATTTTTTATACTTACATAAATTAAACGAAATACGACAAAGATGAGCTATAATAAACAATAGCATCCCAGCTAATGGATCTAACGGGAAAAGAGGACAGTCTGGTTTTCGTCTTAAGGATTAGAAATTAGGGCGAAGCTTATAAACAAAGTGACAAACATGTGTACTTAAGATTAAAGGACATAGAATATCTCGTGACTCACGACTTTAATAATGTCTAATGAATACTGGATAAAGCCGGTACTAGTTAATACTGTATTGGATAGTCGTACCTATTAATACAGGCACACTATCAATAATACTGTATACTCATTATCCTATATTATAAAATGTGTCGGCAAGATATCTTAATGGCTTTGGAAAAATTCGCTGCAAGTCATTAAGTTTATCGTTTGTTTACATGTAAACAAACAATTATACGATTGAATGATTACGGTGATTAAACTTTAAAAACAATTTACATGGGTTCAACTTTTAAATAGTGTTAGTTATTAATTTTATTACTGTTGGATTTATGTTCTATAATTGCAAACGTCTCGGTTTATTTCGTGAATAACGTAAACAATGATGACAGGCGACACAAGTGTTGCTATAATAAAATAATAATGTTCGGTAGGAGTGGTACTGTATTTCCTCGTATGATGGGCCAACGCATTCTATTTCATTTCATTGCTTTGTTAACTGACAAAGATACCACTATCGAGTTGTCCAGGCAACGTTGGTCCGAGTATGGTTCGAAATACAGTACCAGACTAATATGCGGCGGTGTAGTGAATTTAATAATTGTCAAAGTTTAAAAATGTAACGGTACCGTCTGACATTCTGTATTAGGAGTTCGGTGAATAAAGTCGTGCCATATAGTGTAAATTACTCTTGGCCTTTTTATTATTAACATTTCAGAAGTGTTTTTCGATTTTCCACGTGCAATTTTTAGCTCAAGCCACTTTAAATGAAATGAAGCCAGCGTGAGTTTTGCGGCAGTGAAGCGGAATGAGGAAAGAGGCGCCTTTTTCTTTCGTGTGGAACAACAAGTCGTCCAACTACCTTATAACGCGCCTGCACCAACCAGAAGGAATGGTGGAGTCGTGTGATGATAAATGATGGATGGCGATCGGATTGATTGAACGGCAACATCGTGGAACATCGTGGACTGTTCGCGGTGAAATGGTGCTATGTGCAATTATTACAATAGCTCCCATATCATGGTGTGTAGACCAGTCAGTAAGGTACGTTTGCAAGTTTTACGCAGTGTTTTTACTAGTTATGTACCTACCCTCCTTGTGCTTACATATTTGGTAAAAGATTAATTCAGTTTGGTATATATGTAGGGTATGTATTTGAAAAATAGCAGTTACGTTTATTTTTAAAAGAAAATCTCGCCTATGTCGTTTACATATCACGCCTGCATCCTTTGCGGGGTTGACAGAGCGTTCCTATGACAGATGTTGAGGGTAGTTTCAAAAATTGTATATCCCTATTGTGTTCATTGCCTAAAAATGGAATACAAAATGAATCCTTTAATCGTTTCTTACGGCACTCGCCTTAAAAAACATATATTTTGTGATGCTATTCTAAACCGACATCACACTATGGTGGTAGGTACTGTCACAATACTAATACTTTCTTTTTGTTGTTTTCTCGGAACCCGTGACAAAATATATGGATACAATGAGGTGCTGATGGGCTGCTTTCGACTGGAGAAAATAACGGCAGTCGCATATTCCTGTATAGACAGCATTAGAGCTTTGCAACTGAAACATTTTATCATAAAAAAACATCTCCCGGAACTATTTATATAACAGGTACGTAAACCAGTACTGATATGATAAGAAAATTTGGTACATTTATTAGTTAAATACTAATTATTTTTATATCAAGAACTTTCTGCACCGTCATCTCAAGTGCACGAAACCGCATAAGGTATATGATTATTTACGTATCAATCAATCAGTTAATGTCAATTTTGTTCTTATTCTGGCTAAGGTTCTTTAAACCACATCTGTAAAAGGTAACACAAAAAAAAATACGTGTGTTCTTCATATCAATTATTTACTAATGTTATTCTTTTTCACATGTTGCGACATTGGTTGGAGGCATTGGGGAAGCTATATGGCAAAGAGAAGTGATGAAATCTCGCACGAGCAACGTTCAGCTATGAAAAGTAAATAGAAGAAAGAAACTCATCGAAGAAAATATCGTTGATATTGCTATTGGTGGAGACTAGCTGGTGGCCTGATCTATTTCTGTAGGGTCGTGTGGGCTACAGTGGATCGCTTTATTTCCAACTAGCCTTCCGCCCGCAGTTTCACTCGCGGTATTTATCTGTTTGGTCTAATAAAAATGTTTTAGATAGGTGCATTGCATTTAAAATACAAAATTTCGTAACAGATTGCATAAAAAATCACGAACTGGAAGTGGATTTCGACTACTCGACAACAGGTGGCGCCACTGCTTTAGGGATTATAAAAGCCCTTACCCATATCTTTAAAAATACGCCCTTTAAGTTAAAACGGGAACTTTCTTGTTCGAGGGAGATAAAGGGCTATTGCACAGTATAAGTCCCTTTATCGTACCGGGAATCCTTTTAAGTTTTATCGGCACATACATTTTATCAACTTAGTTTTATTATATATAATGATTATCATTTCTTAGCAATGGATGAACGTAGAAAGTTTAAAGTATGTGGATCTTGTACTAAATATTTTTTTCATACTTGATATTTCGATTATTTTTTGTGTTTATTTCAAAAGTCAGAAGTGAGCCGTTGTGTACTAGGGTACAATGGCTCGGTCTGATTTATACAGTACCTAGATCATTGCGGATAAATATAGAGAGTAATAAATTAAATGAACACAATTAATAGTTAGCCAAATAAGTCAAAAATTACATTCCAGTATCAATTGTATCAAGATTAAAGAAAATATAACAAGTAGTAATGAAAATTACAACATCATTTTTATTTACTTGAATAATGTACTTTTGAACATTTTAACTTGATCCATTGTGTGCGTTTGGGTTATGCGCCACTGTAGCAACCGATGCCAATTTGTAATTATAATAATGATTTATTGATTTCACGTAAATCACTTTTGGATAAGACATATGGTGTTAATTTAAAAATATCACCAAATCGAAAATGTTCATATTGATGAAGTAAGAACATAAGAAATTACACAAAGTTTAATTTTAAGATTTATTTAGTTATGCGCTAGAGGCGCAAATTTTACTGTTTCATTTATATTTTGTGTGCCAAGCTTTTCTAATGACCGATGAAAACATATAATATGCTCGTTCCTTAAATACAAAATCTTACTAAGCCTGTGTTCCCCAGTATTAAAGTAAAGTATAAAGTAAACAGTCAAAAGAAAAATAAGAATAATGATAATATATTAGTAATGATTTACAAGATGTGTTTTAGAAAGTCATATTCTAATCAATTTAATTAATATTATAATAACAATAAAATAAGATAACAAAAAAAAAATCCTTTAAATAAATAGTATTACTTTTTTTTTAATTAAGCAAGTAAGCAAGTAAGCAAGTAAACAAGTAAACAAGTAAACAATTAAACAAGTAAACAAGTAAACAAGTAAACAAGTAAACAAGTAAACAAGTAAACAAGTAAACAAGTAAACAAGTAAACAAGTAAACCAATAAACAAGTAAACAAGTAAACAAGTAGACAAGTAGACAAGTAGACAAGTAGACACGTAGACAAATAATCAAGTAAACAAGTAAACAAGTAATCAAGTAAACAAGTAAACAAGTAAACAAGTAAACAAGTAAACAAGTAAACAAGTAAACAAGTAAACAATTAAACAAGTAAACAAGTAAACAAGTAAACAAGTAAACAAGTAAACAAGTAAACAAGTAAACAAGTAAACAAGTAAACAAGTAATCAAGTAATCAAGTAATCAAGTAAACAAGTAAACAAGTAAACAAGTAAACAAGTAAACAAGTAAACAAGTAAACAAGTATACAAGTTAACAAGTAATCAAATAATCAAATAAACAAGCAAACAAGTATACAAGTAAACAAGTATACAAGTATACAAGTAAACAAGTTAATTGTAATATTATGCTTATCTCCGCTTATCTCCAATCAAATTACACTTCCCTAGGTCTGCTGGAGGACATTTCATTAGAAATAAGCAGTACCTGTTGTACCACTTTTCAAATGAAATTATGTATAAATTTTATTGTGTACAATAAATTGGTAAATAAATAAACAAGTTAACAAGTTAACAATTAAACAAGTAAACTGGTAAACAAGTAAGTAAAGGAATTAAGCAAGCAAGCAATGAGCGAGTAAGCAAGCAAGTAAAAAAGTAAAAAAAAAAAATAACAAGTAAACAAGTAGAAAAGTTGAGAATTAGACAAGCAGACAAGTAGACATGTAGACAAGAACACAAGCAGACAAGAACACAAGCAGACAAGAACACAAGCAGACAGAATAGTAGACACGTAGACAAGCAAACTAGTAGGCCAGTTAACCAGTTAAACACTTAACCAGTAAACCAGTAGACCAGTATACCATTTAACCAGATGAAAAGGCTGGTCCACAATTGTGTCTTGTTAGCCGTAATATGTTGAAACTCTTAGTATTTTAAGACATCGTTTTGTTGGAATTATCTGTAGGAGGTTAGTTAATCAGAGATGAGATGAGACTACTGATTGAGCGTAAATAAACGCTTATTTTGTGTATGTAACATCTGTTCCGGTCTAATGTTATATGTCTTAGATACTTAGTTTTATCATTGAAGCCGATGTTCATTTTTGCTAAACAATAATAATATTCTTTAGTTGTTTGACGTCGAAACTATTGAAGATTACAATAGATTCAAATTGATTATTAAAGTTAACGATTTAAAAGGAAATAAGAATTAAGGTAAAGTAAACCATGAATGTGCAAAGATAAAAAATGGTTTTAATAACGAGCTTTGTTTTAAAAAAAAACTGCGTTGCGGTTACTGAGATTAATCAGATATTAAAAGCTTATGTACCGAGCGAGCTTCTCGGGAGTTACTAAAAGCTTATGTGTCGAGCGAGCTTCTCGGGAGTTTCTAAAAGCTTATGTACCGAGCAAGCTTCTCGGGAGTTTCTAAAAGCTTATGTACCGAGCAAGCTTCTCGGGAGTTTCTAAAAGCTTATGTGTCGAGCGAGTTTCTCGGGAGTTTCTAAAAGCTTATGTACCGAGCAAGCTTCTCGGGAGTTTCTAAAAGCTTATGTGTCGAGCGAGTTCTCGGAAGTTTCTAAAAGCTTATGTACCGAGCGAGTTTCTCGGGAGTTTCTAAAAGCTTTTGTACCGAGCGAGCTTCTCGGGAGTTTCTAAAATATTATGTACCGAGCGAGATTCTCGGAAGTTTCTAAAAGATTATATGTACCGAGCTAGTTTCTCGGAAGTTTCTAAAAGATTATGTAACGAGAGAGATTCATTGAAGTTTATGAGAAAGATTTTCGGATATGTCTAATATTGGCCAATAGAAAAGTGTTGTAAAAAAAAAAAGCTAAGCGAGCTTCATTATTACAGTGTTTTTTTTTTGTGGTGGGTCAAGATTTATAAATTTCTAAGAGGTTTCTATATTATTATTTTCAAAATCGAATTTCCATTGTATATTTTTGAAAGCCAGTTCCTTCAAAGTAACAAGACATGTACCTAGTTTTTAAAATTTTGAAATTTTTGGTAATCATACGTTTATTTTTTTTTCTTTAAACAATATTAAACATTGTGTTGAAATATAACTATGAAACGAAATACTACAAGATTTAAGATAAATTGAAAGTTAAATCAACTAAACAAAAACAAAAATGAATCAAAATAATCTCGAGTAAATTAAAATGAATAATATCAATAAATTAGATAATAAAATCTATGGACGTCAAATATTTAAATAATTGATCATTAATGAATAGACCTAAACCAACATATTTTTTTCGTGTAACAACAAAGTATGTACCTAGTACTGTTTATTAAATTTGAGGTCTTGGTTAATAATACGAAGCCTAAATACAAGATTGCTAATAAAATACGGTGAAACTACGAGTCAAATCAAGTAAAAAAAAAGGTTCTTATTATTACGAGGACGCAATGTGTAGTCAGGAATAGCCGAGTATGTGAGTAATTTAGCTGAAAATTACTGAAAAATTAATATTATTTTTAGAAAAAAAAAACAAATCCTTTTTGAATATTGATATTTTAAGATTAAAAATAAGTATTTTTGTGTGTAAGTTTGTTTAAAATACTTTAGACATTGAGATTGTTTAAAATGTTACGATTTGTAGAAAATATTTTTGAGAATAATATTATTGTAAATATTTTAAATAATGGATCGTTTGTGTGTTAGTTTATTTGAAATACTTTAGACATTGAGATTGTTCAAAATCATACGAATTGTAGAAAATATATTTGAGAAAATATTATTGTAAATATTTTAAATAATGGGTCGTTTGTGTGTTAGTTTATTTGAAATACTATAGACATTGAGATTGTTCAAAATGTTACGATTTGTAGAAAATATATTTGAGAAAAATATTATTGTAAATATTTTAAATAATGGGTCGTTTGTGTGTTAGTTTATTTGAAATACTTTAGACATTGAGATTGTTCAAAATGTAACGATTTGTAGAAAATATTTTTGAGAATAATATGATTGTAAATATTTTAAATATGGGTCGTCAAAAACAGTTGTTAAAACTTATTGTTAAATTATTGTAAGACAAATAATGTTTGTGATATTCTTTCATTACGAGGACGTAATTAAGATTCAGGATTGGCCGAGTGTTAGTTATTAATTTTATTACTGTTGGATTTATGTTCTATAATTGCAAACGTCTCGGTTTATTTCGTGAATAACGTAAACAATGATGACAGGCGACACAAGTGTTGCTATAATAAAATAATAATGTTCGGTAGGAGTGGTACTGTATTTCCTCGTATGATGGGCCAACGCATTCTATTTCATTTCATTGCTTTGTTAACTGACAAAGATACCACTATCGAGTTGTCCAGGCAACGTTGGTCCGAGTATGGTTCGAAATACAGTACCAGACTAATATGCGGCGGTGTAGTGAATTTAATAATTGTCAAAGTTTAAAAATGTAACGGTACCGTCTGACATTCTGTATTAGGAGTTCGGTGAATAAAGTCGTGCCATATAGTGTAAATTACTCTTGGCCTTTTTATTATTAACAATAGGCTTCAAGAAACCTAAGAAATCGTTTAAATATCGTTTAAATTTTTTGGAAGCCTAGTAAGTGGTTTCGCATGAGTGCAGAAATAAAAATGCATCAGTATCATTGTGAAATTAGATTTTGGTAGTTTTGGTCATGAGGCTGCTCTAATCGTCCTTGAATTTGCGTTCATTTTTATTCATTGCAACCCGCGATGTTACTTCATATCACATCTAATTACTTTTAAAAAGCAATTTTGAAATGTATGATATGTTTTCAGTGTAATTTTTAAAAACACATAGTAAAAATAAAACGAGTTCAAATACTACAGTTCAAGATACTGTTCTGTGAGTTATAAAGTAAACGTTATAATAAATTCTAGCTCAAGTCTCTTTATACCTTTTGCTTTCTTGAATTCCTAGACTAAAGGACTTTGAACTCTAGTATAATCTTTTAAAACACGGTTTACCTATCCTGTAATTTTTATGATTTTATTTCTCTGTTTCTATTTACGATAATCTACTCATAACGATCAAAATAATTAGAAATAACTTGCTTTTCCTGTTCTTAAGTTTTGCTGAATATATTTTCTTTCCCTGACTATATTTCATTTCCTGATATTAAAATTAAGTCTTAAAGGAAGCAAAACATAGCCGCTTCGCAACATGACTGGAAACTTTCTAGTTTCTAGCAAATACCTAGGCTAAATTGAATTTTCTCCTGAGCAAATAATTCTTAATCGACTTTCTTGTATTATATCAAACCGATACTATAAATCTTCATCATAGATATCAATAAACTTTTCTTTGAAATCTTGATCACCATTAGCGGAATCGGTTTCTTCAAATCAATTCCTTTTGGCATTCGATTTTGATATTTTTTGCCAGTGGCAAGTAACATTTAAAAGCATATATAAAAAACTAATAGATACTAGTTTGGCCGATCCGCTTAGCATGTGTCCTTCCCGTGTCTCTATCAGACAGGGTATGACCCCACACCAATTGGTTCAGATCCTATTCGTGGGAACCATTTTGGTAATGCATTTATCCGGCTGGCAACTAGCATCACGTTTTTAAAACTACGACTAAAAAAATATATTTGAATTTGGAACAAATAAAGAAGAATAAAAAAAAAACTTACTGATAGTATTACTACAGAACGATTTAAAATTCGAACATCAAACGCATTAATACACAGAGAAAGAGAAAACAAAAGAAACAATATTTTGAGACAAAAGGGCATACGGTATCGCTGACCAGCATCAAAATAAGGTTATCGCACAGTGTTCAGAGAGGTTTCTTATTCCGTCTGTGTCCGATACTCAGATATCAGCTGTAAATTCCCCAGGATATGCTTATCAGTCACAGACACGATTGCAAAGATTAAAATGTTCAACTGTCGCGCGCGTGCTTGCAGAAATATTAAATAATAGTTATCAATCACTATAATTCTTATCATTATCATCTCTGACAGAAATACAAGACTACTGATTTCGATTTATCTTCAAATTCTTTAGCTAAGCTGTTTGGTGATTTTGGTAGAGCAGACTCTTAAAATGAATTTTACAGTGTTGTTAAAATTATACAACACTTTCTTTCATTTTCTTTACATTTGAATGCTTTCTCACGTTCCTTTAAAGTCACGAAATGTTGGTATTTCTACATTTAGCATACCTAGTAGAATTGAAGAAGATGTTTTTAGCATACCTGCTTAGTTACTAAAACTAAAGTAAAAATTCTTTCTTTTAGTAAAACAAATAAATCACATGCAAATGAAGCTAATAAATAAGACTTCCAGCTAGATACAAACTTATGTGAAAGCACGCGGTTTCTTTCCAAGCGAAGATTAGATAAATATAATTAATTTGAAACATTTCGTCGTACTCCGCACTATATCAACGTTACCTTCTTATATACGTGACTAACTGTGCTTGTGAAATAATATATTTAGTAAGCTAGAATGGAATTATTCTATTTTATCATTGGGTTTTAAGGTTAAAGAATAATGTAATAGAAACAGGAGTGATAACATAAGTAAAAATATATATTTGAAGAGCTCTAAATCTGAAAAGTTTAAGGCTTAAATATTAAATGTAGTAAAATAAAAAGATTGTACTTAATTAAACACGTGCCAATAAAAATATAGTTATTAAAAAGCAATTGACTAATGACATTTTTACTGGGAAAACGATTAAGATGTAGTTTTAATCTAAAAAAAACTTTGCAGCATGTAAGTGTCTATCGTAACGATCGTAACGTTCCATATTAACGTAAATGACTATCTCAGGTCATCTGCAAAATTCATGTACTTTCAAACGGCCGTAAATTCCGTGAATGGAACCGTAAGAAGTTACGTGAAATGTCATAAAACTGGCAGTAAAATGGTCGTTCGTAAGAATTGGATGGCATTTTAATACCACTTTACCGAGTGGGCTTAACATGGTAAAAGTTATATGAACGTTCTGGACCACATAACATGGCATTAAAATTTACTTTATTTTATTTTATGTTCAAACAATTTGTGTAAACCTATTTTTTTTTGTCGTGTGGGTCTCACCAAGTCGGGAACCGACGGCGCGATGAACCCTGGTGTCGTAGATTTTTTTTTAAACGATCTGCTAGTACTCGTGCTAGTAAGCTATGACATTTCTTTAATAATAACACGGATACATCAGAACTTAAGATCAAAGCAAGATTTGTTTACTTAAGAACTTTCTCTAATTTTTCTGCAAATAAGACAGTGATTGATTTGATTATATAGTTTATTTGAATCAGTCAGTTAACTTTGTTTGTTTGTATAAAGTTGTTGGTAGGATTCCGTGCTATGCAAACGTTTACTATAATTACTAAAGCAAATATTGTCTTATTTATAGAGTTATCTGCAGACCTTCTTTACGTACGATAGTTATTTTTATTTATTATGTCACGATGCAGTTTATATTGTTTTAAAGCAGCAAACAATATAAAATCTTGACAATTATACATCAGCAAAAACAAAAATAGATTTAACTCAAACAATTGCTATTTTTAACAATGTTTATTAAAGTAGGTTATCAGTTTGACGCTAAAACTTATGTTTTGATTGGTTTAGAATACGTCTTAAAATCTTACAAGCCATATAAAGCTTTTCTGAATGAAATCGATTGCATTGTTTTTGTCATGCAAAACCGACGATTAACTGTTTTACTACTGTAGTTTCGGTATTTTTTGCTAAATTAATGCTTGTGTTCCTACCGTACTATATCTTTTGACATCAACCAAGAATAGTCGGTCAAGAACATATTTACGAAACACGCAACATAGCTAACCTTTCGGCGATACCGACGCTTGATACCTCGTTCATTGCCATTTCTGTTCTTTCTCATGTCTTAAAGTTGTCATTAGACGAAGCAATGTATAATGAAGTGTGGAAAATAGTATTTCTTGGTATAAAGCCAATTCTTGGCCGAACACAATGAATGGAGTGACGACACGGTGTGTGAAGAAAATCTAATCGCATTAACTTCGTGAAAGTTTATCGCTCTTTACTGCATTTTATAGGCTGTATGGATGCTCAGCCTTTGTTTCGGTACAGATGACTAGAAAAGATATGAGTTCTCATTGTTTGCGAAGTTGTTAATTAGATCGCTTCAATTTAATGCTAGAGTCAGGCACGCTATTTTATTGCATGTATTCGAGTGGAATTCTACCATGTGAAGTATAAAAGAGAAAAACCTTTTCGAAGTAGGTGTGTATGATTATTATCTACCAACCTTAATTAATGATAAATTCTAATTTTAATTAAAAGATACTCTTATCGCTTAAAAAGAATTCAATCATGTAAGTAGCTGTGTAATTTTATCAAATTATTGCATCTTACGTTTTACAGATAATTTTATATCGTATCAGTTGTCCGAATTCGGCCATGAATTAGGTCAAAGCGGTGATATCTCACTACTACAGTCCAACACTCCTAAACAAGCGAATATGGACCTTGTGCAACTGTGTCAAGATCTTACGCGATTCGAAGGCTTTGTACAGTCAAGTATATTTCCAGTTTGACATCCGAACGGCTAAAGTAAGTCTTAAGCAAACGGCAATAGAACACTCCAAAGTCCATACTGTGTAACTCAGCCTGAACTTTCCTGTCTGTACCATTGCCTAATTTAGTGTACCTTTAGCCTTAGATATTTCCTGCAGTACTGGCCACTAAAATTCAAATTAGGAACCGACACAGTTGGAATAACAAAAGAGTTTTCGACATTGTTTACAAAATAAATCTTTGATAAGAAACTTGATTTCAAGATTTAAATCTACGTCATGATCAACTTGGACGGGGATCCCCTTAATCTTAAGAGATATCAAACAAGGATATACAATTTTGTATCATCGTGAATTCGTGACCATATTAGACGCATTTTTGCATATTTTATTTTATTTTATTTAGAAACTAAGACGTTTGTTTTACGTCAAACGTATTCTACACGTCATCTTTTTATTTTAATTTTATGCTCTCGTATCGTAAAAGCTAGAGCTTGTCATATTTATTTTTAAATATCTGTGTCCGAGATTTTGCTAAGCTTTCCTATGGTTTGAAAAAATGTGGTCTTTAGTAATTCCGGGTGTGTAAGGTACCGTTGAGCATTAGGTACAGAAAAGTCTTCATCTATGTTAATGTAAGGTACTATATCGGCAGAGCATTACCCAACCCATTTTAAAGAGACCAACCATTACTGGGTTTCCGTAGTATTTGTATTAAAAACCAGAATAATTTGGTCTCTTAAATGGGTAGGTAGATGCGCTGGCGATGTACCAACCTAGCTATATCGCATTCCTTAGCACCATTAAGATACGGCCTGGAAGTAGGTGCCACTTAGTCTGTCATTAAGCGTAGTATTGCCCAATATGCACTTAGTTTGTTTACATATCGCCATAAGTTCATTGACCCCCGATTTGCATGTTTATCGAAAACGTTTGGGAAAATTTTCGACACGCTTTTATTTCGGGACTAAATTAAATAAATGGAACGCGCGTAAAATTTTACGTTTAAAGTACGTCCGCTCGAATGTGTCCTATTTGACAGCTATTAAACCCCATACTAGAAGGCTTATCAGCATAGAAACATAGTCCTTATGTCATAGCATTTACATTATTTCGACAGATGTCAAATAAGACTTATTCGAGCGGACGTACATTAGATATTTTTTTTGGTGCTGAAAAAGGCTTCGCAATGTTTTTTTATCGCGTGAAAATGTTATAGGACACCATATTTATCTTATTGAAACAAATGACTGCTGTTTTTTTAAGCTATATCAAATTCTGTAGGCATTGTTTCAGTAAATTGAAGGCTATTGAGTTACATTGAACCTTTTCATGACAATTAATCTTTGGGCATGCTTAAACCATAAGTATGCATTAAAAGATTAAAGCCTTTATTTGTCAATAAAAAGAAGTCGTATCGTAATATCCGACTTCAGGCCCCGGCCGCGGTTGAATATTTTGATTAATCATTTCAATGAATGGAAACTTTATAGTTGGTACTCTTATTGCAAAAAATTCTCAGCGGTCGAGCGGAAAATAACTAGACAGGCTTTTAAAAAAATAGGGTTGTTTCGTGTGCAGCCTAGGATACTTTGTAAAAATTTAATATTAGCTACAACACTGCAACATAGGCTCTATCGCCAGCACTAAGTAAATTCCGTGCTGGCGACAGTCATCATCGTCATCATCATAACAGCCACAATAAAGCCCACTGCTGAACATGGGCCTCCCCCAAGTAGGGGGGTATTTGCCATACGCCATACTCACCACGCTTGGCAGGCGGGTTGGTAAGCGTAATGCAAGATGTTGCAATGCGATTGCGAAATTCATCCAGGGATTGATTTCCCCTCTTACGACACACACGGGAAAGATATGGGGTGATGACATTCTAAGCCGGTATCACACAGCAAACTGGCGACAGTACCTACTAATTAATTTGTTACGTTGTTTACAAAACGACGTTGGTAAAAAGTGAAAACAGTGACGTGAGCTATACCTACGTACCTATACCTTGTCACGTTGTCATTGCATGCTAGGGTTCAACCTGAGAAGCCACTCGAGCGGCTGCTTAACATTGCTAATTTCACCTACTTTACCACTGTCGACACCGTTCCCTTTAAACAAAGAAATCAGTTCTACATTAATAAACTGTTACGTAATGTAGGTACGATTTTGATTGTGGCAGCAGAACGTAGAGTTAATGTCAGACTGTATTCCAAACACCGAGCCGCGTTTATACTAGGAATAAAAAATTGTTATAAAAAGGAGAAAATTGTGCCTTGCAAATTTCTCCTTTTTACAATGACTAATCCATTTCTGTGTAATATTGACTATCAATAAGTAATATTTTATATTCTATATTGAATAAAGAATTTTGTATTTGTATATTTGTATTAGTGCGAGTGAGAAAGCACGACCTTCGGCCGCCATTTGTAATCTCTTTCTTTAAAGAACCAGGTCATACTAAGAAAAGTCAGTTTAAGGTAAATCATGCATTAGATTCGAGAACAAGATGCACCTCCTGATAGATAATAAATTAAGATAGGTCTAAAATAATATTGGAGGTAATGATAATATAAATAAACAAAACATATTACAGCACACTGAAAAAAACACCAGTATTAAATCCGTGTCGCTTTATTTACTGAACTATCTCTTTGTAATAGATTTGTGTTCAATCTAAACGGTAAGATCCGGCATTTTGACATTTTGACAAATGGCGGGCATCAAATTTGACAGCTTTCTTTCTCTCTCCGTGCGAGGTCCAAAGTCTTTACGAACAGACATACAACTTTCAAAGAGCATGCCGAGTTTATTAGAGATTTTGATCGATTACTGATATTCATCATAGATCTGTCAGATAGTAGCTAAATGTTGAAAAAAATGTGTCGCAATGACATCGATATAATGACAGTTCCTAGTTAAATTAATATGACATAATAAACATTAGAATTTCAAAAAGAATCGCTTAGGTGATTCAGGTACCGGTCAATTTTTGATATTTACGAATGAATTATTCTTTTAACTCTTTATTTTTTTGCCATTTTCTTCTGAATAGCAGAATTTTAAAGAACAAAGCTCAATAAATTGAGCAATGAAGTTTTGTTACCAAATACATGTACCTATTTGTTTTGCAAGCTTAGTGTGTGATTTGAAGGACTTTTAACGGTCACCATGAAATTTAACCTTTTGTTGCGAGGCATTGATTGAAATATAAATAAGTACATGCCTACAGATGTAGTATAATGTTCTATTGTCCAGGTTTATAAGCCATTTGTTGTATGTGTAAATTTATTGATGAATGAATGTGGCTAACATTGAATTTTAGGAGTGTTGTAAATAACTTAATAACTTATTATTAGGTAGAGATGAATTTTATAACTGCTCTCAAATTTGAAAGGATCGATGTAGGTACAAGTACGTATTAAAAGATTTCAATTGGAAAATTTTGAGGTTTAAAATATATTTCATACAAATTGTTTTCCTTATCAATTTTTGTACACGTTTAAAAACTGAGCTTTAGCATTTCTCAAATCATAATGGATTCTGTACAGAGTGAATGTGATACTGCACCTTTTAATACTTAGTTCATAAACTTATTCAAAAATAAATAGTAATTACCTAGTAATTTTATACTGTCACAACAAAAGTCACTGTACCACAATGATCAATCAATTTTAAAAAATGGATAATCCTGTGACTAAATATCGGTACGCTAATAATTCAATAATAAACTAATAATGAATCATGTAGACAAAGTGATACTTGGTTTTTTCGTGTATACAAATATAGCAACTCTCCGATTATAATAATATTGTACGGTTTTTTATATTGACTCAATCTGTTTTCAATGGTGGGTTGAAAACAGATTGAGTTAATAACAAAAAAGCCGTCTCGTGCACTTTATACGGCACGGAGTCTGATTTGCGTATAGCAACAAGCAACTTGTCCACTTAAAGTAGCCATTGTAGATCCATAAGATAACGAATAAGTAGCTACACTGTCAGGCAAAACATCGTGTTACACTATAAAGGGATCAACATTCAATGGTTATTCTTAATAGCTGTAGCAACGGCCAGTGTAAATTGACCCCTTGAATCGGTAACTCGAGGCATATTTCTGATCTTCTAGGTACGTTATATGTATTAATCAGCTTGGGTGGCAACTAGACGGTGGCAGCAGATCATTCTGTTTAATAATATCGTTATGTTATAGTCGGCCTTCACTCTCAATATATGACCATTTTTAATAATTTTATGCACTTCATAAGTAGTTTCAATTTATTATTTTTAATTATGATTTTCTGGGAAAACCCTCATTTGTTTTTAATGTGTTGGTGTATACAAATATAGCATTAATTAGTTATATTCTTATTTAATTTTTCTACCTTGTGTATCAGGCGTGATTTTGATAAACCTAGTATGATAAAAGGCAAAACTAAAAATAATATATTAAATTAAATTATTACAATTTCTCTCTTAATTATATTATGAGGGCAAGGAACAAAAATACACCTTTCACATTGATAAGATTTAGTAGTAGTAGTTGTGGTTTCTCCTAGAAATCAGATTCTCACAATCCAATCCACTTGGAGAAATCACAATAAATCACCATTTCCAATTCCGATACGAAATAATATCTTTCAGTGCTATTTCGGTCGATGACTGACAGTCCTACGCTATTTCTTTTTTACTGTAGTATCGCATGCGAATTCTATATTCGGAAAGACCGGTACACGGTCTACTTTGGACGGAAAATGAAATTTATTTCATATAAATTGTTCTTTTATTATTTGTTACATACGAGTGGTATAAGTAGAGTTTATGTAATTTAAACATTCATTTAAAAGACATGCTACGAAAGCTAAATGTTACTTAAATAAAAAAAATATTAATATATCAATAAATAAAAATATTGTAAAATATAAGTATTTAATATATTTTTTTCGAATAATTACATTATTTTAATCATAATGCTATTTCAAATAAACTTTTTCAGTGTACGTTTGTCTGTGGCAGCGTGTACAGTTATATTTGCGATTTCGTGACCAAACTTTACAGGCAGACACGACAGTGAAACTCGGAGATATAGGATGTGAGTTTTTGTGTGTCATATTCATACCGTATTCATACTTAAGCGGAAATTTGATAAAGGAAATCCGTGTTTGACAAAGAGGTTTTATGGTGATATTACGAATTTACAACATTTACAAACAAAAATGTGACACAAACGTTTGATAATTATGATACCAAGTAAAGTAAAATTACTTGTCTCCAAGAAGCATTAAAGACTTGTTGTAGTGTCGATACTTCTAAGTAAGGCTACATACGTGACAGAACATTAATTACTTACTAAACACCTAAAATGTTTAACCAACAGTGTAAAAAATCCAAGCGGCATAAACTAAAAAACAAAATTTGTACTTTTTATAACACTCTTTACATAAAACCCTTAAAATACAGTTTATAGTGCAATAATTTGACTGGGGTGAAGGTCGCAGTCCTCCATTCATGGTTAGCAGCCATCACGCCAGAATTTTGCTCATTTGGTGAATGGATAGGTATCTGATTTATGACTATCATGAACAATATGCTGACCTAAGCGCTTATTTCAGGAAAAGGTATGAGAAAGATTATAAGTACATTCTATATATTACACGGATTTTATATGTTAAAATGTATTCAACCAAATTGTTATTTATTATAATAAATAATACCTATGACAATTATTCTTAGTTATCTACGTATGTTGAATTGTTGACGTAGGTATGTTTACGATATTTTGTAATTATTATATTACTGTAATAGATAATTATATTTTATTTGCATAAAATAAAATCTGTCATAATTTGTTATCAATCATAATATTAACGAGTTAGGCAAATAGTGGCCTTTTAACACGAGCAGTTTGATTACTTTACACATAACCTTCTTGGCCACTGACTTGGTAACTTCGATTATGTTAGTATATATTGATTAAACAATTACTACAGTTGATATTATACTAGATAATAATATTGATTAAATTCCAATACAAAACATTTACTCAGTACGTGATTCATAGTTAAAAGTATTCTTTATCGACATTTAAAATATTTTAAAGAAAGTATCAGAACTATAAAAAACATTAATCATTAATGTTAACGGTTTTGTTACCATTTAAATGTCAGTAACTGTAACTTTTATTATCAGAAACTGATACAGATAAACCGTATACTATTACTATTTAAAGGTTAACAAACTGTAGTTAAAGTTAACCCTGGGTTAATTTGTTTAGGAAGTAAATGTTCTTTTTAACCGGCTATGAGTTAGCGTGTGCAAGGTTTATAACTATAAAGTTTAATAGAAATTTTCCAGTCTAGGCCGAATTTATATTGGAAGCTACAAATGCAAGGTCTTTTGTCATTAAAATACCATTAGTATCTACTTGGTTGCCTAGTACCTACATATAGAATATATGTAAAAAAGCTTAATATATTTCAAGGAAAGACACCCGTCCATATAACTGAAAAACTTTACAAGGCACAGGTCAAAATAGTGAGTCAAGTAATATTAATGGTAGCATAGAAAAAAAAATACAATTTGGTCTTTCTCCTAGATAAAGCTACTCATTAACTAAAAGCATTGTACAATTTTCCTAGACAATAATCGATCTATGTAGGTACGAAAATAGGTCAACAAAGTACTTAGTGCATCAAGGTGAAACCTAGATCCAGGGTAGCCTTTGAAAATACCTAGATTGTGGATCAAGGAATGACATTTAAAAGTGAGATTTATTTAGTCTGGAGACTTCTTTGTTTATATTATGCTAGTGAGTAATTGAGTATGAAACGGAATAGTAAATTTTGCTGTCAAGGTAACTTGTTGAACTACATAAAATTTCAAAATCCAAGCAAACAAAATTTATTACAATGTGTGTTACCTACGATAATGTGTACAATCACTGAAAAAACTATTTGCTTAATATAATAAAATAAAAATAAATGTACCTATAGGTAGCTAGCTATCAGGTGTTGTTAAACGTGATAATGTAACCGATTGAAAAAAGTCTACATGGTTACAAGAAAAACTATTACCAGAATTAGTTCTCAGTCATCCATTTTGAACAAGATATAAATAGATTTATAAAAAAAATGTTTCACACACAATTTCTTTAAAGCCTTTTATTAGATGGCAGGCTATGTACGATCGTCATGAAAAGGACCACCATTAAAAGGACATCTTTATAATGACACGGCAATAAGAATAATCGGTTTAAGACGAATCTGTAATTGTCTCGATTCTCTTTGTACTCGATTCACACGGCAATCGCAAAAAATATCGATTATAGCAAACGGCGTGTCCCTCCACGTGTTGCTTTGACGTTTTTTTGTGTGTAATAAAAATAGATGAGCATTTAGTTTGAATGCGTTGATTCATTCTTATTATCTATCAATTGTCTTCGTTTAGTGTTATAGTGCATTGTATCCGACTTGTTATAAGATCATCGATTGTATTTATCCGTTTGACATTGTCAGATCTGTCGTCACCTTAAAATCGACATTTAGTCTCACGTAAGTCGTGCTAATACCTTACCTTTTAGGATATAGGTATGATATACTTTGTTGACATACCTACATGGGACACTGAAGAAAACGATAATCTTTCGTGATGTAATGTGCAAATTTCACAGCAAATTAGTAAACTTTACACTTGTCAGGATTTGTATATCACGTTGCTTATTGCCTATAAGGAAAGTTTACCGGAAAACTTACCGTAAAATTGATATTTAACTGTTTGCTCAATATACAATTTTGCAGTAGGTATAACATTGCGCTACTTATACAGGAAAAGTGCTAATTTGTATACCAAGCACTTATTTAGTACATACATTGTGAAATCTTGATAAAAATATAGATGAAAGATCTACAGCTTAGTTAGTCTTAAAGGTACTACATAGTATTGAATTTGAATACCAACCGTGAATTCTAACAATACAGGATGTTTGGCTTAGCCATGCAGCGATTCTACCATTGTGTAAGGAAATTGCAAGGATTTTTCTTGGAACAATAGTAGCCACACAATGTCTAGTTGAATCAAAAAATGAGCATAAATTTGCAGCTGCAAAGTCGTCACCTATGGCTGCTCTAAGAAGCCAAAAGGTAATTATGGTATATTCGCCTAGAAATACATAATTTTTTTAGAAACTAGGTTGGGTACGGAACTTTAAATTAATATGCATTGCTAACCTATTTAAAATAATTACGAATAGAATGCACCAATTAAAATACAATAGCAACCAAGGTCTCTTACCGTCATTCCCTTTCCTGTTCGAATTCACTTCCGTTCTCAATTCAAAGTTTCATAAATAGAATTCAAAGAAAAAGTATAATCCTATCTATTTTCCTAAAGATCTGTGGATCTAAAAGTAAAGCATATTTTTCAGATTTAGCCTAATTAAATTGACAGATGATTCTGAATATAAATAGTAGATTGTTAATGTTGAGGAAAAATTGTAACCTACTTTCGTAATGCCCTTGGCAGAGTTTTGTTAAGAAGCAGACTCCATAATAATTTACGTTTCATCTTCAAAGTGAAATGATGAACAGCACAATGTTTTATTGTACAATTCGAGCATATCTTTTTTAGTGTATTTCAGATTTAGGTTAGATTTTTCACGGCCAATTTGTCTTGGAGTTTTTTGATTCTTGATTACTTGTAACGCGTGATCAATTTGCAATCAATCATTTCCTGATGTCAAACCTTCAGGACTAGGAAGTCCTAAAATAGAAATAAACAGCTTTCAAAACGTGTACTGAAGATACAATACAGCATAGACCGACAGATTGTAAGAAAGTCACTGCAAATATTTTAAGTAGTGAAACAGTCCGTAAAATTAAAATTGACAAAATGTGATAAAAAGTATTGTTCCTCCCATGCAAATTATAGGTATGTATATAGAAAATAGTGTAGGTATCAATCTTTTTTACTCGCTTCATTATACTTATTTAAAACAATCTCTCGATACAAGTATACTTGCTTGTAGTTCAAGTGGCTATCACCGGCTCGTTACAGCGCAGCGTATGTGCGATGTCCTATACATAAGGGTAATGTGTGGTCGCCCTCACCTTCACCTGTTGCCCCGGTCAGCATCTGACCCGATTCCGGCTCGTAACTATGGAATCCTCGAAGAGATACACAAGTCCACACAACTGAACAACTTTCGCCAAGGAACATAGACCGAAATACGGTAAAAAACAGAATCACCGGATCATTACAGCGTATGTGCGATGTCCTATACATATCATTAATGTGTGGTCGCCCTCACCTTCACCTGTTGCCCCGGTCAGCATCTGACCCGATTCCGGCTCGTAGCTATAGAATCCTCAAAGAAGTAAATAAGTCCATAAAACTGAACAACTTTCTTCAAGGAACATAGGTCGAAATATGGTGAAAAACAGAATTACCGGATCATTACAGCGTATGTGCGATGTCCTATACATATCGGTAATGTGTGGTCGCCCTCACCTTCACCTGTTGCCCCGGTCAGCATCTGACCCGATTCCGGCTCGTAGCTATGGAATCCTCGAAGACGTAAATAAGTCCATACAACTGAACAACTTTCTTCAAGAACATAGGTCGAAATATGGTAAAATACCGAATCACTAGTTTATTACAGTATATGTGCGATGTCCTATACATAAAGGTAATGTGTGGTCGCCCTCACCTTCACCTGTTGCCCCGGTCAGCATCTGACCCGATTCCGGCTAGTAGCTGTAGAATCCTCGGAGAGATACACTAGTCCACAAAACTGAACAACTTTCGTCAAGGAGTGTAGGTCGAAATATGGCAAAATACCGAATTACTGGATTATTACGTATAATATATGCGATGTCTTATACATAAGGGTAATGTGTGGTCGCCCTCACCTTCACCTGTTGCCCTGGTTAGAGCCTGACCCGATTCCGGCTCGTAGCTATGGAATCCTGGGGATCTTTGCATTTTGTAATATCTGGATGGAATGTCGAGTTTTCTTTGAAGTTGTATGATAAAAGATTAAATAAATATAATCTTTTTCATTTATTGTTTTAACGTGCTTTACATACAATAATGTAAACACAAACTTAAACTTAGTTCACAAAGATTACGTAGCTCTAGAAATTTGGATGTACATAAATAACATACTTAGGTTTAAAATTAGAAAACCCGAGAACAAAATCACATAGCCTATAAAAAAACAAGGATCTCTTCCGTAACTTCTTTGAAAACGTAAACTTAATAATTGTTTTCCGAAACTTTTACTTTGAAAACAATGAACGTGCCATTTTTATTATACAAAAAGTATTTAAACTTTTTACAAACAGTGTTCCTAAAATAAAATTTTCCCTGAAACTTCTTATAAAAAAATACTTTTCTACATTATATTAATAGATTCAAGAATTTTCTAAGGCAATTGCAAATCATGATGTAATGCAGTTATAAGTTTATTTTGCCTAGTCATGTGTTCAAACATTGATAATAGTAACTGCAATACAAATTAGCTAAAGCTTATGGTTTGCATAGTTTGCAAGCAGGACAATAGGATTTTACTATACTTACTATACAAGATACTTACCTACCTATTTCTCACGCAAAAAGATAGTTTAGTAAGTATTTATTATAGTGTTACGTCTCCTAGAATATTTTCTTACAGGAAGTTTTTCAGTTTCATGGTCTGAATATACCATATCAGTATTCGGAGAGCTATCCCTTACAAAATCCTGTAGGTACATGAACGAGCATATACAAAATATAAACTTGCTACAAGCAAAATTCAAGGAAAATATTTCGCAATAACTTCACTTGTTATTCTTATTACCTCTCTAAGTTATCTAACATCCAAAAACACAGTTCAGAGTTCATTTTCCGATACAAATTCGGTTACAATACGCCATTGTGATGTTCAGGAAGTTCTTTGTTCGTTGACAGAAAAAACGGCGGGAAATTTCGAGACTCCCGCATTAGTTGGGGCCCGACCTCAGGCAAGAGATTTGAAAGATATACAGCCTAACAATTTGTTAGTTGAGAAATGTATTTCGGAATATACATTACAAGTAACATTGAACTCAATTCATTGAAGTGATTTCAGAAAATCACTTTGTGCGATAATAAAACATACACAACTTTTAAGACAGTTAATTCCTCTCACAATTCTAGACAAAACCTTTTTCGGAAATCAAAATTGACAGTTTGTTTATAAAATAGAAAAATACAATACAGGTTAAACAGGTATTTTTTTTATTTAAAAGATATTTTAAAATAACATGTCGATAAATACCATTTTAAGTAAAACTTCAAAAGCCTCCAACAAGTTTTTCAAAAGTTTGACATAATAGGTAGTGCCATTAATACTAATGTTTTCTTTTCATGAGCTAGTATGTTTTTATTTGGATAAAGTATTTTTCGATAAAGATTTTCACCATCGTAGGTATTCCTAGGTATTTAAACATTTTGTTTATATATCACTGATAAAATGCAATTCATTAAATGAGTTGATCACGGAAAGCGCAGAACTAGTTATCTGACTATCTGTGAATAGGAAAAGAAAAAAAATAATAATATGATTGTTTGCTGGGGATTTTTCTACCAAGACTTGGACATAGCAAGCTTGCCTTGAGTCTTGATATTGTAGCGTTTTTTGCAATACTACTATTACTTACACATACACCTATTTTAGCTGATATCGTACAATGTTAAACGATGTTTCGCAGTGTTAGTTGATTTCCTCAAGAAAGGGAAAATGGCATAAAAAAACAAATATTAAAAAATTTATTCATTATTTTTGCTCTGGAGTCTAGGTCTGAGTCTTTATGTTTTAGGCTTGTATTTCTTTATAATATGTCTATGGTACTCAGGAGTTTTAGTTGGAATTATAGGTATGTACGCAGTGTGCGTTTTATAAAATGGACCATAGTAAACAAATAAAGCACTAAGATAAATCATGGTGCGTAATGACAGGAAAACGGTCAGGTTTTCCCTCCAAAATGCGTACTTCAAAAACCCATTTGAATAAACTGCTTCACTTAGAGATAAGAGATCTAAATAAAATTCATTAAAAATATTACACGACAAAATTTCAAAACACGCGCCGGATCAAAGTTACGCATACAAATCGTATTGTTTTTAAAACAGTTGGGTAATAATTGAATTATTCATTGCTGTGGACATTGGTCATCTTCGAAGGTTGTCTAATTTGTATTCAAAATAAAGATTTCTGGTGTCAACAAAGGAACTGATGCATCAGAATAAAGGGGAATTCCGCATCATATAATTGATTTGAGTTCAATTCATAATCCTACCTAATACTTACAGAGATTTGACAGCTTTCAGATTCAAATTTCAAATATCCGTCAAAAAAGTACCAAATATCAATCGAAGACAAATGACCTCGTGGCACAATATCACACATTTTTGTACAAGATATCTTTGTTTATCCACTCCTCTGTGGCGCCATTTTTTATAGATAGGCTTGTCTGTGGCAAAAGTCCTATATAGGACTTTGCCACAGACGAGCGATTAAAGAAATATTTTCAACTTTAATTCTTAATTTGAACATGTTCTAATTTAAATACTTTTGATCAAACGTCAGTCAAACTAAGAACACTCACAATTCACTTCGTTTGTTTTAGACACTCTAAAATTATAAATAGAACAGGCAAATTAGGTAAGGGAGACCGAGGGGTGTTGGATCATTTTTGACATTTTGCTTCGTAACACAAAATTCTATAAAGATAATTCGTATTTGATTACACCAATCGATAGCAAATTTCATAAGCTTTAAAATGATATACACTTTAGAAGTGTAAGTGTAAAGTCTTTTATAAAAAATCAACTTTAGTTGAGCAAGAAATTTTGATCCAACACCCCTGATACCGAGGACTGTTGGATCAGGTACAGAGGGGTGTTGGATCATTTTATGTTAATGTCATTTCAATAAAGGCTTATTTGATTTTTTTTATGTATGACCTCAAAGTTAACTAAATAATTCATTTTAAAGAATTTACTGGGGGCACAGTAATGCCCCCGCCAAGACGAGCCAAGCAAAGCGCCAGAGAACTACCTACCTTTTCTAGAAGCATTTCGTAGTTTTTTGAACTCTCATAACTCTAGTTTTGTATATACCATATTGATCAAATTCTCAGGATATCTTGTCGATAGTAACCTTATTAAACATGCAATAATTCAATTACATAGCTTTAATACTTTTTGATTTTATGTATATCTAAAAAACACCGATTTCGTCACTCACTGACACACTCACTCGCTGATGATCAGCAAAATGTTCGGGAACTTCCTGAAGAGCTAATAAGCTGAAATTTAGCGTGTAGACTAGGTTAAGCATACAAAAAATGAAAAGATTCAGAAACTTATGCCCCAATCCCCAAAATGGGGGGAAAAAGTTAGTATGAGAATTCTTCTTTTTTTTAAATCGCATTTTAATTCACGGTGAAAAAGGAATAAATAATAAATAAGCGTCAGTCATTTGAAAATGAAAATGAAAATGAGAATGAGAATGAGAATGAAAATGAAAATGAAAATGAAAATGAAAATGAAAATGAAAATGAAAATGAAAATGAAAATGAAAATGAAAATGAAAATGAAAATGAAAATGAAAATTAAAATGAAAATGAAAATGAAAATGAAAATGAAAATGAAAATGAAAATGAAAATGAAAATGAAAATGAAAATGAAAATGAAAATGAAAATGAAAATGAAAATGAAAATGAAATTGAAATTGAAATCGGAAATCGAAAATGAGAATGAGAATGACAATGAGAATGAGAATGAGAATGAGAATGAGAATGAGAATGAGAATGAGAATGAGAATGAGAATGAGAATGAGAATGAGAATGAGAATGAGAATGAGAATGAGAATGAGAATGAGAATGAGAATGAGAATGAGAATGAGAATGAGAATGAGAATGAGAATGAGAATGAGAATGAGAATGAGAATGAGAATGAGAATGAGAATGAAAATGAAAATGAAAATGAAAATGAAAATGAAAATGAAAATGAAAATGAAAATGAAAATGAAAATGAAAATGAAAATGAAAATGAAAATGAAAATGAAAATGAAAGTGAAAGTGAAAATGGAAATAAAAGTGACAGTGAAAGAGAAAATGATTATGAAAATTAAAATGAAATCGAAAAGTTTATTAATAATGTATTCGGTTATACGTACGTATAACGAACTTACACCCGGCCAGCACAACACGCGTGGTGCTCGTGTACTCTATGAAATTAACCATACAAAATTTGACCGAGGGGTGTTGGGTCAGGCTGATCCAACACCCCTCGGTATGAAAAATCCTGCCAGTTTGACAAAAACATTAAACTGAGATAAAACCACAGAGAACCCAGACGCCCCA
Source organism: Phthorimaea operculella (assembly GCA_024500475.1). Classification (NCBI taxonomy): domain Eukaryota; kingdom Metazoa; phylum Arthropoda; class Insecta; order Lepidoptera; family Gelechiidae; genus Phthorimaea; species Phthorimaea operculella. Next base: position 3,291,907 of record JANFCV010000030.1, read on the forward strand.
GTGGTGCCATATGAATCCTTAATTTTGAAGGTTTCATATCGTATAAAATTTAAATAAAAATATAAAAGCACCTCCAAAATATTAGCCTGACAAATAAGAGCAGAAAACTTACTTTTGACGACTTTTTTTACGATGTTCCAATAAAAACAAAACGGCGCGCTATTTGTCAGGGACGCTAACTTAGGGGTCAACAAGAGGCATAAAGAGGCACAATTGCATTATAGACTGCTCGCTAACGCTTCTACTTTTCGAGAAAACAAAGCTGATCCAACACCCCTTTGATCCAATACCCCTCGGTCTCCCCTACTTCCTACAAACTTTTTTCTTATTCATAAAAATGAAGATCGTTTATTATTCCGTTTGCAGAAAACAGCATTATTTTTATTTTTCAGAGCACCTTCGAAAGGTGAAAACTCCCATTAGGGGTGAAAATTATGAACCTTTCTGAACATTTCTTCAAATAAGTAGTCTTAAATCAAAGTCCTCTCACCTCGTACAATGAAGTTATAATACCTATAACTCATTTTGTAAGTGGAAGAGCGAAGGGCGTTGACCTTGGCTACTCCTTGCTCGTAAACTGATCTGCTACTTATGTGATACCTGTTACCAAGTAGCAGTTACATAAACAGAACTAATAAGTCGTCTTGGTTGATTTAATTTATATTCAATAGAAAAAATAACTAAGTATAAGTATGATTTGTATTTTCTTTGCAAATGATTAGATTCGGTGCTTTGTCGTGCTATAGTATAGAATAGATACATCAACATTTGTGGTTAAATAAAACAATTACTGTACTTCTTAATTGTTATCAAATCTCCTAACATAAACAAATAAGGTACCTACTTAATATCAGTTATGATACTTAAGTAGCAGCTACATTTTCTCGCCTCTTTCATACTAACTTATAATGTCATTATTGATGGAAGAACACTTTACTTAGTAACTTGCCCTTACTAAACTTTCGGGGCACAATTATACTTGTAGGGAAAGCGTTAATAGCATTTTCCACCCTTCGACTATGTTTTTCCACTCGCTGCCTTAATAAATCTTCAGATAAATTATAATATTACATTTCTGCTTTTTACCTATTACGTAAGTAGATTTGGATACTGTCTATAAGCGATTGAAAGTATATCATCCTCAGTTAAAATCGTCAGCTGCTATCCTGAATCTTTTTTGCTGGAAAACATAACTAAAGAAATTCGCAGCCATACACTTTTATTATCAAAAAATGTCGTGGAAAGAAAAAGTTCAGAACGCGACCTTATAAGGCTGTCGCATGTCGCGAGCCCGAATGACGTAAATTCGATACTATCTTAAAACTGATTTTTATCCGCAACCATATTTCATTCGTTCAATAACGCATTTCCTATAATTTCTTCTTGTTTATGTTTATACTTCAGATAATTATTTTCTTTACATTGACCTTTTTTCGGATATCCTACGTCCAAGCATGTAGGTACAGTCAAGAGAAGAAGTCATTTTGTTTTTGGAATCAATCAACACTTTTATAGCAATTTAGCTTGAATGTCTATAAATGCGTGTCTGAAAATTTGCGGCCTCAATTCGATACAACATTTGCGACAAAAGTTTATTTTCTTTTTTGTATTTGCACAAATGTAAATCATTTCAAATTTATTGTTCTGCCCTGAAAAATATCACCTATTCGTTAAATGTTCAGTGAATACAAATTATTAATTGTATGCCTTTGTAAACATAATGAGCCCTTAAAAAACGTCTCGTTGAATAGACGATTTTCGAGTTGACTGTACTTTGAGGTCATTTAAAGGTAGTTCGTATTTATGAGAAGGTATTTCTTTGACGTGTTCACTACGTAAAAGTACGTCAATGTTTTACATTTTATGCACTGTTTTTATCTATTAGAATTGTTTAAAACTTTACCGACATTCCCAAATTAATGGATAATTATTTAAATGTCATGTATGCATTTATAATTAGTTTGAATGTGGGTTAAATCGAAAAGTAAAGGATATTTTAGATTTGATGTGATTTTTAGAAACACAAAATCATATTTGATTTTATGTAGGTAAGAAATTATACGTTAGTAGGTGGTAGTTTGTAGGTGTTCTAATAGAAATAAATTATACTTAATATTATAAATATCTTATAAAGTGAAACCATTAGTTTTCAATAACACACGACACATTTTGGATTTTACTATGCCATGTATAGATTACGCAATCAAACCTATGCTTTGTTAAGACAAAAGGCTTGAATGTCAAATTGTCAAGTTACCGAAACACCAATGTCGTCAAATGTCAGACTGTCTATTAATAAGCTTGTCTAATGTCTGGAGAATTTAATTGAAACTAGGTACAAATAAGGCATTTAGGAATCGAATTCAGACTATTTTAGGCGCATGAATGTGGCTAAAATAATAGAGTCAAGACAAGGCTCGATTGGTAACCAGAAATCAAACTTTGACAAGTAATGAAGCAAAAATGTTTGTATTTTAGTCCAAATTCGTGTCAAACCTTTTGGATTGTGGATGTGCACGTGTGCCAAGATGTTTTGTTTTTAAATTATGTATCAATAACGTATGAGAGTCGCTAAATAGCTAATACAACCATTGAACAGTGTAAAATGAACTTTTCAATAAACAAACTTATACTTTCAAAGAGGTCTTATACACTGGCCAGACTTTATACGATTGTTGAATACCAAACGAGCTATTACGACTTTTTAGTGAAACTATTAGTTACATTAAACGATTAAATTATGATAAAAAAAACGAGGTTGATCACTAATTGTTCTTTTGAAGGATTGGCTGTTCACTTATTCATGTGCAAGTCTATAAAAGGTGCGATGACGTACAGTATATTGGTTTTCGTTATAGGCAGGTTTTATGTATGACGAAGATATGACGTTTTTTAATAAAACAGGGCTTTATTCTACTCATGCATAGGTAAAGATAAAGATCCAGGCCAGCTCAAGCCATAAACGGGTATTTCCTAAGTTTTCCTCTACATTTATGGTAGATTGTAAAACAACGGAATTTTCGCACATCGTTTCATTACATAATTTCATTTATCCTTGTAACACTGTTTTGTACTGAATACTGATATCGTAGTTTCTGGTACTATCGGCTGCACAGCTGATTAAACATAGAAGTATGCATTGGTAGTAAACTGTTTGTGAACCTGTGTTGCCGATTGTACTATCAGCGGCACATCAAACTGGCCTTTAAGAGATCAACTTAAACTGTTCACTCTACACCTTGTATGAGAAACCAATTTACGCAGATCCCTCAAAGGAGTGCGTTGATGAGTGTTTGGTTGTACGTTATTGTGCTTAGCCGGTTTGTGCAGCCTTGCACCAAACCTGTTTGGGATCCTGCACGCGACTCTCACTTTGCTACTGGCCGCTTTTATTTTATTTGCCAAACACGCATTCCTTTTAGAAAAAGTAGAGTTGCAAAAAGGTTTATGTAGTTTGAAAATGGAACACAAAATATTTATTTTATTTTAAATTCAGTCAGTACAAAACAGTAGAGTTGCGAACGTTGTGAAGAGATTGGTTTGAAAATGGAACATTCAGAAATTATATTTTTAAATGCAGTCAGTCACTACGCAAGCAGCACGTAGGAGTCCAAAGTCCAAAGAAACCAAAGAGATTGTTCACACATTAATAACATAATGTGCACTTTATTTTTATTACACTGTAGGTGTGCGTATGCAATTCTATTTTTAAACGCGGATATGTTCGGTAAAATCCCAACTCCCACTAAATGATAAATTAGTCAATTACTAAGCCTATTAATTTGTTCATCTTGGCATAAGTAGTTACTTTTATTATGTGTGACATCTCAGACGAGGTGGTATATAGTAAGTATAAAAATCTAATTGGGATTTTTCATACAAAATTAATAAGTTGACCGAGTCAATTTGTACCTACTGAAGGAATAATTGTTTTTTCATATTGTGCTCCATAGCGAAGGTTTTTCAGTTTCACGAACGGTTCACCTTTTTAAATGTAAGCAGTATTTTTTTTACATCTCATGTTATAATCTGTGGTATAAATTAAATACGTGCATGCGTGCCGTGTCCTATTGTTTCTTAATTGTCTCATTATCGCTATGCCCACTTGCTTCTATATGGTAACTTGAGTAATGACCAGATATCTCTTCCAGGTCGTATCAAGGCTAAACAAACATTTCTCATTATTATTTGACCACTTACTTTAATGTGACGCCGACGGCGGTCCCAGGTTCAAGTCTCGGCGAAGGACAACGATTGTTGAAAAACGAGTCCCGGTTGGCTGAAAAATTCCGATACGGGATGTAATAGTCAAGGTTGCTAAAGAAATATAAGTACTTAGTCTGATACATTTTATTACAAAAGTACTGTAAATTAGGACACTACAAAACATACCTATGTTCTGGATTAGATACACGAATTATCTACATTTTTAGATACAGAAAGAAATCCTTACCTACTAGGCAACAGTGCAGAATGAAATAGGTATGTTGGTAATGCAAAGTTGAAATTATACTTTGAAACAGACACAAGCATGTTAGTGTATGCCTAAACGTGACAGGAAAGAAACTTTGCCTTTCATTATAATATCGAATGTACCTATGACATCACACACACCTAGAAAATACACATTTGGCGGAGTCAAATCAGCATAAAAACTACCGAAATGCGATTTAAAATTCGAACACACGTTGGTCTAGACGACTTTTTGAAGTTTTTACGTCGTTGTGAAAACTCTTCTAAAATTTCTATCATATTCTTTTCGAGTGACGCACCAAGTCATTCAACAACCCGATGAACCATGGTGTCAGTGTTTTTCAATTCAAATTAGTAGGCCAAGTTGAGTAATCACCAAGAAAATATGATTGACCTACTTCAAATTCGAATTTTTGCTGAAAAGCCATAAAGACTAATCTCTATTAACCGCTTAGCGACAGGAGAACCTCCGCGTTCGTCACAAAGTGCAAACCCGGCTAAATCAACAGGTGGGTGCCGTGCGAAGGACTTGGAGTGACCCAGATACTCTTGAAATTAGCCGGGTAACGAACCCAGTACGATTCCACTAGTGTGTTTGCGCAGGGTTTTAGCTTGATCGAAGAAGCTTAAAGAACGGGGGCTTAGGAATTTCACAGTGACGTCATCACCATAGGTGTGTGAGAGGTTCTTACTCATGTGAATTTTCTACGAAATATCTTGTCACTTCAGAGGTTTGCAAAAAATAAAGGAAATCAACTACTTATGTTAGTTTACTAGTTACAAAATAAATAAATAGATTTTCTAATTCAGATTGTAGAATTTTTGTAAGACACAAAATAGAATGACAAATGGGTATACCTATATCAAAATATCTTTAGACAGTATTTGATCTAGCATTTTGGTACGCAATCTAACCTAACTCTGATTGCAATACTAACCTACTACAACATTGTAGACAATCAAAACTTTTCGATTGTTTACCTTTGCTAAACATAAACTAAAATATTAACAATTCCATACATAATTACAGTTTTTATTGTTACTGCTGTTTTATTTTCCACGTGCTTCATTAGCACTAACTTGTGAAGAAAAAACGTGAGGTAATAAAATTAAATAAAGCTGTTTATATATTTTTACTTTTCTCTCACCAGTTTTTCGATAAATGAGGAACGGAAAAGTTCACATCATATTATTTTGCGATGAAGGAAATTTAACTACGTACGTCCATTTCATAAGGATGCGGTTTGCGACCACAAAGTCATTAATATTGACAACTTTTATACAATTTTATCCCCGGTTGTAGGTAAATATTTATGATAAAAATCTACCATATAGATCTCGAATTGTATAAAAGACGATATGAAAAATAAAGGCGTAAGTGAGGATTTGACTGCTGATAGAGATGGATGGAAGAAAAGGCATGTTGCGCCGACCCCAAATAAATTGGGATAATGGTAGGCTGATGATGATATATCTCGAACAGTTACTTTTTTATCGATCAAAATAATATGATTTTTCTCGCAGTAACAGTGGTTCACAGCAGTAATGAGTTATACTTTAATTTTATTGGTCATAATCATAATACTAATCGGGGGTTTTCCAGTCAGATGTTGTTTGTAAACATTAAAATGTAGTGATGCTTGTGTTAGACAGCCACGGTAATCATTTTATATTTGTTATTACTGATTTCCTAATGAATTATTAATTTTTTGTGTTCCAAGTAAAACGTAAAACTCGTAGAAAAATGGAAACGTCATACTCATCCTTTGTAAAATAATTATCATAATATGAATCAATCAAACACGTACGTACCTACAAATAAAAATGGTTGACCAATATCTTTTTTCTTTATTTTTTGTAACGGTTGGTAACGGCAACTGCAGACCTTAGAAAGATAAATTCTAGTAGATCCATACACTTTCCATACAAATATAAAATTCACAAGGTGATGCATTCCAAGATAGGTACGTAGATGTTTTAATAAAATCTGTGGATGGAATTTATTTTGCCGTTTTTTGTTTCATAGGTATGTTTGTCAAACTTTTTTTATGTTACTAATTTAGAACGTAGCCAAGGGGCTGCAGCTAAATACGATTCTTGTTTTAAATCGAAATAAACGATGTAAGAACGTGTATACTTGATTTATAAAAACATAAGTTTAGTTCATAAAAATAACGTTTTGAGGATATCTGCATTCATAAATATGTCAAGTGCGCTTCTCATCTGACTTGTAAAATTTGAGGTTTTCAAAAGAGCGATTTCATAAACTGAGCGGGCATTGAAAAATTAAATAAATTCGGAACAAGTTACTTCATCAGTTTGAAAATCATCGAGACACGTCTATGTTAGTATAATAAAATAAAAAATTTGCAAATAATATTAAATCTTGATTTATTTTCATGCAAAATAGCTTTTGTGATGCAACATCGCTTACTTTCTAGCCTCATTAGAATCTGACACACTTCTGTGGGATATTTCCATGGTTTATAATCAAGATGTTTTTGTCCGTATTTTAGGTAGCTACTCATGTACAAATTTTACCACGGGAACGATATCTTAATATCAGTAAAAATACAAGCCTTTCTGTTGAGAGTGATGTGTGAAAAAGTAAATCACTAAATACGATCTAGACTGGACAGCACAGTATGCACCGAAATGATATTGGGACCTTTCTGACCCACCTAGCGAACATTGATGAAACATACGTAAATTATAAGATTTATCTAGGTATTTCCTAAATATGTTGTTTTTTTTCTAAAATTCCATGGGAAAGTCGAAATAATTATATTTTTCTATTTTAAGATTTTCATGGTATATAACGCTACTTTCAATAAAATTCTCTTTGTACTATACTTTTTAAATAAAAATACAGCTATGACACTATATGGATGTGGACAGGTGATGTCTACGTCAGACTGTGCTCGACATCACCACCCAGAGCAGCCTATCTGGGTCCCAGAGCCTTCGGTTTATCCCTGGCAGCCATGACAACGCCGTATGGCTCGAGTCGCTGGAGGCTCTTTTCGACGATAAAAGTCGCGTCCGCCCCCGTGATCAGGACCTTTCTGTCCTCTTCTAGGACGGCTGCTCGTGCGCTCTCTTGTCTTGGGGCCGGTTGGTGCTTCGGCTTCTCCCCCTGAGGTGTGCCCTGAGGGGAGCCGACCACATCCAACGGACCCGTGGGTGACTCTTGACGTGGTTGGCCCGGTGCTTTCCCGTCCTGGGGGCGGCGGGGGTGTTGCTCGCCTCCTACGCCTCCTCGGCTTCCGCTTCTTTGTCGTCGAAGTTTCGGAGGGGCCGTTTGGCAGCCACCATAAGGGATCCAGCTGCGTTGGTTTCCCCCTGCGGTGTCGCCTCCGTCTTCGTAAGAGGTGCTGTGCCCCCCTCTCTTGTTTCGAACTTCACGGCGCAGTACGGGGCAATCGAGGCTGTTAGCCGGGTGCGATCCGGCACAGTTGGTAAATGCGGCCGGTTTTTCTCGGGGTCTTCTGCAATCCAGGGCGGGATGTTCGCCGCCCCAGATCACGCATAGCAGCTTACGTTAACAGTGCCTGCTGCTGTGCCGGAATAGCTAGCATCGATGGCATTGTGGAGTGCCCTGTTTTTCCACGCCATCCCTCGATCTTCACGCCGAGCATTCACATTAGCTCTGTGACGTTGTAGATGCCCGGCCGGGGTGAAGTTTAGCGTGCGAATAAGCTGGGCTAAGTAGATACGTACTGGGCGTTCTCCGCGAGCCTTGATGGGGCGCATGTAGGCCACCTCGTAGCCCACGGTGGTCAGCTCCTTCTTGATTTCCTGCGGGTCCGTGTCCACATGGGAGGCTTCTGATCGCGACCTTGGCTGGCTGCTCTTTTGGGGGTGCGTAGGCGGACCAGGACATTTCGGTACCGGAGCCCTCCAGCGCGGTTAGGTAGCGCTTGTATACGCGGGATTCCTGTTCGCCTTGCGCCTGGAATCGGAACTCTGTGGGCCCATAGGGCCGCACGTTTGGCGCATGAAAAAGCTCCTTTTTACCTCGGCTAAGTGGTGGCTCCAGTTCGGGAGCAGGTCGACTACTATAAGCGGCGGCTTCTTTATGCACCCAGTTATCTTCATGGATGTCTTTGGTACAGGTGGCGGCGTCTTGATGGCGTCTTTCCTGGGCTTGCTGGGCGCACACGTCGTTAGCGTGGACGCATAGGATATTTGTGATGTCATCGCTGGGCTGTCTCCAGTACCCGAGCTGTTCAGCAGGGAACTGGACAGCGGCGGTGTGACCCTCGTATCCGGAACCGTGCGGGTCCTCGGGGGGTCGGTGAGGTTGATCCATGCGGTCTGCGCTCGCACCTGTACGGCTGTGGCACTCTCCCTGAGAGCGTTCAGGTGCGCTGTAGGGCAAGCAGGTCGAAGTGCTTTTTGTCCCTTGGCTTACGCTGGGACAGCGGAGACGGCGAGGGAGAAGCAGGCAGTGGCGGTAGTGGGGGCGCGGCGGCGAAGGCAGTGGTTATCGCTGCTGCGGTGGCCGTCGGTGGCGAAGATACCAGCGGGGGTCTATTGATCCCAGCGTGAATGGCGTCGAGGGATGGCACAAGCCGCGAGTTCGTTCATAACGCGCTGCAAAGCGGCTTGCGGATTCGTGCGGACAAACATTCGCGACCCGTTTGCGGGGCGCTGCGGTGGCCCTTGAAGGGCATTTTCGAAGCTGAATATAATAAGAAGCCTAATAATAAGCGTGAAGCGTAGCCTGCCCTCGGGGCGCAAGACTCTGGACTACCCCAGGTGAGACTCGCTGGCCGGGGTTACTTGTGCTCGCCAGAGCCCTACATGACTACCGAAGGTAGGCGGAAACCGTAAACAAAAACTTCCGAACGCGAGAGCGACTAGGCGGCTAATCTGGAGTATAGTGTTAAGATATATATATTATTAAATATCTTAATATTCCCATCCCTCACAATAATGCGCCTTTGCCTGCTATAACTAGGCGGCTTAGGCTTTAAAATGAGACATAATTCATTAATGTTTGCAGTAGTGGGTATTTTGTCCATACTAAAGGTCCCAATGTCCTTTAATATTGAAAAATACTTATTTCAGATTTTCAAAGTCTTTTTCTTCTTTTCGTATGAGTCATAGTGAACTTAATTTTATCACGGAAATGAAAATGAAAACGGATTTCATGTGGAGAAATGGCATTGACCTAGTTTAACATAATTTTATGATTATTATTTAATTGAGTGGTTTCCTCCGCGAGTTGAAATTTTCAATTAGTGATTGATATCTTTGGAAAGGTCGGCTGATTGAGAAATAAGGTCACATGATATAAAATATATACCTATCTGTACCTATATAGGTACAGATACCATATAGGTAGGTATAAATTTTCAGTGCGATTTTACGTCATTCAAATATAATGATATGTGTCTATTTTCCTCCGCACATAAAAATGATCGTGACCGAATCATACAAAAAACCAATAGAATAAAACATATGTGACATTCTTCTTTCAAATTATACAGTAAAAATCCTGCGTAAAAGTAGGTCGCTTATCGAGAATGTTCTATTAGGTGTCACCTTTAAACTATTACCTTCATCCCTAGTAATGTAATAACATGATAAAATGCAGAATTGCTGATGTGGCCTGCCCTTGTAGGGCGACATTGGTCCTAACCTTTTGAAACTATTTGAAACACAAATACCGATTGACATTTTCATAAGAAAAACTAGAGACACAGACACATATCTTTATTTATGCATTTTCTACTGATTGTAATGCTGACTTTGTATATTGTCGCTCTTTCTATAGAGTTCAACATATACTGGTTCTGTATACAATTATTATTACTTACCGGCAAATGTTGATCCTAGTTAGTGGCAATGCTTATCACGCACTAGTGGAGATAGAGTCGCAATTTCATACAAATGCATGTTTTTTATCTGTGCAATACGGATGCAAGTCCTGAATATGCTTGTAGAGATTTTTTTCATACATGAAAGTGTTGTTTGGTTTACGACTAGCTTAGTGATTTAATTTTACTAGCGAGTTTTGAGGAGGTTTCTTGTTCAATATTCCGAAATTTTCATTAGAGTTGATACTTCCACTCGCTGCATTAGTTGTAAGGCTTGATTGCCATACTTTCAGCTATAGTCTCGAAAATTACTATATTACTTATAGGTGGAAATAAAATTGCTCTGAAAAACCAGTGATACACAAAACAAGCTTTTTGATCAAAATCTCTAAGTTAATTCCAAAAACTTCCACCACATCTTAACAATCTCTAATAAGTAATGACAGTGACCGATAATGTGGGAACCCAAGAGACAATGAAAAGAAAAAACCATGCCACGGCCAATCACAAGCAAGCGATGAGCCCACGGATTCTTCTTATAAGAGCACTACAAATATAGACGCGGTTAGTCATATCTGACCGTTGAACACTGCTTGGTATAGCGATCAAGTTCGGAAAAAATATAAATAAATAAGACAGTCCAAAATCCGCTGCGTCGTTTTAAGTCTATACTGATGTCATTTTCGTTTTACGTCAAATGATTTTGAAAGCAGATATAATTAATGAGTTCGAATAATATCGCCAGCACATCAACCTGCTCATGAGAACAATTATACTGGTATTTTCTTAATATTTATATAGAAATCTAATATAAGTAGGTCCTAAAAAGTAGCTTGATGTAATGATAGACATCAGCCATCAGCCCATAACCTTTCACTGGAATCGTTAATTTTATAAAGAAGTTGAAGACATTTTTATTATTTTATTTACAAACAACCTGTCTGTTTAGTTACAGGAAACTAAAGTTATTGGCATTATTTGAAAATATCAACAGGAACATTGGAATATAAATCCTCAGACCTCACACATCATGAGTGTAAATGTGTCAAAACTCAAATTGTTGATACGCACAATGTCAGTTGTGAAATGTTTTGGTTCGACTCGGTCAACCTTCCCTTGAAATTATCAATATTTGTGTTCATAAAAGTTGAAGGACGGCTTAATTTTGTCTGGAACGATTGGATTAAAATCTCCCAAGTACTATTACAGCTTCCGATGCAACACAAATCTATCTCATAAATAAAATAGAGTAGGTATAAGCATCACAGGTGCCTAGCATCTTAAAGGGCTAGAATCTTGAAATTAGGGACAGCTTGACTCTATTTGCTACCTACGCCACAGACAGACTACAAAAAAGTGTATCTTAATATTGTAAGTGCTTCGTTCACTTTTTTCTGTGTAGTCAACCAGCCATCTTTGAACTACCTAGTAACAAATCTATTAATAGACATTTCATCTAATAATAGCCATAAAGTAGGTAGGTATCTGTTTTTTCCCAAGTATGGTAAAAACAAAATTGTTCTGAAAACCACAAAAAAGTGTTTAAAACGACGGGTTGAGAGCCAATATCAACCCACAGCCTTGCAGATAATTATAGCGATTTATAAGTTTGCAAACAGAGTCGTCTGATTGACCTCGGCCATTTTGTTTTTTCTTTTAATTTTTTACCATAATTTCGACTACAACTTTTTTGTTGTTTATTCAACTTTTTTCAAGTGAGTTATGCTAACGATCTGTTGTGATTTTGAGTTCATAGATCAAAAATCTTAGGCGAGGAACACACGCAACGTCGGTTTGTGCGTCGTTCATTCGATTCTCCACCCTACCTGCATATGAATACGGTTTGTGTCAAACGGCATCGCACAACGCTGCGTTGTCTGTCAAATTGTTTGACATAAACCGTATTCGTATAAAAATAAGGTGGAAAATCGAACAAACGACGCACAAACCGACGTTGCGTGTGTTCCTCGCCTTAGTCATCGTGTTTGTACTTTAAGGCTCTCAAAGATTTTAAATATTTAGCTATGATACGAAATAGTTTTTTAAACTTGTTTTCCACTTAACTTCCCAGATCACAAGATAAGTTCCGAGTAAACCTTTTCCTGCTTAGCAATCTTGTTTGCTCGACTCCAACTTAGATGTAACTTGGACATAACCTGCCTGCGCGTGCGCAGAACCGTTTCGCGCTACCATTCATCTTTTTCCATATCTTTACGTCATTTACTTGTTTAACAGGTTTCTTTGCGCGTCACTTTTGAGTCCTAATATCTATTACCATGTCCGTCACAATTATGATGTCATGAGAACTACGATGTGGTTATTAAAAAGATATTTAAATGTCGTTTACTATTTGCCTAGGGCGTTCCAGGTGTGGGTAATTGATAATATAACGTAGTTAGAATGTCATTGATAATTTTACTTGTAGGAAATTATTATCAATGACGTATGAGTAGTTAATTTATATATTTGTGTTGCAGTTAATAAGACTGAAATGAATGTTCCTGCTATTATGATATGAGTATAAAATTATTATATCCATCGTTATCATTTATTAGTGAAATAATTTTTATTTTATCTATTTTAATGGTAACTAACTATGAATGAAGTCTTAAAATAGCTTATCTATCATAAGTAATTTTTATTTTATTATAGGCATGATAACATTACAATGATGATTAATAACATGATGATGTAATGAAATAACAGAATTTGTATACCTATGTAACAAATTGAATGATAAGTAATTCTTTTTTTGTTCATTGAAGACATAAATAACACTAATTTAATAAATGATGAAAATTTTATTTAAAATATATCATTTTATATGACGTTGTTTGTGATACTACCTAATTTTTAATGATGTTTTGGGATACCCATAAGTAGGTACTATTTTCAAAACAGACATAAGTGTAAACAAAATGTTTCGACCCTAATAACAAGATGTCAACAAACATTTTGAAAATCGAGCCAAACACTCATGTGCATCGAACCCATTCCACAGGTAGATTCATTAGGTCATTACCAACTGAGCTACCGAGCCGTAGGAAATAGTACGTGTAAAGTATAACTCGGCTGAGTTGCGTAGTGTGGCGAAACCGTTGTGGTTCTTATAGTCTATGAACACATCAGTTGCTGCAACTGTCAGGATAATCATGGTGTGAGGCAAGGGAGCCACAAGTATGACTAAGAAATGATGCGGTTTGAAAACAGTTTTGTACAGTAGGTATAATTCTAGTACATAGGGTGTTTTGAACTTGACTTAGACTCTCCTTAGGTCAAACTCGACTCACTCCTCAAACGACAACCTTTGACCCTCCTCAAACTTTACTTCTTTACTACTTTATTTCTTATTTTATTCAAACACGTGTTTCTCATCTAGAGACTTTAATACCGCTTGTAAAATAGATGTTTTAGAGACCACTTGTAGCTTTTATGAGCCTGTTGATTGACATTAATTCACGGAGTTACTACCGAGCTTTCCCATAATTTACCATACTCGGAAACATTCGGACCGCTGCTACAAACAATCCTTGTTGATACTAGCTTACTTGAACGATTTCTTCAATATGACTATTCGGTATTTTAAGCCACGTCATCTGCTCAGAAACATAGATTTAAATCATGTAGAAACTATGGAATTGTGACTTGTATGTCAACAAACGTAGCTGCGTCGTAGAGGCACTTTGAGCCGGGCTCGTAAAACCGAGGTCAAGTAAACAAGCCCAACCACTGTAAATATTCTTAGCCCCGCCACGCGTCCAACGACTAATCGATCTAGATGTTTACGCACCCATAAAGCCTGACTTGTATGCTAATGTGAGGTTTCTATTGTTACAGATTCGTGATAAACCTGCTGGCGACGAACCTGGTGACCACTACCCTGCTTGCGCCCGCGCTGTTCGGCGAGCACACCGTGAGGGTAGAGGACAACAAGGTGTGGCTGGAGGCGGGCAATGCGGCGGCCGTGGCGTGCAGCCTCGCCTCGCTGCTGGCGGTCATGCTGATCTCCCTCGACCAGCACCACGCCGTCACCGACCCGCTGCGATGCCACTCGCGCCTGCTGCAGCGCCGCCCCGTCGCGCTCTGCGCCGCCGCCTGGTGCGCCGCCTTCACCGCCGCCGTCTTCCGCGCCATCATCGGCACCCTCCGCCTCTGCTACACGACAGAACCGATCCTCCAAGCGATCGAGTTCGCCTACCACATCGTGTACTTACTACTCGGCGTCACCTTACCGGCGGCCATCGTCTGCATCATGTACTCGAGGATCTACCGTGCGGCTCGCTCGTCCGGACTCCGCGCGAGAGCTCACGGAACCAGTGCACTGCAGCTACACGAGCCGCAAGCGAACCTGCCCGACCTCGTCGAGGAGGGAGAGGGGTTGACGTTGAGGATAGATGTGCCAGATACTACGGCCTCGGGAGATTCCACGAAGTTTGGACCGTTCCTGCTGCCACCAGAGCGACCAGTGCGATGCCCTTCGGTCGCTAGTCTACGTAATGCCAAAAAAGAAGACAAATCTTGTGAGAATCTTCGGAAGGGGCTGCCGGCTGTGAGCTCGGCCCCATCCTTAGCGGCGCCGCTGCTATCCGTACAGCAGCGCACCCCACAGATTTCCAACTGCGGGTCACGGATCACATCGTTCCGCTGCCGGATCTCAAACGCGTCGCTATTTAAATACCGTGAAGAGTCACGTGCGGCACGTGTTGGACTTTTGACTGGTTTTCTAGTGATATTACACGTGCCCCACGCAGCTGCTGCGATGGTCGAAGCGGCCTTCCCTCAGTCGGCCGCAGTCGCCCGCACGCCTGCGCTAGCGCTGCTGCTGCTGGCGTCGGCGGCATCTCCCTTCCTATTCGCGTTGCGGTCGCGGCGCGTCCAGCGTGAAGCGCGTCGGCTGTTGCTGCCGGAGAAGAGCGCTTGGGAGCGATCGGGAGGCGCTGCCAGCGCGGCGGCTTCGGACGGGCAGCGAGCGCGAGCAGCGCTGGAGCTGCTGCGCGCGCTGTCGCCAGGCGGCAACGTGGCCGACGCGGAGAGAGGCTCCGCGCCGGGAAACGCGGGCGCGGGCGCGGGTCGCGGCTCCTTCAGCTCGGGCGGCAGCACGCAGCTCTCTTCCGCGTCGGACGAGTGACCCGCGCCGCCCGCGCCCGCGCCGCCGCCCCCGCGGGCGCCCCTCGCCGGGTGCGTTTCGCCCCGCGCCCCACCGCTCTACTCATCTGTGATACTAGGATAAGCCGTACCGCGCTCGGCGCGACCGTTAGACTGATTTAGCGTTAAGTTAATTTATTATTGTGTCCACGTACCTTATTTCCGCTGAGCGGACAAATTTTTATTACCTGATATATTGATGTATCGAAGTATTAAAATGATAAAGTGAAATGTTGATTCTATTTTCATTTGTCTGCGACCTAGTGACCTTAATATAACCGCATTTGCTGCTAATGAATATAAACCACTGAGCAGAGAATTAGTGAGTGATCTAGCACAAAATGGAGTAACAATATATTGTGATGTTGCGTTGCGAAACCTAATTTATAACCACAGTTCTACTTAGTGATATTCATTAGCAGTAAATGTCACACATGACACAATAGGTACAAATTCTGAATAACACGTGGATTAGAGTGAAGTGAGGACAGTAAACCTGAATCAATTAATTAAATTAAAACACGTACTTAAACATTGTTGCTTAGCTACTCAACATTAAGTACAGGCCTGAAATGACGTAACAAATTTATATTTATATACTTTGTAACACTAAGCACATATAAAAATGCACACACGTAGTTATCTAAACTAAAATACCTAGTTCTTTACAAAAATGTAAATTTTAATGCATTCATGATAAACCAATAAAAAGAAGCTTGGCCAACATATACAGGCATACAGGGTGTAAGGAAAGCTCCCTTAAACCTTATGGGGAGCATTGTCTGACCATAAAACAACTACACCTCATAGGAAAATATGTCAAGAGACGTAATAAAATTTGACGTTCCACAGAAATGCACCCAGCTGATCGTGCTTTTGTGTGGGAGGTCAAATTTATTTTGTCGTGTCCTGGCATAAGTTCCTGGGGAAAATTTTCAGTTTCATGATCTGCATGCACCCTATCGGTATTAGGAGAACTTTCCTTTACACCCTGTATTCCTAAATTAATTAGCGTGTCAGTGTTTTACGAAAACTGATGAGTAACAATCTAACAATGACAAAAAAATTAGAAAGATAGTGCTGCCAATGACCAATTCGCTGTAAGTAAGTATTAAAAAAAGGAAATGTAAGTATTATATATAAAACTTAAATTAATATCATCATTAGAGAAATGTCAGTAGAAATATGACAACTTTGATGAAAATCTTCGATGTCATATTCAAACAAGCGAAATTCCGCGACTGAAGAATAGGAGCAAGAAAAATCAACGAAAACATTTAAAATGGGCAGGAAATGAATGCAAAATACGAGGAGATACTACTATTACTACTAGCCGTGTGGTGCCGGCAGAGTAGAAAAGCACCACCCCCTCTCTTCCCGTGGGGGTCGTAAGAGGCGACCGAGCGATAAACCCGATCCAAACTGCCACGGCCAACCGTATGGTGGCGGTTAATCCATCACAGAAGCATTCCCAAGGAGGGTTGACGTCTGTTAGGCGGATGGTCGTAAAATTCAGCCAAATCCTTTTGCAACACGATTTTGTGTCCAACGAACGTGTTGCGCCAACCCCAAGTAATTGGGATAAGGGCAGGAAGATGATGACTACTACAGCCACAACAGTGCACTGCTGGACATGGGCCTCCCCAAAATGAGGGGTATTGTCATACTCACCACGCTGGGCAGGCGGATTGGCGAGCACAGTGCAAGGTGTTGTAGGTAGATATTGACAGGTAACGCTGCTGCCCATTCCCTGGATCAATCCCTTAGTTGCCTCATACGAAACCCACGGTTAGAAATGTGGTGATGCTATTCTAAGCCGGCATCGCACGGCAATAGTAGATACATAGCATCCTAAGATTGTGGGTTCGATTTCCACAAACTGAGTGAACAATATCTATTACTTTGGCGCAAATTCCATGCCAATATACTCAAGAGAATGTGCATCTCGAATTGCCTGCTATTCCTCATGATGACGTGCCTTGTAGAAGCCAAGCTTACGTCAAGTAGTGGACTTCTTCTTCTGTGGGCTGATGCGATGATATTAAACTGTAAATTTATATTGCAATGTGAGCAGATTTCGAAACCCTGCTTCCGGGTTCATCGTGTTGATCGTCGAACTCAAACAAAACAAGAAAAAGTCTAAATTTTAACCTCTGAAGTATCATAATCTTCTTTGAAGGTCTCGGTTCTGAGAAACGACTAAATAAAGCTGGAGTAAACTTTACAATGCAGAATGACTGTGCACACTTTTACTTTACATTTTAAGAACTTCTTAGCAATTTCAAACAGTAAATACAGTTCAAAAACATGTTCATTTTGTAAACAAAAAAAGAAGTCAGCTGTTTCTTGAACTCATAAAGCAAGCAATGCCTTATCCCCTTCTAAAAATGATAATCGAAACCAAATACGAAAATTACAAAGCACCAAAAATTTGATGCTACGGTCGCTACGTCGTAGCAAAACTGCTACGAAAATAAATTAAACAGTTGAATGAAATGATTGTGAATAAAGCCCCATGTATTAATCGAATAAGCATTACAAGTTATTAAATACCAGTGGTTTTTGAGCGGTAGGGACTAAGATTACTGCCACCCCTAGTCCACTCTGTAAAAGGCGTCGTAGAGTTTTGACCTCGGCAGAATATCTGTCGACTATGGTCATTTGCGTGGTCTAACAAACATGTTGCGCTGGCCTCAACTGATTTGGGATAAGAGCAGGTAGATGATGATGTTTCTTGAAAGGGATTTCGAGTGGAGGTCACGCCTTGGAAAGTGTAGCGTTTGAAGACTTTCCCCAGCCATATGGACCGATGATTTAAAGAGGGTGGCTAGTACTTAGCAACTGGATGGCGAAAACAGGCGACGGTGCCTAATGTTGTACCTCGAGGTAAACGTACGTAAGCAGTCCGCTGATAAGTGTGACTAATGTGGAGATAGTAATGAATGATTTTTTATAGTTCATTCGTATATGTTCGTACTTATAACATCGAATCGTTTGACTTTTAACCATTCTGCGTAGGTAAATTGTAATCGCTGCTTCCTCTTTTCGAGTGGGACACTGAGTCGTCCAACAACCCAAAGAACCTTGGTGTCAGAGTTTTTCGCTCGCTCATACAATCTAAATTCCTTGTGTGATTGAAGGAAGATAATAAGTAAAATACTTGCCTACAGGCGAATTCGAACCATGGAGAAAATATACTAGGTTCTGACATTTACAAATATCAATTCATAGTCATCCGGTTTGTGATTGAAGTGGCCCGAACACAGTCCAAACACGTGTTCTAACATATGAAAGCTAAGGCAGGAATCACACGCAACGTCGTGCGTAACGCACAACGCTTTGCACGTTCTCTTCTCTTTTTCGAGTGGGACTCCAAGTCGTCCAAAGATCCAATAAACCCTGATGTCAGAGCGTTTCAACTACCTACTGAAACTATCAGTAGTAGCACAAATTAGGGAAACGGCGAGCAGGGCGCCAATACAGATGGCTCACTGAGTACTAGCGACGATTTTGACTTTTACTGATTTTAACTGGAATCTCCGGAATCTCAGGGGAAGTCAAGGTAACTAAGAAGGTGGTTGACACGAACGTCACATAATATCTTGGATTTAAAATTGGCTGTAAGTCATTTATGACGTTCTTTGTCAGATTTCGGTGCTTTGATATTTTTACACTTTGAGATTTTTGACAGTAGCAGTAGCCGTTTCTCTAATTTGTGGTAGCAACCCTGGCTATCCAATCGCGAAAATCCGAAATAGGGCCGAGTGCACTTTCTGGTGGTATTAGGCCTCTGAAATGGTTGTATCACGACCGCGCCGTCTGAATGATCACGTTGGAGTACTTTGACGCATCTTTGACGTTTGAGGTAAATCTGTCTGTCAATTCGTTTGACATAAACCGTAATTATTTGCGAATGCGTTTAGGTGTCCATAAGGCGAGGACCCACGCCGAAAAATACGATTTCAAGGTAAGGGTTGAGGGGAGGTGAGAGGTGGGTAGCGGGCGGCGCGGGAGGTCATCGTTAAACTGGTTTCACAGCGAGGACCGTCCGAATTTATAAATAGTTTTGTTGAATTAAAATGAGTTAATCAGCTAAAACCTATTAGTATTAGCGCTCCGGAATTAAATAAGGAATCTTGTACCTACTATAAAAAACTAAAGGAAAATAGTAGTACTTAAATGTTACATAAAAATTTAAAAAAGTTTTTTTGCTGTTTATGTGATTTTTTTATTCAAAATAATCAATCAAACCTAAGAAAAAATAGTATTAGCTCTATAAGCTTTAGAGCATTTCTTTGGGTACGTCGTTCATTTTTTTGAGGTCACGGTAAACACAGTAAAGGGCTTAAAAATTGAATCGAACGCAACGCTTTTCTTCGTTTTCTCTCGACGCGACGTGGTGCGCCGTAAAAATTACTGGTTGAATGGGGATGACAGAAAGACCGGGCGGCACGCCGCAGCGCCATACTATGAACAATGCTGTCTTGTTGACAGCGCACTACGACGCCGCCTCGTTCGGTCTTGATTTTGACCATTAAAATAACGCAACAATGGATGTTACGTGTGATCGCCTACTAACAAGCAGTACTTGTTATGGATACCTAGTATTAGTTGGCTACGGATCCTTGTAGTCACGCATTGTTCAGTTGGTATAGTGTTTGCATTCAACACCGAGGATTCCGGGATCGAATTCCGGCGAGGCAGCTATTTGAATGACGCTTTCGAGTCATATCATGATGCTTCTACCTATTGGGATTTCAATGCACTCTCAGTGATATATAAGGTCCTATTAAATTCACTGCAAATATTTTAAGGGCATGCATAAGTATAAGAAAAACATCTGTGGCATTTTAAAAAATCTACACGCTAGATTTTTTTTTATTTTCAATCAAACTTTTTAATTAATTATGTGAACATCCTTTGACTGACCCGACTGACGTTCCGCCACGTAGACAGGATTCACTTACACGGCACGCACACTAACAACCAACCAATCACAGCACTTTTTTTTGGCGCGTAATTTAAATTCATCGAAGTGTGTGTGTTTCTAGGACAAACAGGGTGCACTTTTTTCGTTTTGAGCATTATGTGATTGAAAATTTGGTAGGCTTCAGTGGCAGAGCAGTGCGGCGTTAACCCATGCGGCTCGGGTTTCGAGCCCCGGTCGATGCGTGAAATGTTTTCGAAGAAGAAGAAGAAAAAGAAGATACATTTTTTCTCTAAGTCTGGATGTGTTCAACAGATCTAGACGTGGAATCATTTAAGAGGTATTTGATAGTGATAACATTTAAAAGGACTTCTAAAATTCCACCTCTGATTTTCGCTATCTAGTAATAGTAATGCCAATCACGTTAATACTCAGTCTAGCCCAAGCTGGGCTGCCCAGCATAATTTCAAAACTTGCAAGTAAATTAAAGTTCTCTGAAGTTGGTACCCAATCCAGAATGGTTCCAAACTATCCACAAGGAAAATTAAATAGGTATTGTTTGTTTATTATTAAGACCGCGTGCTGATCCATGTGACCTGCGAAACACTTGTACAAAGCGTTTGACAACATGATTTTACTACGCTACGGCATACTATTTTGGAGTTTAATGTCGAAATTATATGACCCGTTTGTCGTGACATCGTATAAATGATTTTGGCATGCTAGAAGTCGTAGCCAGTTGGGACACAGACACACAGAATTACTTTACTTTATTGCTCACGTTAATAAAACATTACAGTAATGGGAGAATATACTCCTATGCATGCTTGATAAAACATCTACTACTAGCTAAAGTATATCTTTTCGACAGGGATACATTTTGTTCAAAGGAAAAGTTTCCTCTTCGACTTTCAAAGAAGAAGGCGTATGCTATGATCTTCCCTGATTTAACCCACTGATACAAAGCTAATCTTCATTTGAACCCGCTAGACATTCGAAGTACGAAAAGGGTTGATTTAATTGATACAAACATTACATAATCATAAATACAAGTTATACTTGAAATATGACAGACTTCGAATATTTTTAGACATTGATCCTAGTGTCAAATATGCGATTGTAAACGATCTTCTACCGGGAGTAACAGAAAGGATATTACAATCCGAAAGAAGGTGAAGGTACTCATGAAACTGAACAACTTTCCCCATGGAACATGGGTCGAAATATGAAAAAAAAATTTGGACCTCCCATTGTAAATCAGTCAGCTGATCGGCGATTTTGTATGGGTAGTCCAATTTTTTTTTTTCATATTTTGACCCATGTTCCATGGGTAAGTTGTTCAGTTCCATGAGTACCTTCACCTACTTTCGGCTTGTAATACCCTTTCTGTTACTCCCTGTATATAGCAACACGGCGGACCGTACTCCATTCCAAAACGGGATGATTGTTAACATTGTTGATTCTCGATGTTGTTGATCTTATTATCATTGTTGAATCTTGAGATACATTTTGCCAACATGCAATGTCAACAGGACGGCTTAATGGTTCTACGAAATACCTTCCATCCATAGATAACATGATACACATTTCCCCAAACAAATGTTGCACTTTGCTCGAAAAATTCCACGACATATTCCAAATTCAAAACACACGTTGTCAAGCTCACAATGCGCATTGTTCTGGTCTTCTAAGAATGTTTACATAACATATGAAAGTGAGCGTCGAATAAGGATGTGACTTAGTATTGAAAAATCGATTTTTTTATAATCGATTTTTTTCTAGTCGCGAAAATCAATTACTAATAAATCAATTTATACTTTAAAAAACGTTTCCATTCTTAATAAAAATCGATTTTTTCGTTTTGCACCTTAATTTTATCAAATAAATGCTAGTTTTATCAAATAGCCGAACTCTTAAATTAAAGACCGAGAAAATTGTGTATAAATAGCCGAACTCTTAAATTGAAGACCGAGAAAATGGTGTGTGTCATGCATAATCAAGACGTTTGGTAAAAGAATAAAGGCGCAAAAAATCGATTTCCGTAATTTTGGAAATTTTAAAAATATAATCAATTTTAGTTAATCGGTTATTTCTACTCTTTTAATTAATCGATTAAAATAGATTTTTTCATAGAAACATTGATTACGTAAATAATCGATTATTTTTTCACATCCCTGGCGTCGAATACATCGTGTGTTTACTATGGTGAGGACACGCGGAGGTCAGGTGACTGTTTCTGGAGCGTTGTTATGGAGATGGTGACCTATTTTTGAAAATAGAGTATGGGGAAATAAAGATGGTGGTACAAGCAGTGTAACAATATATGTTTGAGTTGTGCGCAGTACTAAATATTGAAATAATAAGAATATTGGAAATAATATCAGCTGCGCCTTAAAAGTAAATATCAACTTATACTGGATAATAACAGGAATATAGCTGTAACGTTAATGTTGCTTTACCACCTGGCTGATATAAACTTATATTAGGCTTAAACATCTTGCGATGAATTGCGGCCACCCATCTGCGTCCTGAGAAGGTTCCTATAAGTATAGTTCATTCGCAGACCATAACCATAACAGACACAACAGTCCACTACTGGACGTATAGATTAGATTAGATCATTTATTTCATATTACCAATTTCATAATTTCAATTACTTAAAATTAGATAAAAATGTCCAAGGATAATATGATCGTCAAAACAAAAGAATAAAGGATACAATAATGTCAAAGCTTATAAAATCAAAACTTAAAACTAGCAATGTCAAAACTTAAATACAATAATAACAAAAATAATACAATAAAAATGTCATAACAAAAACAATAAAATAATTGTAACAATACAATATCAAAGTCAATAAAATATATCAAATAAAAATACAGAAGAACAAATAAAAATAATGTCATAATACAATTACAATTGTAGCCAATTTATAAAAATTTAAACATTAAATATTCTTTTATTGTATGAAATTCATTATCCAACAAGAGATTCTTCAATTGACGGTAGAATATTTCGTCACTGTTTTCATTTTTTAGGTTTCGTAGTATGTAGGTCCTATTACAGAAGGGTATTGCCATGCTCATCACGCTTGGCAGGCGGATTGGCGAGAGCAGTGTAAGATGTTGCAATTACAGGGAACGCTGCAGCCCATTCCCTGGATGATTTTTCCTTAGTCGTTTTTTACGACACCATTGGGTTAGGATTGAGGTGATGCTATTATAAGCCGGAATCATTCGGCACTCGGCATTCGCAAAATTTCAGTTTAAATATGAAATAAAAAAATGCGCTCATTTTGTTAAACATTACATTACATAAATATACAAAAGAAATCATAATATCGAATGTCTACTTTTTACATTTTCGCATCTGAACTAACACCAAACTTATACTACTTTTCAATAAAACAATTTAATAATTATGTCACGTTTGCAATCTATAAGTCACCAACCGGAAACTATAAAAACTCCGGAAACTAAACGTTTATCAACCTTGCGTGGTAAACAATGAAAAACTGGTCAAAGAAAAAACTATAAACAAAAGTGTTTTTCTATCCTTGTATTTGTTGATATTTCCTTGGTGTTCTGTCAATCCTTTGACCCCGTGGTCTAAAGATGGGTTGTTCACCTTGTAAATGTACACCTTGCTTTGCAAAGAACAGATCACCCTTACGAAATACCCTCAAAACTAATTGTATGTATTTGTTTATACGACTGTAGCACAAATTAGGATATATGCGCGCGGGGCGCCTTTACAGAAGGGTCACTCAGTACTAGCGACGATTGTGACACTTACCTGGAATGAACCTAGAATCTCAGAGGAACTCAAGGTTTTACTAAGAAGAAGGTTACCACTAAAGTCATATTTCTTGGATTAAAATTGGCTCAGATCAAAATAATCTATGGTACGTTCTTGTATTAGATTTTGCTGTTTTGATATTCTTATTCTTGACGATTCTTTACAGAAGCAGCCCTGGCTATGTAACAAGTGAAAATCGCGAAAATTCTAAGTAGGGTCGAATGATCCTTCTGTGACCCCGTGATCTCAAGATGGGTGGTTCACCTTTAACTGTACACCATGCTTTACAAAGAACAGATCACCCTTGCGAAACACCCTTTAACTAAACTAGGTGGGGATCACATGTAAAAGACCGTTTCGACCGTTTTTGCGCTCTTTTAGCGCTGCGTAACGCATGAGTTAGGAAAACGCGACATTCCGTCTTATTTTCACACAGATTCGTCGTTAGCGCATGCGTCTGTAAAACGTTTGACATAAACAGTGTCTGTATGGAAATAAGATCATAACTCGTTTCGTCCTAACGCATGCGTTGTGCTTATAGATGTCGCAGTACGATGGCAGAATCAGGTTTTTGGCCAAAAACCTAGGTTTTTGGCCAAAAGCCGGCATATGGCAGAATCGTAGACTTCCTTCGGCCATCGTCCTGAGCTGATCCAGGTTTTTGGCCAAAAACCTAGGATTTTGTCCAAAAAACTAGGATTTTGGCCGAAATCCTAGATTTTTTTAGTATTATGGCTTTTTTTGAATTTTGGGGGAACTTCTTCGTCTTTGAGTGGTACACCAAAGCACCTAACGAGCCGATGGACCCTGGTATCAGAGTTTTCAACTGCCTACTGCAAGTAGCAGGCCTCTAAGATGGTTGTGTAACGACCGCCGTCTAGGTATCATAGAGAGCAATCGGGACCGACCGACGGCTTACCGTACCCGTGTGGTTCGGGGGAACGAGGAGTGGAGAGGTACATTATGCACCTCCCTCTGATCTTTTGAGGGTAGACTTGGACACCGTAAATGGACACCCTGAAGGACGGGGTGTAACATCAGACCGTCTGAACAGCAGGATTGCCTCGGATTCCCTGAAGGGCAGGGGGGAGCTTCAGACACCATAAGAGCAGGACGTACCACTGAACGCTCTAGAGAATTGGTGGTAGCGTTGGACGCCCTGGAGACCAGGAGGTAGCGTCGGACCCCCAGAAAATCCAACGCCCGTCATCTTACATCCTCCAGAGAGTCCGACGCTACCCTAGCCCTCCAGAGCGTCTGACGCTACCTCCCACCCTCCAGAACGTCCAATGTTACCTCTTGCCTTTCGAGGTGTATGCCCGAACTACACGGGCACGTTAAGCCGTCGGTCCCGATTGCCCTTTATGACCACTTAGACGGCGGTCGTTACACTACCTTGTCAGAGGCCTGCTCCTTGCAGTAGGCGGTTTAAAAACTCTAACACCAGGGTTCATCGGGACATTGGGTGACTTGGTGTACCACTCGAAGAAGAAGAAGTTCCCCCGAAATGCAAAAAAGGTCATAATACTAAACAAATCTAGGATTTCGGCCAAAATCCTAGTTTTTTAGCCAAATTCCTAGGTTTTTGGCCAAAAACCTGGATCAGCTTAGGATGATGGCCGAACGAAATCTACGATTCTGCCATATGCCGGCTTTTGGCCAAAAACCTAGGTTTTTGGCCAAAAACCTGATTCTGCCATCGTACTGCGACATAGATACTCTAAGGTTGTGCCACGCTAAAACAATGCACGAACGGACGTTACGTGTGTTAATCGCCTAATTCTTTGTTTGTCGGTCGACCGACTATAGCCTTTTTCGTTTATGATATATAATAAAAAAAAACACCAAGTCATCTGTATTTGTTTGGGTAGGTTGGTATGTGAAACTCGTAATTGTAGCGGAAAACCCAATTGATTAGATCAGACACAGCTGGTGCCACGGGAAATTACTAGAAATTTGCGGATCGTAGTTGCATTTAGTCGCGGGATTTTCGAAACTAAGATGATTATACGAGATCCATAGAGTAGCCGAGAAACAAAAAGTAGGTATTGCAGTAAAATTGATTTTAATTCCCTTTTGTAAGTAGGAAAATACACAGGGTATATGGCTCTGTCCACCCAGTGAATTTTATTCGCGTACCGCAATTTGATTCTCGCGCGATATTTTATTTTGTATGAAAAAACAAGCGATATTTTTCCATATGTGTGAAAACTTTCATAAGCTTCAGTGTGTAACAAAAAAGCGAAAAAAAATTCACGCTATATAAAATCGCTGTGCGGATAGAGCCTAAGGGACAGTGTACCGAAAACTGTGCAGTTATGATCAGACCATGAACTGAACAACTTTTACTATAGAGCCAATGGAGGGAAACTAAAAAAAAAAAACCGACTACCCCCAAAAAAATTGATGATCAGCTGACTGACTTTATATGGGAAAGCTATATTAGGAAAAAAAAATTACATACAATTAGTTGTAATCGTCTCCTGTCCTTTTCTACACCTATTTGACAGAAAGTGACAGCGTTCAAGGTGAATTGTATAAGAATTTATTTCTCGAATGGAGAACAGTTCACCAGTTACTGTGGAACTGTCAGGACTACGTTTTTAAATAGTGTATAGATGGCGCGTTGCAGAGATACTAAGAAGCCGGCGATGTAGGTATTACAAACTATTAACTTATAATTTTTTTGATTTATTAGCACTATGGGCCGGTCAAAGGGCAATGTAAACTACATTGTAATAAATAATACCTAAGAATTTGTGAATCAAATAGGTAGATACCTAAACTATGAAATATATAACTACTAGTGTATCAGGGCATACAATCTCATCTGATTGGTTTACAAACAGTAGGCGTACAATACATCGAATATCACATTGTTTATCTTTGAAACTTTCGAGTATCTATGCAACGCACCATCTATACACGATTTAAAGAACATAGTCCAGACATTTCCTCAGTGCCAGCAGGATCGTACCTCGTAGGATCATA
This sequence comes from Phthorimaea operculella, assembly GCA_024500475.1. Lineage (NCBI taxonomy): Eukaryota > Metazoa > Arthropoda > Insecta > Lepidoptera > Gelechiidae > Phthorimaea > Phthorimaea operculella. The sequence goes on from JANFCV010000030.1 coordinate 3,319,066, forward strand.
GGATTAGGGGAGTCGACTAATATTAGGAACCATAACCACCATAACAGCCACAACAGTCCACTGCTGGACATGGCCTACCCCTATCGGAAAGTATTGCCATATTCACCACGCTTGGCAGGCGGATTGGCGAGCGCAGTGCATTATGTTGCATTGACAGGGAACGCTGCTGCCCATTCCCTGGATAAGTATCGCTTAGTCGCTTTTTACGACACCCACGGGTAGAATTGAGGTGATGCTATTCTAAGCCGGCATCACACGGCAATATTAGGAAGCTTTTGGTTAAATTACTATCATTACGCGGTGGTTTGGCCAGAGACCTCTCTATGCACTCTCGAGACGTATAATTTGCGATCGTTAGACGACTCAATGAACCTGCCATTCTGTTGACACTCGGAGATAGGGATGTGACTTGAGTAATGAAAAATCGATTTTTTATAATCGATTTTTTCTAGTCGCAAAAAAATTGATTAAAAATAAATCGATTTTTACTTAAAAAATCATCGATTTAAAAAAAAACGGTTTTTTTCGTTTTGCACCTTAATTTTATCAAAAAAATGTTAGTTTTATCAAATAGCCGAACTCCTCAATTTAAAACCGAGAAAATTGAGTATTAATAGCCGAACCCTTCAATTTAAAACCGAGAAAATCGGGTATGGTGTGCTATAATTATAATTCATTCATAATCAAGACCTTTGGTAAAAGAGTAGAAGCGCTTAAAAATCAAATCTGTAATTTTGGAAATTTTGAAAATATTGATTTTTAATTAATCGATTATTTCTACTCTTTTAACCTGGCGCCATCCACGTTGGGTCAAATTGACCCGTAATTTTTTATTTTTTGTTTTTTCATACACAGGATGTTGATTCTTTTAGTAGCTGGAGATAAGACTTTGTTTTATTCATTAGACAGTGCATCACAATCGTCGTGTGACATTTACGAGAGATAGACGCCTGCAAAGTTCAAAAAGGTATATTTGACCCAACGTGGCTTTCGATGTCATCATTTTATGCCATTATAGCGTGACAACTTTTTTAATTATTTAGTCGATGAATCGCCACCCAAGCTTCCAGGTGTCCGCAAAAGGTGTCTAGAATGTCCAGCATAAAAAGACAGAAAGACCACCAATACCTGTCATGGATGTCAAAAGTTTATCTGCCCGCAACACATCATTCTGATGTACGCAACATATGCAAATTTGAGGACTAAAAATAATTAATGTTACAGAAGATTCTCTCATTATAAAATGTACTATTTACATTAAGATCTAAGAAAGCCTAGCCGTATTACCTAAAATAATTGTTAAAAAAACTATATTTTCATACTTTAAAGGGTCTAAAAGAGTTAACCTATTTTGCTTTTTCCAGTTTTTGAGTGATTTATAAAAACAGATAATAAAAGCTGTAACTTTTGTATTTCGATGATGTTTTTATTCTTCAGTCAAAATATATGAATAATAGCATTCATAAACAAAGGTTTCTATGAATATTTTCAACTCGTTTCCAAAATAGACCATGATATAAATACGGGTTTTTTTGACTCAACGTGGATCTTAATGTAACATTTTGCCACCTAGACGACGCCGGGTTAATTAATCGATTTAATTTTTTTTTTCGTCAAACATTGATTATTTAAATAATCGATTATTTTTTCACATCCCCGATCGGAGGGCACGTTAAACCTTGGGCCATCGGCACCGTTTGCTGTCTATGATTATTTAGATTGTCGTCGTTTTTAGGCTGAAAATTTACTAGTGAACGATACTGAAAATTGAGAATGAGCATAAAATAAGAAACAAGGATCACAGTGTCGTATAAGTCGCAACGCAGTGTCTGTGGTGAGCATGCAAAAAGCCATGCATCTCTCGTATCGGCTTATACAGCCATAAAAAATCTTACCTCAGACACTGAATAAATCGTCTGGCACAGACGTATGAGGCCAATGATGATGATAATAAGTCGAAATATCAGAAAAGCGACTTCATTATATACTACGTATTGATCTAATCTATGACCGGAACTTCATAGATATTTACATCCACACCTAACCAACTTTAAACTATTCCTGCAGTTACTCTGTCAAAGATTGCACAATCCTTGTCGAAATGTAGTTTTGGAATGTAAATATTGTGCTTCTAAACGCACGTTTGGTTCTACTCGCGTAAGCTGCCTTGACCTCTTTTGCTCCAGGTATTTCTACTTCTGGAGGGCTCTTCGTATACTGGTGCTTGTGAGAATAGTAGCTATATGGGTTTATGACAAACTCACTCTTAATATTTTGTTTTGTTTGTTTTGGCAACTTTTCGAAAGTCCCATTCACACACGTGTGCACCAAATTTACCTGTGTAGTTGGCTTAGAGATGATGAAGATGTGATTAACTGCCTTTGTGATATAATATTTTAAGTTTACTATCAGTAGTATAAAAAGTAGCTTAGGCATGTCACTCAGGGATGTAGAAGCTTTCTAATAATCGAAGATTTTATGAAATCAAACCGACAAATCTTTCCTCTTAAATACTCTTTTTATGTTAAATGTAAATTTTGTTAAAACAATCGCAGTTGGCATAGGTCACATGATTGTAGAGTATTAAGATAACACATTCCTAAGGTTTAATCATCTGCGCACGAGTGTTCTAATGCCAGCTGATTTCCATATGAACTCAGGCTATTATAACTGCTGACAACGTACTAGTGTTGTTCATAATACCTATCATTTGGTACACCGAGCCTATGAAAGACCTGATAAACCCTGGTAATTTTATCCATCCACTAGACAGCAAGGCTCTGACATATAAAATTGTTTGTGTGTGTGTGTGTGTGTGTGTGTATATGTGTGTGTGGAGCCCTCCAAAGCATGGAAACGGCCTTAAAACGGTCAACCATTTAGTTCAATCTGTCTACAGTGTCCTGAACAAACTGAAAACAATGTTTTTATGTCGACAATCCTCGTTTCCTGAACGACATCGAGAAATTGAAATTTGGTAAGGATCGATCGGCGCGTCTGTAGCTCAGTGGCAGCACAGTGGGACGGTACTAATGAAACATAACAAGTGATATGCAAACATTAATGAAACTTAACAAGTGATATGAAATAAAAAAACTTCGTCTCCTTGGCAAACACTGAGAATCAAACCAATGGGCCTCAGGTTTCTAAGGATTAATTGTCTAAGCACGAGAAGCCAGCTGATTTCCATATGAATTGACACAATTACAGCTGACAACGTAACTTGTGTAATATGAGGCTACTGTTAAATCGTTTGTTGCTTACTTACGGCCAATTACTTGGATAATATGAGAATGCTAGGTAGGTACTTGTAATAATTAAGGTAGTCTATCTAAAGGTAATAAATAAAGGTAGGTAGTACTTGACTTGATTGAAGTAGCAAGTTATAAATTGCAGTTATTTAGATACTGAAGTTTTTTTTGGGTAATAAAATGACTCCTCGTGTGTTATGAATGACAGTTGTCAAATCAGTATTTAGAGGTACCCTACATTAAGCGACCTTTGTTAGAGAACATACACAAATGGTATTAGGTAGGAATAAAGTTAACCAAATACTTATCAGCTACGACATATTTTCTGATTACAGGCAGATTCTCATCTATCCTTGCTTAGCTAAGCAATACTGACAAATAGCAACCGCATATGTAAATGTAACGGTTATAAACTATAGCCATTATATTTTACTGAACTTAATTTTGTTTGTTGGAATATGACATGAAATATTTTCTGCGCGTCTTGTCTTATCATATCCCATATCTACTACGAGAAGTACGAGATAAAAATATAAGAAGTAAACCAATTCATGAAGAGGAACAACTTCAAGAAACATAGGCAGAAAATATTCAAAACCAGACCATCTAAACAAAATGTATGCCCGAGTAGAAGAGAACCGGTTTTTCCCTTACTTTGATTTCTGGTTCACACTTTCAAAATCTTTTAGTGTGGATGTACCGAAAGCCTAAACTCCAATTTTCTTTCGCTTTTACATGACGATTGTGATGCTTTTCTATAGCACAGTACCAAAAATTGGTTTCAAAATAAAAGAAGACATGACACAGGAATAAAATGTCGGTGGTCATGTAATTTTCCATGTTATTATTTAAATAAATTACACACCAAGACGCTGTCGTTCACAAACCGATCAACAAGATGTACCTTGTAATAAATAACATTGTAGTACGTAGGTACGTAGTGTTTCTAGAATAAATCTAACCTTTAGACGATCCTACCTGTAATCCTACAAGGTCTAATATAATTAGACACACATGAGACAATCTAAGTATGTTATATCATTATTCATACTCAGATATACGGAGTGTAAGGGACCGTGTAACGAAAACTTTTCAGGCGTGCTAAGACTATGAAACTGAACGACTTTCCCCATGGAACATAGGTATGGTGGTAAACGAAAAAAGAAATTGGTGGCTTCACATACAAAGTCAGTCAGCTGATCGTGAATTTTGTATGGGAGGTCGGTTTTATAAAGTTTAGTAAAGTATGTGAGGTAATTTTGTTACTTTTATCTGTCTGAAAAAAGAGAACAATTGAAAACATTTCTGTGGTGACCCTTTAATTCAAAAAGAAAGAGGTTGTTTAGTTTTCCTGCATCATTCGTCCCTCAGGTTATGTTTTCCTAACTATCATTATTTTTACCTATTATAATAATAATAAATAGGTATACCTACTATTGACAAAACCGTGGGACAATATCGCGTGACTCTATTTATTTATTCAACATAAACACAACGTGATACCCGATCTAAAGTGACAACACGTCTTCATTTATTTATAGCAGTGTGAAAATAATAAAATAAACTATAGGGAAAATTAGGGAACCAACCATTTAATAAAAAAAAAAGTTTAACAACTTCATAATTTAAAAATAAGCTGTTTGATTTGATATACATCTATTATTAAAATTTTATTAGCAACAAATTAACATAAAAATACAAAATATTAAGATGACAGAAGTACTTAGGTATGCCAAAATAAACAAGTCAAGTCAGTCAAGTCAAAAATCCATTTACAGTTGGTAATAAAATGACTGAAATTTAAACGAGTGCAAGTAAAACTAAACATAAACCTGCATTTTCTACAACGCAGAACGAAGGTTTAAATGGGAACATATAAATATTATGTTATTTTGTGTACCTAGCCAGCAATTTGATAAAAATAATGATGTGAAAGACCCGGAACAAAACAACGTAAATTACAATACGATCGACAAAAACAATGCGTACGTTTTGCGTAAATGACGTAGTTCGTTGACAGATAGCGTTCACACCAAACTATAACGATTATATTTCTTATCTAACGCGTAGGTACCTACCCCAATCTGTAAAACTAGTCAATTTTGTCGATTTGAATCGAGAGTCACCGTTCTCTTAACTAAAAATAGTGCTGTCACCATTGCTATCATTTTTAGTCTTACACTAGGATAAGAGATGATCAGTGATCACGAATAAGGTTTACCTAAACGAAGCGAAAGATAGCTACGCCGACGCGGTCTCCCTAATTAAGGCTACACTACGAAATACAAACAGACTTATGTATGGTACGGTCACCTTATTATTTTCAGGTGCTTTTGCAAATTCTATTGTCAGGCGTAAAAATATAAGATTTTTACAAAAACCGAACCATGCATGACATACATACGTCGTCATTAGTAGTTATGGTAGCTATCACAAACCGCAATATTGTCCGAAAAATGTGCAATACACCTTTTTTTAACTCGAATTGCACTTAAACATTTAGCAAGCACCTCAACCTCATTACAAAAGTAGGTAAGTATTGGCTGGCGCCCAAAACAGAGAGATGACTGCAAGGAAACTTCACTATACCTACTCACACAGACATCTACAAGCCTTTCTTTATCCGCTAAATCAAACCGTCTCAAATGAGCTATAAGCGAGTGTCAACAGAGTTCTGTGCGGGTGAAAGGCAAAATGACGACTCGCAAGTCCAATAATATTGTTGTAGAAGTGTAATGTATGTAAAAACCAGGTGCCTCATTACAAAAATTCAAAAGGAGAAGTAGCAGCCCTAGAGTGTAGGTATTAAATGGCCGGGAAAGGTACAAGTTGTCCTTCTGTAAATTCTCTATGTTGTGACTCTAGTTTCAACTCTAGTTCGCGAATCGAGGCGCTTTGATGTGGAACTAACTTCTCTACCCTTGCAGCAGTGACCTCATGTCAGTACCACGTGCAACTAGTTTGAAAGTTCAAACTTGCTAATGCTTTACTTGGTATTCCCGGTAGTAGAGGGACTTATCGTAGCATGTGCGTAGGCATCTACGAGTGTGACCTCTACGCCTTTTACGTCATTAGCATTACACTAGATTTTCGTCGATCAAGTTGACGAATTCGCCGTTACACTAAATTTTTTCAGGACAACGAGGAATGGATCAATGCATTTCGCCTTTATCCGGTAGTTCGCGAATAGCCTAGGAAATACGCGATCTAACGTATTTTGTCGTTGTCCCACAACATATACCTACAATTAAAGTGTGTAGGTGAATAATTTAGATACTGCTAGTACTTTAAGGTGTGAATCAACCCATGAAATTGAACAACTTTCCCCAAGAAACATAGATCGAAAGGTAAGAAGTGTCAGTTTCATGGGCTGGTTGACCCCTTAAAATAATTGCAGTATTTTTTTACATCCTGTTTGTATGGTAAACCAATAAATTCAAAATAGAATGAACAAAACAAGCGACAAAATGTGTATCCTACTGATTACTACGCTCGTGGGGGCTCGGCAGCTACGTCACTCATTGACGCCTCACGACCCGCTGATAACAACAAAATACCACACATATACATACCTAGTGTCAACAACGTAGTGTAGTATTGATAAGAGCATTGTACTCGTGGTGGAGATAAGATCAGTCAACAGCCAGTTCTCTTTACACGCGCGCCGCGTGTTTTCCGATTATTGTAATGCAAACCGTATACCGTATTATGCAGGATGTAAGGGACGGTGTACCGAAAACTTTGCAAGCGTGATCAGACCATGAAACTGAACAACTTTTACTATGGAGCCAATGGTGGAAAACGAGAATTTTTTTCCGACAAGTCAGTCAGCAGATCGCGAATTTTGTATGGGAGGTCGGAAATTTTTTCTCGTTTCCCACCATTGGCTCCGTAGTAAAGGTTGTTCAGTTTCATGTTCTTATCACGCCTGCAAAGTTTTCAGTACACCTTCCCTTACACCCCGTATACGGACATTAACAGTTGACATACGATTGGAATTTATTCAAAGTCCGGCTAGGACATTGCAGGCTGAACCAACTGATTGTCGGAAAAGCACGATGCTTCTATGCTTTGGACCCGTTGAGCCGTCGGACCCGGTTGCTGTTTAGAACTCTGACATCAGGGCCCATCGGGCTTGTTGAGAAGAAGCCGGTTCCGGTTTTGTGACGACCGGACTTTATGAAAATATCATACCAGACAGTAGAGGCGTCTAGCCAGTAAGATGACGAAGGTCGCTGGTTCAAATCTAGTCCTTGGTGAAAAAATTTGCAAGATTTTCAATTATAAAGGATATATTGTTATACATCGCCGCATCAACTTGTGGCTCTATTAGCTTATCATTTTATGAAGGTTGTCACAAACCGCAACAATCCAGTGCTTGTGCGATGCACGTATAAGTATCTAAGCCACCGTGGGTGTTGTTCGTTATTTTTGTTTACATAGAGTGGATCAAGATGTAATCATTGTTTTTCATATCGCGTGGGACACCGAGTCAACGAACGACCCGATGAACCCTGGCGTCAGAGGTTTTAATCCATACGAATGCAACATTCACAGCCGTGTCGTGATTGCAGAGTAGAATAGCACCACCCCCTCTCTTTCCATCGGGGTCGTAAGAGGCGACCGAGTGATAAACCCAACCCAAACAGCCAGGGCCAACCGTATGGTGGCGGTTAATCCACCACAAAAGCATTGCCAAGGAGGGTTGACGTCTGGTAAGCGGCCGGTCGTAAAATTAAGCCAAATCCTTTGAAACACGATTTTGTGTTCAACAAAACGTGTTGCGCCGACCCCAAGTAATTGGGATAAGGGCAGGAAGATGATGAATGCAAAATTCACAGATACAAATGCGTAGGACCGCCACCAAATCCCATTTAAGGGATCAACGTATACTGGATTTCCTTGGTATTATGGAAGACCAGTAAAAATTGGTACCATAAATGGGTAGATGGATTTGCTGGAGATAATACCTACCATTATGAAAAGGCTGACAGCAAGTAATATGAAACCAACTGCGTTTTAGCGACAATTTCAAGGTAAAAACTATAGTGGAAGAGCCGAGGGGGTAAGTGCCTATCTCATAAGGTATCACGATATGCTAGGTTTGGGTCGTTAACCGAGACTTAAACAAGTCGTAAGACCCAGGTTTGCCGGAACCAATCCTGCCGAAACATAAAAATCATCGAATTTGTTCAAAGATATTTTTTCGTAAGAATTATGTCATAAGGTACCACAATGAAAGTGCTGGCATCAGTTAACCATTGAAAAATTATGTAAAAAAAGCTTGGTCTGCCACTGCGCACCCTGCCGGAAGTGCTTGGCAGACCTCTGCAAAGATGCCCTTCCGACACCCCTAACCTATCTCATCGAGTACCACGACGCGACCACCACTTCATAATAGCCAAGATCACTCTGACAATAGATCACAAGGTTTGCCAGGCCTAAACTTGCCGCATTCTAGTGTTTCAGACATTTGAAGTACTACTTCAAGATATAGGCCAGTTTTCTTGCCCCCTCGGCTCTCCCACTACTAAAAAATATATTTGATACAAATAAAAATATATTTGAATGAAAGTGTGAAGTACTTTCTCTAATTGATTTTAGGTAGGTAACTTTATATGAGATTGATTTTTAAATAGCTTGCCTTGTTTACAGTAAACTATCATGGAATTGTTATTATATTAATATTAATGGGTGTGTAATGTAAGTATGTATTTTAATATCTGATGCTAAGCAGAATTTCACAATAATAAGATTTATAATTTAATTGAGTAAGTCTCAAGGCTAGATAGTGTAATTATAGTTAAAGGTTATTTTTAGCCGAAAACCTTGAATAGGCTGTAATATGAATAAGAGTGTGTATTAATATGTGTAGGATATATGAAAGATATCTGGCTGTGGTGGAAAATTTTGCTTCACATAGGTACAACACAACGAGCACCTATTTTCAGCACCGCTCTAAGTTACCCAACGGGTTAACTTATCCTGGTTTTATATAGGATGCAATTTTATTAGTGGCGGATCCATTAAGGGTGTGTTCTGCCGATGAAACTGAACAACTTTCCCCTAGGAACATAGGCCGAAATACGAAAAAAAATTTTGGTCTTCCCATACTAAATGTGTTGGCCGGCCTGGTCAATTTGTATGGGAGGCCCAATTTTTTTTTCACATTTCGACCTATGTTCTTTGGGGAAAGTTGTTCAGTTTCATTCACAGAACACACCCTTAACGGATCCGCCACTAATAAAATTGCACCTTATATACAGTTCTCAAAGACAACCAATTTAAGTTGATCTGTTATATGAAAACTTGAGTTGCAGTTGTCAGTACCAGGGCATCATGACGTTGCAAGTAACTGACCACTGATTCAGTTATAAACATCAACATCCACGGCCTGACACAACACATCTAATTTTGTAACATTGTTGTGTGGTATAGTGATGGGTAGTGTACCTGTTTTTAATTTGTTATCGATGGTTTGCATCTACGGTTTTGTGTTTTAAGGACTGGAAATTCAACCAAGGGCTACTCATATTTGATTTACGTCAGGGTTTCAATGTTGCTACATAAAGATTTAAAAAGTTTTATCGGGATGACAGTGAAAACATTATTGGGGGTCAGTCGCAATTGTCGCAACCAGGTGACACGGTGACTAGTATTTGAGGGTTGCGATCTGCTCTTGAAAGAGAGCAGTGCTGTAGGCCCAATATGTATGTCCCAAATTCCAAAATTCCGCGAAAGTGTGGTCCCTAATTCCGCAATTGAATTTTATAAAGGCATGTAAATGTATCGATACTAACAGATATAGGTACATTTTACAACACTATTAATACGCAGGTAGCTACAATTTAAACGAAGTTTTGTCACACCGTATGATTTCAAACAACAGTGATCTCAAAACCGCTACTCATGTGGAGTTTTCCATGCCACGGTCTCATTGTATAATACATTAATTTGGGTCTTAAAATAGCATTTGTAAAGTATTTTTATCTAAGTTTTAATTAGATACCTTATTTAGCCTTGGGCAGTTTTCGCACGCACTGTATGTTTTTCCGGTGTTTTGCAGGATCCGGTTTTCCAATAAAAGGAATTTCCGAAAATTGGATTAAAAGTTGCACCTGTGACAGAAAAGATGAGAGCTAGCCGTGGTATGGGCATGTTGTGAGGAGGGATGAAAATCATGTGACGAAAAAGGTAATGAATGTGAATGTGGATGGACGCAGAAGAAGTGGAAGGCTTAAAAATGATTGGATGGATTGTGAAAAAGATGATATGAATCAAAAAGGTGTAAACAAAGATTTGACGGCTCATAGAGATGAATGGAAGAGAAAAACATGTTGCGCCGACCCCAAATGAATTGTGTTAAGGGCAGGCAGATGATGGATGGATACCATACAGTTCACCAAGGGTGTGATTCGTCAAATTGCCAAAACCAAAGTAACGTCGATTTTTTTTTGCACGTGTACCAACTTTAAAACGTACCTTCTGAGGTAGTATTAGCTCTTTAGCTACAATAGTCCACTGCTGGACATGGTCCTCACCCGTATCGGGGGTGTGGACATACTCACCACGCTTGGCAGACGGATTGGTTAGCGCAGTGCAAGATGTTTAATTTCTAGGGAACGCTGCTGCCCATGCCCCGGATATTTTAATCCTTAGTCACTTTTACCGACACCCACGGGTAGAACTGGGGTGATGCTGTTCAAAGCTGGCATCACACGGCAAGAAGTCAGATATTATTTTTTTCTTATTGCTTTGGTATTTTCCAGAATAAGTTCGCAAATACCTAATTACAAGAAGATGATTTTATTGCGTCTATGTAAAGCAATTTACTATACGGGTAATAAATAAAATCCGGTCTAAAGCGTAAATAAAATACGGCGTGATAAAAATTGAACCAAGTCTTCTATGCAATAACTTGCTACGCATTTTTTTTCTTTCTCTCTAAGATAATTTTCTGTCTGTATTCTTAGGTAGGTACGGTAATTTAAAATCAGTCTCGTAGCTGAATTACCTACTTAATTTTACTATGCATCACTATCTTTCTGTATGTACCTGTGTGTTTGCATTAAATAAAACACACGACAGTCATTGAGACCTACTAGAATTGATTAAGTATATACGGAGTAACGGAAAATGTATAACAAGCCGAAGGGAGGTCAAGGTACTCATGAAACTGAACAACTTTCCTCATGGAACATGGTCGAAATATGAAAAAAAAAATTTGGACCTCTCATTGTAAATCAATCAGCTGATCGGCGATTTTGTATGGGAGATCCAATTATTTTTCACATTTCAAAAGTTGTTCAGCTTCATGAGTATCTTGACCTCCTTTCGGCTTGTTATATACGGGGTGTTAGGGACGGTGTAACGAAAACTTTGCAGGCGTGCTCAGACCATGAAACTGAACAACTTTTACTATGGAGCCAATGGTGGGAAACGAAAAAAAATTTCCGACCTCCCATACAAAGTCAGTCAGCTGATCGTGAATTTTGTATGGGAGGGCGGAATTTTTTTTTCGTTTCCCACCTTGGCTCCATAGTAAAAGTTGTTCAGTTTGATGGTCTGATCATGCCTGCAAAGTTTTCGGTACACCGTCCCTAACACCCTGTATATCTACCCTTTCTGTTACTCCCGGTATATGTTTACGCAAAAATTTAACTTATTTAACCTTGAACTTGGCAACTGTACTGCCATGCTTAGGTACTCGTATCTACTCTTGTAACATGCTTGTAATAAAATCGATGATGATTAATGTGGTGTAAAAACATGAAATTGTGCATTATACCTACATACTTATCTACATATATATACTGGTTATCAATGTAGGTAGATATTTAAGTATTTACTGAGATATTACACAATGAATGTCAAGTAAATGAGAAATATCAATGGAAATTAGCCTGAATGCAAAATTCAAATAAATAACCGTTGTTATAGTCTGATTTTTATTCAGATGGACTAAACTGACATTTGGTGGGTTGCCACGTTATTGTATTTAAAAATGGTAAAAAAATAGTGTTGTACCCAAATGATTAAGTTATGTGATTCAAAGATTGTGATTGAATCTTTTTGAAAATAAATTTAGTTAATTTAAATTTTCATTAATTAATTGTTCTAAAAGACAAACTTACTATTTTGTAAAAACAAACAAACTAACTTCATATTTATTTCCTGTCTGACGACCGACCACATTACGTTTTTGTCGTTATTGTCAGAGGATTTGAATTTATTTATTCACCAGGTTCACTAGCATAGTAACTTGTAAAGATTGTTTACCTTATAGGTAAACGTTACAGTCTTCTATCTGACCTACCTACAGATTTTTGAAAATCTGGTGGAAAATGTACGAAAAAGTAAAAAAAAAGCAATAAATTATCTTAATTACCACTTATTTCTGAAGAATCGGTATCGGAATCCGAATCTGTGACATTAATAATAAAAGTTTCTGTCACGTTATCAATTAGGTGGTCGAGCTGCATCATTTTGGTCTCTTTTCCTTTATAACATGATCAATACAGCTCGACCACCGTTCTGGTGTCACCAATTGCAGCCCTTCATTGAATAACTGTTTCAAGTCGGCCATTTTAAAACTTTTATTATTTCTCGCGACATGCCCCTTTACCTGTGCCCATACTAACTCTATGGGATTCAGTTCGCAGTGGTAAGGGGGCAGTCTTAAAATGGTGACACCGTAAGCTGCAGCGAGCTCATCGACAGCATTTTTTTGGTAAGCAGCAAGTTCTAATTTCACATTCCACTCGCAATCGTCTTTCTATCACCTTATCCCATACTTTTAACGTATGTGACATGAGCTTTATTCCTCGGTAGTTGCCACAGTCCTGTACATCACCCTTGATACAGCCCCTAACATTTCATAATTTAAAATCTAATTTATAAACTTAATCTAATCATTATAATATAATAAAACTAAGTTGATAAAAATGTACTTGCCGATAAAACTTTAAAAGGATTTCCGGTACGATTAAGGGACTCATATAGTGCAATAGCCCTTTATCTCCCCTCAAACAAGAAAGTTCCCGTTTTAACTTAAAGGGCGTATTTTTAAAGTTATAAGGGCTTTTTCTATCCCTCAAGTAGTGACGCCATCTATTGTCAAGTAGTCGAACTCCACCGTTCGTGATCTTTGATGCAACCTGTTTCAAAATTTTGAATTTTAAATGCAATGTATTTAAATCATTTTTATTAGACCAAACAGATAATACCGCGAGTGAAACCGTGGGCGGAAAGCTAGTTTTTAAAATAAAATCTAATTTATAAACTTCTTCTTACGGAAAAATCGATAATGACTTGACATCAGACCTCCTTACACCTAAGGAGAACGCAGCCATGTAGTAACTTTGGTCGTAACTCAGACTTTGACTGGGGAAAAATTCAAATCAACCAGATGTTTTTATAGATAGATAGAACATACACCACAAATGATTAAAACAACAATACAGAAAACTTACAGCTAGAAATAAGCAAAGGCAGCCTTATCGCTTGCAGTTGCAGCGATCTCTTCCAGGCAACCTTTACCTTGAAAAAGATAGTTGAAACAAATTTACAAGTAGTTGCACAAACAATTTAACTTTATAATTTTATTTTCATAAAATAAGAAAAAAATTATGCGTATAAATATAAAATATACGCGTAATGTAAACTCTTTTACGTAAAATAAAGATGCGTAATAAATACGCAAGTATTTATTAAGCTATTTATTAACGAAAACAAATACATCGAGGAATCATGTCACTAAAGTTCAAAGAATCAAATGAATGAGTCAAACCACAACACTAGACAAATGATAGCAACATTTAAAAAAAAATAAGTAATTCTTAGCTGTCAGTTGAGTCCATCTGAATAAAAATCAGACTATAGAGAAAATAATAAATCCCACAAAAAACATTTACTTGTAAAAAGAACCATGTCTCGCCTCTCAGTTCATCTACTGTAAAAAGTTGTGAGATCCATGTGATGCCAAGTCGGTTATTGATTTATTCAAGGACTACTTCAGGGAACTTTCATCTTAGGCTATTGCGTAATTAGGTAACAGACATCATCTTACAGTAACTATATCGATATTTAAAAACGTTTATATTTACAATATATTTACAATGTATATCGAATGAAGTCGGTTACAATTATTTTACAGGTGAAATTCGATGGACATAGCGTAGTCGGCTAGCAATTATTACCTATCCCATTATCAAACCGGTAGTATCGAAAAACCGGGCACATGTTGGCAAACGCAGTGCAAGGGAACGGGACGCTGCTACATGAATTCCCTAGGTCTCTTTGTTTGCTTTTATTTTACTTCATCTACAAAAAATAATGTATTTGTTGAAGAAATAATCAATAACCTATTAACATTATCACTATCACAACTGTCCATCGTTGGACAAGCGGGCCACCCCCTGTCAGGGTTAATTGACAAACAATTAACAATACCTAATTAATTATTATTGTTTACCTAGTCCACATGCAGATTCTGTCTAGTTAGATGAGTAAGGTGTAAACCCGTGTTTGCCGTGTGATGCCGGCTTAAAATAGCATCACCCCATATCTTCCTCGTGGGTGTAGTAAGACGCGACTAAGAGATTTGAGAGTTGATGTGTATTGCGGTTTTAGGCCAAAGCCTGATACACAGTCTTCTGAAAGACTTCTAACTTTTGTCAGAGGTGTAAATGCTCCTTTTACGCTCTGCCTTCCCCGCAAGTGATATAGGCGTGATGTAGGTATGTAATCCCACGTAATACGAAACGAGAAGTTCTGACCGCAGAAGTATCAGTAGCATGGTTAATGAACAAATGGAAGTAAAGTAAGTAGGCCTTGTACCTAAGACGTCATCCAAGACATACTTATAATTATCTTAATACATATTATGATTATAATTGTAATACATATTATACTTAGTACATAAAAACACCTTAAATAAAAAAGAACATAACGTAGTATTGAACAAGGTATTGAAAGTTTTTATACCAATTTCAAGAGTTCAAAGAGTTTCTTTTCCATGATAGCTAATAAAATTTTGACTTGGTTACGAACTCCGAAAATCTATCGAGTATATAACCTCAGAAAAGGCAACTTACATAGCAGTTTTCCCAAAAAGCGAGAAAAAATCGCAGTTAGGGCCTAACTATACGGATCTACCTCTATGGCTTACCTACATTTTGAACTGTCAAAGGTCTCAACAACTAAAATTCCACTACTGATCTACCGCACGTACCTAGGTTCGTTCCAGTTACCTAAAAAGATAAGAAAAAAAATTATAGCCTACAAGCAGCTTTTCCCTTTGCTTTTTTTGCAATCGTCTAACTGCAAGTCATTGGTAGATACCTATTTGAAATTTTAGACACATTTATTTAACAGTAGTCATGTAATTTTGGTATTTTATTATTTCCCATGACTACAGTTTGCAATACCTGACAAGGTCATCACAAACTGCATACTGCACCAAAGAACCGAGCACAATGCACCTAACAAGTCCCAAGATCGCGCGGTAGGCCTGCCATCGTTTTGCATGTCATAGATTAGATAGTGTAATAGAAGGAACAAGGCGAGAGGATAAAAAATATGTTTTCTAATTTGGAATCCCACTTAATCCGCCAATAAAAAGTCATTTGGAGTTTAAGAACAAATGAAAATAAATTACAACTGACTCGGATTACAGAAAATCGATGTCATAGACGTACGAGAATGCCCAGTGCCTTGTAGGCTTCTGGGTAAACTCAATCCTCATTGTACGAGTCTAACGCAAAAAGATTGATCGACTAGTTACAGGCTTGTCTGGTCTTTGTTAGAGTCAAATCACATTGTGGATAAAAATACTACATAAGCTTTTTCTGAGAGCTATAATTTTACTTGTGTTGTGACCGATAGCGAAAACTCGGAACCGTCTTTAACAAGGAACAAGATCATAGGTCGAAATGTGAATAAATATTTTGGACCTCCCGTAATACCTAACTCAGCTTATTGACAATTTTGTATGGGAGTTCCATTTCTTTTTTCACTTTTCGACGCATATTTCTTGGGTGAGTTTGAGCCAGTTTTCAGTTTTCGCTAAAAAAAAACAAAATCAAAAGTTTTTATTTCTCAGTAGGAATTACAAGATTCTCTTAAAGAAAGTCACATTCTAATTCAAACTTAAAAAAGGGAAAATTTGTAGTGCATAATTTTCTCTTTTTTTATAACAATTTGAGTTCATACTCTAAACGCGGCTAGGGCTAGATAAAAAAATAAAGGCACTGCCTCGGAGCAATTTTACTAGCGTACACTAGTAAAATTGCACCGAGTAATATGTATAATATTTATTAGGTAAACATTGACTTATAAATCAATAGTGACGTGCACTATATCGGTAATGCATATCCAGTGAGGTCGTGGATGACGTATGATAACGCCAGTGCATAAAGTGCAATCAGCATGTGTCAACCTCGTATCACAGTCGTAAAGAACGAAGAAGTTTTTCGTGGCAAAGATAAGACGGAAATAGAACACTTTTGGCAGAAGGTTCAGTATCATGAAGGATAAAAATAAAACACTTTAAGCAAATCTTCAATTTTTTAAGGTTCATGGTCATCAGCTAGATCGGTGAAACACACATGCATGTCTTGGCAATTCCAAGCACTACCTGTTTCACGTAGAATATCCCTTCACAAAAGATAAAACTAATATCATTATTACTTATACATTTTACTAAGCATAACCCAGAAAATAGATAAATTTTCGCATATTAATGTGCTTTTTTCCTTATTTTATTCAGCGCTGAAGATTGCTTGATAAATAATTTATTGCCAAGTTTACTATAAAATACGTTGTAGGTATTTTCAATTAATTGCAATACGATGACATTATCATAATTACGGTAGATAAAGTGCATCAGAATTTCAATTTACTTGTCATCGTAATTTTAAACTCGTTAACGGATCGTTGCACCTTCATCTAGAAGTTATTGCGTTTTGATATGTCTGCCTCGTGTTTTTATCTATAGTTATGTTTATTAAGTATATTTTTGTAATAATAACTTGCATATGGTCTTATTCCTACACAAATTAACTTTAATTCTAAATAATAAGCCTGATTTAGTTCCAATCTAAATTAATTTTCAGGTATTCATTAAAATTCGAGCAAAAAGGTAACTAAACAAACGGTTTACTATGCTTTTAATTTACTGACCCGATTTGGTCCCTTCTGCGCTGCATATTCAGGGCCAGATGGCTCTGGCAAGCCCGTGGGCATTCTCCGTAGTAATCTTTGGTATGAGTCAGACGGGTCATCAACCTGCATGCCTGCATTATACTACACTTCCCAATGACAAAGCATATCGGTTTAGGGCCTTTGTCCACTGTCCTGATCGAGCAAAAATGTTGGGCTCGGCGGTAAATATCGGAAAAGAAATAAAATGATAATTAAATGCGTTTGGGTACAAACTTAAGCCAAGTTATTGGAGCATTAATTGTAATCCACAGAGGTTCTACTATAAACCTCTGTAGCAAAGTAGCAAACATACTGCTGTCGATAAGTATTAAAAAATAGGAACAAAACCGAATGTGGTTAGAGCTATTTAAGTAAAAATCTTTTTCTTGTCGTGTGTACCACTTAATTTACTAACAATTGCAATAAAATCATCAAAGCTGGTTAAGGGAACACAAGCATTTTGTCTGTTGTAGATTTGCTGCTATAAAAATCTGCTACTGGATCTGGTCACATGGAACATTGGAAACACGCACGAGGTTTAAAGATGTCGGTTTTGGAAAGTTTTGCAGTCGGGTCCCGTTTTGCGTCATTGCAATGAATGGTGGTGGAAAACGAAGGGGTTTTTGATGAGGTATTTATAAATATGGGTTACTTCGTTACGGTTGATGACGTCTGTACAAAATCAATGTACTGAATCAATCTTGACTTTTATCTTTGAAGATTTTGGATTTGAGCTAGCTCTTTTGTATCTGAATTGCGTAGGTGTATTCTGAAAGCCTGATCGGCTAGTTTACATACATATAGGATGATTGATAGCAACGCAAGGAAGATTGCGATATTAAAATGACCTATCTATCAACAAATACAAAAATGGTTGAGTCCGCCCGGTAAGTATTGAAACTTGTGTTGGGAATGACTCCTTTCCCCTTATGTCTAAAAGCTATAATCAACAACATTATTCTGTTGAAAATAGGTCAAGTTCTTAGCCAGAGATAAGACAATATAATAGTCCACAGACTGACCTGATTAACCTTAGGTATCAATGTTAGGTACTTATTGAAGTTTATGAATGAACAGTACCAAATACAACTGTAATTCGATAAACACGTGATAGAAACAATGTAATTCAAGCTGTCACGTTTTGCTATTTCAGAGGCTGGACTATTGTAGGACAGAATAATAACACAACTCGACATACTTACAAATACAACTGTACTTATGTGGTTCAATGTTAGGTCATGTTTTGAAGAAGAGATTTTATAAGTGAATCGCAGACACACAAGATGGAATTGCGGTTTGTGACAGTAGCCATACAAAAATAAAACTAGCACAGTGACATGTGAAATGATATCCGATATACCAGGAGTAACGAAAAGGGTATAACAAGCCGAAAGGAGGTCAAGGTACTCATGAAACTGAACAACTTTCCCCATGAAACATGGGTCGAAAAGAAAAAAAAAATTTGGACCTCCCATACAAAATTGCCGATCAGCTAATTGATTAAGTATGGGATGCCCAAATTTTTTTATATTTGAGCCATGTTCCATGGGGAAAGTTGTTCAGTTTCATCAGTACCTTGACCTTCTTTCGGCTTGTTATGTTATACCCTTTCCGTTACTCCCGGTATACCTATGTAGTCAAATAAACGGATCCGGCAAAAATACCAGGAAAATACCGGTAACTTATGCAGAGCGTGCGAGGACATAAAACTACGTAACATCACTTTTGAAAATTTAATAAATTTTACATAAATATAAAGAGTTTTACATGATGAATTTTACTTATGGATGAATTAGTTTTAACCATGAACAAGCTATTTATAAAATACTTAATACAGTTTTATTTTAACGCATAGATGGATTTCTAGCATACACCTAACAGTGTTACTAAGTTTCACCCTCTCTATTCAAAAAACTACCTAGGCTTTGTGCGCATATAAGTGGAATCAAATAGGTAGTGATTATGAATTTGGAACATAAATATTTGCACATGCCCTGGAAAAAATAACCCTCCTTCTGAGGCAGTCGGGTAAAAATATTAAAACATGCTTCGTAAAAGCTGCAAGTAAGTAGGTGGGTATGCTATTACTAGGTTACCTGATGGCCTATTTCTACCTAGGAAGAACTGGGTCACTACCCAACTAACAACTTGGTCCTATAAAAATCAGACTAAACGACTTTTGGTTATATAAAGGCCGTATAGTGGTAAGCAGAATATCACTGAGTTGTGTAGTGGTGTCTTATTCGACGTTTTAGTCGTAAACGTCTACAGTCGTATAATTTGGTCGAGTAAACGTTTATACGACTTAATTATACGACCGTCGTATAAAGGTCGTATAAATGATCGTTATACGATTAAATTATAGGACTAATCGTCGCTGTTGGGACCATTATATAACCTTCAGTCAGGCCACCGACTGTCTCTAGATCATAAGGTATATAAAGGTCGTATCATTATCTTTTATAAAACGTATAGTCGTATACAAGTCGCCAGTGCGACCGTTATATGACATTAAGTCAATTCAGCGACTGTTACCAGACCATAAGTTGTATAAAGGTCGTATAAAAGTCGAATAAATTTCTTGTCTAAATGTCGCATAAAAGTCGCCTTTGCGACTGTTATATGACTTTTAGGTATGCAACCGACTGTTACCAGACCATTAGGTATATAAAGGTCGTATTACTTGTAATAAACATCGAAGTCATATAAAAGTCGCTATTGCGACCGTAAGATGATTCTAAGTCAGGCCACCGACTGTTACCAGACCATTAGGTATATAAAGGTCTTATTATTTGCTTTAATCAACCACATAGTTGTATTAAGGTCACCATGGTGATTCTTATACGACTTGAAGTCTGCTAGCGACTGTTACCGGACCATTAGTTATATAACGGTCGTATAAAGATCTTACCGCATACTCATAAAAACGTCGCTGTTTCGTCATTTTTATGACTTCTAGTCATCCCACCGACTGTTACCTGACCATTAGATATATAAAGGTCATATTATTACCTTTAATAAACCGCAAAGTCATATCAAAATCGTCATCGACCTTTATATGACTTTTAGTCAAGCCTACAAGTGTAATTTGATCATTAGTTATATTATGATCATATTATTACCTAAAACACAACGCAAAGTCGTATAAACGTGGTGTAACATAACGATTAAACGACTAAAAGTCCTAAAAAGGCTATTTATATGACTCTTAAAAACCTTTCAATTGTTTAGTAGTCGTACATAATACTTCTTCACAATTAGATCTCGCTGTGGTGTGAATTATTGTGGCCATGGTTCTGTAGGTAAAAAAATAGGAAATTTATGTTCGAACGGACGGACAGACTGGATGTATGTATGGATGAATTAACGAATGGATGGACGGACGGACGGACGGATGGACGAATGGACAGACAGATGGACAAACAGTCGTAAAATTAAGCCAAATCCTTTGCAACACGATTTTGTGTTCAACAAAACGTGTTGCGTTGACCCCAGGTAATTGGGATGAGGGCAGGAAGATGGCATTGATAAGTAGGTATGTGAAATTAACGATTAAATCAGATCACTACTGCCAGCCTTGAGAATAGTTCATCATGTTGTGTAGTACACCCCCGTACATTTTTTGTACGGGGCTATAGTTGGTCCTGATTCCATTCATCATGTCGTACTTCATTATGTTGTACATTACTCTGTCAGCAATAGTTATGCTGTACAATACAATGTCGTACATTATAGGGAATCGTCGCATCAATTACAGCTGACTATCACTTGTCTGACAGATGTTATCTTACGTCTCACCACGTTTCCTCCGTGGAGTACATACTATGCACGATATACTCAATGCACAACACGATAATGCCCGATAACGTATTGTACTACAGAATAATGTACGGCATTATGGATAGGCTTGAAATACGGGCCCAGACTAATAATGTAGAGTGCTGCAAATAGAATCAAAACAAGTGACGTCATAGCGGATGAAGTGATGTGACAGTGTTAGCTGTAATCGACTTATATCGGGTGTTAAGAAAAGTAATACGATCCTTAAAACCACAAGCTCTGTTACGTAGGTATAACATAGTGTCTTGACCACGTTTAAAAAATAAATTAAAAATATTTTATATAAAACATTATTTAAAAAATATATTGAAATATTCGACGTTATATTGAAATAGTCACGTTCAGCTGCGGTTGCACCGTTGTAGATCTTATTACGCGCTGTGAAGGAACAGTGCATAGTTTTTGGAGTGGTAATTGACAGTACATTGTAAAGCGCTCTGTGTTGTAGAGTTGAACTATTTGATTAAAAGATTTTAAAAATATTTTTAACTTCAAATATTTTTTAAAAATCATTTGAACACCCTTAACATACTTTATTATACGATGGGACAGTCTACTTTTCCTAACTCCCTGTTGATTCATTATTCGAACCTAACATACAAGGCAACCCAGGGCGGCGGGACGGTGGTTCGGGGGGTACAGCCCCCACAATAAAAGACCACCTTTAACACAATTCCAGAACAGTAGGCTAGGTAAGGTTAGAGTTGAAGCGAACAAATTGAGCGACTAAGCTCAATAAAGAATATTATATAATTATATTATTTTAAATAAAAACGATATGGATTTTGTTAGGAATGTATGTAAAATTATCAATCAAGTCACATTACTACGCTACTACTCACGTGATGTCTCCGATCACAATGTCGAGCATTACACCCCCGTACATTTTTGGTAAGGGGTGAAGGATGGCGACATTGTTTTGATTCCATCCATAATGTTGTATTGTGTTCCTCTGGTGTGGTGTACATTATACTGTCGGCCAGTATTATGCTGTACAATACAATGTCTTTCAAGGTTTTCACTTTCTAAACGGTACCCTGAAAATGGCGGACAGAAAATGGTTTCTAGTCATATAACCGGACTTTTAGTCGTAAAGTGTCCTTTAACAGTCGCGATCACTACGTAAAGTTGTATAAACGTTATATAAATAAATAATGAATTAATAACATAAATAAAATAATTCAAATCGTTATTATTTGTAGGGGGCATTCAAATTTTGTTTGAATAATAACACAAAATAGTCGACAAAACAATTTCCCACTTGAAAACTCAACACTAAACAGTTCCTAACACCATTCACAACTTTTCAGATTATATTCGATAACAAACATGGCAGACATTAATTATTTTGAATGATTTGTTTGTCTTTAACCTCACTTTCACTCGTTTGATAGCACACTGAAGTCCGTGCACGTTGAAGTAACACCGATGACCACTACACGATTTCAGGTCGTGTAAATGTCAGTAATACGACCACTACACGACTTTTGATCGGTTTAAAGACAATAATACGACCACTACACGGCTAAATAGTCGAATAACAGTCGTATAAGTTACTGTTATTCGACCATACGTCGCAAATCAGACATGTATATGACTTTTACCAGACTTAAGCCCATTAATACGACCTTAATACGATCTTTATACGGACAAAAGTCATATAATTTGTGCCCAAACCGCGTCGTATAATCGTTTATATAACCACTATACGACCAAAACTATCCGACTTCAAGACGTAGCGATAACGTTGTCCCGACCATTATACGACCAAAACTTGTTAGTTGGGTAGGATAGTAAGTGTACCTACATATAGTAGTTTAGGTTTAGAGTATGTACAGGGTGTAAGGTACAGCTCTTCGAATACTGATAGGGTGCATTCAGACCATCTCTCTCTCTCTCTTCGTGTGGGACACCAAGTTGTTCAACGACCCGATGAACCCTGGTGTCAGAGTTTTTCAACCGCCTACTGCAAGTAGCAGGCCTCTGACATGGTTGTGTAACGACCGCCATCATAGACAGCAACCGGGACCGACAGCTTAACGTGCCCATCCGAAGCACGGAACCATCTTACTTTCCGGACAATTAGGTGGTTCAGCCTGCAATGTCCTAACCAGACTGGGAACAAATTCACAATTGAACCAGGTACCTTCTGCGTGGCAGACAGTCATACTAACCACTGCGTCACATTGGTTGTCTAACCATGAAACTGAACAAGTTCCCATTGAAAAATATTTCAGGAGACGTAAATACAGGTTGTCCCTGATTTAAGCGTTTCATAAATTTCATGGCGATGAAAATACAGTCCAATATTTTATGGGTAATTCTTTTTACCAAACTGCCTCAGAAGGAGGGTTATGTTTTTCGAGAGTATGTATGTATGTATGTAGGTATGCGGGCAAGAAAATTCTTTTTCACGGGCTACAGGTCAAACGGATAGTTGGATTTTGACATTGAGGTGTCGTTAGATTCGTCTCAGCAACGCGACTATATTAAGACACTGACACTGACTATATTAAGAAGTTATAAAGTTATACAGGGAGTAACAGAAAGGGTATAACAAGCCGAAAGGAGGTCAAGATACTCATGAAACTGAACAACTTTCCCCATGGAACATGGGTCGAAATATGAAAAAAAATTGGACATCCCGTATAAAATCGGCGATCAGCTAATTGATTTACTATGGGAGGTCCAAATTCTTTTTTCGTATTTCGACCCATGTTCCATAGGGAAAGTTGTTCAGTTTCAAGAGCACCTTGACCTCCTTTCGGCTTGTTATACCCTTTCCGTTACTCCCGGTAGATGGCGAACTTTTACGGCAAAATACTACTTTAAAATTTCCGCAGTCGGGTTTTTTGTTTTTTAACACATCTATGACAAGTAGATTTTGATTAAAATGTCGGGCAAAGTTATAGCTAGTATTTTTGCTAGGTATAGCTAGTATTTTTTGCAAAAGCATTTTATACAACTGATTAGGTAGGCCTCGATGTTGCAACCTAATTGTAGTCTAGGCGTCGTACTTGTTCTTATACCTAATAATCACTAGGTCTATAACTAATAGCCTATTGTTTATCTATATCCTGTAGTTGAGAAACTTCCGTCGGTTTTAGAAGATGTGAATACTGAGTATTTTTTTAAAGTTTTCATTCATCTTATTTTCATTCGCCAGTATTTTAAGGATTTGATTACCTACATTACAGGTGACCCAAAGAGGGTTGATGTCAGGCAGGCCAAAACATAGCCAAACCGTTTTACTACTGATTGTGTATTATTTCTTTCTAACAAATCATGTTGCGCAACGGAATTAGGATAAGAGCAGGAAAATGTTTATGATTGGTGAAACACCAATGTGTTGTTGGTGCGTAAATCATTATCAGTAGCAGCTCAACTCTTGCCCGGGAATAAACACAGGCGAATAAGACTTTTTTACGAGGGACTCTACAGTTTTAACCCTGTGGATATTAAACCTACACCTCCAAATAGCTAATCATTTCAATCAAAGTAAGTATTGGCTAGCGCAAAGCAAGGCAAGAAACACACAAAACGTCCGTTTGTGCATTACCAGTCTTCAGTATGAGTTTTTTCTTTTAAGATTATTTTGTTGAAGCACAGGTAGGTAGGTGCTATATAAAATCATTTTCAGAAGCAGAACTTCGGTTATGCCTAGGAATACCCAACGAAAAGATAAAATGACGGAAAGATAAACCTAGGTATCTTATGTACAGCAGCGCACCCCTCCAAAATGCTCGTTTTAACAAGATGTACCTACATCTATCTACAAACGTACAAACATCACCCTTATGCCTTGCGAAGTAGACAGATCCTTTACGACTGTAAAAATACGCCACGTTCAACAAAATGTGTCAGCCTGTCGCCTAGTGATACACATGAGGCCCTCGAGTTCCTTAGTCGCCTTTTAGGACACCTCGTGGGAAATAAATGGATTTACGCTATTTTAAGCTGGCAACACCTTATCATCTCCTTCATTCATATGGTACTGACTATTTACGAACTTCAAATGCACGTTTTGAACATCCTTATTCTTAGTTCCTATTTCTACTAATTTAGTATTTAAACGACGGGTTTTATAGTCAATAAAAGACCCAGTGTAAGTGCTACAACTACACATCGTTATGTCCGAGCCGAAGGTCGTTGTTGGGAAATGAAGGGCCTGTTTATAGTTTTTCTCCTACTTCAGGAAGCTGTGACTTCCGCGAGGAAAATCACACATTATACTCAGCTAGTTCAGAAAAACGGTATATAAGTACTAAGTCCAAAGTTCCAAAAATTTACAAATACATACTCTCGCATCAATCTACTTTTATTTAGTATCTAATTTTTTGTGCTCCGTTAAAATCTCACTCTTCGCCACTGCTACCATTATAAAGGTGTCGTGTCGGAACACTCATGATGCGTAAAGTTAGAGTGTACATTGCAAAAATTCAGATTGTTAAAATATGACTTCGATGATATCCAAAATGTCATCCAATGTGCCACAAAACTGTGATATAAATATGAGTTGCGATGTAAATAATCTATAGTTCTCTACAAGGGTTTATCGGGTTGCCCGTCAGCTTAGAATCCCACACGACAGAAGTCTGCGAAAAGTTATGTACCTATGAAATACCTAGTTATTTTCGAATTGTTATAATTACATAGGTAATATAATATCGTACAAGATTTTCATCATCTGGAACTTTTGATTTCTATTTCCATGGTACGTAATTATGGTACTTGACCATTATCATCATCCACATCCTCAGTATCGGTCACCATTAAGTAGGTACTATGTTATTACTCTTTTTCATAATAGTAGGTATACCTAACCTACCTATTTGTATTCTTATGACTCATCATCGACATCTAGGTACAATCACAACAGTTAAGGGTGAGAATCCACCAGAGCTGTGCGAGTAAAATGTGTCGTACGAGGATGTGTAGCTGTGCTGTGGAAATGTGTAGGGGTTTCCACCAGAGCTGTGCGAGTAAAATGTGTCGTACGAGGATGCGTAGCGGAGCTGTCAAAATGCGCATTAATGTGCGGAGCGAGGATGCGTTGCGAAGCTGTGAAATATGTAACCGGGAGGGAATGCGATGTAGTGGAAACCTCGCAACATATTCCCAGCAGCACATTTCTCGCAACACATTCCTCGCTACACATTCGTCGCAACACATCCTTCGCACACATTTCTCGCTTGTTTTGTATGTAGAATGGCCTCGCTTCGCTCAACCCTATTCCACCAGAGCTGAGCTAAGCGAGGCTAGGAAAATGAAGTGATTCTATTTTTGGATTTTTTCCTCGCACACCGCTCAGCTACCTCGCACAGCTCTGGTGGATTCTCACCCTAATACTGGACATATGCCTCTTCTTTTTAAAACATGTTTGTCACAAATACTCACCAATATTATATCAATATGTTTGATAGGCTGCTTAGCAAACGCAGTGCAGAGCGTTTTGCCTTGCCATTGCCAGGCCTATATAAGGTATAGGAATCGCTTAGTCGCTTTTTACGACACACCTACAGAAAGAACTTATGTTATTCAAAACTAAACGGAAGATTACAACTCGTACGTGCCATGAGGCAGGCAGTTGACAATGATACAAACGGAGAAGACATAAAACGACAATAAAACAATTAATCCCGATAAAATCAATAGCCTTAACGAGTGAGGAAATTTCCTGGCAGATGATCGCATATGCATGCGTAATCGGAAGGAAAATATCCGGAAACTACTCTAGGACCGAAGTAGTTTGTAGACTTTTTGGGATTGTAATGCACTCACAGTGCTATATTATTCTCACAAGTGAAAATAAGAAATAGAAAAAATGTCATACATCGACCGGGAAGCGAACCCGGGCCGCATGGGTAAGTAAGTTCTAAAGACTTTCTACAGATGTCGCTGGATCGTCGCTTGGAGACGAGCATCAAGAGATAGAAAATTTGGTATTCATCAACAGGTGCATCGATAGCTCAGTGGCAGGCGATGGGGCGTTTACCCATGCGACCCGGTTTCGATTCTCGGTCGATGTATGACATTTTTTCTATTTCTTATTTTCACTAGACGTTCAATTACTTCTAAACTTTTCTTTTCAGGCTGTAGGTAGCCATGATGAGTGATGAGATGATGACGCAATGGAGGCGAAACGAGCCTCGTGCAAGCTGGACCGCAAGTAGCTTTGGGGAGGTTAGCGCCAAAGAAGATGCAAAGCTTTGAAAATAAAATTCGAAGCTTGACCTTTGACTTTACTTAATGATAAAAAAACTAAGCGTGCGACCCCCCCTTAATTTTTCACCACTTGGCACTACCTGAGCTTATCAAATTTCAGCTTTCTGGCTCGATGTACAAAGTTGAGGAAACTTAGGTACCTACCTACTTCTCACTTTCAGGTACTCCATTTCTAAACCATCCTCTCTTCTCCGCCTTGTCATTGGTGCACCAATCTCATCTCAGAGATATTTAGCCACCCAAGGCTATGACCTATCTTTAGTCGTGTATTGCCACTTCAGCATGCTAAGTTTGAACGTGTAGTACACTTAAATTCCGTCAAACGTGCCTACTTACGCATTACAATAACCGAAATCATGACTAACCAAGGGACCCTAAGTACTGCTAATAGGTTAGGAAAACATCCGGGCACCTATTTTCACTTAGTGACTTTTTATCAATTAGTGGGATAGTCAAGATGAATCATAAAGACTTCTAGGTAGATCACTGTCACGCAGCGCACTAGGATTTTTTTATAACCTTAACCTTGATTTGATAGCTACATACAACAGTCCACTGCTGGGCATGGGCCTCCCCGTATATTGCCATACTCATCAAGCTTGACAGGTATTGCCATACTCACCAAGCTTGACAGGTGGATTGGCGAGCGCAGCGAAAGATGTTGCATTTACGGGGAACGCTGCAGCATACCTTAGGCGCTTTTTACGACTCCCACTGGTAGATTTGAGGTGAATGATCCTATTCTTAAGCATCATACGGCAAGGTAATGTTAATGTACTTTTGTAGTTAGGTATACATTGTCCTAAAATCCCGATTAAGTGCACAATAATACCTATTTTGAGTTCTAAATTAAAATTAAGTACCTACAATGAAAGAAATTAAACCATTTTGCGTCTTATCTCACTTACGAATATTCTACCGTACCTACGTACCTACCGACCTACTTCTTGCATTTTGATTTGGAGGAAGTTGCGATGCAAAGTCACGTAAAAACAATTAACCTCTGAGTTCTTCCTCTGCAATGATTTTGAATGGGACCAAATATTTTACAAATCTTTCCATTTACCTATTTATATAGTTCGGTTAATTTTCATTGTTTTAGTTAGAATATTAGGTAAATAAAATTTTAGTTAGATTAAATAAAATAATGAATGGCACATGACTTTCCAACTAGACTTTAATTAAATTGTAGGTATTTTATTGTAGCAGTAGTAGGTACCTACTTAAAATTGAACACACTTCATCATCAATTAATTTTCACTTAAATATTTCTGTAATAGAAATGTGACAAGATTTTTAGCACACTTAAATTAGCTCTACTTTTATGTAAGTAAGTTGGTATGTATGTAGCTTGTAATCAAACGGAAACTAATTTAACCATCTTCTAAACATAGTCAGTTAAATTAAAACGCACCAGCCAGCCAGCCAGCCAGCCGTGTGCATCAAGCCAATTTTTCCCGTGGGTGTCGTAAGAAGCGACTAAGTGATAATTATTTAGGGAATGGGCAGCAGCGTCGCCTTTACGAAAAACCCTGAGTGGACTGTCTGTCTTTATGCATGTATTTCCTAATATCGTTCCGCATCTTCGAGCATGGACGTCCACGTGCATGTATCGATAGTTATCGGAAATCGAGACTAAAGTTTGCGTTCGCTTATCGAATTACGCCGACCCACCTGCTATGTCGGCGCGATGACTTTTTTGGCGTTTTTGGTTACACGTGGGGCCTGGTTATTGATTTAAAAAATCGGTTAAGTGCGAGTCAGACTCGCGCACGGAGGATGCCATTTCATTTTGTAAAAAGATCGCATAAGAATATTATAAATATCTTTTGTTGTATGGGTGCCGCCCTCAATTCTTATGTTTTTCTGTTTGTTGTCATAATAGTAGTCACATTCTATAACTATTGTAATTGTAATAAGTATATGTTCTATGAAATTTTCAACTGTCTATTTCCTTTCATCAGATACAGTCTCCAAACCATCATAACTAAAATTGGGAAAACAAACACGGTTTTTAGTATGTATTATTTAATTCTAATTTTTAGTATGTAATGTATGCAACATAAATACGGTATCTGTGAAATTTTCAACCCTCTAGCTATTACGGTTTACGAGATACATCTAGGTGACTGTAATTTGTCTTGGCTTGCACACATTAATGATGTGAGCAGGCGTATGCACTATTCTTTCCACTCCCTTAAGCGACTCCAGAACTTTCTCCCTTTAAAAACTAAAATCTTACTTGCACAATCTCTTCTTCTTCCAATTCTCGACTACGCTGATGTTTGTTACCTGGATGCGACAGAGGAACTACTCAATAAGCTTGAGCGCCTTCAAAATCTGGCAATACGATTTATCTTTGGACTTCGTAAGTTTGATCATGTATCTGAATTTCGTGCTCAGCTTAAGTGGTTACCTATCAGACTTCGCCGCGATGTGCACATCCTGACCACTCTATACAACATCCTTCACAATCCTTCCACTCCTGACTATCTCCGCTCCCGTTTCCATTATCTTCCTCCAGATCCTCGTCCTAGGCGCACCTGCATCACTAAGGTGCTGCAGTGCCCTAGAGCAAATACTAAATTTCTATTCAACTCTTTTTCTGTCAAAGCTGTTCAGCTTTGGAACAGTATGCCAAAGACCATTCAAGACAGCCCCTCAACTTTTGTTTTTAAAAAAAAGAGTTAAAGAGCACTTTTTATCTCAATTACATTAATGTATTTTGTATGTATGTATTTATGTATATATGCATATTTGTATGTATGTAATGTGTATGTATGTTATATTTAGGTATGTATTTAAAGTATTATAGCATAGTTTATATCGCTGATAGTTTCTCATTGTTGCATTGTATTGTTTCCCCACAAAAACATCATTTTCCTACTACTGACGGGTTGGCTGGAAGAGATCTCTTCTTAGAGATAAGCTCGCCCTTGCTCACGCTGTCTAAATTATGTTATTTCTTGTAATTTTATGCAATAAAGAATATATACAGACGAACAGAAGGATATATTGACATCAAAGTCTCAGTAATAGCGTGAAGCAGTGCCTTTATTTATATTTTTTTATCCTGTCCGAGCAGCGTTTAAACTAGGAACACAAAATTGTTATAAAAAAGAGAAAATTGTGCCTTACCAAGATTGAATTAGAATGTGACTTTCTTAAATACAATCTTGTAAATTCCTACTAAGAAATAAATGTTATTTGAGGGTTCCGTTTTTTCACCCTTTGGGTACGGCACCTTAATAAGACTGGTGAAAAAAGTTGTGACTATTTTACGGACTAGGACTTTGAACCTAGTCTATTTTTATCTGAAACATCTCGAATAAAAAATGTCTACGATATACATTCCGCTGTTATGATTTATAAATAGATTTAGCTTATTGCATTTTTAAGGGCATTAGGCGCTTTACACACATGACGTCCATTTCGACGTTATTTTTGCGAAAAACGGTGCATTGACGGATGCGTCTGTCAAACCAGTTTGACCAGAATAACCAATTTGACATACCTACAGCTTATTGACAAGCGGGCATTTATTCTAACTGGTGATTTTAGACATCTAACTCAACAACTTTTAGTATAGGGCGATATCACAGTTTTTTACTGCTGTTCACTTTTTGCCTACCCCGAAAGGGATATATATGCGTGATAACTGTATATGAGTAACATAAAGTAGAAAGGCTACTGTTAGTAGTACACTAACTGCTAGTGTAACACTAGGTTTATCTACCTATAGGTAGTTTGTAAGATGCAATAGTGTCAACTAACTTTATAATTACATAAGACTAGACTAAATGGCACACTTGGCAACAAAACCAAATCATTTAACTAGATTTATTTTATAATTTACACCTGACATGGCATATTTATAGTATTTTTTATAATTAGGGATCCTTAGCAAAATGTGACTCATTAGTAAATAGAATACAACGAAAGAAGATAGGCATCCAATTAGATAGGAAGTAAAATTTAAAAAAGTAACAAGCTTCAACTGTTCTTATCGTAAAAAAACTGGGTAAAAAAAAATCATGTACTTGAACGGACTTTTTTCAGTATTACCGCTTTATGACATGATTTTTTTTGCGCATGCTGTTGGATAATATTTCATACAAATTATAGGTTATTGAAATTACTATTATAGGTTTAGTAGCTGAATTTCATAATAGTGAGCCAACGCAACAGAATCCGCGGGCCGTTATCTAATTTGTGACTTCCGTGTGCTTCCGTTAAGGTTCAAATGCTAATATTAAAATTAAGGCGAGCGAAAAAATCTTCATGCAAAATCAACTGCACCATCTCAACCTACTTATATAAAATAACTAATATGAATTGCGTCTTAAGGAATCGACCAATTCTTGTTTTCCTTAGTAAATGTAGATAGAGAACTTAGATAATAGGTGTGTTGACTCAAAGTGCTGCTGCTAGTAGTAAAAAAAGTATTCTAAGTTGGATAACAACAGATTACCGCTTATTGATAGTCAATTATCATGAATTGATTAGATAAAGGAAATTTGTGTGGTACAATTTTTTCTTTTTATATCAATTTTCTAGTAGAAACGCGGCTCGGGCAGCGAGATAAAAAATAAAAATAAAGGCACGAAGTGACGGAACCACTTGAAAAATTAGGACATGCTTCTACCAAGATCTTTGACGCATGCATGGACGCATGTAAAATATTACGCGTGTAACACAGTTTCTCGGTTAATTTAAACAAAGCCATGCTGACATAAGATGACTAATTATATCTTTGTTAAAAAAATGATGATAAATGCAACCTGTTCTTTAAATTTTTTCGCTGATTTGGAGACAGATGGTTTTTTATTTCCTGACTGACCGTGACCATGCGGTTGGTGCGTGATACCTTTTATGCTAAGTAGATAAAGTGTAACTTACCTATTATAGTGAGAAATAGTTTATTGTCCTTCTTCTTCTTTTCGTGTGGGACACCGAGTCGTTTAACGACCCGATGAACCCTGGTGTCAGAGTTTTTCAACCGCCTACTGCGAGTAGCAAGCCTCTGACATGGTTGTGTAACGACCGCCATCATAGACAGCAACCGGGACCGGCGGCTTAACGTGCCCATCCGAAGCACAGAACCATCTTACTTGCGGACAATCAGGTGGTTCAGCCTGCAATTTCCTAACCAGACTGGGGACAAATTCACAAAGTGATGATAAATATCAGCTTTGTGAGTGACCCCACCGGGAATTGAACCCGGAACCTTTGCGTGGCAGGCAGGCATACTAACCACTGCGCCACATCGGCTGTCGGCTGTTTATTGTGCTCACATCTGATGATTGATTGTATGAATGATGTATGAATGATTCTGATAAAAATTTCATAATTAAATTGCTTTTGTTCCGTTCCTACACTAAAAGTGAGCTTAATGGAAAAGCTCTCTAGACATTTGAAAACTTGAACTGTATTCAAACAAACACGATAAAAGATACCAGCAGCTAGATAGCCACAGCACACCATAGGATCTTAGCAGGTATACACTATACAGGTAGAGATGTAGGTTTGACACATCTACCCGTGTAAGCAAAATTTTGAATTCTCTTTTAGTCCTTTCATTTTTAAACATGTCAATAGGAGAGAGTACTACCTAGATCCATGCCAATAGGTTCTTCGCGATTGCTAGTCTCGCCATTGTTTTCACCGTACCTTAATTTGACAGATATAGCGCAATTTGCGTGAAATTTTAAAGTATTTTTATTCGCAATCATCTCCTGACCTTTTTTAATCCTATTTGACGGAAAGTGACAGCACCGTAAGGTAAGGTGAGAGAAAATGTATCCCAAAATGTCAGATTTATTAATTTTTTCAAAGTTTTTGGATATCAATTTGGTGTCAGTTTGTTGTGGTTTTTCTGCGTCCGCCCTATACGAACCTACTTCTTGAACAGACTGGTATGACCAGGGTAAGGTTTAATATTACAAGAAATTCCAGATTACACGGCGGGATCTCCCCAAGCGATTTGCACACATCTTTTCCTTATCTTGCATTGCGCTCGCCAACCCACCCACCCGCCAAGCGTTGTAAAAACAACATTTAATGTCCAGCAATGTCCAGTCTGTTGTAGCTGGTGACATTCCAATTTCTAATTTATTAAGGTCATGCCGGGATCTCCCCGAATGACTTGCATTAGCCAGATCTAAACTTTTCCTTAAGTACCAAACCAGAGGTAAAACCGGTAACTCACCCTTTTAACGTGAGGTCAGTCACCTTTGGGAGTTATAACTAGCTATGAGATATAGGGGAGAGTTGGCTATATTGTACCCCCTAATTTCTATCGTGTTTTGCGAGAAAACTATTAACGTTATACTTGTGATGTTTTGCTTTTTAGTTAGTTTAGTTAATTAACTCTGATGTACCGGAATGGTTTTTTGAAATAAGTCAGTAGTTTCGTCACAAAATAGTTTACAAAAAAAAGTTGCTATCAGTACGATTTAGAGACCGGTACGTTTATTCGTACCACGAGGTTTTTATATCGTACTTTGAAAATTACAATACATACATACATACATACATACATACATCACGCCTTTATCCCTTGCGGGGTAGGCAGAGCGTCAACGACCGTAAAAGTACGGTCATTATCGCCACGTCTGACACATATTTGAGCGCCGTTTTAGCTATTGTCGTGTATCGCTATAGTGACAGGTTGTCAGCCTGTCGCCTAAAATTGCAATACACATGATACCCTCGAGTCCTTTAGTCGCTTCTTACGACACCCACAGGAAAGAAATGGGGTGATGCTATTCTAAGCCGGCATCACACGGCAAATTACAATACAAATTGTGAAAATAAAATATTGTGCAAATTTCTTTAAAAAAAGCTATTAGACAAAGAGACAATGTTGTATTAGGTACCATCTCCACACAATAAACAACTAACCACACCTCTCAGATCAGAGATCCATTATGTTAGGATTAGAACCGATATATCTTTGTAACAATCCTTTGGTACGATTTAGAAACTACGGATCGGTACGATTTTAAGAACAAGCTATATTTTACAAAAAATATTTTTCATTTCAAAACCTCATTATGATTGCGTTGGTTCATTAAGTTAAGTCAAAAGGAAAATAACCAAGGAACAATCTGATTAAATTGCAATTTTTAATAGCTTGCCGTTCTTTTGTAAAACCTTAGGTTTCACACCTAAAAAACAGTAACGTGGTCAACTGAAACCTGTTTTATTTTATTGATATAGTTTCATTTGTAGTGCTGTCACAAACCGACATAGTTTTTTGGGTGTTGTGAACTATCATTTAATGTTGCCAAAGTAAATAAAAACGTACGTTTAGTGGAAAATGTGTGGGTGGTACGATTAATCTACTGGTACAATATGTCCAACTCTCCCCTATTACGATAGATAAAGGGTGTTTCAAACTGGATTAAAAGCTGTGTGATATTCTCTCATTCAATTCTGATTTAAAGACCAAATATTAAAAACACTTCCCGTGCTAGGTGTAAAATTATTAGACAACTATCAATATAAATTATCCTTCAGCAGTAAGCAGGATTTGAACCTACAGCAGTAGGCAGTACAGACACCGAAAGTCAAAAGTTTTATTCCAGCCTGATGTAGAAAAATTTGCAAGTTTTCCGAAAACTATGAGGCAACCTAGGTAGGCAAGTTAATATGTCTCTGGAAATGTAGCAAGCTGAAGTGGTAATGGGCTGGTCACATCTGTCGTAGAACCGATGAACGATGGAGTAAGCGGGATCACAAGTGAAGGCCGCGCCTTGGCAAGCGTAACGTTGGACACCTTCCAGCCAGATGGACAAATAACTTTATAAAGAGAGCGGCTGGTAACGACTGGACGGCAAAATCGAGAGATCTTGCCTTGTGGCGTCCCCTGGGAAAGGTCTAGTTGTATAATGATGATGATGTGTGATGGTTTAATTAATTAAATAATTATGTAGCAAAATTGCAAAATTCGTGGGTTTGAAGTGAGCCGCTGTGGCCCAAAATGATAGAGGCATTGCCAGTAGGTACAGATGGCGAAGATCGCAGGTTCAAATCCAGCCTGCGGTGGAAAAAATTATGTAGCACGTTGTAAGATATTATATCTACTTAGCAACCTGTATGTAAGTAATAAGTCCTTGCTGTAGAATAGAACTTTCAAAGTAATTTCGTAAAGTATACAAAAGCTACAAAGCGATTTTCCACTGAGATCTTCCTGATATAAGTTAGCTATCGAACTTTGGTGAATTTCCAGTTACGAAAATGGTTAATATTTACTTATAACTTATGAGGTACTTACGATATTCCCTTTTTAGCCCTTTTCTACAAAGGTGATTGAACTCACATTACATAGTTCGCAGAATTTGGGAAGAGTTATATGATATGACATCTCCAGAAACCACAACTAAAAGAAATCTTTGATGTCATACCTACTCAAACAATCTTTACGATCGATACGATTTCGACACCTGATTCAAAGAACATTGTAACTCAAAAATGCAAACTTTACAGGGGAGCCGTTTGAAGATTTTGGTATCGGTTTTTTAACGTTAATATCTTTTTAGTGATGCAGATATCACAAGTTT
The DNA here is from genome assembly GCA_024500475.1 of Phthorimaea operculella. Lineage (NCBI taxonomy): Eukaryota > Metazoa > Arthropoda > Insecta > Lepidoptera > Gelechiidae > Phthorimaea > Phthorimaea operculella. Next base: position 3,355,148 of record JANFCV010000030.1, read on the forward strand.
TGCGTGACTTTAGCATAAAAAGTTATGATCTTTCAAGTGGCATAAACCATTTATTTTATAAATCATCAGAAACCCTAGAAAAACCCCTTTTTCGTTGAGTTACAATGTTCTGATATTGTGATACTAATCATTTTGAGTCTTTATAACATTGTAACTACACGTTACCAAATTATACTTTTAAAATCAGATGACGAATCACTAACTGAATAACATTGTAACGTATACTTACGAACATCATTTTTGCACATATTCATACAAAATTTAACACAAAACATTGTAATAGGTTGTTACAAACTAATTTTAAACATAATGTGTAAGAAAATTTGCGTAGAAATATTGTAAAAAAGAAAAACGTGGTTTAACGAAGCTAGAATGTGATTGTAATTTTGTGATTTAATATGTTTTTCAATAATTTTCTTTACAATATATTTTAATTATTTAACTTTATATAAATATTTTGATATAAAAACCAGTTACTCCATCTGAAATAGCTGTGTATGTGTGTGTTCTTTCATATATAAATTGACACTATGAAATAACATTAATAGCTTCACACATGTCATATACTAAGATCTGTAACAATTAACAAGCTACATTTTTTGTGAGAAACCGTTCCAGTCAACAAACCGGAAAATAAATATGGCGCAACTCTGGATTGGTCACAAATGTTCGAATTTTTGGAAATCGAAAGGGCCTCTTGAAATATTTAGTATTGTACGATCGTCATTTGCACTAACGTCTGTTTTCTACGCTCACGTAGGTGCTAACAAAGGAAACTGCGCATAAAACAGACACAGAGAGACCCACAGAGCTTGCCATGATCGGTATAAAACTTCAAGATTGTATCTGAAATACTAAAATCTGATGACTTAATATAAAGCTGAAGGATGTACGTAAAATGATAGCTAAGCTCAACAGGGTGCGGGCAGGAAACTTTACTAGCTGATGTGATGTGCCGTGAAGACGTGGGATGCACAAAGGCAGTGACTGTGTGATAGCTAAGGGACGGAAAGTGGCTAATGAACAGATTATCGGTCCGATGTTTAGATAATGGAATAATATTACAGATGTCTGATAAATAAATAACGTGATGAAGTTTGCAATTGAGCGTGCCACCTTGTTGAACTGTTTCTTCTTTTAGTTCATTTTATCTATTTGTGCAATGAATGTTGGAGTTGTTTTTATATTTTGATAGATTCTTATAAATTTAGTTAGCATAATGCATATGAAGAGGAAATGTATGCTATATGCTATATGAAGAAGATTACACGGTAAAAAGTAACATACTGGATTTGGAGAGTCTTGGAGAGTCATCGGCCAGTTGTATAACATTAACTATAATAATAAAGAAATCGCAGTAAGGAACCTTAGACTAGGCACAACTTTGTCTAGATTTCATTACTTTTTAGAGATAAACAAGCAGCTCTATCGAGACTTAGCTAGTTTTTTACAGAATGTTTTTGATGGGATTAATTTTACTCGGTGTCTCATACTTAATAATAAAGATCCACCCTAGGCGTATTATCTTTAAAACGTACTAAATAATCGTATTGTACATACATAAGGCACTGTTAGGCTTGTAACTATTGTTTTAAAACCACTTTTGTGGCAGATAATTTGATATTGACTTAGTAAGTTTTGAAAAAAACTGTTACGCACAAATATAATATATACCTATGTGGTAATTCAAATGTAAACACGAGACGTTATTTTATGGGAAGGTTTATGAGTAATTCGTAAAAAAAACAACTCGAAAAATTTATTTATATCGATATCAATACATAAAAAATGAATTTTCGGTGTCGAAGTTGTAAAAGATTGCATTATTGTTATAGTGGAAATATATGAAAAAATCTAGATATGGTCAACAGAAGGTCAACAGTTTGAAATACTACCGCATAATTCACTTTAATTTTGTAATAATAACGTTGTAACTTGTTTTACTAGCGCTGAAAACTGCTTCTTTTTGTAGTCAATCGGAAAAAAGTTTAGAGTGATAACATTGTATCAGAATATACGCTGCAAAATATACCTTAAGATGTTGATATATATGAGTCAAAAACATTGTAACATTTGTATACAATGTTTTAGCTACGAAAAATTGTTAACATCATAAAAGTTGCCGTATTGTAACTTTAATTACAATCTTGTAAAGACTGAAATTGTGAAAATTTGGAAAAGTGTACTTTGGAAAAACCTAGTTACAGGTTACTTAGGACCATGTTTTATACATCAAAAGGTGCGTATTGGACCGTGGAATCCAAATATACAATAGTTATATAACATTGTAATTATAAGTTACAATGTTCTTCGAATCAGGTGTCGATTTCGACGATCGCATGCTACCAAGCGATATTAGTTTTTCTAAACCTGTATGTCAAAATTCAAAAAGAAATAGATATATAGTGGTAGCGGTTATAAAGAATACTGCCAACCCTTTTCTACTCAGGGTGTTTCGTAAAAGGTGACGTAGAGTTTTGACTACATGGCTACAGTATCTTCAACCGTACGGTGGCGGTAATACCACCCACGACAGCATTCCCAAAGAGGGTTGCCGTCAGGCAGGCGGCTAAAGCCAAATCCTTTTGCAACATGATTTTGTGTTCAACAAAACGTGTTGCGCCGACCCCAAGTAAATGGGATAAGGGCAGGAAGATGATGATGATTGTTTACTGTATTCATGAACGTTTTTCATCGTTCATCGGGTCGTTGAACGACTCGATGTCCCGCACGAAGAGAGATTGTATTCATATGGCAATAAAATACGCCTAAAGTTAACATAAAAGCAATAGATATTTTTTTAATGTTAGTCATTATTATTTATTCTTATGTGTTGGTAAACTTATTTAAAAAACACATTCGACGTTTTTTGTGTCTTCTTAATTAACCCATAGTCTTTACATCTCTCGATTATCACTAAGTTGATGAACCACCGTTGAATCCAGCCGTCAGAATTTATAAACCACACAAACTGTGTGACACACCTTTGTAATTGGAGTGTGACTGACAATTATTTCTTAGTAAGTATTATCAGCAACACTTCAAGTTACCTCTCTAGGGAGCAAAATATCTGTGGTTCTTCATCATAATGTCGTCAAGAACATGCAGTGTAGGTCGATCTCTTAAATAAGTAGGTTGATGAGCCTTGGTGACAGTGTCACATGCTTGAAAACTATTTGAGAGCCTTTTAAAAAAAGTATTTGACTATAGTGACAGGATGTCAGCCTGAAACATCATACAACAAACGTAGTAAAAGTCACTCGAGTCCCTCAGTCGCCTTTTAAATACGACGTCCGTGGAAAAGAAATGGGGTGAAGCTATATTCTAAGACGGCATTGCATGGCATCCCTTGTGCTGCTGGGCTGGCGGCTAGTATTAATTTAGTGTCAAGTATCAAGCACTTAAAATTACTGTAATTCATTAAACATTCCAAACAATCAATTCTAGATTTGTTCATCTTGTTTTCATTAATCAACAGTTCCAATGGCACTTAATAAATAATTTATGTAACCAATCCTTTTCGAGTTCATTCAACTTTGATTTTGAGTCTCGCAGCTTCCTTATCTACCTCTATAAGATTCTGGAAGGCTCCGATAATATGACTGTCACACTCACCGCCGATTTAGCGTTTTGTTTTTGCCGATCCCATTTGTAATGCTGCAAAGAGAGCATAAAAGCGAGTATACAGAGTTCAAACAAAATAGAGAGTAGGTATATTTCTCACCAACCTGCCTGCAAAGCGTGGTGACTATGGCGAATACCCTCCTACTAGGGGAAGCTCATGTTCAGTAGTAGACTTTATTGTGGCTGTCTCTCTTTCTCTTTTCGTGTGGGACACCGAGTCATTCAACGACCCGATGAACCCTGGTGTCAGAGTTTTTCAACCGCCTACTACAAGTAGCAGGCCTCTGACATGGCTGTGTAACGACCGCCATCATAGACAGCAACCGGGACCGACGGCTTAAAGTGCCCATCCGAAGCACGGAACCATCTTACTTGCGGACAATCAGGTGGTTCAGCCTGCAATGTCCTAACCAGACTGGGAACAAATTCACAAAGTGATAAATATCAACTTTGTGAGTGACCCCACCGGGAATTGAACCCGGAACCTTTGCGTGGCAGGCAGGCATGCTAACCACTGCGCCACATCGGTTGTCATAGTAGTAGTAGTAGAGGAAGGGTATACAGAAGGTTCACACGACCCTACACGGTTTCGCGACTGTGAATTGTTACATAGCCAGGGTTACTCGTCGAAAATCTCAACGTAAAAGAATATAAAACAGCAAAATCTGATATATGAACGTCATATGATTCTCTGCCAGTTTTAATCCAAGAAATATGACGTTCATGACGACCATCTTCTTAGTTACCTTGATAGTCCGAGCGACGACTGGTCTCATACATATCTCACAAAAGAATAGAATAATTTAGCTATGTACGGGTAGAGGAGCTCGAGTACTTCGTATTGGTCGTGGTCTGCCGCGGCGCAGCTTGGCACGTTTGGCGGAGTAGCTAAAAGTTTGCCCTCTGAAAAAAGTTAAAAATATCTCATCGAAGAATAGAATGACACATGGCTGTAGCGATAGGAGCAGTTTAGTAAAGCGTATAAATCATGGTCTGCCGGCTGCTATCTTGGCACGTTTTGCGGAGTAGCTAAAAGTATGCCCTCTTAAAAAAGTAAAAAATATCTCATCGAAGAATTGGCGCTGTCAACGCCGTAGCGAGCGGTCGCGTGTATCGAGAGTAGATGAGTCATCTTGTTTACTTAATCGAAAAGAATGTCGGGAGTGATTTGCAGTGGATGCAAAGTCGTTCTAGACGAACTGTTATCATTTGTGTCGTGCAAATCGGATGTCCTAGATGAGATAAGCATTGCGCAGATAGTTACATCGAATTTTCGATCTGACGAAGTGGATCGGTCCAAGGAGGTGCTATCGGATATCCTAGGAAAATCTTTACCGAATAGGAAAGGTGATAAAAAAGTGCGACGCACTGTGGAGGATATTATCTCAGCCATAAAAAACGCTGAGCCGAATTCTTTGCCAACGTTCGCAGCCAAGGATCTTCACCGCCTACCCCCGGTATCGTTTGACTACGTTGATGTCACAAAAATATTGAAAGATATCAACGGATTTAGAGAAGAACTAGGACTGTTCAAAACCAGATTCACAGAGGTAAAAGTGACTCAGCAGCTTCAGGAAGACATTACTACCATTCGCCAGCTGGTCGAGGCGCAAACGCCTGTGAAGGTCGACGAGGGTAGCGCAAATAAAGGCCTAGAGGAAAATAACAGCGTAATACCTACTGGTGACTCCAGCCTAACCAAGGAAACCTACGCGAAGAGAGCGTCTTCCTCGTTCACGCGTGGGACCCGGGACTCGCTCACTCAACTAACGCAACAGGGCTCACGCCAACCGGCTTTGAGTGGTGTGGGCAGCGGTGGAGCGGCCGGCAGCGGTACCTGTAGCGGCGAGGGCTCTCGCGCCCTCGTCCCAAAATCAGTAGGTAGCAAAGGAGCTTCTATCCAGAAATCAAAAAAGAAGAAAAAGAAAAAGTTGACAGCAGCTGACAAGGTTGACAAGGTTGATAACGACGGGTATACAACTGTATCGTACAGGAAGAATAAACTGACGTGTAAACGTGGTACGGCACCCTTAACTTCTGAAAAGATTAAGGTACTGCCTCAAGTGGTTGACATCTTTGTCTCTCGGCTACATCCGGACGTTCAGGCCAGCGGCCTGGAGGAGTTCCTGGTGGAGAAAGGCGAGCGCCCATTGTCTGTGCAGAGTTTAGGTATTCCGTCCAGTACCAAAAAGTTCTCATCGTTCAAGGTTACGTTTCTAAAGGAACAATCAGACACTGTGCTAAGTGACACGTTTTGGCCTCAAAACATTGAATTTAGACTGTTTCAGCCACGTTACAAGTGGAAACCTAAATATCGTAGTATTCTAAACAGTACTGCTAAGACATTAATATAGTTTTAGGTATAAATAAGTGCCTAGACTTAATAGTACGTGGTTATTGCATAATCTAACCTGTAGGTAACTATTGTGAAACTGAGCGCAATCTAAAGTAAACAAACGGTAGGTTGCCTAATTAGATAACTTAATAACAACCTACTTTTTCATTGACATACTTGCTACTTATTATAATAATTATCTGCGCTTATTTTATTCGATAACAGTTAAGCTTATTCGTTTATTAATTAATTGTATGAAGTTGTATGCAATTTAATATAATCCAATAATTTGAAATAATAGTTTTTATTTATTTTTTTGACTACATAATTATCTAGGTATATGACTATACTTTGTAATCTATAAGCAAAGTTTAAGTTTTACGTTGTGATAAATAATGTTGAAATTGTGCAGTTTTAATTGTAAATCGGTTAGACGAAGCGTAGAACATATACGCGACCTATGTAATGATTGTCATGTAATAGGACTTCAAGAAACCTGGTTAAAACCAGATGCGCTTTCTTATCTTGATAATATTCATAAGGATTTTTCGTCCTGTGGTACGTCAGCTATTGATGTAGAAAAGCGAGTGTTAATTGGTAGGCCATATGGTGGCGTAGCGTTGCTATGGAGAACTGATACGTTTGAAAATGTGCAAGTAATAGATTGTAACAATTCGAGTCTATGCGCAATTAAATCCGTATTAAATGGTAATAATTTTTTATTTGTGTCTGTTTATATGCCCCAGTGCAAAGAAGTTAATCTGCCAGATTTTACTTCGATATTGAGCTTGATTCAGTCTATTATTCATGAATATGACATAAATTACGCTTATGTTTTGGGAGACTATAATGCAAACATAGGTATAGGCACTCTCTTTGGGAGGGAGTTGGTAAGCTTCTGCAAGGATAATGACCTCTCGTGCGCCGATTATGACATTTTGCATTCTAAAGGCAAGGACATGTTTACATTTCAAGATGGTAGGGCTAAAACCTGGCTAGATCATTGCGTAACCACTCCGTTAGCGCTGGCGAGCATCTCCGAGGTCTATGCTTTAGAGGACGTGATGTGGTCTGATCACAAACCGTTGTTGATAATATGCATCTTTGACTTTGATCTAGGTTCGAGTCCAACTGGGCCTGATTCTCCTGATGCGCGTCTTTCCGAGTTTTCATCGAACTGGGGTAAAAGAAACGGTAAGAAATGTGAATATTATGCAGCCCAATGTTCGAAGTACCTAAGTAAGCTGGACTGGCCGATGTTGCGTAATCTTTGCGATTGTAATTGTGACGGTCATTGTAGGTGCACTGATCATAGAGCGCTAATTGATAGTCTGTATTGTCAGTTCATTGGTATATTGTCGCGTGCATCTAGAAGACGGACGCGCGGGCAGGATAGCGCGGAACCGGTTCCGGGTTGGAACGAGTACGTGCGAGATGCGCATTCCATTGCGCGGCGCGCGCGCTCAGACTGGATGGCGGCGAATGCCCCTACTGAAGGAGCGCTGTTTGATGAAATGCAAACTACTAGAAAAATATTTAAAAGTAGGCTTAAGTTTTGTCAAACGAACGAAGACAAAATCCTATTGGATAAAATGTCACAGTCTTACAAGGACAAAAACTTTCGCCAGTTCTGGAAGCATTCTAGCACTGTTTTGAAAAGTAAGGGAAGAGTTGCAAACTCAATAGATGGTCTGACTGCTACAGCTGATATAGCGAATTTATTTAAGAATAATTTCCTGGCACAAGGAGGTTCTCCAGTGTCTGGGAGTTCTCTTGAGCCCGAATTTGAGCTGGGAGAGTCCGCAAAGCAGGATGTCCATATTTCCGGGAGCAAATGGTCTTTGATGCACTGCGCAAAATGAAGCTGGGCAAATCGGTTGGTCACGATAATGTTAGCGTTGAGCATCTAAGGTTTGGAGGGCCCTGGGTCGTAGTCTTTCTCTCTGTCCTTTTTAATGCATGTATTCGTCATGCTTATTTGCCAAAGGATATGTTAAAAACGGTGATAGTACCTATCGTCAAGAGTAAAACCAGTAGCCTGACTGATAGTTCAAACTATCGCCCTATTTCCCTGGCTACCTGCTGTGCTAAGTTGTACGACTCGATATTGTTAGGAATACTATCACAGCATATCCACGTACATGATGCTCAATTTGGTTTCCAGAAGGGTGGCTCAACAGACGGTGCGATCTTCACTATGAAGCAAACAATCCAGCACTACCTGAGCCGTAATACAACCGTATTTGCGTGCTTTTTGGATCTTAGTCGTGCTTTCGACCGGGTTAACTATAGCCTGCTTTGGAAAAAACTGGTTGAATCTGGTGTGCCTTTCTCGTGCATTAGGTTGCTTGCGGCCTGGTACAGCAATCAGACTAATCTGGTTAGATGGTGTGGTTCAGATTCCTCTGAATTCCAACTGACGTGCGGGGTGAGGCAGGGGGGGCTGACCTCCCCCCTGCTGTTCAACCTGTATGTGAACAAACTGATAGAGGATCTCAGCAGCACTCGTGTTGGTTGTCATATTGGTTCAGAAAGTATCAATAATCTCAGTTTTGCCGACGACATGGTGCTGCTGAGTCCTTCTATTGCTGGCCTGCGCGTGCTGTTACGTATTTGCGAAGGATATGCGGCCTCGCATAATCTGCTGTATAATACAAAGAAATCGGTTTGTATGGCGTTTACCAGGGACGGAAAGAAGCAGGTTTCAGCGCTTCCTGTGTGCTTGGCAGGTACTCCACTGGAATGCGTGCACTCTTTTAGGTATTTGGGGCATTTAGTGTGTCACAATCTACGAGATAGCCAGGACCTGGAGCGGGAGCGGCGCGCGCTTTGTGTGCGAGCCAATATGATAGCGCGACGTTTTAATAAATGCTCGAACCAATGTAAGTTGGCCCTGTTTGCTGCGTACTGTCAGCCTCTGTACACTCCATAACTTTGGAAAAACTACACAAAAGAGGAATACAGAAGGCTTAAAGTGCAATATAATGATGCATTTAGAGTGTTGTTTCGTCTCCCGAGATTTTGCAGTGCATCTGAGATGTTCGCCCAAGCGCGTGTTGCTGGTCTGGACGCTTTGATTCGCAACAGAGTGGCTCGTTTTAGAAGTTCGATGGTCGGTTCGCAAAATAAATTAATAACTGCAGTGACTGATCACTGTACGGGTTTGATTGCGCATTGGACAAAAATTATTAAATCCATCGCCTAGGATTTTGTCAATACAATTGACCTACTTAATTATAATTAATTATAAATATTATAATATTATAATATATCTGTATCTGTATTTATAATGTGCCTACTGTAATTTATATGGAACTGTGTTTTCTGTAATAAAGATATTATTATTATATTATTATTATTATATTATTAATAGAATGAAAATATATCGTACCGATAGCTTGCTTGAGTCTGCCTGGCCACAGCCTGGCAGTTTTCCGACCACTTTTACTTTTTAGTAAAATTTTATCTCTTCGAATAAAAGAATAAAAATATGTCGTACCGATAGCTTGTTAAGTCTGCCTAGAAAATACTGGTCTGCCTGACCACAGCCTGGCAGTTTTCAGATACGACCACTTTTACTTTTTTGAGAAATTTTTATTTCTTCGAATAACAGAATGAAACTAAGTTGTAATAATAGTTTATTTAAAGCTGAACACATATCCTTGGTCTGCCTGAGCTCAGTCCGGTAGTTTCTCCGATGCGATCACTTTTCACTCAGTAAATTTCAATTTTAAAGGACCTGACTTTGTTTATTAGAGAGTGGGCCTCGCCAATAAAATGAAAATTTGTCAGTGTATAGAAGTGAGATTTACAGAGCTGTAATCTCTCAATGTCCAGATGAAGAAAATGTTTTCCCAAGTATTGTATTTTTGAAATAATTACTACGAATACATCTGAAGTTGTGGATTCTTGAAATTAACATACTTATTCTTCATCTAGACATTGAGAGATTACAGCTCTGTAAATCTCATTTCTATACACCGACAAATTTTCATTTTATTGACGGGGCCCACTCCCTAATAAACAAAGTCAGGGTCCTTTAAAATTGAAATTTACTGAGAGTGAAAAGTGATCGCATCGGAGAAACTACCGGACTGAGCTCAGGCAGACCAAGGGACATGTGTTCAGCTTTAAATAAACTATTATTACAACTTAGTTTCATTCCGTTATTCGAAGAAATAAAAATTTCTCAAAAAAAAGTAAAAGTGGTCGTATCTGGAAAACTGCCAGGCTGTGGTCAGGCAGACCAGTATTTTTATAGGCAGACTTAAGCAAGCTATCGGTACGACATATTTTTATTCTTTTATTCGAAGAGATAAAATTTTTACTAAAAAAAGTAAAAGTGGTCGGACTAGGAAAACTGCCAGGCTGTGGCCAGGCAGACCAGTATATATGTAGGCAGACTCAAGCAAGCTATCGGTACGATATATTTTCATTCTATTCTTCGATGAGATATTTTTTACTTTTTTAAGAGGGCATACTTTTAGCTACTCCGCCAAACGTGCCAAGATAGCAGCCGGCAGACCAAGATTTATAAGCTTTACTAAACTGCTCCTATCGCTACAGCCATGTGTCATTCTATTCTTCGATGAGATATTTTTAACTTTTTTCAGAGGGCAAACTTTTAGCTACTCCGCCAAACGTGCCAAGCTGCGCCGCGGCAGACCACGACCAATCCGAAGTACTCGAGCTCCTCTACTCGTACAAAGCTAAATTATTCTATTCTTTTGTGAGATATGGATGAGACCAGTCGTCGCTCGGACTATTACGCCTTGTGGTTTATTATTAGCGGTAGACGTAGGTAGGTATGTATTTTCTTGTGGTAAATAAACTTTTTACTTAAGAAATATTTTTTTCCCGTTTTATTGATATTGAAGAAGATTAGAATCAGATGTACGTAGTATTTGATTTTGAAATAGTTAGGCTGAAATTGCCATGGAGACTGGACGGACCGTGTTTGGTCTACGGACACAATGTCCGCCGTCGTCATCCGTCATCTTGTTGCCCTTACCTTAACCTTAACAGCCACAACAGTCCAGTGCTGGACATGGGCCTCCCCCGTATTGGGGGGTATTGCCATACTCACCACGCTTGGCAGGCGGATTGGCGAGCGCAGTGCAAGATGTTTAATTCACAGGGAGCGCTGCTGCCCATTCCCTGGATAATTATCCCTTAGTCGCTTTTTACGACACCCACGGGTAGAATTTTGTTGCCCTTATCCCAAAATAATCTGAGTAGCCGCATAATGATTTGTTACAACAAAAAATCATGTAGCAAAAGTGTTATGTTTTATGACCGGCCGCCTGCCTGACGTCAACCTACCACGTAACACGCGTCAGTCACAGAATGCAAGAGGTGCAAATAATGCAGTGGGCAAACCATCGTCCCGGTGGTCTGATAAATATCATCTAATCGATCGGGCCTCAATGAATGAGATTAGCACAGAACCGTGAGGATTGGCGCAATACATAAGAGGCCTATACCTACCCTGCAGCAGGTGGATTTGGGCTGATGAAGACAAATAAAAAAAGAATGCTTTATTTGTTTAATATTGAATACATATTAAAATAAATTAGGCCAGAAGTTAGAACAAAGAATATGACTCAATATTCATGGATTAGATTCTTCTTATTATTTTGAACAAGTGTGCACACAACTTCATCCACAGACTCCAACCGCCAGAATGCCCGTTCGAATGACAATTATTGCGCTTGAATCAGTCTTCAATCTTCCATCATTGGGGATTGAAGATTGAATCAATTAATTGTATTTTAAACAAATGCTTTCATTATGCTGCTGTAGGTATGCTGGTAAAAGAAGATATTGAAATACCCCATTTGGCAAACATAACTATGAGGCATTAAGGTATGACTTTTTATGAATGAGAATCCAAACTCAACAAAAACAATACACTCGACTTGTTTCACAAAATCTCGTGTTATTTACAAAACACTACTCAGAACTAGGCACTTGTTTTTGTATTATCTAATAATCTTCGTCGTAATAAATCTATTTTCAACGCCAATAATACAGATTATTCAAAAGGCATGATTTCATGAATAATTTTTGATATAATAATAAATAGTTGAAGTAGGACTACAATACACCACGTGTAGAGGTTCGAAAGAACTCGCAGTAAGGTTATCCGAATTGCACTCCATGTTAACTTAACATAAAAAATAACTTTCCATAATTTTGCCGGCCTCCTTTACTGGTGCAGACTTGAATAGATACTTGCTAGTATCCTTAACCAAACCTAACTTACCTTATTTGCGGCTCATTACGCGAAAATAATACTGACACGCTGTTTTTTCTCATTGAAAAGATCTTCTTCTTCTTTCCCATCTTTTTAAATTTTGATTTTGTACAACCTACTTTACTTACTCGTAATAAAACTATAGAGTTATTATTAAAATTTAAATAATAGAAAACTTTGATTTGATACAACCTATAAAAACACAAAAACCATTGAACAGATTTTTATAAAATGAACGAACACAGCATACGTAATGAAATTTTAGGTACATCACGACACGAGACAAATTAAAAATATGAATATAGAGGTATTAACAAACTGATATTTTACCAACACTTAAGTATTGAATACAGCGACATGGAAGAGAGTGCGAATATCTCATCATCCATCGTACGTTAACCCCTCACCAGAATAACAAAACGATATTAAAATTTATGGTTAATTGAACTTACCTAAGTGAACTTCAACCAAAATTATACGAGTTGCTGCATCCGTAGAGATTTAATAAACCATGTAGTACGTTCTTCGTGGTACCGCACCATCACACGTATTTTTAGATATATTTTAAAAGAAATAATCAAAATCAAGTAAGTATTTTGACTACCGCCGTACTTAGCCCCGCCGTTCCCCAGATAGCGTGGCGCTCACGTCATTATTTTTAGAGTAAGAGAATCAAGGCACATTCTGCAATAGCAATAAGGGTTTTACGAAGTAAAGACGGGAGGGTGGGATCTTAAATCTCTACGGATGCAGCAACTCGTATAATTTTGGTTGAAGTTCACTTAGGTAAGTTCAATTAACCATAAATTATACTTCGTTGCTGCATCCTATGAGATTTAATAAACCATGTAGATGTTTAGCGCTCTACTTATTGCAGAATGACTTGCCAACAATATTTGAAAAGAACTTTAGGCTTTTAACACGAAATTAATATGTAATACCTGTATTAAGTATTCACCTACACATACAAAATATGTAGGTAGGTAGGTACTAAGAATAAACAAATTATTATCTACGTCACCAAATGCTCGAAAGTTTCATCTTGATCAAACTCATTAAAAGGTATCAAAAAACAAAGAAAGGTATAGTTAAGTTAGCCGTGTGCTAAGGCTAATTGACATTAATCATAATAAATACCTATTTTAAGAATAATCGAATGCAATGTTAAGTCAATGCAATGTTTTCTATTATGGATAGGCTTTCGTAGCATAAGTAACCTGTCAGTAGGTACTGAACTCATTGCGGAGTTAAATTAAAATACTAGATTTTAGTTATGTCTTTTTGGGCAATTCATGTACCTATAGTGGTAGCAAAGCAAGCTATATTAATATCACAAGAAGTGTTAATGTTTGAATACGATGTCCTGTCGCGAATAGGGAACGAAGTAACAAGCTTTAAAGTCTTTTAAAAAAGCACTTGGATGTTGTTTGAATGTTTTTGTTGTGATCTGAAACAATACCCACTAGGGTTCTAGAAATTTTGAAATCTACGTAGATAAGGCCTAGTCCTAATGTCATCTTTTACAAATTATTCAAAATATTATTCAGTTCATTTTTCTTTCAAAGAAAGTTTTGACCTAAGTTTAACTTTATGTTATGTAAACTAGCGCTATTATTTAATTGTTTTGTTAGCAATTTAAGTAAATAAGTACTTAAATCAGGTAGTAATACAAAAAATATATTTGGATGTTATTTTGTTTACAAAATAAACACCACGCCTGTTAAAAGGTTTAAGATTTCAATCTATTACCTACGATGTCATCACTACTCCTGCCGTATCTTTTTCTGATTATTGTTAGAAAAAACGCTATCTTGAATTCCTCACACTTCAAGGTCATAAAAAAAGGATAAACCAAATTTTTGTCTAGTCCAGACAAAGTAGGTACATAATATTATGATAACAGGTGGATCTATATTATTTTAGATTTACAGAAAATATGGGAAAAGCGTGTAAGAATAAAATATTCTTATCCCATTTAAGAGTAAAAATTTCAATTTCAAATGCATGTTTTTACTGAACCTGTTTCAACAAATTCACATGACGTTATGTTATACAAAATCCTACTTTGTTTGCTTGCAGTACATCAGTACAAGATCTTTCTTGTTAAGTTACTTATGTGAGAATTGTACCCCACTATTCTAATAACAGGACCTACAAAATTGTAATAAGTAAGTAGGTATGTTATTTATCGGTCAGTCTAACGTCCTTGTACTAAATGTAGGTAATTAACAAACCAAGTTTGAGTTATATAAATGCCTGAAATAAAAATACTATAATATTTTTAATTTTTTACATAAACATTACCCGCAGTTCCACGAAGGCAGTTCAGATTTTCATTAGTAACTATACTTACTTCGCCGGCATAAGATGAACAGAATCCAATGCCAAAAACGAAAAATCTGTAAAGATTTCTATTTGAAAATGTCCTAACCGTGATAGGGTTGTCTATTTAAAGGTACATGCTATTTATTAAACATTGCTATTAAACATAGTTTAATCCAACACAAAATTTATTTTTACCATCCCAGTTATATTGATATATGACATTCTAATAAGGCCAGATATTGTGGTCTTTTCATTATTCTAAAGGTTTCGTGTATGTAAAACCAAACTTAGTTAAAATTAACGGGTTTTTTACTTACGAGTAATAATAATAACTACGGAACTGTGTGTAAGTGTTAAACTTAGCTAATTGGATCTATAGGTAGATACTCGTACTGCAGGCAATCAGTAAAATCATACCTACATATTACCTATGCCAATTTTCATAATTTGATATTTGCTTTGTTGACACATTTTTGTAAAAGTTCATAAAAGTTTATGGTATTTTTCGGCAGATTGTTTTAAATCAATATCTTGAGAATTATGTTCAATGCTCTAAAGATTTCAATAATACCAGACCCAATAAAAATACTTTTTCGTTTGGTACTAAGTCGAAGCTTAGACGGAATAAACAACAGTTATACGCATTATTAGAGCATACAGAATACATAATTTCCACCATAATATGTATGATAAATCATCTAAATCACAATGGCCTTTATTTTACAGCGTCAGTTAGGTAGGTAAGCACTAGCTTATTTAGTAAAAGAGAACAAAGCTGACCACTGACAATGGTAAACAATAAACATGTAACTTCATTGTTACATTGACTAGTTAATCAAAACAAAATCGCAGATACTTATTTAGTAGGATCGTTCATCGACTCAAACGGTCGATTAACATAACGATTTCATGAACAGGTAGCCATAAGTTAGATAGATTAGGCTGGTAGGTATAGATAGCAGGTCTATTCCGCCGCGTATGAGTATGAGTCATCGGCAAAGTCACATAATATGACACAAAATAATTGTTTGTTTTGAAACTATATCTTAAATGTTGATATTTAGTTTAGCTTTGTGTTAACATTAAGAATTAATAATCGTCCACTGCAGTGCTGTGGAATTTGAATTTTTGAATACAATCTAATCACATTTCATGTAGAAAATACATTTCTGTACCTCTAGTGGCTGCAGTAGGCCGCTTGGTTCGGCAATGGGGGAGGTGTAGGTGTAGACGCGCGACTGCGCAAGAGCAGCACGCCCTGCTGCTGTTGAACTTTTTTCTCAGCAAGGCTGACTGTGCCATGGTTTCAAGGCCTTGTCAGAGTAATTTACACGCCGAGTCTTCCTAAGAATTGTTTTATTAAATTTTTCTTCTGAGTACCCACCGAACAAAACATTGTCAAATGTTGATATTGTGACTTATAGTCTGATAAGACTTTTGTTTACAAGGTTTACTGATATGATATATCATTATTCAGTACAAAAACGCAGTATAAGGAGAATGCAGATAATTTCAGATATTCTTATTAGAATATTCAGGTCCGTTGTAGATTATTTAGTTGTTTATTGATAAAACAATAAATACGTTGTCTGGCCTTTCTAAAAAACCATGTTATTAGAAATAGGTTTCTGAAAATAGGGTCTTAGCCAATTACCTTTTACTGATCAGCAGCCAAACCTATGAGGATCTTCCCCCAAACGTTCAGAGATCTCATGAAAAGGCTTTTAGCCATTTTTGAGTCCATTGACAGTCACACATACCTCGGAAACATTTCTCCATTACAAAAATGAAGTTAATATGTGTTTTGAAAACACCAGCAGCCCTTAAATCAGAGATAATTGGAATAACATACGATTTTACTTGAGGTTGACTTGGTTCCAGCTAGAACGAAGGCTCCATTTCCTTACAGTGCAGCAGTTCATTCTAAAGGGGTTCGTTTGAGATCATCAGCATACTTGTAAGCATTGGTGTCATCTTACGATCTAGGCGAAGAAAATACAAATCTCTTGAGTTTCATTTTCTATTGCGACTTAATGGATAACATCTCGTGAAACCACGTAAGACAGGCTCATACGCATTCAACTATTTGTTTCATGCTTCATGTATTTACTTTCTGGGTTGCACATCTTGCCACCGCCAGAGGAAAACAAGTAAGTAAGTGGTTAATATTATCACATATTATCATGTTCCATGTATCTACTTCCTGGATGACATCTCGTGTCACCACATTAGGAAAGTATTCAATAACTTGCTTTTAGTTTCATGTTCCATGTATTTACATCCTGGATGACATCTTGTGTCACCACATCATTAGGAAAGTATGCAAGAACTTAGCTTTTAGTTTCATGTTTCATGTATTTACTTCTTGGATGACATCTCGAGCCACCACAATAGGAAAGTAAGGAGTAATTTCCGGATAACATCTCGTGTTACCACTGAGGAAAAGCGTCATGAAATGGGATTGCGGTAATGGCCGCAATCGACAAGGGACAGGCTCTCGGCTTGGTTTTACTACGGTAATTCCCGGACGACATCTCGTGCCGCCACTGAGGGAATACCAACAGAAATTCCCGGACGACATCTCGTGCCGCCACTGAGGGATTATCAACAGAAATTCCCGGACGACATCTCGTGCCGCCACTGAGGGAATATCAACAGAAATTCCCGGACGACATCTCGTGCCGTCACTGAGGGAATATCAACAGTAATTCTCGGACGACATCCCGTGCCGACACTGAGGGAATAACAAAAGATTTTTTGGACAAGAACTAAAGACATGGGTTTTTCAAAAACTAACCTCCATTTTCGTGTCAAATCCATTTCCAGTCGTGTTTATCAAAGTTTTCACTAGTCCTTTTTCGTTGCACTTCTAAAACTTCACTTTTCACTTATTTTTACAAAAAAATAATTATTTTTTACGGAACGCGTTGACGGTGCGTCACACGAAAAACGAATGACGTGAGCGCCACGCTATCTGGGGAACGGCGGGGCTAAGTACGGCGGTAGTCAAAATACTTACTTGATTTTGATTATTTCTTTTAAAATATATCTAAAAATACGTGTGATGGTGCGGTACCACGAAGAACGTACTACATGGTTTATTAAATCTCATAGGATGCAGCAACGAAGTATAATTATCTGTATCAGATGTTAACTTGAACGGTTCATTGAAGAATAACTATTACATTGTGTTTTCATATCAATGGAATGATGTAAGTCAACCTAAAGTCACTTTCATAACATATAGGCGCTCATATAATTCTGAACACAGAGTAACTTATGTTCTGAATGAAAAATACGAATGGTAGTCAGTTGTATTTTTCATACGTCGTAGGCATGTACCTAAAGACAATTATTTTTAAGGAAATTTTGTAAACTTTATTCTGTGCTGGTTTTATGCTACATTCTCCCAAAATATGAAAATAGTTGTTAGTTGCAAGCTTGCCACTAAAAATATTTTAATTGTAGAGTCTGGTAGTGTACCTTATACTTCACCAGGGTTCATCGGGTCCTTGAACGACTCGGTGTCCCACACGAAGAGAGAGATTTCGTATACTCTTTTAAGCACGAATTTTATCCATAATTATCACTACTGAACTGACAGCACCATTGATAACACACATACAGATAAGACATTGCAACGATAGATCTACAGATGTAAATGTAAGATCTGTTATACGGGGTGTAAGGGACAGCCCTCCGAATACTAAAAGGGTGCATTCAGACCATGAAATTGAACAACTTGCCATAGAAATAAATTTCAGGAATGGAAAAAAAATTTTTGACTTCCCATACAAAATTACGATCAACTGATTGAATTTACTATGGGAAGTCAAAAAAAATTTTTACGTTTCCTGAAATTTATTTCTATGGGAAGTTGTTCAGTTTCATGGTCTGAATGCACCCTTTCAGTATTCGGAGGGCTGTCCCTTACACCCTGTATACTTAGGTACAGATACCTTACAGCCTTGCAAGCGATCTGTTTATCTCCTGACCTTTGCCTTAGGCACCTACGATAATCATAATAAGCTAAGGGAAGTGACCTAGTAAGCGAGTGATTTGCGTTTATATGCACTGAGATATAGATTGCACTAAAACAACATTAAAGCTGCAAAGACATAGGTACATTACTTTTATGTATAAGGCAACTACGAGGCTACCAGAGACACCACGAAACATAACGAGCCACCTTGAGGCAAGACGCAGCAAGCCAAGGTCAAAATAAAGACCGAGCGCGGCTCACTGCTTCGTGTCTCAGGTCAAAATAAAGACCGAGCGCGGCTCACTGCTTCGTGTCTCAGGTCAAAATAAAGACCGAGCGCGGCTCACTGCTTCGTGTCTCAGGTCAAAATAAAGACCGAGCGCGGCTCACTGCTTCGTGTCTCAGGTCAAAATAAAGACCGAGCGCGGCTGACTGCTTTGTGTCTCAGGTCAAAATAAAGACCGAGCGCGGCTGACTGCTTCGTGTCTCAGGTCAAAATAAAGACCGAGCGCGGCGGCGTCGTAGTGCGCATTTCCGTAGGAACGTAGGTCTCTTTATTTTTTGTTACTTTGCCGATACGCATTTATTACTTTTTGGTTTTTAATTCCTTCTTTTATGTGTGGAATACTAAGTTGACGACAGACCCGATGTCAACCATGTCAGAGCTACTGGCTACTTCTCATTCATGCGGTCATACGATAAAGAATGGATGAATGACGTACGATTTGCAAGCAGACCTTGCGCTGACACCTAACTTTTGAACTTTCCACTTCTCGCCAAAACTTTTACTTACAGATGATCAACGACAATCTTTGAAACTTACTCAACTTTGAATCCCTGACCAACGTCTAGGTCCCTTGAAAACGTTTAAAACGATTCTCACACACGCCACGTAACTTTCCGGTGTTTATTCGGATCTATATTTTTTATGAAAGGTGTGATACGTGCTTTTGAGATCCCATACAAATAACAGATATCATGGCATTCATGGCACACGTAGCCGCATCAAATAGAGGATATCATTTGTATAATATCTGTCACAAACCGCAATATCGACTGACTGTCTGCGACGCAAAAACTCCCGGGTTCGATTCTCAGTCGTCTCATCACAAAGTGCATGATTATTTATTAAGTTTAAGTGTAGTTTAAGTATACAACACTTTGTAAATTTGTTCTCAGGCTGGTTAGAAGATTGCAACCCGAACCACTTGATTGACTTGATTATCCGAAAAAAAAGATACCTAGTATCGTACTGCGAAAGGCACGTCAAGCCGTCGCTCCCTGTTGCTGTCTGATTGGCTGAATGATTAATTAGGCGGCAGTCGTTACACAACCATGTCAGATGCCTGCTACTTGTGGTAGGCGGTAAACTCTGACCCCGGGTTCAATTGGGTCGTTGTACGACTGGGTGTCCCACACGAAGATTGAGAGTCCGCAATGTCATTCGATACATGTGCAACTCACCTAAAGCCCATGGTCGCAATTGATAGAATGGAAAACAGTATTACTACTCTGTTATTGAAGTAGTTCGCCCATAAACCTTCAGCAAGAAGGAATGTTGAAGTTTGATCAATACGTTGGTAACTTTATTTTTTCCTGTGACGTTGGAGGTTCTTTCATTGATTTCAATGTCATGCTTTTGGAAACAACATAATTATTTGTTCGCAACTGCTCCTTTTTATTAAATTTCTGCTCCAAAATGTGGTATGGTGGGTGGAATTGCAGCCCGTCACCTCCATCAGATTCAAACCCCATCTAAAGAGCGTGTAGCTATAGTATACGCATCGCAGGATTTTGCGGTTTGTGATGATAGTCATGTCCACCATACAACTGATAATCCCTTGTAGTCCGAGCGATGACTGGTCTCATCCAAGAATAGAATAATTTAGCTATGTACGAGTAGAGGAGCTCGAGTACTTCGGATTGGTCGTGGTCTGCCGCGGCGCAGCTTGGCACGTTTGGCGGAGTAGCTAAAAGTTTGCCCTCTGAAAAAAGTTAAAAATATCTCATCGAAGAATAGAATGACACATGGCTGTAGCGATAGGAGCAGTTTAGTAAAGCTTATAAATCTTGGTCTGCCGGCTGCTATCTTGGCACGTTTGGCGGAGTAGCTAAAAGTATGCCCTCTTCAAAAAGTAAAAAATATCTCATCGAAGAATAGAATGAAAATATATCGTACCGATAGCTTGCTTGAGTCTGCCTACATATATACTGGTCTGCCTGGCCACAGCCTGGCAGTTTTCCTAGTCCGACCACTTTTACTTTTTTTAGTAAAAATTTTATCTCTTCGAATAAAAGAATAAAAATATGTCGTACCGATAGCTTGCTTAAGTCTGCCTATAAAATACTGGTCTGCCTGACCACAGCCTGGCAGTTTTCAGATACGACCACTTTTACTTTTTTGAGAATTTTTATTTCTTCGAATAACGGAATGAAACTAAGTTGTAATAATAGTTTATTTAAAGCTGAACACATGTCCCTTGGTCTGCCTGAGCTCAGTCCGGTAGTTTCTCCGATGCGATCACTTTTCACTCTCAGTAAATTTCAATTTTAAAGGACCCTGACTTTGTTTATTAGGAGTGGGGCCCGTCAATAAAATGAAAATTTGTCGGTGTATAGAAATGAGATTTACAGAGCTGTAATCTCTCAATGTCTAGATGAAGAATAAGTATGTTAATTTCAAGAATCCACAACTTCAGATGTATTCGTAGTAATTATTACAAAAATACAATACTTGGGAAAACATTTTCTTCATCTGGACATTGAGAGATTACAGCTCTGTAAATCTCACTTCTATACACTGACAAATTTTCATTTTATTGGCGAGGCCCACTCTCTAATAAACAAAGTCAGGGTCCTTTAAAATTGAAATTTACTGAGAGTGAAAAGTGATCGCATCGGAGAAACTACCGGACTGAGCTCAGGCAGACCAAGGGATATGTGTTCAGCTTTAAATAAACTATTATTACAACTTAGTTTCATTCTGTTATTCGAAGAAATAAAAATTTCTCAAAAAAGTAAAAGTGGTCGTATCTGAAAACTGCCAGGCTGTGGTCAGCAGACCAGTATTTTCTAGGCAGACTTAAGCAAGCTATCGGTACGACATATTTTTATTCTTTATTCGAAGAGATAAAATTTTACTAAAAAAGTAAAAGTGGTCGGACCGGGAAAACTGCCAGGCTGTGGCCAGGCAGACCAGTATATATGTAGGCAGACTCAAGCAAGCTATCGGTACGATATATTTTCATTCTATTCTTCGATGAGATATTTTTTACTTTTTTAAGAGGGCATACTTTTAGCTACTCCGCAAAACGTGCCAAGATAGCAGCCGGCAGACCATGATTTATACGCTTTACTAAACTACTCCTATCGCTACAGCCATGTGTCATTCTATTCTTCGATGAGATATTTTTACTTTTTCAGAGGGCAAACTTTAGCTACTCCGCCAAACGTGCCAAGCTGCGCCGCGGCAGACCACGACCAATCCGAAGTACTCGAGCTCCTCTACCCGTACATAGCTAAATTATTCTATTCTTTTGTGAGATATGGATGAGACCAGTCGTAGCTCGGACTATTGTGCGCCATGCATGAGTTATGTCAATGAGTCCATGACATACGGTAGGTATGCGAATTTTTTGACAATTTGAATTTGCTGTATTGTTTGTACTGTTTTTAATTATTCCAATATCTTTTTTGTAGACAGGTCGTCATACTACTTACCCATTGAAGTGTATCTTAAAATTCCATTGTATCGAAAGCAAAATGTTTCAATATATCTCAAGAATGTTTACATCAATTTAGGGACAAAAGAAAATAAAGTTCTCCTCTTAGATCTTTTTCTTTTTATAGATTTTGTATTACTGAAGCATTGTTTTATTGCTCATAGCTAGAATTTTTCCTTTACAACAATCTTCACTTATTTCAGTGAATTTCTCTAGACAGCGTGTGGGCAAAATGAGGGTTGCGAGGTCAAAGGGTCAACGGACAGAACTCCTACTGCGTTATGGTATGCTGGTATGGGGAAGGTTCGCGGTGACCGACTTTAAAACTCATGTTGCGTGTAGTTGACATTTTATTCAAATATCTTCATGGTATCGTCTTAATAACCTCCTTTAAAAGTACCTACCTACGTTGATAAGTGAAACTCTAGACTTTAGAACAAAACTCACCTACAATCGTGGAATATGCACTTGCCCAGCATGTTCATAAAAACTAATTATGTATGTTTACCTATCGCGGCGAACGCATTAATCTGTTATTGCAAATGTTTGTAATTTTTCTCGTGTAAGTGACTGTATTGTCTTAATGAGAATGAATGTTTTTTAAACCGATATAAAATAAATCTCTCATGGGAAATTTAAGGAGTAGTTAGCGAATTCCACGACAGACGGACAAACGCACAAAGCGACTTCATTTTATACCTACTACGCATGTAATGATTTAAAAATAGGTATATTAAAGGTCGTGCGTTCATTATTTTAAGTTTTCAAACACTTTTCTCGAGTATTCTTCAATGTAAAACTTATTGTATGGGGCCTCAGGATAATAACCTACTTGAGGGAAGATGACAGATAATCTTACAGAAGATGTAGTAAAATCCTCGACCAGGCCAGTACCCCATTACGCTTCAAGAGCCCATAACATTTTTAACGTTTGTATAAATAGGCCTTTTAAGGGTGAACTAGTCGCATAGCTCTGTATCTACTCCTGCCCGAGGCTAGGCTAAGTAAGTAGGCATAAAAGTTAAATAAAAACTGTTTAGAAGTAGGGCATTTTACGACAAATACTATTTTTAACTCGGTATTGCATAACTTTTGCGGGTGAAGCCATTCCCATACTGATTGCTGACGTCAGAAACACGATTTATATCGACAAATCTCGATTTCGTAACCGAATAACATAATTTGTTGATACATAGTTATAAGATTTATGGTATTTTATGTTATGAGACGAAAACGTTACACAGTGAAAGGGAAGCTTTCAAAGGGGGCAATGAGTATTGCTAAAACACCGTAATGGTACCCTTATTTTCCAAGCGTCGCGGCGTCGCGACGGCGTCGTTGTCGCTGTCAAATGACTGGTTTGTATGGGTTTGTATGGGGATACCAGAAAGACCGGGTGTCAGCGTCAACGACGCCGCCGCGTCGCCGTCACGTAGACATCGCGCTGAGAAGCTCAGGGTTTGTATGGGATGCGGTCGGGTTTTTCTACAAGACCGCAGCGACAACGACGCCGTCACAATATGACGGCGTCGTTGTCGCGACGCTTGGTTTATAAGCCTACCATAAACATCACCGCAATTTTTTATATGACTAAATAAAATTATGCGGCTCTCATAATCATAACACTTGACAAAGGTAGTAGTTTACTTTTCTTCATTGACAATCGTATGAAATCGAAGAAAATCTCATACTTTTGCTTGCTGGCTGACACAACCGCAATATCCAGCGAATAAGAATGCGATCCTTGTAAGGCATCAAGTCTGGGTTTTCAATAGTTTTCATGGCTTCATTATGGATATTTCTAGCATTTCCTTCGGAACATTGCTCTGATATCCAAAAATACAGTGCTATGCGAGGGTTCTCGTGTTACATAATCTGTCCTGCACACGACTCTAAGCCGATGTAGAATCACGTGGTTCCGACGGTGAATCTAGAGGTCTGAGACCACGTGATTGTACTTATGTAGCTATGTTTGGACAATAGATAACCATGAAATGTGATGTCGGCTAGAACTTTACCCTATTTTTACCCGTGCGTGTCATAAAAAGCGACTAAGAGAAATATTCACCCACAGAATAAGCAGCAGCGTTCCTTGTCAATCATCTTGCACTGCGCGTGCCAATTAGTCTGAAAAGTGTGTTGAGAGGTACGACAATACCCTAAGATAGGGCGAGGAAAAGCATCTATAGTAGTTGTTGCGGCTGTTAATTTTATCTATCACCATAGAGACGATATCACCCTTTTCTCGTGATTTTATCTATCACGAGAGAAGTAGGTATGAAACTGAGGATTGAGAAATTGAAAGTGTATACAGCAAGTGGACGCAGTAGCCTATTTCTGTAGACTTGTCTGATTCTGGTTTGAGCGATAGGTAAGCCACAAACAAATGAAAATGGCCGACATATCATGAAAGATCAACAAGCTGAAGTGGCAGTGGGTGGGATACTTATAGTTTGTAGAACCAACAGTCGATGGGGTCGGTAGGTTCTGGAGTGGCGGCCATGCAGCGTGGGTGGTTCTTCGCTAGGTCACAACCCGGTCGACCTTGTAGAGTTTGCCCTTGGGAGTAGTCAGTCCATGGCCTGCGCTGGACTTCTTGCTTAACATGCGAAACGCTACTTCAGTGGCTCACTACTTCTAAATAAAACCACTCTTGGCTTCCAGACTTTGACTTAGATCTACCTCTATAAACTCCTTATTTAAAGTGGGGAAACGGGGCGCCTATTACAATTTACAGATGTCTCACTCAGTACTAGCGACGATTTTGACGCTTACTAGGGTTGAGTGAACTTTCTAATATTTTGTGTTATTAAGGCCAGGTTTTGAAATCATTTTTACACATCCACAAAAACAAAAATAAAGCTTTACTAAATATTTTTAGAATTTTGGTTGGCGTGATATATGTATGTATGTATGTTGGTTGGGTTTGGCACCTATGGTAAATTTTAAATTAATTCACACTAATGAAAATAATTCCTGCGAATGCAAACACTTTTAGTCTTATCTGCTGTGTCATACATTTGCGGCCCCTTTTTGCAGTGCACTAGAACAAAGAATAAGGCCTACCTACAACACCACAGACCGTGTAGTGTAACAAGTGGGGCTTATACTTGCTATACTTATTACTACAAACAAAGCGAAGTTTGTAATACATTGATGGGTTTATGGCAATGTCTCTTCAATCCTTAGTTACGGTTTAATAATCTGGGGTAATTCTGTAGAGGCACAAAAAGCTTGCAAAAAAAATGCTCTGTGCTTTGTGCTCGCTCTATATGTTTAATTCTATGAACGGATATTTTTCTACTGAGCAAGTGAAGTTTGAAATACATTGACGGGTTTTGAGTTTCAGTTGAGTCGTTTAGGTCGCATCGGGTGGTAGGATGTGATGGGTAGGTTGACGATTGGGTCGATTGCTTCGGCTGCGTCGGTAAGGTTGGTAAGAAAGAAGGATCGGTTGGGTTGGTCGAATCACTTGGGCTGGTTGGGTCAGTTAGGCCGGTTGGTCATTGGGTCTACCTACAACACCACAGACCGTGTAGTGTAACGAGCGGGGGCTTATGCTTGCTCTATATGTTTAATGCTTTAATTCTACCGATATTATTTTTTATCCAAGCAGGTGAAGTTTGAAATATATTGATGGATTTAAGGCTGTGCCTTCTGTGGTTATTTAATCCGAAAAGATGCAATATCGAACCCTCTCAATTTGAGGTTTTGGCAGCACAACGGCCAGAATGGCGCGGTCTTGTAAAGAGGCGAATCCGCGACTTCGAGGAGCAGCGTAAAGCAGACCTTGACGCTAAACGCGATGAACTGAAGGCCCGTCCTCCCGCCGCCATTAACTACAATTATATCAATGGCAAACTCACGTGCCCACACTGTGCACGGGAGTTTACTGCCAAAATAGGCTACAATAGCCACCTACGAGCGCATCAGCGCCGACTTGATTAGGAGTAGAAGTGGTCGCCATGGCCGAAACCGGCCGGAAAGATCATTCATTCAATCCGATGTGGCACTACTATTACGTACTTTCGATATTAATTACTTGCGGCGAAATTTTCTCTCTCTCTCTCTCCCTTCGTGTGAGACACCGAGTCGTTCAAGGACCCGATGAACCCTGGTGTCAGAGTTTTACAACCGCCTACTGCAAGTAGCAGGCAGATAGGTAACTAGTAACTTGTCACGCAATTATTTAAAGTTATTTTTTTTTTCAATATATTCATTACTTTCAGCGACTGACGCTCTAAAAATGAAGGGCGCCACACACCGGGCCCGTATGCGTGACATACACGTAGTCACGATGTCATTACGTGCGTAGAGATGACATTGTGTGAGACACCGCACACAGCGCTACGCGCGTGATTACGCGCGCACGCATACGCAGGCAGTGTGCAGCGTCTCATTCAATCCCTTACGAAACAAGACAACGTCATCACTACGCGCGTAATGACGTCGTGACTATCACGCATACGGGCCCGGTATGTGGCGCCCTTGAACCCCAGAAGCTTTTTACAAGACCTACTGTTGGAAATTGAGTGATGCTTTTCTAGGCTAGCACCACACGACAAAAGGAGCAATGTAACTCTAACTTGCTTTGAAAATGTTTTCGTGCCGGTGTAACAAATGCACCCACGCTCTGAATCGTACTACCTGCCACTCTCTTTACTGATAGTGAGGTTAAAGCCCTATCATTTGTTAGTAATCGACGCACTTTTTAACTGACTACTAAAAGGAGGTTATCAGTAGTGTTTGGATCCATAAATTATGTACGGAACATGCCAAGGCTTCTGAACGAGTTAACTTTTAGTAATACCTATTAGTATCTGTATCTGATTGGTAGATAATTATGTATGTTCGTTCACATAAATTTAGAAACATGCAAAAACAATATTAAAAATATTATATTTTTATTCATTTAAAATAGTTCAAATGGCTGTTCCTGTGCCGACAGAAAAGGGAATCGTTTCATAACTAATTTCGCCAAAATCTGTTTATAATTATTTTCAAGATACTGGTTATAAAGTCGGTTTAATTTTTGCTAAGTTGCCTGATTGTTGACACTCTTTCAGCTATACTTTACTAAAGCATACATACAAGTAGGTGAGTTTGTGCAAACACCCCTTAGGGTAATACCCGAAGGTTCTGAGAACTTTGAAACTTCCCTTAGAAATAAGGTGAGAATTTACACCACCTGCGTCAGGCCTATCATGACCTACGCTAGCGTAACCTTTGCTCACACCTTTAAGACACATCTGAATGTGCTGCAGGTCATCCAAAACCGCTTCTTACGCAAAGCTACCGGGGCCCCCTGGTACATGCGTACCAAGAACCTTCATATTGACTTAGGACTCCCTACCATTAAAGAATATATGAAACGAGCGTCCCGTCGATTCTTCGACAACGCTCCCCATCATAAAAACCCCCTTATAGTTGCAGCGTCCAACTACTTCCCCCATCCAACCACGCGTTTCAGACGCCGTCCGAAACATGTCCTTTCGGATGAAGACGATGAAATTACAGCAGCAGCAGCTGCAGCCATTGCAAGTAGATCACACTCCACAAGCTCTTCAAGCAACCGTCGTCCCCGCCGGCGGGGACGCGGAGGTCCTTCATTTGTGCCATTCTTTGGCAACTACCGGCATATACCCGGTAGACATAGTCCGATCCGTTCTTCCCAGAACAACTCGTAAGCCCAACCGCGCCCCAGGGGCGCGATTGGGCTGGTTGTTTGAACAACCAACACACACACACTTCCGGGTGAGCCTTCCGCTCCCCAAAATTCAGCTAGGTGTAGATATAGTTGCCTAAATAGGTAGATATCGTAGGGACTAGTTAGGAAAAAAAAAAAAACTTTGAAACTGAATATAACTTGGGCTGAGCACTTGAAAAGCTACGTAAAAACTTACTTGAACCCAATGTCTTTTTCTACATCTGCAATTTCGTCGATGTCATCCAATCCAATCCAATGTCATAAAAAGCCGTAAAAATCAGCGGCTTCGCAATCATCGCAAGTGACGATTCAACACGAGATTTTACGATACGACAGAATTTTCACGCTTTAAATGATATTACGCACCTACCTATACTTTCCTCATTTGTGTTCACAACAACTTATAGCTAACAAAAGCATAGGTTATCAAACCACGTGTTTTGTGTGTTGTATAACACAAATTAGTATTGTTAGTACACGATAACAGTTATTTAGGGGAACAAATACTACACAAGATAACAACTTACTCAAGTTTCCGTGACTAACGGCCTTTCCCCACATCTGCTATCTAATCGTACAATTTAGGTCAAATTGGGGATGCTTGTAAGCTCTTTGTTTACAGTAGATAACTACTACTACTACTACAGCAGTCACAACAGTTCTCCGCGACATGGGCCTCCTCCTTTTGGGGGGCATTGCCATACTCACCACGCTTGGCAGGCGGATGTGCCAACGCAGTGCAAAGTGTTGCAAATATTCACAGGGAATGCTGCTGCCCATTCCCTGGATGAATATCTTTTAGTCGGTTTTTGCGACATCCACGGGTGGAATTGGGATGATGCTATTCTAAACCGGCATCACACGCCAATAATAGCTATTAACTATTTAGGTTATAAAGTATTTACTTACAGATAATGGTTTTCCACATTTGTTTTGTTTTAATGGTGTTTCAACATTTAATCTTGAATTTTAAAAACCTATTGGCAATTGAAAAGTTCTCGCTGCGTCTTTATCAGAACCTGACTTAATGATTCTAGGGTAAGGTATCCTTATAAAAAATGAATAGGTAGGTACTAGTGTTTATGAGGAAGCTGTTATGAAGAAGAGGAAGAAACAAGCTGAAAGTTGGAGGACGCGGAAGAGGATGAGGATTTATTTATGAGGAAGAGGATGCGGATGAGGAAGAGGAGTCAGCTGTCAAAGAAACCGAAAAAGAGAGTAAACTATTATGTCAGACTTGTAATATTCGCACATGTGCGACTGTATTCCTTTGCCACAAATTAGATGACGTAGCGGAAGCGGAAGAGGAATTTAGAACTTTCTTTTATGTGGAAGCGGTAGCGGATGAGGAACCTTAAAAATTGCGGAACTTCCGCGTTATGAGGATGCGGAAGAGGAATCCTCATCAACATTAGTAAGTACTTACTCAAAACATTCACACGAAGTTCCGTTATAAACAGTCACCACTTTTTTCATGTTCCGAAAATGTATAGTATGTCCTATTTACTAGCCTCATTCCATACCAAACTAATGCTAGTTGATATTTATTTTTTGTGTCACTGAAAACGCGGCCCTTTCTAAAAAGTGTTATCAATTTGTGAAATCAAATACGGCCTAGCTAAAAAACACGTAATTAATTAATTCTCCTAAGTAGGAAATGTTATAAATATGTAATCCAGGTTACAGCAAATTAAGTAATGCTGATAACAATACGTGTTAAACCGTTTTGAGGTTATGCTAATTCGTATTACGTTAGCTGGGTGACATTTTGTATGTTTAATTAACATTTTGTATATTCGTACCTACGGTTTTAATTTTAACGGATATTTAGCTTAGCAGCGAAATATTTGTTTTAAATCGATAAATGGCAGATGAAATATGAATTTCTTTTACCTAATGAGAATACAAGTAGAAAGTTTTATCGCAGAATTTTGATGGTTTGAATATATGACATCAAAGGTTTTCAGCAAAAGTGTTGTCATATATCCCATTTTGGAGGCGTAACTAATGCCACAAAGTAAGTATTGGCTAGCGCAATCCAGAGAGTCGGCTTCGAGCAAACGCGGCTAAACTCACTCAGACATCCACACGCGTCGTTTACGCGCTCTGTGGAACCGTGTCGAACCGGTAATGGTTGAGTGTGAACGGCGCGTTCGGTGCGGGCGGACAGAATGGCGAGTAAAGAAAAATATTTTTGTGATGTGTTTGGGTGTAATAACACCACAGAAAATTGTGAAAGTAAGTACCTAGAACTATTTTATTTGATAAATAAATAGATACCTACTTCAAAACACTAGAAATGGAGGGATTTCTTTTTAAAAATCTTATTTTTCGTTTGTAATATGTGCTTTAGCGTTTTATGAACGTACGTAGAAGTAGGTAGATTGCGCTTTAGTTTGATTTGGTAGGTTGAATGGGTTTAGGTAGGTACCTACCCACAGTAGATAGATACCTACCTAGTCAGCATTTGAGGTGAAGCGATGAGTACCGAAATACCGATAGCAAAACGTCCAGGTTATGTCATCTTCATTTCCGATCATCAGGTAGGTACCTACCTATGGTAGTCCAAATGGACTATTACGATCCTGGATATTTTTTCATTTTTTCGTCACGGTAGCCGGTGATATTCGAAACTATAGTAGGTAAGTAGGTATACTTTGAAACCAAGGTAGGTACCTACCTACCTACCTACCAACTTACAGCTACGGATACAGCTTCTATGCCCGCATTTTTTCCGGGCGCGTCCCCGCGCTTGTCATGTCGTCATATTTATGTCATGATAGGTACTTACCAACCTACCTACCGTTCCCAGCGCGTATCGCCCGCCCGCCAATACATTGATAGGTAGGTAATCTGTGAGCGACTGACTAGTGACGGCACGTTTGACTTTCATGATGGCTTGATTCCCTGTTAAAAAATACCTACCTTCCAACCATAGGTACCTAACCTATTAGAGTTCGTGACGGCAAGATAGGTATTTTTTTAGGCCTTTCTTTTAGATAGATACACTTGTTTTCTGTGGGAAACACCGACGAACGACGAGAGGAACCCTTTGTCATATCGGTCATCGCCGCCGGCCGGTCCTCTACCTACCTACTACCTAGTACCTACCTACTTACCTACCTGCCTACCTATGGGTCGCTTCGCTCACCACCTAGTCTCGTGACCCAAACCCATTGCCTATCTACGGATTTAGGTGGGGACCTACTTATTTCCTATTAGAAATATGACTTTTTACTCGGATAGGTACCTACTTCCATATGGTAAAAAATATTTCATATCGGCCAGATAATTCAGGTGTTTATCAATTGCATATTGCATATACCTAATTCATACTTACAAACGCCAGGTAACTTCATTAAAAAAAACAGAAAGTAAAAGTAGCAACCCTAAAGAGTAGGCATAAGTGATCGAAAGAAGGGGCGAGCTGGCCTTCTGTAAATTCTCTATTTTGTGCTAATGCCAAATACGTACCTACATTTCGTCACATTTGTAGACCAAAGAGGCAGTTTGTTTTATTAGCTAACATCTAGGTAATGTATTATTGTAAATATTTAAATAATACGATAAGGCTATTTATTACAAGAGATCATGTAATAAATAAGTATTTTTAAGTGCAAGCGCCTCTTCTCACGCCACCCGCAAACTCACTATCTATACAAAACAAACTGTAAAGATAAACGGAAATAACCTTTACAAAAATACGTCCCTGTAGTAAACAATAGTAATTGCATTATTAAACGAATAAGGATAACTCATATTTAACGTTTATCACGACTAACCTTGTTGTTTTAAGTCGAGGCTTATAGAGTCTCGACGTTTCGGTGCATTAAGTGCACCTTCTTCAGGAGTCCGACAGGTCGCTCGCGCGCGTTACCACCGCCCGTCGGGAACTGACTCTATAAGCCTCGACTTAAAACAACAAGGTTAGTCGTGATAAACGTTAAATAATAGTAATTGCTCTACAAATAAAATATAAACATAGTAACAGTAATAAACAAGTTTGTTTCAATGAAAAATCGCTCGTGCACTTGTCCGTGATGAAATTCGACCCAG
The DNA here is from genome assembly GCA_024500475.1 of Phthorimaea operculella. Taxonomy (NCBI): domain Eukaryota; kingdom Metazoa; phylum Arthropoda; class Insecta; order Lepidoptera; family Gelechiidae; genus Phthorimaea; species Phthorimaea operculella. The sequence goes on from JANFCV010000030.1 coordinate 3,387,155, forward strand.
TGGTGGTAGAGGTTTTATTTAAACAGCTAAGATAATTTGTAGATCTAATAGGTATAGGCACAGATAATATAATATACTAATGTATAGTATAGGACTGGCACTGAAGGCTGACGTTCCTTCTATAGAAAGTGATATAAACCTATCAATCGTTTAATAATCTGCGAAAAATACCTACCTACCTGTACCAGTGAACCTACTTAAAACATTTCTACAAATTAGTTCTTTGATAGAAACATGGTCGTCCTTTTCATTCAATCGTCGTATATCACCGTCATTCCGTCGTTCCGTTCCATTCCGTTCCACCACCGAACGAAACACGTGACGGAAGTACCAGGAGACAAGAACTTTGTAGGAGATCACTGTTCAACCCTCAGCATTCGTTTATCGACTCTATTTAAATAGCCAATGGACTCAAATTACAATAGCATCGAAAGTGTTGAATGAGATTTTTGTGCACTGAATGTTGCCGCAGCTAGGGTAAACTTTGAGATAATAAATCGTTATTGTAATGATTCTGGTAGGGATACCATTATTGTTAAGTACTTTTAGCATGCGTTCTCGCAATCAAAATTTAAATATACCGCCGATGTTGTTCCTTATCGCCATTTTTATTTCAAGTGCTTTGTGAATCTTTTCTAAGAGCTACTTAAACATTTTTAAAGCTTAAGTAAATAAGGCGAAGCATGCCAAGACAAGAGTAAGTTTCTACCTAGGTAATGGTTGATTATTCTGAGCTAAGTATTTTTTGTGCGGGACTGAATATTTTGTTTGAGCCTCGAGAACCAACAAAACTACACGGATCGGCTTGGTGAGGAGAGAGGTTCACCCGGAAAATATTTGTATGATTCTTCAAACAACTAGCCCAATCACGCCCTCGAGGCGAGACTGGGCTTAGGAGTTGTTCTGGAAAGAAAGCCTTTATGGAAAAACTGTCATGTCATGGTCGTCCTATCCTTAATAAGACGTAGAGAAATCTATACTTTATCCAAAAGGTTAAAATTCTTAAATAATAATCGAAAGTCTTTCCCTGTATCAAGGTTGCCTGGAAATGATTCTTGAAGACAATAAGGCCGCCTAACTGTACAGTCATGTATCCTGTATTACATTTTAAGTCATTTTGGTTTACAATAACAGCATAATTTGTATTGCCTATTTATCTTCGTCTATTCTCTTGTTTATTTTCCCATTAAATAAATCAGCATTAACATAAAAGGGACAGAATGTTTAACCACATATTCAGCACCGTTTATATCTCGATTAAGGGCCAGTTTGTTCACCTCCAAGTGGAGGGTCAAAACCCTCTCGTATAAAATAATCTTCAACTAAATGGCTGTCATGTGCAAATTTTCTGCTTCATTACGTGCCCAAATATACGAGATATTTCTTTGGCAAAACTTAAGCATTTGATTAAGTGATGAATCTCAGATTTTACTTTGAACGATTGCTTCTTTTCTTACTAATGAATGGTGATAATTTGTAAAGAAGCGGAAAAAGATGTCTCGTAAAAATCTGCTGATTCTGAAGTTATTTGATAAAACGATAACCTTGGTTTTCCACTACGCACGAAGACTACCGAATCATCAAAATTAAATTTTATAGGTACTTAACTTAAGCAAATTTACTTTAAATTTGTTTAAACAGAATAGAAAGAAGATTTTTAAGCCAACAACTACGTACCAGATATAGGAAAGGACTATTTCATACAAGTATTTCTTACAAAAATAAATGAATGAAAATGATTAATTTCTAAAACATTTCATCTCGATATTTTCTACATGTACCTACAAACTTAAAATTGCTCGATTGTTTTTATAAGTTTTAAGCATTGTAGGTACCTATATTTAATAGCTATAAGTGTAGGGCCTTATGTTTTTAAGCCCTGGTTTCAAGCTTTTCTTTTCTCATGAATAGTCAATCACTATCACTGAAAGTACCAAATAAATGTAGCTGTACCACAAAACAGGGAGTTTACAGAAGGTTGACTCGACCCTAATTAGGATTTTTGCGGTTGTCACTCATAGCCAGAGGGTTGCTCCTATCAAAAATCTCAAAGAACGACGTTCATGGCAACCCTCTTCTTAGTTGCCTTGAGTTCCTGTGAGGTTCCAGTTAGTCAGTAGGTATACGTTAATCGTTGCTGGTACTGAGCGAGCCATCTGTAAAGACACACCGCATGCCCTTTCCTAATTTATGGCTGTAGGTACGTACTACATTCGAACTCCCAAAACTGCGTAAAAATTACCAATTAAATCACACTACAAAGATCTTATTTCACACAACACCCTCATTCCACAAATAAGATAAAAGGAATATTCCGCTGGCCGGGAAACCCTGGGTTATCAAGTCGCCTTGTGTGGTGACGCGAATGACGCATATGCGCGTGAGGTCCATAATAATAATAACATTGTTGTAATACTAATAATGAATAAATAAATGTTATAAATAGCTCTCCTTTAAAGGCGTGCCGATTTGCCGAACATATACATAGTATACAAGTGCCCTTTCCTTTGATTTAACTACGATCTAAGAGATCTTTGATTAAACTTGTTTATTACAATATAAATAAGGTATGTTTTAGTATGGTCGATCATTCCTATTACCTGTTAAAGGAAGTTATACTTACAGTACGCGAACGAGTTTATGGCCATCCTGAAATATACGCCTCCTTGTCATACTCGCAGTGATACTGGCATGTGCGACAAGGATGCGCATATTTCAGGATGGTCATGAAGTCGTTCGTGTATTGTAGGTACTTCTTGAAAAAATACCATTCAACGTTTACCTATGTTTTGCTCTAGGTACCTCTAAAAACCCAATATAAATGTTGAGGACCTCAAATAAAACACCTCGGGTTTTTTCAATATGGACTGTATTTTCACTGGTTGCACTACTTTACAAACTATTTAATACTAAGGATACTTCACTAGACTGGACTATTTTTCACTTTTACTTTTCACTTTTTCTTCACTGAACTGGATACTGAACTGAACTGAACTGAACTGTGGTCCCACCCGGGCCGGGATGCGCGTCAATATATACAAAATCAGCCAAGTCTAGAATATTCTGCACTAAATACGCACATCCGGAGAGGGCGGAAGTTATGAAAAATCTAGAACTTTCTTATAAGCATCCAATCAGAATACGTAATTTTTCGGGCAAAAATCTATGTATCTCTCTCGGTAGGTCTCTTTCTATGATTAGCCAATCAGAATTAAGAAACATTGGGCAAAACTGGCAACACTGACAAAAAAAAACTTCTCGCTCAAACGCTATCTAATATAGAACCATCAAAAAGCGATGACGGACCTAAAAGTTCTAGATCTTTCCCAATTTATCAGCCAATCAGGATAAAGGTCAAACTAACAACTAATACAAACAAACTCACACAATTAAATAGCCACGCCTAAAACTATCACAAACAAACAAATTACTAGTCTAAACGCTAGCTAATTCAGAACTATTAAAAAGTAATGACTAATCTAAGACAAAATCTGACGAAAGACATTAGATAATTAGAACATAATTATATACATAAACAATGCCTAAACCTAAACCGTATCTAATGCCTAAACCTAATGCCTAGATGCCTAACCTAAGCCTATGTATTCTGGCGTATGTACAGTCTTCAAGGGTTCGCGCTCGCCGTCCGCAACAATAAATCAACTGGCATGAAAACTATGGATAGCCAACTAACAAGATACCTGGGTAGTAGCAGTAGCTAAGCATCCCAAGGCGAAACCGTATGTTGCCCAAACAAACGTAACCACTGTTCAATGTCGCAGCAAATTATAATCCCTTACATACCTTTCATCTTTAACCTCCATATTGTACTGATATTAATAAATTCCTACCAAACAACAAGGACACATTTAATGCGATCTATAAGGAAGGAATATTAAAATATTAAAGCCCTTGTAAGCTTGTAATAGATATTTTGAATGGGCTCCAACATCCTTTTGACTTTTTTTTCTGACCTTGGGGAGTCAGCATAATTTTATCCCGAAATAAACCCTTTTGAGGTCAAATTCTGTATTGCAATAATAAAACGGCCTTGTGTCTTTGAAAAAACCTGAAGGATAACATGGTCTTTTTAATGTTTCAGACCTTCATGGTGTTACCGACTTTAAAAAGAGGCTGTCGATTCGGCTGTCTAAACGTTCCCCATATCACCCGAATAAAAAAAAACATTTGTTGTCTAAGGTGCTTTTGTTTGGTTCTAGATCTCCTAGTATACCTTGTCTTACGAAATCTCAAAAATTATAGACCCATTGCTATGAGCAAAACTATTATCAAAATAGTATTAGTACCTAATTTTCAAGTTAGTACAAATTATTTAACCTTCTAAATATTAAAACTTCACTGTAAGGTCGGTTCATTTGCTTGGCTAAGCATTTTTCACCAAAATAAAACTCTTGCAAGGCCAATCTTAAGATATGCCTGCTTATTACAATAAAAAAACGTCCTTTTTGTATCTTTCACAACACCTGAAGGATAACATGATTCTTTCATTTAATGGGCTTTTACGCGAACCGCATGATTTTCCGGTGTTTTTCCGGATACGGATTTTTCATGAAATGAGTTTATCGGTTTAAAAAATCACGTAGATAAAACCTCATGCAAAAAGCTTAAACCATTTACGATAAGTACAGGCCGCCGAGTCAAATTGCAACTGCCATGTTGTCATTTGTATGGTGGCTATCATCGTGTGGTATGGTGGTTCCGCTTTAAAATAGCATCACCCCAATTCTACCCATGGGTGTTGTAAAACTGACTGAAGGATATTCATACAGGGAATGGCCAGGAGCGTTTCAAGCGTGGATTGGCGAGCGCAGTGCAAGACTTTAAACAAACTAATTCTATATTTTCACAGCATCCTTTATCGATGCTTAACGTAGGTACTCCGAAGCTGTGGCACGCAATTAAAATAACACCCTGTATGGTTGTTGGTCTAATGGTACAATTGGGACAAAATTTGGCTCAGTTGTACCATTGACTGTACAGGTGGGATAATTTTGTCCCAGTTGTACCATCAATGTTACTGTCCAATGGTACGACTGGTCCTGCGGGGATATTTCATTCACAGAAAATAGTCCATCAGTGGGCTTTGTGGCTGTAGTAAAAGTATCACAAACCGCGAAATCATCCGGTATGTGTGTGATTCACCTAATGCTACAAAGTACAAACCGTTTCAATGCAGCAGGTAAGAAAATCTTTTGCTGGAAAAAGAAATGAGGAGTGAAATCACGTGTTTCTTCTTAAACGATAGCATTGAAAAGATACTTCAAAGCAACCTTGGTGTCATTGTAATAAATTACATTACTTTGAACAAAAACAAAAATTTCATTATGTTACTACTGATAATTAATAACACCACGCTACAGATAGAGTAATTCAAGAGGAATGTTTTTAACGGGAAAATGTTTAAGTAGCGGAAAATATACCGGAAGTAACAAAAAGGGTATAAGTAACTAGCCGAAAGGAGGTCAAGGTACTCATGAAACTGAACAACTTTTCCCATGGAACATGGATCGAAATATGAAAGAAAAATTTTGACGTCCCATACAAATCGCCGTTATTCTGATTGATTTACTATGTGAGGACCAAATTTTTTTTCGTTTTGATCTATGTTTCGTGGAGAAAGTTGTTCAGTTTCATGAGTACCCTGACCTCCTTTCGGCTTGTTATACCCTTTTTGTTACTTCCGGTATAGGTACTTATCTACTAATTATCTACTGTACACTGTATTGTTACTGAATAAATCTAAGCTATGCATTGTTTTTAGGTACACTTATTGGCTCTTATAATCTTCGACACTGTTTGGAGTAGGTATTTCACTTGTTTTTATCAAATTAATTCGTTTTTAGCGATGATATCGTGTGTATGAATAAATTCATTCACAAATCGTATGCTGTGTTTGTGAATAGGCATGTTAATTTAGTTTGCTTATCTATTATGTACTTTTCACACGTATCTGTTTATTATTTATACCTACCTAATTTAAATTGGTGTTTTGTTTCGTTCAATGTGACTAGAATGTTGTAATTATTTGTGTTCATCTACTTGGCGATTGATTACTATTACGTATTTAGGCCCTTATAATACTGGGTGTTACAAAACAACCAATAAAGCTGAAAGGAGGTCAAGGTACTCATGAAACTGAACAACTTTCCCCATGAAACATGGGTCGAAATATGAAATAAAAGTTTGGACTTCCCATACAAAATGAACTCACTTTGTATGGGAGATTTAATGGTTATTTTGTAACACGTTGTATATTTATTTTGCGTCCTGGGGTAGAGTTTATTCGTTTATAATTAATTTGTTTAAATAACATAATGCATGACTTAAATGAATAAAAAGAAAGGAAACACATTAAGAAATGAAAATACCAATCTTAAAATCTGTTTATCCATTTGGCAAAGCATTTTCCTTACCTATCTACAGATGACGGAATAGAAAAATCTACCGCGAATGTAACTTTCCCTTTCCCAGTATCATAAACCACAGAAAAAAACTACCTGTTGTACCCAGCATCGCACTCCCGCCGGTCAATGACCGCGCTCGTGACGTAATCGGTGACGTCATGCGCGAAGGCTCGCCGCGTAGGATTCACCGACCTATTTCGCAGCACCACGCAGCGACCGTGTGGCCTAATGGATAAGGCGTCGGACTTCGGATCCGAAGATTGCAGGTTCGAGTCCTGTCACGGTCGAAATGTTCCTTTTGTGGAATTTTCAAGAGTACTTTTTTATTTCAGTGCGTATGCTCATATCAATGTTGTCCAAATAGTTTCTGTTCATTATTTTTAACTAATATTTTGTCGGTATAGCTATAATGGTTCTTTTTGGTTATTTTTATTTATACCTATCTTGTACATTTGGTACTGATATTTACTATTCTCTATACTCTGTATTATGTTTAGACACTTTATTTATCAGCTCTACATGCGTTTACTATCATAATAAACAAGTAGATGTGTTAAAAAAAAAAACCCGACTGCGGTAATTTTAAAATAGAGTTTCGCTGTAAAAATCCTCCAGCTAGAATTTATGTATATTTTTTTTATATAGCCAATGTCGCTCGGGCTGCTGAGACGAATCTAACGACACCTCATGTGTCAAAATCCAACTATCCGTTTGGGCTGTAGCCCGTGAAAAAGAAATTTCTTGTCCGCATAGGTACATAAATACATACAGACCTACATACATTATATACAAACATACATACATACTCTCGAAGAACATAACCCTCCTTCTGAGGCAGTCGGGTAAATACATTTTATTAAAATCAATTTGCTTTAAATAAATAGATAGATATTGAAGTTTCTACGCAAATAATTTGCTGCCATTATGCTCTCAAACAGTAAATCATAACTTAAGTTGAACTTAATTGAACAGAGCCTGACATAAATAAACGAAAACTGGGGTCAAAATGTCTGGAAACTCGTGTCATTGTACTGAAGAACCTACCCTTAGGTAGAATTGCGCTGCCGTGTCAAAACAACATACTGTAAAGTCCAATACAGTGTTTTGTTTCTATAAAGCCAATTCGCTATCTCTTCCCCTCCTACATGTTCCCCTAGAACATTGTTTTATGTTAAATACTATAGTTATCAAGATATTGGTATGGAAAAAACACTGTATGTCTAAAAACTTAAAGTTTATAATTGCGTAACACTGTACTCGCCGTTGCAGTGTTTTGATTTAACAAAGCCACGCGCTAGCCGCAAAACTAATTTCACACTCTATGTCTATACAGTCAAGGTCTATAATTGTGACTATACTCGCCGTTACAGTGTTTTGATTTGACTAACTCGCGCACGCGCCGCGGAGGATATCACACTCTCTCCTAAGTGTTAAGTTATATCAGGTGTAAAAAAATCAACTGCAAATATTTTAAGGGATGAATCAGCCCATGAAACTGAACAACTTTCCCCAAGGAACATAGGTCGAAATATGAAAAAAATGGGCCTCTTATACAAAATGTACCAGCCGGCCGATTTTATTTGTATGGGAGGCCCACGAGTTTGACAGCTGTCACATAAAGTAAAGGTCTCATCAAGGCCTACAACTTTCCCAAAGAAACTGATTGTCTAGCATGATTAATTGCCGAGATAAACGAGTTTTTAGTTTAACAGCTGTCACATAAAATAAAGGTATCATCAAGGCCTACAACTTTCCCCAACAAACTGATTTTCTAGCATGAATGATTGCCGAGATAAACTAGTTTTTAGTTTGACAGCTTTCACATAAAATAAAGGTCTCATCAATGCCTACAACTACATACAACTTTCCTAAACAAACTGATTGTTTAGTATAGCATGAATATATGCCGAGATAAACGAGTTTTTAGTTTGACAGCTGTCACATAAAATAAAAGTCTCATCTTTCCCAAACAAACTGATTGTCTAGCTCAACGGTCTAGCTATACAGGATGTAAAAAAATCAACTGCAAATGTTTTAAGGGGTGAATCAGCCCATGATACTGAACAACTTTCCCCAAGGAACATAGGTCGAAATATGAATAAAAAATTAGGCCTCCCATACAAATAAAATCGGCCGGCTGGTACATTTTGTATAAGAGGCCCATTTTTTTTCATATTTCGACCTATGTTCCTTGAAGAAAGTTGTTCAGTTTCATGGGCTGATTCACCCCTTAAAACATTTGCAGTTATTTTTTTTACATCCTGTATAGCTAGACCGTTGAGCTAGACAATCAGTTTGTTTAGGAAAGTTGTAGTTGTAGGCCTTGATGAGACCTTTATTTTATGTGACAGCTGTCAAACTAAAAACTAGTTTATCTCGGCAATCCAATCATTCATGCTAGAAAATCAGTTTGTTGGGGAAAGTTGTAGGCCTTGATGAGACCTTGACTTTATGTGACAGCTGTCAAACTCGTTTATCTCGGCAATCATTCAAGCTAGACTATCAATTTGTTCGGGAAAGTTGTAGACCTTGATAAGACCTTTATTTTATGTGACAGCTGGCAAACTAAAACTCGTTTATCTCGGCAATTATTCAAGCTAGACTATCAGATTGTTTGGGAAAGTTGTAGACCTTGTTGAGACCTTTATTTTATGTGATAGCTGTTAAATTAAAAACTCGTTTATCTCGGCATATATTCATGCTGTGCTAAACAATCAGTTTGTTTAGGAAAGTTGTATGTAGTTGTAGGCATTGATGAGACCTTTATTTTATGTAAAAGCTGTCAAACTCGTTTATCTCTGCAATCATTCATGATGCTAGATTATCAATTTGTTCTAGAAAATTGTAGGTCTTGATGAGACCTTTACTTTATGTGACAGCTGACAAACTCGTTTATCTCGGCAATTATTCATGCTAGACTATCAGTTTGTTCGGGAAAGTTGCCTTGATGAGACCTTTACTTTTTGTGACACATGTCAAACTCGTTTATCTCGGCAATCATTCAAGCTAGACTATCAGTTTGTTCGGGAAAGTTGTAGACCTTGATAAGACCTTTATTTTATGTGACAGCTGTCAAACAAAATTCGTTTGTCTCGGTAATCATTCAAGCTAGACTATCAGATTGTGTGGCAAAGTTTTAGGCCTTGTTGAGACCTTCATTTTATGTGACAGCTGTCAAACTAAAAACTCGTTTATCTCGGTAATTATTCATGCTAGAATCATTTTGTTTGGGAAAGTTGTAGGTTTTGATGAGTCCTTTATTTTATGTGAACAATCAGAAAAGATCTTATAATGTACAATTTGTGTACAGGTCAGAACACAGTTTGAACCAGTGTTTCATTACCACAAATACAACCGCAGTTGGGTCAAGTCAAGTCAATACACTGCAATGTACAGCGTTTTGTCGTGACAAATCGCAAAGATTTTTCTAGCTGTTGTTGAAACAAAACAGTTTTATTTAAGTATCTCTATAAGTCTTATGATTTTAGTATATTTTTTTTAATGGCTATAAAGATCTTGACACGTAAAATCTATATAATTTCATTTTATTTCCAATATCTTCGAAAATCATATAGAAACCATACAAAAACCAAAAAAAATGTTTTTGTGTCCGTTCTCAAAACTTGAAATTTGAAGTTACAGTCTAATGTTTTGACACGGCAGTGCTGGCGATAATACCTGTGGTAAATATAGGCGATGAGGGTTAAAAAAAGGTTTTAAAAAAATCTAAGACTAAAGGACGAAGCCAGGGAATGGGCAGCAGCGGTCCCTGTGAAAAAGTACACCATCCTTCACAGCCTCCCAAGAAGTCAATCAAAATCTTGTAAAAAAACTTGTTTGCTATCCTCGAGAAACTCGTGTAACATTTTAAGTTCCACCCACACATGTCATTGTTCCGAATTAATTTATAGTTAGGTACTAGGTAAGGTAGGAGGTGTGGTAAGGTGGCGTGGTGACCCAGAATGCCCAGAAACGATAGGACTTTCCAGAGAAAGCATTGATGACTTTGTAATAGTGCTTCCTCAACGGACGCGTCTGTCAAACTGTTTGACATAAACCGTATTTGTATGGGAATGTGATCGAAATTTGCTTTGCCCTAATAATACGTAGGTAATAATTTGCCAGTCTCTAATTCCACCTTCGTTTGTAGAGCGTGCGGAAAGTCATGCCGCTCCCGTATCGGCTTATACAGCCATGAAAAATCTTGCCTCAGACACTGAATAAATCGTCTGTCACAGACGTATGAGGCCAATGAATAATTTGCGTTACGCAGCGCAAAAATAACGCGTTACATAGGTATTTTACTCGTCTGAAACATTTTTTACATTATTCGAGCTACCTATTAATTTTCTTAACAGTGTCATATTTTGTATCGTTTTTTTTTAGATTTCGTTCGATCCATGGCCAATCGAAATTGAGTTTTTTCAGTGAAGATCAACCCACGCTTGCATTGTTTCGATATTAATTTATAGTTACTAAAGTACGACCCGTACGAGTTGTCAAACCCGTACTATCATATAAGTCATATCAACATACAAAAATATACCTTATCTCCACAGCATTAGCATTATTTTGACAGCTGTTATATATAGCCTATTCGGACGACCGTACTGTAGGTCGGACTAGAAGGTGCTATGGTAAGGTTGCGTGGCCCAGAAACGATAGGACTTTCCAGAGAAAGCGTTGTTGACGAACTTATACTATGAAATACCCAGAATATAGCACTGTTTCTCAAAGTTTATAATTATAAGCTACGAATAAAAAAGTTTGTTGCACGTTGGCTCGGAAGAGTAGGATAGCATCACCCCATATCTACCCGAGAGTGTCGTGAAGGCGACTAAGGGATGAGTCTAAATAAAATGGGTATCAGAGTTCCCTGTGAGTATCTATCTACAACGCCTGTATTTATAAGCCTTCGCCATTCCGCCTGCCGAGCGTGTAGCAGCTATAGTATTGACGACGACTCGGTGTCCCACACGAAGAGAAATAGAGAGAGTATGGATAATACCCGCTACGCTAGTAGCCGGAGGCCTACATCAAGCCACCAGTGTTTAGAGGTAAGTTGTATGAATACAATATGTGGATAAAATGACACTTAACTGAACTGTATGTGGAATAAAAATCATTTTGTATGAGCTAGAATCATTTTAGTTGATATGAAAATTGTAGAAACAGTTACAGTTGGTGGCCAAGACAGGCAAAAAGATCAGTGGGCAGACCAATAGTCCGGCCTGCTCGATGGTCCGACGACCTCACTGGTCGAAGTTAGCACAGGACTGTGAAAAGAGCCCTATCTATACCACAAATTAAGGAAACGGCGAGTGGCGCCTATACAAATGGCTCACTCAGTACAAGCAGCGATTTTGACGCTTACTGACATGAACTGGAAACAACTGGAATCTCAGAGGAACTTAAGGGAACTAAGAGGATAGTTTACACGAACATCATATTTCTTGGATCGAAATTGGCTCAGAATCATATGAAGTTCTTGTATCAGATTTTGCTGTTTTGACATTCGTATACTTTGAGATTTTTGACAATCGCAAAAGTCCTAAATAGGGTTGAGTGAACCTTATGTAAACTCTCTATTTTGTGCCTATACCCTGCAGTGGGTATACGAGTATGTGGGCTGAGAATTATGATAAAACGGTAGACCCAAATGGTTATCTCAATCTAACTTTCCTCAAGGGAAAATTACTTACGTTTATTTGCATAATCACTGAAGTTTGAGTACCGCTACCAATACACTTTGCAGAGCCTAAAATGAACTGGAACCTTCCAGAATATAATTATACAGTTTTGTTTATGACATGTTGTCCTAAATGCATACTAAATTGTAATAAATTTCTTGTTATTATATTACTAGCGGCCCGCCCAGCGGGTTCACCCGCTGCTACTTACCTGTTTTCCCGTAGAAATTGGCCATTACTGAATCTATTATAGTTGAGATGAGATGCTGGTGGTCTACATCAGATACTCCAGACCCTCGTGACCATGTGCCAGCAGAAGTGGCCCGTCATGGTGTTTTTTTTGTAGGAAGCCTCGACCGTATTTCTTATACACTTCCCATCAGAAAAATCGAAACACCTCCGTTTTTCTTGTTTTTGGCCGAATTAAACACCAAAAAGTATTGTTTGCATTAAAAAAATTATATGACTGTGTAGCTGGCAGTTTTGTCTTTTCAGTGTGTATAAAAAAATTCAAAATTCAAAATTGGAACCCCACCTGTTTGTTCTGTAAATGAGATGAATGACTGAGACACGTTTGCAGTTTGCGCCGTTTAACGATTCATAACATTTTCAACATTAAAATTTAGAGCTTGTCTTATCTTATCTTAAAACTTTTGTTTTTTTAATTGTTTACTGTGACTTTGGATCACCTGAAAAAAGTTAGATTTTATCTGAATCATGGGTATTTTGCCCGTAGAAGCCGCCCAAGTGGTGACATTGCCAAATTTTGGACTTGGTCATCGTTTTGTGGTTGAATGTTTGCATTTAAGCCTCATCTCTGTTCATAAAGCTTACAAACGCTATCAGAAGACTGGTCTGTTTACGCGACGTTCAGAATCTGTCTGAAATCGGGTCAGTTCTGACCGACATGATCGAAATAATGTTATGAGTTCTTTGCAAAATCGACGCCTTAGCGCTTTTCAACTGCGGCAAAAGCTATCAAATGTACAAAAGGTGGCTGAAAGCGGTTCTACAATCAGAAGAAGATTAAAGCAACGTAGACTGGTACCGCAATAGCCAGGAAACGGCCCCAAATCAACTGAAGACAATTAAATATCGCGCCTTAACTTTGCAAGTGAGCACCTAAACTGATCGTATACCCAGTGGGTCAAATTCCTCTTTTCTGCTGAGTGTAGAATTACGCTGAATGGTAACCACGGAAGCACTATGGTTTACAGAAGGGATTAAAAATGCTTTACACAATGCTGCATTGATAAAAAGATCAGTTATGGTGGCAGTTCGTGAACGGTTTGGGAAGGAATCAGCGCCGACGGCATTACAAATTTTGTCTTCGTGTCTGCAGTTGATTTGGGCCCGTTTCCTGGCTATTGCGGTACCAGTCTACGTTCCTTTAACCTTCTTCTGATTGTAGAGCCACTTTCAGCCACCTTTTGTACATTTGATAGCTTTTGCCGCAGTTCAAAAGCGTTAAGGCGTCGATTTTGCAAAGAACTCATAACATTAATTCGATCATGTCGGTCAGAACTGACCCGATTTTCGACAGATTCTGAACGTCGCGTAAACAGACCAGTCTTTTGATGGCGTTTGTAAGCTTTATAAACAGAGGTGAGGCTTAAATGCAAACATTCAGCCACAAAACGATGACCAAGTCCAAAATTTGGCAATGTCACCACTTGGGCGGCTTCTACGGGCAAAATACCCATGATTCAGATAAAATCTAACTTTTTTCAGGTGATCCGAAGTCACAGTAAACAATTAAAAAAACAAAAGTTTTAAGATAAGATAAGACAAGCTCTAAATTTTAATGTTGAAAATGTTATGAATCGTTAAAAGGTGCAAACTGCAAACGTGTCTCAGTCATTCATCTCATTTACAGAACAAACAGGTGGGGTTCCAATTTTGAATTTTGAATTTTTTTTTACACACTGAAAAGACAAAACTGCCAGCTACACAGTCATATAATTTTTTTAATGCAAACAATACTTTTTGGTGTTTAATTCGGCCAAAAACAAGAAAAACGGAGGTGTTTCGATTTTTCTGATGGGAAGTGTAGTTTAGATGGGATGCCGGTGGTCTTCATCAGGTACTCCAGATCCTCGATAACCATGTGCCAGCAGAAGCGGCCCGTCATGGTGAAAAACTTTTTGTATGAAGCCATGACCGTATCTCTTATAGTTTAGATGGGTTGCTGGTGGTCTTCATCAGGTACTCCAGATCCTCGATAACCATATGCCAGCAGAAGCGGCCCGTCATGGTGAACAACTTTTTGTATGAAGCCATGACCGTATCTCTTATAGTTTAGATGGGTTGCTGGTGGTCTTCATCAGGTACTTCAGATCCTCGATGACCATGTGGCAGCAGAAGCGGCTCGTCATGGTGATCAACTTTTTGTATGAAGACATGACCGTATTTTTTATAGTTTAGATGGGATGCTGGTGGTCTTCATCGGGTACTCCAGATCCTCGATGACAATGTGCCAGCCGAAGCGGCCCGTCATGGTGAACCACTTTTTCTATGAAGCCATGACCGTATCTCCTATAGTTTAGATGGGATGCTGGTGCTCTTCATCAGGTACTCCAGATCCTCGAGGGCTGACAAAAAGTAGTCCATGTCCGTCTTTAATATGCTAGAAATATCAGTGCTAAGTTTCGCAAAGATCAGTAAAGCGATTTGGCTAATTTGGGTAATATCCGCTATATTTCCCGCTTTTCCTGCTGCTAACCTTTTTCCCGTGGGAATGAGGAATTTTCCTGTATTAAAAAGTAGCCTATGTTACTCAGGAATGTTGTAGCTTTCTAATGGTGAAAGAAATTTGGAAATCGGTCCAGTAGTTTCGGAGTTTATCGATTACATACATACAAAAAAACAAACAAACAAAAAAACAAACAAAGGTTTCCTCTTTATTATATTAGTGTAGATAGTGTAGATGTAGATAACCTTGATCATTACTTGAGAAGCTTCTTTCCAAGCTTTTACCCACTAATCGACAACAATTAAGGGTGTACCTACATAGTTATACGAATATTTTGAATTTCTCGTTGTTCTGACTGTTTATACTTAGCTATGTTCGCGCGTGATATGATGGCACTCATATCTGATGAGATCTTCTTCTTTTCGTGTGGGACACCGAGTCGTTCAACGACCCGATAAACCCTGGTGTCAGAGTTTTACCACCACCTACTGCAAGTAGCAGGCCTCTGACATGGTTGTGTAACGACCGCTATCATAGACAGCAACCGGGACCGACGGCTTAACGTGCCCCATCCGAAGCACGGAACCATCTTACTTGCAGACAATCAGGTGGTTCAGCCTGCAATGTCCTAACCAGACTGGGAACAAATTCACAGAGTGATAAATATCAACTTTGTGAGTGAACCCACCGGGAATTGAACCCGGAACCTTTGCGTGGCAGGCAGGCATACTAACCACTGCGCCACATCGGCTGTCAAATCTGATGAGATGACAATATATGACTTGTGGCTGCCATCAGATCGCGCACGGACCATATATGATATGACTGAATGGTTTGAACGGGTTGTCTTTTATTGCATTTTTTAAAAGCTGAAGATCAAAATTTGTTCAGTTTCATCGATTGAGTAGGTAGCTAGACCCAAAAAAGGAGTAGCGTTATTTTTCTTACACAAATACACAATGTAGCTATAACAAGGTTGAAAACGAAATCACTTTCACATTGATATAATTTATAACAAAGACGAATCGATCACAAAAAATATGTTAAGTGAATTCTTTCTTAGTATCTAAATAAAAACGAAAGTACAAGTCACAATGACCCAATATACGCATGACGCAGTTATACAGGGTGTAAGGAAAAAAGATAAGAGGTATTCTTCTTCTTCTTCTGCGAGTGGGACACCAAGTCGTCTAACGACCCGATGAACCCTGGTGTAAGAGTTTCTCAACCGCCTACTGTAAGAGGTATTGGCCGCGATTTACAAATTAGGGAAACGGCGGCTTATACAGATTTTGACGCTTACTGACTTTTACTGGAAACAACTAGCTAGAATCTCAGGGGAACTCAAGTTAACTAAGAAGATGGTTGTCGCGAACGTCATATTTCTTGAGTTAAAAATGGCTCAGGATCATCATTCGTTTGGACAGCATGTAAAAAATTTACAAATAACGTGACAAATAAATACTTATTTCTATGCAATAAATACAATGTCAATTATAAAATGCTGTGGATCCATTCAAGTGTAAACCTTAGTTCAATATGGTTCAATGGGCCAAATAATAATTTCAAACGCAGGTTAAATATTCAATCAATGAACTTAGAGGTTGTTGCCTCTAGTATTTGGCTGAACTGTGATCACTTGACTTGTCTCGTGAATTTAAATCTTATGAGAGACAAAAATCGCTTAATACCAGCGAAAGAACGGAGACGGTTTGGGGTGAGAAAAAATGAGTGTATGTTTGTAGGTAATGCGAATGTTGCTAATTAGGTATATCTCCAAAACTACTTATCCGATTTTGATTCGATTTTTAGTTATAGATTTGGATCATCATCTTCCTGCCCTTATCCCAATTACTTGGGGTCGGAGCAACACGTTCCGTTGAACACAAAATCGTGTCGCAAAAGGATTTGGCTGAATTTTATGACCAGCCGCCTACCAGACGTGAATGCTCCTTGTGAATGCTTTTGTGGTGGATTAACCGCCACCATACGGTTGGCCCTGGCTGTTTGGGTCGGGTTTATCCCTCGGTCGCCACTTTCGACCCCCCAAGGGAAGAGAGGGGGTGGTGCTATTCTACTCTGCCGGCACCACACGGCTATTTCTACTCTGCCGGCACCACACGGATACCACATCACTAAACAAATTGCTGTATTTAATGATCATCCCGTAGACAGGGTCAAAAATACTTATTAGCATTCAATACAAGCGCCCACGCAGTTTTTTTCCATACTCAACTTTTTGTTTCATCTTACCAAGAATAGTTTGTGAATCACTTGCACACCATAAAAATATTTATTGTTATAATTATAATGTAAGTATAAAGTAATGTATATTTTTCAAATGGCTATTTTTGGCTGCTTAACCCGACCTCTTAGGAGGTAATCGTGTCGTTGGATAACTCGTTGTCCCACTCGAAAAGAATGAAGGAGGTAATGCTATTGTCACAATATTATCATAATCATAACCCTTATCGTTAGATACTTACGGCCATACCAAAGAATACCAAATACCGAGAGTAACGGAAAGGGCTCCCTGTATAAGTAATTTGAAATTTATTACTGTTCGGTAGCGAAAATTATGAACGGGCTAGTAATAAGCCGGTGCCGGCTTAGGATAGCATCACCCCATATATTTCCCGTGGGTGTCGTAAGAAGCGACTTTGAAAGTTTTTAGGCGACAGGCTGACAACCTGTCAGTGACACATAGTCTTCTTAATGACTCTTAAACTTTTGTCAGGCGTCGTGGTGTAAGAGGCCGTTTACGCTCTGCATATCCCGAAAGTGAAAAAGGCGTGATATATGTTTGTATGCTATAGCTATTCGGCCATACACTTCTGCGGGAAAGTTGATTCATCCCGACAGTATTCAAGATTATAGCATAAGTACCATTACACTACAAATGAGACACAATGTAAAGAAACGTGCTGAAATGTAGCTAAGAGAGGATATTGAGCAATTTCTTCTAACGGGGAATAATAATATTTTGATATTGGGATATCAAACAAGTATAAACGTAAGTATTTAAATTTACATAGGTACTTGCCCATTTCCTACCCTCCTAGTTAATAAAATTTACTTCCCACACTAAATTAATGATCATGATTTTATATGGAAAGTGGAATATGTTTTGGCATTTCATTTCAGGAAATGGGAAAAATTCGTGTACCGCAATAAGATTCAGAGTGCCACAAAAAAGCGTGGAAATATTCGCGCGAAATAAAATCGCTTTGCGAATAGAGCCTTATTGGAATATCTATTGATCGTTTTGTTTCCCCATGAAGCGACCCAACTAGAAAATAAATTTAAACGATCCAATCTTCAGTTGCACGTGCTGCAAACGACCGGTTTATAGCGCACTTCCACTAACAATACCGGGAGTAACAGAAAGGTATAACAAGCCGAAAGGAGGTCAAGGGAAATTTGTTCATGAAACTGAACAAATTTCCCCATCCATGGAACATGGGTCAGAATATGAAAAAAAAATTTGGACCTCCCATACAAAATCTCCGATCAGCTGATTGGTTTACTACCTACCTATGGGAGATCCAATTTTTCTTTTCATATTTCGACCCATGGGGAAAGTTGTTCAGTTTAATGAGTACATGTTCCATGGGGAAAGTAATTCAGTTTAATGAGTACCTTGACCTCTTTTCGGCTCGTTATACCCTTTCTGTTACTTCCTGTACTTCTATCGCTCATTGGCTTAGCTTTCTCTAAAATCATTGAAGCGCTCTTTCAGGCAGGACAAAGTTCTTGGGTTCGGCGACTCAATTTTTCTGAATCCACTTTTTTTGACGACGCGTGTTGCTGAAAGTTTTTGTTCCTCTTTTTTTGACGACGCTTGGCGCTGATTAGTGATTAGTTCCTTTTTTTTTATGGTCTGACGATGCTTGTTGCGGATTAGTCTTTGTTTGAATGAACTGAATTTGTAATTTGCATGTTTTGTTACTTAAATAAATAAAATTGTGACTTTGTATGTAGTTACCGACTTCTTAAGATTTTGCAGCTAAAGTCAATTAAAATTGTAAGATATTAAAACATATTAGTAAATGGGCTTTATGTTGAGTAAAGTAAGGAAAACCAGACGAGAAGAATGTAAACAAACCAGAAAGAGACAACTGACTTTATACCATAAGTCAAATAAGGACAGATCGTAAAAGCTGTCATCGAGCCTTATATTTTTTAATATATTTTTTAAATTGTTTACATTATTTATCTTGTTTCGCTGGCCTTTCTTTAGAGTGGTCATCGTTTCATACTATCATCATCATCAACACAAGTGCGATTACGATGGAATAATCTAGTGGACCTTTATTTTACTTTCCCAGCCAGGGGCTGTACAGTAAAAATAGACACTAGGTTATAATTATGAAAATATTGTAATAAGTAATTGCAAGATGTAAAAAATAACTGCAAGAAGTTCTTATGGTGGACGGGCACCTTTACTTTGCTTTTCCAAGCGAGAGTTGTAAACAGAGTAGATAGAGACGATTATGCTGCAAGTGTTTTAATCACTATTACACGTGGAACACTTACAAAATTGTTCTACCTCTGTTACATAATATCTACGCTGAAACTGACATACGAATCTTGAGACTGTGCTGGTAATATACGTATGTGAAAGAAACTTTGGAAATAAATATGGTGACTCTCCATTCAGGTACCTACTATCGCCAGCACACCAACCTTTCCGTATAAGAGGCTAACTCAAACTGGTTTTACGTACAACACTAAGAAAATCCAGTATAAGTTAATCTCTTAAATAAGTAGGTGGCTTTGCTGGCTATTTAATTATACCAGTTGCAGAAGTTTAGATTTTTATACGGCGAAAACTTTTTTCATGTAACTTTTGGTATTTATCGCAAAAATTTTCGAAATTGGAATCGCAAAAATAAAGTGACATCATCGGTTTTAAACTTTCCAATGGTCGCAAAACCAATTAAATGAATATGATATGCATATAAATCGTCTAGTTGTCATAGTCATATCTCATAGGTACACATCGGACAAACTTACTACTGAAGGAGAATCTTATCAAGGCCGTTCTGTTATTAATCATCCACCTTAATCCTTCCCAAGACTTTCTTTAATAGAAACTTCCGCGAAATACCCACAGTAGTACCAACCGACACATAAACAAACAATTAATAAGAAAACTTACACACACGCTCGCCCTTGACACTAAACCGAATGGACAGCCACGGGTAATAAAGTTATTGGTAAATGTGTCCATTTTACAAGACGTTACGATGAAAAATGCTTGAGAATATTTTATATAAACAATAGTAGGTATAATGTTTTACAGAGACATAAACAAAGTATTTGGCATACATAAAATATTTGGCATATTTTATACACACATAAACAAACATTAAAGAAAACTTACGCACACGCTCGCACTTGACACTAAACGGAATGGACAGCTACGGATAATGATGTTATTGGTAACTGTGTAGATGGTAGAGGAGGCTATAATGAAAAAAGCTACGGCATTTCAATAAACTGTTATATCCGATCTTTTTAGGTATTTGCCTGGTAGACATAGAGTGCCGTGTGTGGTGCCGGCAGAGTAGACTGCCGTGTGGTGCCGGCAGAGTAGAATAGCACCACCCCCTCTCTTCCCGTGGGGGTCGTAAGAGGCGACCGAGGAAAAAAGGAAGATGATGACATAGAGTAAATTTTGATGATTGCATTTTCTTTGCGGATCTGAAGATAGTCCTCACCGAAAAATTTACAAGTAGGTACGGTAGGTCGTCTACCAACCCAACCTCAAGTAAAAAAGTTGTTCAGTTTCATGGTCTGATCCCGTATTTCAAACAAAAGTAGTATAATCTTGCAAACGTGCCGATTAGGTAGGAACGATTAAGTTAATAATCCTGTACCCTTTAAGAAGCGAGCCGGAGTGGTTCGCTAGAACCTACGGCCCGAACAATGGAAACACACCTTATAGACTTTTCCCCGAAACGAGCAAGTTAATTGATTACCGTACACTGTCATCAATCCATCGGCTATCGAGTTTATAGGATCAGTGTGTGTTACCGCACCTTTTCGCGGAATACTGAGCTATTGTTACCCGACTGCCTCGGAAGGAGGGTTATGTTTTTCAAAGAGTATGTATGTGGAGAAAATTCTTTGTGACGGGCTATAGCCTAAACAGTTTGGCGCATTTTGACATGTGAGGTGTCGTTCGATTCTTCTCAGCTGTGCGTGCGAGTGACACTGGCTAAGTATGTAAAATAAAAATTCTAAATGGCGGTTTTAAAACACAAAATAATACTTTTAATTTACCACAGTCGGGTTTTGTTCTTTAAAATGTTCTTGTTATTGAAACTGTTATTTTGAACCGATTTCAACGAAGAAAGTCATCTATTCGACCCGTATGGACTGTGGCTGTTGATGTTGGTGCATGCGTACGTACTGGTTTTCAAGATTCAAGCTGTGAAGTGTTTTTTACATGGTGAATGGAGAAAAAGAAGTGAAGAAAGATTATTTTAGGTTTTATTATTATACAGGGGAGTACCGAAGAACTCAATTTCTCGAAAAATCTAAGATCAACAGGTCAAACTGAACAATTTTCCCTGAAACCAAAGTCTTAAAAATTTAAAAACCGATACAAAAAGTCTGCTGTCCGAACAATTTTTCAATATAAAGGGCCAATTCTTTTTGTTAGGCTTAGAATTTTGAATTTTTAAATCTTGAAATCTTGGTTCTCATAGAACGATCAGTTTTCGGGAAAATGGGTCTGTGGTTTGTAGCCTGAACGTAAGATTTCAAAAAAATTTCTAATAATCAAAATTGACTACAAATATCTGACCACGATAACCATCACTTAACGAGGGAGAATATTTTTATTCGGAAAGAGACAAATTGGTGTGTTTGAAATGTAGTAATTTAAAAACTATCAGCAGCAGATCATCTGACCTGAATCTGTTTTTTTCACGAAGTTTAGATATAATAAAAACCAGTATAGATTGACCTCTTAAAGGAATATGGTGATATGCTGCTACGAGTACGAAGTATTCTATCTACATAAGTTGGCATGCGTACCTACATAAATATGTGTTCATTTTATTCAAATTTGATTCGAGTTCAACGTAGGTATTTTTGCAGGAATATTTATCCAAATGGAAATAGGTATTGAAGGAAAGTTCTGGATAATTTCTGCATAAAAAGTAATTCAAATGGAAGGAAATCGATAGTTCTAGAATTGTCTAGACTATTCTAGAGAATGGGCCCCGAGTGGGCAATGATTCGAGCAGTCTTCCGAGCTTGCAAACGAATATAACGAGGTCTATGCGGTGCAGTGGCAGTGCATCTGCCTGCTACGCGATGGCCCCAGGTTCTGTTCCCAAAAACATAACAAGTGTTTTTTTTTTAAATACCCTCGATAGTATACTGCAGCGCCCCCTGGTGAGTTGTTTGCGTAACACCTAACTAAGAACATTCCCCAAATTTTCATCTATTACTGAAATCTGCATCAAAATCAGATCAGTTGTTTTGGAGATAGGTAATTGGTAACATTACTACAACGCATCCTAGCAGCATAGGTTTGCTCAAACACACACAAACATTCTATCCGTTCCGTCGTGTGTAAAAAGACCTACAGTGCGGTCGTTCGAAAAGGCTAGATTTGACAGCTGTCAAACCCATACTAGAAGACATGTCAACAAAGAAATTATATACCACTAACATGTTTTTGACAGCTGTAAAATAAGCGGCCTATAAGAACTGTAGGTAGGGTACACCCAGGGTCTTATGCTTTGTGCGGTCTTATGTGTACGCATGTTCATGGCGTGTGTTGATGTATTCTTTAACTTATCTCCCAAAAAAATACCTACTACAGATTCAAATCACTTTTAACCTCGGCTTTTAACTTAACGCAACCATACACGTGTCCAATGATACGGAATCCTATACCTATTCTGGGTGCCTAAAAAGGTCTTGCATAATTATGAGGTTAGTTACTTACCCCATCTTTGTAGCTACGTTACAAATAGACTAACCAAAAAAAATTGGGTCGACTAACTCTTTCAGTGTAATACACGATAAGTGGAATACGAAATCTTGTAGTTAGGAAATAAGTGATTCATTTTATTGCCATAATAAACTTAACAGGCGCTAGGTCACTAGGCCCTTTTTATTCGTGTAACAATTAGGTGGCGATAAAACCTTATTGTTTTATTATTCAACTAGCCCTATTCTTTTCAGTTATAGACTCTTGTATACGTTACGTTCCTATTTAATGTAGAACTAGAACAAGAACTACATGTAACATGTTATAATAGTACCTACCTATATTAAACATTGAAAAGGTTTTTCAGAATACACTACACAGCTAAAATAGCTTTGTCCGACGGTGACTACTTACTAGGCTTTGACTCCTAATTTATTTTACTTTTTTTCGGTTAGAAAAATGTTTTTTAGGGTTTCGTAGTCTACTAGAAACCCTTATAGTTTCGTCAAGTCTGTCTGTCTGTCTGTCTGTCTGTATGCCGCGCCCTCATATCTTCGTCAGGTTTAGAGCTATCGACATGAAATTTGGTGAGAAGATAGATAGTGTTGACCCAAATATAGAAATGTTAAGAAAAAATTATATTAAATGTTTTTTGGACTCCCTCCCATACAAGTGAAAGGGGGGCAAAAAAAAATTTTTTCTTCTGTGATATTGAGTAGAGTATCGTTAAATAGGTCTTTTAAAACTAAGGTGAGGTTTCTTTGAAACAAAGTCACTAAAACGTTTCTGTCACGAGATATTTGCTTTTAAAAAGGGCGTTTTTGACCCATAATTTGTTCTAGCTGTAACTTCTAAAGTATAAACGCCAAAATTTTTAAATAAATATGGAATATAGCTTACAATCTGAAGTTACAATGAAAACTATAATGGATATTGTACCCTTAAAGGTTTCAGAAAAAAATGAGTTTTTCTATTTGCGGTTGGTCATCATACTGCTGCTAACAAACCAGCAACAAAATTAAGTTTGTAATGCTGAAAAACCTGATATTTAAACGTTGACTACGAAACCCTATTTGTGAGCGTGTCTGACAAGCTCTTGGCCGCTTTTTTAACAATTAAGTTTAGATTTGTAAGTGTAAGTTAATAAATTAATGATAAATGGGCTCCAAAGATTTTCACAGAACTTCGTATGTAGGGGGTTTTGGGAGCGATAAATCAATCTAGCTGGGTTTCATTTTGATAGTTTGATATGTTAGTTGGATTACAGAACCGGTACGAAACGTACGCATTTTCATTGATAGAAGTAGTTTCGCACTCAGGTTAGGTACACTTTACATCTAGCTCACCATCGGCCACAGGAGCGTCTGGCTCTGGCACATGAATTAACTGTTTTTTTTTTCGGTAAGGAACGAACTTAAAAAGGGTAGGCGTAATTTAATTGTCTTATTAGTTTAGACACCAGTAATTTCCAGAAGTTAATTATTATCTGCCTACTCAGTCTAAGTAAAGTAAAAGTTTCATTCAACCCTGAACACAAATATCCCAGGTTATGTAAACAAAAACCGAAAAATCTAGGTTAGGCTCTTTCGCAAAATTACCAGAGTAGTGTTACTAAGTGTCCAACTTAAATAAAAGTCCGGTATAGTTTCCCACTGAGGTGAGAAACACACGTAACGACCGTTTGTGCTGCGTACAATACGACAATACGAATTACCAACTTACCTATTTTGAATTATAAGAGCTTAACATATATTTTTCTATTTTTGTTTACCTTACCTTTACAGCCACAACAGTCCACTGCTGGCCATGTGTCTCCCCCGTATTGGGGGGTATTGCCATACTCACCACGCTTGGCAGGCGGATTGGCGAGCGCAGTGCAAGATGTTTAATTCACAGGGAACGCTGCTGCCCATTCCCTTAGTCGCTTTTTACGACACCCACGGGTAGAATTGGGATGATGCTATTCTAAGCCGGCATCACACGGCAATTTTTGTATAACTTGCAGTATTTTCCACCGCAGCAGGCAGGATTTGAACCTGCGACCTTCGGCGTCCGTAGACGCCACTATTAACTGCAAAACTTGTATTCAGCAAGTTTTCAAATAACGCCTGCGATGAAAATTTTGCAAGTTTTCTGAAAATTGTATACCTAACACGGGAAGTGTTTTCAATTTTGATATTCAATACGTTTTATTGATTTCAGTAGCGCAGCAACAGACGTAAACGGTTACGTGTGGTTCCCGCCTAACTAAGTGTCCAACTTAAACAAGGGCCCGGACTCTATCCGGACCACCTCCGGACAACGACCGCCCTGGATACGTTTATTGCAATGAAGCTGTATATTAGAAAAACCATTCACTGCTTTTTTTGGTTGGGCAATCGTGTAAAAAATAGACGTGTTACGAAAAATTTGGGATCTAGAAACTTAAAAAACGAAAGGAGTTTCTTACATGCACCAGGCACCTCTGGCTTTTTTCACCTTTTTTTAATTTTTTAGTTAGTTAAGTTTTTCGAGAGTATGTATGTATGTAGATAAAAATCGTTTTCACAGGCTACAGCCCAAACGTCTGAGCGGATCTTGACATGAGAGGTGTCGTTAGATTCGTTTCAGCAGCGCGAGTGACACTGGCTACACTGGCTATATTAAAAATTCAAAAATTCAAGATGGCCGATATCTATCGCAAAATATAACTTTGAAATTACCACAGTCGGGTTTTCGTTTTTAAATACACCTGCTTGAATTTAAGTTGCCTAGTTACTTTTCTCCAGCAATTTTGAGCCTAACCTAGATTTTTCGATTTCTTTAACGCAGCAAAGCACGTTACGTGTGGTTCCCGCCTAACTAAGTGTCCAACTTAAACAAGGGCCCGGACTCTATCCGGACCACCTCCGGACAACGACCGCCCTGGATACGTTTATTGCAATGAAGCTGTACGATTCTTGGACTATTAGAAAAATGTAGACCTGTTAGCCAGTGCCTTTATATTTATTTTTTTATCCCGCCCGAGCCACATATAAACTATAGGACCGCAAAATTGTTATAAGAAAAAGAAAATTGTGTCATTCAATTTTCTTTCTTTCTACAATGACTTATCCATGTTCGTGTAATTAATGACTATCAATAAGTAATATTTTTTGTATCCAATGTTAAATAAATGGGTACTTTTGAGTTTGAGTTTGAGTTTTTTCGTTTTTAAATACATACACCTGCTTGTATTTAGGTAAGTTGAATACCTAGTTACACTACTCCAGCAATTTTGAGCCTAACCTAGATTATTCGATTTCTATAACGCAGCAAAGGACGTTAAGTGTGGTTTCCGCCTAAGTGTCCAACTTAAACAAGAGCCCGGACTCTATCCGGACCACCTCCGGACAACGACCGCCCTGGATACGTTTATTGCAATGAAGCTGTACGGTACTTGGATTATTAGAAAAATATAGACCTGTTACGAAAATTCTGGGATGAGTAGAGTACTTATATGTCTTATGTAAACGTAGTTAAGTAAACGTAAGGCAGTTCTTACATGCACCAGGTAACTCTAGTTTTTTCAGCTAATTACTGGCTTCGGTTTACGAAATTGGCTCGTGCAATAACCGATGCTAGCATAGGTCATAGATTGTCATAGGCAAAATTAGGGAGATGGCGCGCGATAGACAGTGGCGGAGGCCTACGTCCAGTCTAGCAGTGGACTGCTATTTGTTGCTATATTTGTTATTTTTTCTAAGGCTGATGATAAGTGATCTCTCCGGCCGATTACGGCCATGGCGACCACTTCTACTTCTGATCAAGTCGGCGCTGATGTCCCTGTAGGTAGCCGATTTTGGCAGTAAACTCCCGTGCACATTGTAGGCAGGCACGTAAGTTTGTCATTGATATAACTGAGGTAATGGTGACGGGAAGACGGGCCTTCGATTCGTTTAGCGTCAAGGTCAAAGTTAGTAAGCCATAACACAAATTCCTTTTTTTCTACATACATAACCCATCTTTAGTTTGTTTTTATCAAATCTAAGTCTTTGTTTTAGCCGAGATTAAAAGAATGTGGGTCGCGAAGTTTAACGTTATAGTAGATTTTCATTTGACTGTTACGAGACTGTCGCACGTTATTTGCTGAGCGTGGTAGGCCGCACATTATTATTAATTTGGAGAAAATGAGTATGTAATTGTAAGTCAGTGTAAATAGGCAGTGTAAATACGTAGGTGTACTTAAATAAAGCGGTGCCTTGACCTACATATTCAAACGATAACGCATAAGGGTGAAATTTTACTCTTAGACAGGAAATTTTCGACATGTCATATAAAAAGACTAGGTAGGTATGTAGGTAGGCTTGGGATTTTTGCATGGAAAGTACAATTCGTTTTTATAACGTCCCATTACCTATTTTCCTAAGGAAAAGTTAATCCTGATCACCGGCCCCTCTTGAGCTTTCAGTATCAGTCACTAGTAAAATTTCAAGAACAATCTAAAAATATACTTATGTTCATACATCCACACATAGAATGTAGGAAGTTACAAATTACAACTCCTGTTTTTTGACACTCATTTCGACCAAATAAAATATTTTTGGCTTACGCGTATTCTGGCGCACATAAAATATTGTAGCCCAAAGATACTTTTCGTAGCGCGCTCTACGAAAGTGCTACACGATTTTGCTACTTACTAAATAATTGTATGAACCCTATGTATGATAGTAATATTTTTTTACACGACTGCGTGTTATATTTTTGGGGTTCATGTATGTATGTATGTGCGTTTGTTTAAAGCACTGTAACTCTTTAACCATTGAACAGATGCGATTGGGAATTGTGTGAGAAGAATCCTTACATTATCTCGATTGTCATGGGCTATGTTTTGTATAGGAAAATCGTTTTTTCGCAAAAGCAGGCGTGCTTTGAATTCTTTAAATTATAAAGTTATTAAATAACTTTTTTCTACATATAGGGAGTTCGGCAGAACGTTGATCATACGGAAAAGGGTGTTAATACTCGTGATTCTGAACAACTTTTACTATGGCGCTACCTGCGAATTCGCAAAAAAATATTTGAATTTTCCATAGAAAAATTCATACCTAGTCGGCAAAGATGTATGGAACACCTAAAATTTTTTATGCTAATTCGCATGTGGCCTCATAGTAAAAGTTGTTCAGAATCATGATTAGAAACACTCTTTTTCGTATGTCCAACGTTCTGCCTAACACCCTGTATAATTTAGAGTCCAAAAAAGAAAGTAAGTTACCTACCTCTACTTATTGACCAAGTAACACATCCATCCGCAAAAATTGTGTCGGAAATGTATTCTGGTTCCCATTTCCTTTGGCTAACCTCAAAACTCACTCGATTTGGGAACAGAAATGTTTTAGCGACCGCCTTGCTCGATGACTTGAAAGAATTTCAATTTTATGCCCTATCGGTCTTCGAGTGTAGGCGGAAAACGTTACCCAAAAATAAAGGCCGATAATTAATTAGAAACATTCAGCGAAAAATTAGAATAACTTTTTTGGTAACCTTGTAGGAAAATATGTCCTTATTTTAAAATACTAGCCATTGATTTGAATGATTCCACGCAAATACGAATTTCAAATAACTATCCTATACTAGTTACTATAAGTTAGTTAGTTACTTGCTGAGTGATGCCGGCTTAGAATTGTATCACCCCAATTCCACCCGTGGGTGTCGTAAAAGGCGGCTAAGGGATAATCATCCAGGGAATCGGCAGCAGCGTTCCCTGTAAATGCAACATCTTGCACTGCGCACACCGATCAGCCAAGCGTGGTGAGTATGGCAGTATTCCGGGTAAGTAGAGGCCCATGTTCAGCAGTGGACTAGTTATGGTTATGGTATAATATAAGGACCCTTCACAAGTGCTTTTTTATGTAGGTAAGTAAAAGGGAAGAAAGAAAACCTATCTTAGTTTCACGGTGGTGTAAATTATCAATTTCTTACCATACTACCGCGAAATAGACTTCAAATTCCTTAAGAGAGCCATGCTAAGCCTACTTCTCTTTAGCAGTGCTGCTGCCTTGGTAGCTTCCATGACGTAACGGGTGAGGGTGTTTCGTTTTCCCCAGGAACATATTAACTGAGTAGATGATAACATTGTCTTCCCGTATGGTGCTGGTTTATAATAGCATCACCCCGTTGCTACTAGATGTCGTAAAAATGACGAGATATGAATTTAGAAAATGACTTATGAGGTGTAGTTAGATTCGTCTCAGCAGCGCCAATGACACAGGCTATATTAAAATGTCATGAATTCAAAATGGCGGATTTTAAACGCAAAATATAACTTTGAAATTACCGCAGTTAGGCGGTAGGCGGTTTTTTTAATACATCTTGCTTGTTTAAGTATAAAAGGATTTATCGTCAACGATATCAAAGATCTGGCATTAAACAATGGGGTTACATAAAGTTCAATACTTCCTATATGACATGAATATGACAGACATGCATATACGAATATGCAGTAAAATAAATATTGACTTAACACAAAATGTAAAGATAATATAAAGCCTCATTTTACTCTATTTTCTCAGCTTTATGTATCCAAGACTAGATGAGTTGCTGAGATAATCATAATAATATAAAGAAAGTTACAGACTAGGTTTATCTTTCACATATACACTACACAACCATATTATCTAATTTGCTTGATATCATGGTACCCATTTTTTGTACTAAAGATATGTTTTTAGCGTGGTTTGGTTGAAAAAAGTTGCTCGTAATGGAATAAGCGAAAAAATGTATAAAAAATTTACTGTTAAATTTTTCAGATTTTGAAAAATTCGGCCTCTTTTCTTATGTGCCAGCCCTTCTTCCTCATGGCTAGTTTTGTATGGGTGTGACGTCAAATTGTTAAATTAAAAATAAGTTCATTTTATTTACGTCTTTGATAGATATTATTAACCATGTCTGTAAGGGACTTAAATGTTTTCGAATGAGCCTAGCTTGATTTGATAGAACCGTTGGATAGAACCACGTTCGTAAGCCACTTATTTTTATTGCGTTCATAAAATTGAATGCGAAATCCGCCGAAAATGTACTTCGTAAAAATATTTGTCAAAGCTCAACAGAGCTTTCCTAATAGGTATATTGAATTGAACTCCATTCAGTCTGAATACAAATATTAATGCTTAAACAAATTTTAATTAATTGTTTCGGCAACAATGTTTGATTGTTCTTAAAATGGCTGACAGGTCATCGTACTGATTATATTGTAGGACTGAAAACAGGACGATTATGAATAATCCTTGAATAATCAAATTAGATTTTTTTATCAGTATCAAAGTCACCCCAACATCCCTTCAGTAATACCCGTACCGTGTACCAGGAATGCATAGATAACGGGATGCGGAATAAACCGGTTCCGCCCGGAAAATGTACCGGTATTCCCGCGGCCAAAGTTTCCCCATCAAACTGCGCAACGCGGGAAGTTAGAAAGTGCTGAGCCACGCGGGTAGGGACTTCCCACGGAGGGTTTTCCCAACGGGTATTAGGGGTGCGAAAATGTACAAATGAAGTATTTTTGGCATATTAAGGCTTAAGGAAAGCTCTTAAATATAGAAGAAAAAGAACACTTAAGAAATATATTGTGAACCCGCAAAAATTTATGAATTGATACAACAAATTAGGTTTATGTTAGCTTTTAATTGCCAAATGTCTAACCTTATATAATATGTGCTAGTGAAAAATGGATTCTTATAAAGGGAAGCTATTAACAAAAATAGATATTTAAAAATAGCTAAGGTAAATTCTAGCACTTTAGTACCCCCTTTTTCTTATTTTTTCGATTAATATTCTAAACGTTTTCAACCCTACAAGTGCCTTAAGCGGGGAGGTTTCAAAATCCCCGTTCGTTCACCCCGTCCCGCCCTTGCCGAGGGCAGCCACCCCACAATACGGTGATCTCCTCGTTTCTCCTGGTAGCCTAGTACTCGAGGTCGTGGCGCGGGGAGATTTTTCCGCGAAAACACATTTTTTTGTCACATTTCCGCGGGTGTCGTATTTGCTATTCACTCAAAGACGGATTGCCACTTCGAAAAGGGTTTGACATGAATACATGAAAAGGGCATTGACTCCACAGGGCTCTGTCTGAAACTTCATTGTTATTCTAAATTCTATGTTAAGAACAATTTAATTTAAGTAAAATATGATGTTCGCTCATGTTTTAAAGATTATCCAATTTATCAAATCCCAGATAAACTGTTCTCATTCATCACAAGTGGAAAGAGCAAAGCACCAACACATGTAGGCACCAGTATAATCCCTATTTGTTTGGTTGTGTGCGTCTATCCCGCTCGTCCCGATTTTGGGTAGGTTGGGTTAGGTACATTCGATTTTTCATGGACTGTAAATTTTGTTCTGTGTGAATTTCAATCCGTTTTAGTATGATTCCCTCTTTTAACGATAAAAATAGATAGATTTAAGATAACTAAAAATAGGAATTAGAACTTAATATATTAGGTATATCTGAAGTAAACAATCACAATGTTTTCCTTATTATTTGTAACATAACCTGCCAACTTTTCTTTTCTCAAAAAAGATCTCAAAGCTAAATGATCAACGGCTAAAAGTCCACGATCGCTTAATTAAAACGGCTTCTATACTAAATCAATTAAAAGTTTGATCTTCTCAAAACTTTTACCGTCGACTTCCCTTTAATTTAACTACAAGACCGTTCCAGAGTCTTCGTTCAAGGAAATTGATACCAGGGCTAAATGAACTGAGAGTAATAATATTCTGTAACTAGGACAGAAGACTTCTTAAGTGACATAAAGAAACTGTATCGAAAAGTATCGAGTTCGGCCCGTTGATCTGGTACTATCAAATCACATTGAGGTATAACTTAATAGATCAACGTATACTGGTTTTTCTTAGTAACTGTATGAGGAACCTTTTTCAGTTGATACCTCGAAAAAAATAACTATTAGGATGAAAAAAAAGACCTATAGATTTTGCTGGAATTCGAGAACTTGTTACATAATGACAAATTGCGGTGAATTTTAAGATATTTCATCACTCAAGATTGTATTGTTTATGGGTCAGCTTAATTGAGTACTTTTTTCGAGTGTTTTAAAAGTAGCGTTTTGCGGATACAATTACAAACGAAGTACATTTTGAATTCATTTTTAAAGCTAATCGCAAAATTTATTTGCCCAAAAGAGCATAAAAGTGTATAGTAAAAAAACTACAATATTATGGATTATGTTTAAAGTTTTTAATTGTAATCCAATATCATTTACCTACCTATGCAAATCATATTTATTTTATTGTCACTCCTTCTTCCTATCGGCGACTGTGACATATATAAGTGATCTGGGACTGTGACTTTTAAATTCTTTCATCTTATCCATCAAGTTTATTTAACAGAAATGATAAAATACAAATAGTTGCGATGCGAAGTAGTTAGTGCGTTAGCTATATATTAGCGCTGTGAGTTAGCTATACCTACCTACGATGTACCAATTTTTCAAGCGTTTCCTCTTCATCCGCGCTGAAACGCATACATCACAAGAGGTACTTTCAGAGTGATCGTACGAACGCTATGTCCGTGCCACAAAAGGAGTCCTGCATATGTGGCGCTGCCATCCACAGAATATCTATATTATTCGCCGTGTGGCGCGGACTCTAACGCTGAAAAAAAAATCATCACGCACACGGACGCACCCTGCAATGCCCTGCATAGATTCACCTGTCTATGCGGGTATCGGCGAATATCGATCCGTTCGGGAGAGCTCCGTGCACTTCTGGTGCCCTGGTACTTTCCGATCGGCTCTCCATTATCGGCGATTGCCGATACACGGCCGATTGATCGGTTATTTTTTTTTATATCGGCCTTCGATCGCCTTTCAATCGGCGATTTTGGCTTTTGTACCTATTAATGTTGGTTTGTATGATGGATTAATGAATTAAAGATACGATTTGAGTAATACAGAATTTGATTTTGATTATTAATGAGGAATGCTGAAACTGCTAATTACAAAGGTTAGTTAATACCTAAAATGAATGCTTTTTAATTGTAATTACTAAAAAAATGCAATTTCGCTAGAATTCAGTGTCCAATCCACACCAAAAGTTTGTAATTTGAAATTAATATTTTTATGTTTACTGTGTGCACCATCCTGAAATCCTGAAGATTCCGTTAGGTTCATATAGGTACCTATACATCTACTACAGGACGGATTTGTTGGTGATCAAATCGACATACCCAAGGAATTAGCTTTATATTGGTTTTTGACAGTATTTGTATGATAAACCTGTATAAGTTGGTCCCTTAAATGGCTAGGTAGATTTACTGGCGATTACAAGAATGTTTTTGTATAAACTGTAAAGAAATCCGTATGCATATGGAAAATACCTAATGTTATTAGCATCCTCATTCATCTATCTATCATTTTAAAATTCTTTAGGTATACTGCCACCCCTGGTCCACTTAGGGTGATTCGTAAAAGGCAACACGACGTAGAGTTTCAGACCTCGGCTGAATATGTGTCGGTTTATGATCAACCGCTTGATGACGACTGATCAAGTGATAATTTTCAAGTGGCCAGTAAGCGTGATTACATTTATAATACCTAAAATGTTTGTGTGTAGGTTTGTACACAATAGTACTAGGCAAGTACTAGTAACACTTGGTAGTGTCGTTTGTACCATCAATGGTACTAGCGACATAAATCTGTATCATACTACCATTAATGGTATTAATCGATGGTACTACTGACACGAAGGGGGTAATACCACCTACAATAGCATTACCATAGAAGGTTGACTTTAGGCAGGCCAATCCCTTTTGCTACATGATTTTGTGTTTTATTTAACAAACTCCAACTGATTTGGAATAAGGGCAGGAACATTATGAGATCAGTATTCTACGAACAATTGGATTACTCATTTTTATAATACCTAAGTTCACCCACATGTTTGATTAAGATGCCCATTAATTTTCTTCAACTTCCCAGACTAGGCAAAACAGGAAATCTGTGCGGATTTATTGCGGTTACCACGTTACTCGGTGATTTAGTGGACACCTTGCGTGCTTCTTTACAATACGCGATGGAGCTTCCTTGTAGGTAGGGCTTTAGTCATTTAAGCTTACTAAGAGGCGAAGATAGGAAACTTATAGCAAAAATAAATACGCATGGCAAATTTTTCAAGAGTTAGAGAAGAGAGCTCAGTAATTACTTAGTTAGATAAAGCGTCGGTACGGTACGCTAGAAGGGGTTTTGAATCCCATTTTTGTGAAATGTATTAAATATGAAAAATATACAGAAATATAGGTATCATATAAAAACAATCGCATCATCAAGATAAATATAGTACAAAAAACATAAATGTGAATCTGGTAACCAAGTTCAATGTTCGGCAGACAAAAGTCTGAAATGTAAATGAGTGCCAAGTTCAGCCGATAGTCCTGAAATGTATTTGTGTATAAGATAGTTTAACGTTGTTTAGTATAATAAATCAAACAACTTAAAAATCTAGAGAACCTGAAAGCTACCGCATGTCTAGATGGTTTATGTTCCGCAGAATTTTCTTTGAACCATTTCATTCCTCTCAGTTGATATCATCATTGTCTGCATTTAACCTTTTAGTGCTTTCCTACATCATCCACTGTTTATAGCTGATCTATCTTGGATCTGGAGTAATAAACTGGAGTTCTGCTTTCGTGTCCTAATATGTCGTGTTCCCTGGATAAACAGTTCCCTTGGAAATTTTCCCTGTTTAAGAGCCAAGTGCGTCAATAAGACTAAAGTACCTACTTGTAAGAACACTATAAAGCATATCAAGTTATACTAAGCTGTTTGAAATAAGCCCCTATGCCTAGTAAAATAAGAACCAGTAACGCGGATTGTACTATATTTCTTACGGATGGACTGTACCTACCTAATCATGATGCACTATCGCAAGCAAATCAACCTTCCTACCTATTCAGGGGACCAACTTAATACTGGTTAGAAACTATACTTTGTTTATACCATCATGTAACACCATTCTTTAAGCAAATAAATGATTTGATTGATTGGTTTTTATACAAATACTAAGAAAATCTTATAATGTTGGTCCCTTTGGGTAGGTGGTATTGATTACCTAATTATGATGTACTTATGTGGCTACTACTATCTGCTGCACTATTACTGCAACTTACTCATTCAATAGGGAAACTTAAATTAATTATACAATATACTAAAATGAGTAGCTCAACATGCTGCTTATGATACCTATTCGTTCCTATCAGATAAATATTTATGTTAACTTTGCCAAAATCTGATGATAAGCAATTAAAATATTGTTCCTAACGGGAAAATACTTGTTTTGGCGTTTATAGACATTTTATGTGAAATTCTTGTAATTCACAGTGTACGGTAGACATGGTAATGCACCTTTTCAGTATTTGAAGACCTGTCTGTTTAGATTATTCATTTTCATACAACTATCAACTTAAAATATCACACACAACACTGGTAAGTACTTTATTTATGCCAATTATTAGACAGTTCTCAGACATACACACTCAACCATGTCAAAGGACTGCTACTTGTTGAAGGCGGCTGATAACTCTAACACAAGGATTCATCGGGTCGTTTGACGACTTGGTTTCCCACTCGAAGAAGAAAACGGACTCCGTAGGATTTTCCGGCTGTCAACTACAAAGCCGTGTGGTGCCGGCAGAGTAGAAAAGCACCACCCTCTCTTCCCGTGGGGGTCGTGAGAGGCGACCGAGGGATAAACCCGACCCAAACAGCCAGGGCCAACCGTATGGTGGCGGTTAATCCACCACAAAAGCATTCCCAAGGAGGGTTGACGTCTGGTAGGCGGCCGGTCGTAAAATTTAGCCAAATCCTTTTGCAACACGATTTTGTATTCAACGAAACGTATTGCGCCGACCCCAAGTAATTGCGATAAGGGCAGGAAGATGATGAACTACAATATCGTCCGGTGCCAGTGCGATAACTTAGCTTCCTATCCAAGAATTACAGATACTGAAAACATTTAGATGAATTAGTAACGAATGGTTCATGTCTAAAATACATTTTGTAAGTAGATAGGTATTTCTAGACTACGGTGGATTTCACAGTTGACAACAACGTCCAAAGTCTTTGCCAAAACTTTTTCAGGTCAACAGTTTGACAACTTCGCGACAAGTCTAATCAAAGTTGAGAAGTTTGAAAAGTGTGGACATAATAATTAATGATGACCATTTTCGCTTGGACAAGAAAATAAAACAAATGAGAAATCTTTGGCTCATTCTGAGTCCAAAATAGTCTAAGGCACGAGCTCCACAGATTAGGCGTAAGGCGTGAGACGTTTGATTGCATCTGTCAAACAAGTGATCGTCGGAGATATAAGAGGTGCGACATTGCGACGCTTGAAATCGTTTCCAAAGAAAATGTAGGTATGAAACAGAAGAGACAAAGCTACACACGTGAGACGTGTAACGGTTGACGATCGCTTGTCTGCCAGATGTCATGTTGCGCATCGCGTCGTGCGTCTATCGAGCTTGCATATTACTTAATTTTTTATACGGAAACTTTTTTTTAAGGACATAAATTAGGAACCCATGGAACAATATCTCGCACTGCGCTCTCCAATCCGCCTGCTAAGCGTGGTGAGTAGGTATGACAAATAATCCCAAATATGGTAAAGGCGCATCTCCATCCAGCAGTGTGGACTGTTATGGAAATTGCCGTAGTAGTTTACTAAGGTACTGTAAAAGACTCTAAAATAAGGTATAGAGAATGCTCGTGAAAACACGAACCTTTTCTCTACAACCTGTTACATAACTAACCAAAAAAAAGAATATTTTTCATTATTATCAGTCGATAAAATAATCACATCACTATTCTAGGTCAGGTGCTACACTACCTGGCGACAAAAGTCCGCTTCGGCATACATTGCTGGTTGACTTAGTTTCTTGTATTGATGACATTCATGTAATAGCCAGCAATGTAGACCGAACTGCGCTTCGCCGCGTCGGTAACTTCGTGTGAACTTTGAGCTGTCAAAATTAGTGCTGCGATGCCACGATTAAAAATAAATATAATTTAATAAAAAAATATTTTTTTCGTAGTTTTCAAAAACGATGCTATGGCTCTAATTTTTTGTTAATTGACTCTTTGCAACGGACCTTTCCACACCCTTTCAGCTTTATTGGTTGTTTTGTAACACGTTGTATAAGACCTTATTTTAGAGTCTTTTACATTGGTGCCGTGACCAGGATAAGAAGTAAGAAAAGGTTTTTTTGGTATTCGTAAAAAAAATATATGCACCTAGTATTAGCCCTTTACAGTACCTATTTAAGGGATCAAGTTATATTAGCTTTCTTGCTATTTGTATGAAAAACCAGTACAAGTTGATCGCTTAAATAAGTAGATTGTTGGGCTGGTGATCTAAATTAATATAGGCTAAAAGAATATGCGACAAAAAACATACATACATACGTATAATTATCACATCTATATCCCTAGCGGGGTACACAGATCGTAAACGACTGAGAAAACAGTCATTTACAACACATCTGACAATAGTTTGATAATTTATTCAGTAGAGGTGACAACTTTTTTGCCTCAAATTGCAATACACATCTACTCTCAAATCCCTTAGTCGCTTCTTACGACAACCACAGAAAAGATTTGGGTGATGCTATTTTAAGCCAGTACCACACGGCGAAAAGAACAGAAAATATCCGAAAAGCAATCTTTTAGTTGTCGTATAGTCGCTTTATACGACAACCACGGGAAAGATTTGGGGTGATGTTATTTTAAGCCAGTACTACACGGCGAAAAGATCAGAAAAAAACTGAAAAAGGATCTGTTAGTTGTCGTAAAGTATAAACGTCTTCATGTTTCACTTAAACATCTGTTCCTATTCTGTCCAAGTTACATGGCTCGTGTAGGAAGCTTCCGGAATTTCATAAAAGATGTCTCTCTTACAGTATTGCCCTAGATCCGGTCATACGGTGAGCGTTGCGTATTTACGTTGCGTTGTTTTTTCGTAACAACGTTACTAAGTAAATAGGGTCGCAGAATTAGTAATGGGGTATAGTGGTAGAGTTAGGACCTAGAGTAAATACCTATAAGCTAGTTATAGAGTGCGCGTATCATTCCGCGCCGTACTGTCAAACGTAAGCAGTTGTTCCAGTACCTACGTCCAATATATGAGAAGTAATAGAGGTTAATTTTGTTGTCACTTGCGTTTTGCTACTGACGGACAGAGAGGTTGTATTCTTACTTCTGCAGCTAGGTGTTGTAACTTTTGAGGCGCACTCTAGACTGAATTAACTTACGGTTTGAAAACTGGGCAACATTCACGGTCAAAATTTCCCTTAGTTTTAGATAAAATATAAAGAAGTCAAATTTCTAGCGAAGAGAAGACTAGAAATGGCGGTTACTTACCAACTTAACCACAGTTTGCGTATCAGCTGTTAAGTTTAAAATCCCAACCACTGTAAGTATGTCTTCACGAAGAACATATAGGTACTTATTGGATCTCCCACACAAACTCGTCAAATCAGTGTTCACATTTAAAGTTCTGGGATGCCCTGGATATCTTTATCCGCAAATCGCTTTTTACCGACCCGCGGGTGCTGGCACTGTCGGGTTTACCGACACCCACGGGTACAGATACCAGCAGCATCATAGCAGAATCTCCGCATGTTTACTTACGGAATAAAATTCCGCGCGATGAGTGATGACCCGCAAAAATCATATAACCATAACCATAACAGCCACAACAGTCCACTGCTGAACATGGGCCTCCCCCTATCGGGGGGTATTGCCATACTCACCACGCTTGGCAGGCGGATTGGCGAGCGCAGTGCATGATGTTGCATTGACAGGGAACGCTGCTGCCCATTCCCTGGATAAGTATCCCTTAGTCGTCTTTTACGACACCCACGGGTAGAATCGGGGTGATGCTATTCTAAGCCGGCATCACACAAAAATCATATAGGGACGATGTATCAAAAACTTTGCAGGCGTGATCAGACACCATGAAACTGAACAACTTTTATCATGGAGCCAATAATGGGAAACGAAAAAAAATTTGACTTGCCATACAAAGTCAGCCAGCTGATCGCAAATTTTGTATGGAATGTCGGAAATTTTTTCTCGTTTCTCACCACATGTGGTTCCATAGTAAAAAATATCATAATTAGAATTACGAGTAGAAACACCCTGCAAAGTTTGCACACTGACAAAAAAATAACCCTATATACTCTTATACTGCTAGCCCTGCTAGGTAAGAAAAAAATGCTGATCTTATTCACAAAATCTATCTATAGGTGGGTAGGATTAGCTAGGTACATAGCGCACAACAATTACATAACGTTTAGATTAATTCCATTCCAGTATGGCTTTAGTTCAATTAAGTAATTATATGTTTCTCGAATGTTCAAGATACTGGGTAAGTTGCTGGGATGTGACTTTAGTAACAAAACTCCATATTTAAATAATCGATTATTAAAAAAATGTTTTTAGTCAGGAAATAAAGTTTGAATAAAAATCGATTTTATCCAAAGAAAACATTGCTTATATAATCGTATTCTTTGCATACCTATTTTACTTAATTATATGCAATAATATTTTTTCTTGCGTATTTTTTGGTGCAAGAAAATGCGTCACGCAAAAATATATAATTCTATAACACGAAAATTTCAAAAAAATGATTTTACTCAAAATTGATTACAATTGATTACTCAAAATTGAAAAATCGATTTTTCGAAACATCATGTTTCATCAATCACATCCCTGTTAGCTTATGAAAGTTACGCAAAGCAAACACCTTTTCTATTGTTTCATTAATTACCCGCCATGTTAGTGTGGTTGCTCGATGCTCTCGTTTCGGTTATAATTTTACCACGTCTAATTTTCCAGTCAAATTTATTATTGCCTTCACGGTTCAGAAAAATATAAACCCACACGGGCTACCTTCAAATCAAGACTTATTATTTTAGTCTTGCGAGGTGGTTGTAATTGTGTTTCAAAGTCAACATGTACCTAAATAGTTCATAAATCACAATTCATTTTTCAACTTAAATCTAATTTGAACAAATTATGAAAGGTCAAAACCTAGTTGCCTTTAAGCGTGGATAAGATTATGTTATTCAGATTGTAATGTCAGTTCAAATTCATTCATTAAAATTAAGTTAGTAGACTGAGTTCGACCTTCTGAGTAAGTCAGTCAGTGGCATCCAGGTTTTATGATTTAAAATACCAAATAACTTTTTATTAAGTAGTTTACGCAAACACTTTTAAGCAAAGTAATCCAAGTTTGTAGACTTGACAAGTAATACGATTTTCAAGTTAAATAAGTAAGGGGAGGGAAAGCAATTAATGAACATTGGATTAATTACTAAGTAATCAAGTGGTACTCCAGTTTTCAGGCACAAACGAACCTTCTTCCTTCGCATCAGAGCTCCAAACTTGCGGCGGTACCAGGCGACTAGGAATCATAGGAGCTACCGCATTCCAACGTCCCATCCTCCATCCCGGATGCGCTCCAGCCGGGCGACGACCTCGAGCGACAGAGATGGACACGGGACGTCTATTGTTGTTCTCTTCTAGCGAACATTCAATCGCGCCACCTGAAACTGGCTCTTGTTGCTTTGTGCGTAGAGTTGAAAGTTGTTGAGTTGTATGAAATGGGATGCAGGTAAATTCTATAAGAAGCAACAGCTGATTTCCGACCGCCGATAGCTAACATCTTATGGCGTTGAAACTTCAAAACAATTTCAACCTTAACCCATGCTAGTAAAGTGTTAAAACAAACTTTGAACTTATTTTTGGTTTTGTTAAAAATGGGCTAGGAGCGTGAGAAATTCGGGAAGAAACTTCTTCGGTAGTACTAGGAGCGCAGGATACGGTAGGAGCTGTTTTTCCCACGTTATTCCTTTGTGGTTCTCACGGTAGGTACTTGGCAGCAGTTGTTTACGCTTGATTAAACTATTGTATTGAAGTGGTATTGAACGATTTATGAAATTTGGTTACCGAGAAATGTTTTGATTTGATATAATTAATTAGAGATGTTTATCATTATCACAAATTAAAACATGAATATCATCTACCTATCACTGTAGAATTGTAGGTGTTTTAAATTAATATGTGAATAATTAACTTAATTGAGTATTATGTATGTGAGTCAAATTGGTCGCGGTCAAGGTTAGTGACACTCAATTAACAAAATGTACTTTAAATATTCTGATACTTCGATATCGAGCTCGATACAAACACCGTTTAACAAATTGCTCTGTCAAATTGGCCATTTATTGGAAACGTATCGGCGCTATCGGCAATTTCCGATAATGGACAACCGTTCGGAAAGTACCAGGGACCCACAACCGGCGAGGAGCTGTGCCGAACCGATCAATACGCCGATACCTCGATATCTATATTGCCATGCCACGCACACATGCAGGTGTTGGGTAATGGAGGGAACAGGGATGGCAGTGCGGGAATCGATGCGTGGCACGGCCGTATTGACCGTGGCATTGGCTGGGTTGCAATAGAGGACAGTGTAATTCAGTGAGAGTTCTGTTTCGTTTTTTATAACCAAATATTTATACCTTAGTTTTATAGCCGACATCAAAGAAAGTAGTTAACAACAGCTCGTCTAATAGAAATATCAAAACATAGAACTTGGACAGCCTAGATGTTACATTACTAAGTACACTCTTCCTGTTAAAGCTTTTCTTTTAGAGCTCTAACACGGTCCATCGGGTCGTTCGTCGATTCGGTGTCCTCAATGACAATAATACAAGAGTTTATGAGCAAACCTGCTTAAAATGTATCCATTTTTACAAATTTTTATTTAAAGCTGAGTAAGTAAATAATACTTGACCGATATCCATTATTCCGTTTTTAGCTTTTTCTTATTAGGTATGTACCTTTCACAGTCAAAAGCGGCCTTACCATAACTTCAGCAAATGTCTAACTTTTCAGCACTTGTCTAATTGTTCTGTGGAAAGGTCCGAAAAGTTTTACTTTCTTTGTGATTTTCGTAATGGTAACATTACATAAAACATACCACCAGCCTAATAGGCGATAAAGTCTTCTGTTAAGCTCCTGACCGCATTGGCGGGAATTAGGCTGAATTAGGTAACTAATTCGTAGTTAGTGGTAATCTGGGGTGTAAATGTATTTGGTAATCTGGGGTGTAAATGTATTTGGGTAACAGAGTATTAGAGCCAGTGGGCCAGTAGGATAGCCATTTGATAGGGCCATAGATTATTGTTACTTTTGTTGTTATTTATCATCATCTGCCTGCCCTTAGGTACCTACCCCAAATCCGTTGGTTGATGCAACATGTTTTGTTAAAGCACAAAATTATATACCTGACGTCAACCCTTTTAGAAATGCTATTGTTGTTGTATTTGCTACTAATATTTCAAGGGGCGCCAGACTTGTCAGTCCATGAAACTGAACAACTTTCCCCAAGGAACGTTGTTCAAAATATGATACGATAATTGGACCTTCATCCAAAATGTGTCTTCAATAAAATCTGGATGAGGGTGTAATTTGTAGTGTACCTATCAGTGGCGAAGGGTGACATTTTAGAGAAGGTAAGCCGGAGCAGATAAATATACAAAATGAAAGTAGATTCATGTGAGAGTATGTTTCTGAAAGGGAAGCCGGTGGGAATCGGCATGTATGAACCCTTCGCCACTGGTACCTATACCTATGACTTACTTTAAAATTGGGGAGAGTTCCATTTTGATAGACTGGATCCTTTAAAAAGTGCAATTCAACTAACGT
The DNA here is from genome assembly GCA_024500475.1 of Phthorimaea operculella. Lineage (NCBI taxonomy): Eukaryota > Metazoa > Arthropoda > Insecta > Lepidoptera > Gelechiidae > Phthorimaea > Phthorimaea operculella. The sequence continues at coordinate 3,429,658 of JANFCV010000030.1, forward strand.
AATAGTAGTTTATGCAACTGCCTAATAATGAGAGGCTATAGTTTGACACGAGCATTCTAAAGCCTAATTATTTGCAGTTGCATACACTATTTTATCTACACTCTACAAGAAAAACTATGAAAAATAATTCAAACCTCCGCACTGCACTATGGCGATTGCAAGCCTATCTACTGAACCACCAACTGAACGACTTTTGTACATAAGTAACTTTTTAGCTAAACGTTAAAATGGAGGCTCATAAAAACTGAACAACTTTTAAAATTAAATAGCATTTATCGGTGAATTTTAATTCGAAAAATGATTTGAAGCAAAGATTTAATAATAAATAAGTCCTCATAATTTCAAGTGTCGTCCTGCCGCGGGTGACACTTGTTTTTTTTTTCATTCGACTTACTGATGGCCAGTATCAAATTGGAACAGATTACAATTTGGTAAGCGGGTCAATTCGTTTAATTTTTTTTCAAATACTAGAAATCGACTTACTTTATGTAGCTGCCAGTACCTAGTATGAAAGTTTTTTTTTAAAGGCTGTATATTTGTAATGCAGTTCATTACGTTCGTACTTTCGATTCTGTAAAACGAATATTACGAACTGAGTGTAGATAAAAATGTTTTATTAATTTTCATTTGCACATATTTTCAATTTATCTTGTTCTAGACTCTATATTACCTACAGAAATCACTTGTGGTTCAACTACGTGGTCTAATAACACCGATTCCTTACAATAAAAGCCAAGTTTTCCCATAAATCTGCGAGTGATGTTTTCTTTCATCCCATTATTTGCCATTACACCATGCTTTATGTGGGTTATCGTCCGGTTAATGGCAGTTTGCTAGCTTATGCCTTATGGGAACTTATTGTGTGAGAAAAATTTATGGGCTTCGGAAAGTGTTAGATAAGGGTGTCATTTGGCAAATGTGACATCTTCTACAAATACCGGGAGTAAAGGAAAGGGTATAACAAACCGAAAGGAGGTCAAGGTACTCATGAAACTGAACAACTTTCCCCATGAATCATGTGTCGAAATATGAAAAAAAAATCTGGACCTCGCATAGTAAATAAATTATTATTTAGGTTAGCTAACCGGCGATTTTGTATTGGAGGTACAATTTTTTTTTCATATTTTGACTCATGTTCCATGGGGAAACTTGTTCAGTTTCATGAGTACCTACCTTGACCTCCTTTCGGCTAGTTATACCCTTTCTGTTACTCCCTGTATGTTTTTCGCGCTATGTGGTAGCAGGTAAAAATACTGCCACACCTAGTCCACTCAGGGAGTGTCATTAAAGGCGACGTAGAGTCTTTGACTTCGGCTGAACATCCTGTCGACAATGGTCAACCGCATGGTGGGGGTGATACATAGCCTACAATAGCATTCGCAAAGAGGGTTGACGTCACCCCATCATAAAATATTTGCAAATTCATTTGTTGCATGATTTTATGCTCTAACAAAACAAGTTGTGCCGACCAATTTGCTTTAAGGGCATGTAGACGATGTAATTTTTTTCAGTAAAACATTCCGTCATCTTAATTATGCGATGTGACCAAAAAAATATTGGAAACGTTTTTCTAGTTATGTACGTAATATGGTATTATGGGTTTAATACTCTTTTTACCAAGGTTCATTGGTAGTAGGTAGGGTACAGTCGCAAAAATAACAAAATGGACAATCCAGTAGTCTAGACAAAATTATCCTAACTGTTCCTAAGTAAGCCAAAGCCGTTATATTTATCTACTTTGATACTAGTTCCTATTTCCCTAATTCCGATCAGATACAAATTGACCCCAATGCGAGCTGATCAGCCCAAATTCACTATTATTCAATCTTACTCAATAAAAATTGTCTTGAGTGACCAGGTCAGGCTTTGCTGATGAATTTACGATGTCATAAATATGCTGGTCTAGTGATAGTAGTCTAAATCCAATTAGCACTATTTGGACAATTTTTTTGTCAGTATGTAGGTTATTGAGTCCAAAACTAGATTATCCACAAAAGTGACGTGAGTTCTATTGAAAAACATGACAAGAGTTGCAAATCCTGCTATTTTAATAACGTGTCGATAGGTAAAGTTGTAGTTTGATGGTTGTGGCCTAGTTTTAGCACTTATTATTCCGCTCAAACTATTCCTACTCTGCAAGGGATAAAGGTGTGATTTATGTAGGTATGTATGTAAAGGTTCGTGTTTGAGACACGAAATAGCAGACGAATAGGTAGTTAGGTAAGAGTGTGCCACTAGAATTTACAATGACCAAAATGAGAATCTGATCTTCTATACATATACATATAATAAAGTTGTAGAGGGTCGAAAGTCTGTACATAGAAGATTTTCCAAAAAAAAGTGTTTGGTGATACTTAAAATTGATAACAGAACACGTTTCAGCAATTTTTAGATTTTTTTCCTGTTTGTCTGTTTATCTGTTTGTCTGTTTGTCTGTTTCTCTGTTTATCTGTTTATCTGTTTGTATGAGGAAGCATCACGCAAAAACGACTGAACCGATTTTGATGCAAATTATACCAAAATGTCGGGAAAGATACCGACCAGGTTATAGGCTAAAAAAAATCAACCCCTAAAAGGGGGGGTTGCTACTATACTTGAAATAAGTTTGCACGTAAATCGATATCGCGTTGCGTGCGGTAGAGGAATAAGTATTAGATGTAAATAAAACTACTCAAATTATTTTAAGGGGTGAACCAGTCCATGAAACTGAACAACTTTCCCCAAGGAACATAGGTCGAATAATGAAAAAATAATTGATTTCTCTACTAATTTAACACGGTCGGCTATGGGTTGGAGCATTTTGTATGGGAGGTAAAATTATTTTTTCCTACAGTATGTAAAAAAAATAACTGCAAATATTTTAACGAGTTAACCAGTCCATAAAACTGAACAACTTTTCCTAAGAAACATAGGTCAAAATAAGAAAAAAAAAATTTGGCCCTCCCATACAAACTGACCGGGCGGCCAGAACATTTTGTATAGAAGGTCCACATTTTTTTTCATATTTCTACCTATGTTCCCTGGGGAAAGTTGTTCAGTTTCATGGGTTGGTTCACTCCTTAAAATATTTGCAGTTAATTTTTTACTCTTTAAATTTTCGAACTAGGTATGTTCCTTGGGGAAAGTTGTTTTCATCCTATCTATTCGAATAGAACGCGCCGCAAAGTTCTTTTATTCGCACTTTTTAAATAAAGAACTCAGCAAGTTCGAATAAAACTACTTTGAATTTAGAACATCTTGATGTTCAGTCAGCGCCAAAGAAATGGAACGCAAATATTTTCGAATAAAGGATGTATGGGACGACGGCCCATAGTCGCGCCGCCCCGACAGAACTAAAAAAAAGATAATAGACGCGCGAATTACAGTCCGTAATTTTCAGCAAAAAATACACGATTGGTAGAACTTCATTTATCTATCTTTTTGATTAATCTTTTTGAAAATAGTTCAAGTGACAGTGAAAGTATAACATTGCAATAAAATATGAGGCGCCTTTTATTTTCTCATAGAGGGTGATGAAAAGTAGAGTGAATTACTCGGGCGCAAAATATATTTTGGCTCGGACGACGTACCTACTTTGAATCCTTCGCTGCGTTCAGAATTGTACTCTGGAATCCCTTACTTCGCTCTGGATTAAATCTGTACCTATCAGGTCGGTGTAAAGTACCCCTGCAATAGTTTTCAAAAGAACATTTTGATAGCATGTCTTAGAAATCTGCAGCGACATCTATAGTAGGAACTAAGTGCAGAAACAGCTACAAAAAAAAAATTGTGCAACTTGATGGTACAGGCCTATCACTTTTTGCAGGTACCTAAATTTTAAAAAGTATAGTACCTACCTACACAACTTTTTAATAAGAAAACAAAAACAGAAGTGAAAGAAAGAAACAAGCATCCATCGACATGGGTTAAGCTGAAACACTGGCGTTGCGTTGGTACAGCCATTTACAGAATTCCATATAGACTTTACAGAGACATGCACATGAGCTTTAATTCTAAAGTCGTTTGAAGCCAAACTCCACTCACACATACAAAGAAGCGCGTAGTAAACCGATTGTAGCAAAAGAATAAGATGACTAATTATATTAATGTTTTTGACAATAACTTTACCATATTTAATCCTAAACTACTTCAGGCTCATGATCGGAAACCTATATTGTTATAGATTTTCGATCAAAATCCTAAAAATTGAATTTTACCTTTGTTATCTACTGGTCTTTGGTTTTTGGTCAAAAACCTGGTTTGATTAACATCGCTGCGACATATAGCATTAACGCCACCGGTTATTGTAGCGATTGTTCTGTGGTTTTGAATTTAAAGCGGTTGTATTAAGAGTGAGTAGGTATCGAGGAGCGCGCATTGTTTTGCATGTGTGTGTATAAGATGTAAACACAACGTGTAAACGATTTTAAAAGTGCATAACTTCAGCGTGCCTATATCCACTTATAACTATCACTGTACCTACTGTAGCCAACTACCTATATCAAGGTGTGACTCCTGCGCTCAGAGTTTGAAACAGGAGGGATAGAGGGCTTTCTCCTTTAAAGATAAGTAACCAACACACATCGGCGGTAGTCTGGAGTTTCTCCAGGTTATTTCATCATCATCGTCATCAGCATCACCATCATCATCTGCCTGCCCCAATCGTACCAATCACGCATAAAATACTACTTATGAGACAAACATCGAAAATGAGAACGTACCAATATGTGTAAAAATCATGTTAGTTGTATGGGAGCCGCAATGGCAACAGAAATACGACATCTGTGATTTAAATTTAAAAGTTTAACTGTCTTACTATCACGGTTTCGGTGCGGAACCCTAAAAATAATGGGCGGGTAATGAAATGAGTAAACAGTTAATATCAATATCGAACTACCTATTTTTGAAAATGTTGTCAGTTAGTGTGTATGACCAGGCTCACAAAAAAAGAAGACCTAACTGACTCGAGAACCCCAGAAAGAACGTTATGGCACCAAAAAAATAGGAGAGCCAGCACCACCCAAAGTGGGAAGGTGGCAAGGAAGAAGTGTTCAAACTGTCTGTGTGGTATAATAATTATACCACAATTTTTGTGCATGAATCACTCAAAATTAAGCGATGTTTTTAGATGTTTGGTGTAGTGGAAGATAAACGTGCTGATCATATTTGATGATTAGTGAGAACCATTATCAGCTCTGGAGGTACTATCTGTACCTACGTGACGGAACACCAGGATGTCGGCAAAATTTTAAAGGGCGCCACACACCGGGCCTGTATGCGTGACGTGCACGTCATCACGCGCATAGAGATGACGTTGTATCGTCTGGGATTGTATGAGGCACCGCACACCGCACTACTCGCGTGATTACGTGCACGCATACGCAGGCAGGCTTCTTATACAATCCCATACGATACAACGTCATCTCCACGCGCGTGATGATGTGCACGTCACGCATACGCGCCCGGTGTGTGGCGCCCTTATGAGATACGAAAATGTCTGTATTGAAAAAGTTGTTTAGCATGATGTGCAGCTTCTGTTGGCTCAAACACTTCTTTGGCGAAACGAAGTTCGCGGGCACCAGCTAGTTAGAAATAAAACTTTTAGTTTCAAAATGTCTCAATAAGTTACCTATGTTGCGAGCTGTCCAACGTTGCTCAAAAAGACAGTGGAATTTAACAGAATGTCCACTACGTCGCCATTTCGTCTGTTCTGGACTGTTTTGAAACTCTACACCTCCTTTCAGGGCTGTCACAATATTTTGTTGTATAGCTAGCCAAAGGGCCAGGGTTGTCTAAATATTATGAAATGATTTACCTTCCTATTGGCTTGAAACGTTGCAGCTGTGGCTGTGCGTAACCTCAGTTCAATGCTCGTAGTAGATTTCCATTCATACATGAAAACAACGTAACAAGACTACACGATATTATTACAAGTTCAGACATTGCCTGGCATCCGGTATGAGTATTTTCCCCTGAAAGAAGATAAGAAGTATTTGCCAACCCAAATAATTTTGAGATTTTGCGTCTTTGACATTTTGAAATTTAAAGGTATTTGTAACAAATTGCAAGCTTTCAAAATGTATGGAAAACACTCTCTTATAGAATGAAAGCCTATGCAGTGTACTGCTGTGACTTGGTTGTGACTGTTCATGTGTGTGTGTGAGAGTGTAACATTTTACGATATCTTTGTATAAAAACCTTTTTTTTACTATCTTGCCGGTCGGCAATAATATTTGGAAATGATATTTGGAAATTATCTTTACACTACTAATTAGTTTATCTATTTTACTACTAATTTAAGCTACCTACTGAAAATAAATCCATGTAATTTTATGTCGAGTATATATTTTCCAATAACATAACAGGAAATAATTCGCTGGAGAGAGTTATATAAGATGACAATACAAGAACAACTACGGATACATTTTGCGCTGCGGTGCATTCTTCATTATTTCGGCTGAGCCTGAAACAAAAATATACATTGTTACTACTTTTTCACTATCCGAAAAAACATACCTATTATTACATACCTATTCGGGCCAGGCAGACCGTAATCGGCAATATCTAGAAACGGACATATACGTTACGTTCGTCATAAATTTGAGGGTTATTGCAGAAGACTGTATATCACCATAGATGCAAAGTTGCAGACAGATAGTCAAACTATCTACTAAAATTGCATTAGGTACACATTTACCATTGAATCTGCTATTTACGAGTAGGGATATGCCGTGAGTTTAACTGGCTGAACTCGAATTTGAGTTAAAAAAGAGAAAAAAAAACATTTATTTATTTTGTAGTGATAGATTCACGTAGGTTCTGACTGACTATCGTTTTATGCAATAGGTAACGATTTTACCGTTTGTTGAAAAAAAAAAATCCAGTGACTACAAAGTAGATAACAAAATGTGCAGAATTACATTAACATTAACAACAGAAGGTTAACATTCTCCGAATGAACTTCCCCGAAACTAAATAAAGTGCAGTCAAGTCACCTTAGCATTAAAAGAAGCAAGCAGCTTTCGAAAGATCTCCCGGGAGTAATCATAGTCCAGTCAACAAAAGTTGAGAATAACACATTGTAGTAGTTTTTAGCCATCACAAAAATGTCACAATCCAAATAAGACACTTTTGCATTAAAAAAGCGACTTGCTTTCCAAGAATCATAGTAGTAATCATAGTCCGAGTTGAGAATATAAAAACATCATGAAAAAATAGAAGGTAACAAAAATGCTAAAGACAAATTTTTAAATGCAGACCAAAATTCGAACCAAACGGTACCTTTTCTTTTTAAAACTACAATTCATGTAGGTTGAGGTGTCAAAGACCCATTATAAGCCTGAAACCCAGGTATCAAATACTGAATCGTAAAAAGAACAGTTTTATGAATTAACAATTTCTATTTATTGTTGTTTGTTAGATTACTATGTTTGTTACATTTCAAATACAATGGTAGAAAACAGTTTTTGAGTTTGCAAGACACGGATCCGTATCTATCTTTTCATTCTAAAGTGACTGGACTAAAACGTTTTAGTGGCATCTCTCGAGAATATCCAACGATTTCAGTAGCAGGGAAAGTAAATCAATTTGACGTTGTATGTGGCTGCTGCGTCTGAAGTGACAGGACACACCCCCGGTCAGGGACCTTTTTATTGAACTAACATTTTTTTTGTAGTTTGTTAAATTATTTTTTTGTTAGATTTCAGAAAACAGTTTCCGAGTTTGCTAGAAACGGATCCGTCTCAATCTTTTTATTTTAAAGTGACTGGACTAAACCGTTTTAGTGGCATCTCTCGAGAATATCCAACGCTTTCAGTAGCAGGGAAAGTAAATCAATTTGACGTTGTATGTGGCTGCTGCGTTTGAACTGACAGGACACACCCCCGGTCAGGGACCTTTTTAATGAACTAGCAATTTCTTTTTGTAGTTTGTTAAATTACTTTGATTGTTAGATTTCAGAAAACAGTTTCCGAGTTTTCCAGAAATGGACCCATCTCTTCTCTATATTTTTATTCTAACGTGATTGGACTAAACCGTTTAAGTGGCATCTCTCGAGAATATCCAACGATTCAATAACATTTTTTTATTTTTTTATTCTTACTTTGATTGTTAGATTTCAGAAAACATTTTCCGAGTTTACCAGAAACGGATCCGTCTCCATATTTTCATTCTAACGTGACTGGACTAAACCGTTTTAGTGGCATCTCTCGAGAATATCCAACGATTCCAGTAGCAGGGAAAGTAAATCAATTTGACGTCGTATGTGGCTGCTGCGTCTGAACTGACAGACAAGACGCACTCCCCTATAAACTAACTATTACAATTTTTGGTTATTTGTTAGATTACTTTTTTGGTTAGATTTCAGATAACAGTTTCCGAATTTGCAAGAAATGGATCCGTCTCTTCTCTATCTTTTCATTTTAACGTGACTGGACTAAACCGTTTTAGTGGCATCTCTCGAGAATATCCAACGATTTCAGTAGCAGGGAAAGTAAATCAATTTGACGTTGTATGTGGTTCCTGCGACTGAACTGACAGGACACACCCCCGGTCAGGGACCTTTTTAATGAACTAACAATTTTTTTTTTGTAATTTGTTAGATTAGTTTGTTACATTTCAGAAAATAGTTTCCGAGTTTGCAAGATACGAAATGGATCCGTCGCTGCTCTACATTTTTATTCTAACGTGACTGGACTAAACCGTTTTAGTGGCATCTCTCGAGAATATCCAACGATTCCAGTAGCAGGGAAAGTAAATCAATTTGACGTTGTATGTGGCTGTTGCGTCTGAACTGAAAGGACACATCTCCGGCCAGGGACCTTTTTAATGAATTAAAAATAAAATTTCAATTATTTATAGTTTGTTAAATTACTTTGTTTGTTAGATTTCAGAAAACAGTTTCCGAGTTTGCTAGAAACGGATCCGTCTCTATCTTTTCATTCTAACGTGACTGGACTAAACCGTTTTAGTGGCATCTCTCGGGAATATCCAACGATTCCAGTAGCAGGGAAAGTAAATCAATTTGACATTGTATGTGGCTGCTGCGTCTGAAGTGACAGGACACACCCCCGGTCAGGGACCTTTTTACATTGTAGGTGGAATTTTAGATAGTGAAATCGCGTTAAAGACCTGAGAGAGAACCGAACAATCGAGTTAATGCACATTGTTCGCTGAAAAATCTGCCTTTTTCAAAATACTCTCCTGAATTTGAAATTATTTTTGGTTGCTGCGTGAAAGAACTAACAGTTCACACCCCAGTCTTTTGTGTCCATCAGAATGACTGACCAAAGTAATAAATAGACATTTGAATATTGCCATAATTTAGTACCTATTTAGTACTATTTGGTACCTATGCTAAAATATTTAGTACCTAAATAATAAAAAAGATATTGAACAAATAAAGTGGTCAGCCATTCTGATGTCTGAATGACTGGCCACATTTATGATTTCCATGATAACGGCTTTATAGTAATGCATTTATCTGTGAATTATTTAGTACCTAATTAGTACCTAAACATATCTTTTTTCTAGATTTTTAAAGCAAGCCGAACAGTTTTTTTTTTCATCAGAATGACTGGCCAAAGTAATAAATAGACATTTAAATATTGCCATAATTTAGTACCTATTTAGTACTATTTGGTACCTATGCTTAAATATTTAGTACCTAAATAATAAAAAAGATATTGAACAGATAAAGTGGTCAGCCATTCTGATGTCTGAATGACTGGCCACATTTATGATTTCCATGATAACGGCTTTATAATAATGCATTTATCTGTGAATTATTTAGTACCTAAACATATCTTTTTTCTAGATTTTGAAAGCAAGCCGAACAACTTTTTTTCATCCGTATGACTTGCCAAAGTAAAATATTTAGTATGATATCATAGAAATCATAAATGTGGCCAGTCATTCAGACATCAGAATGACTGACCACTTTATTTGTTCAATATCTTTTTTATTATTAAGGTACCAAATATTTAAGCGTAGGTACCAAATAGTACTAAATAGGTACTAAATTATGGCAATATTTAAATGTCTATTTATATTTTGGCAAGTCATACAGATGAAAAATAAACTGGTCGACTTGCTTTAAAAACCTGGAAAAAATAAATGTTTAGGTACTAATTAGGTACTAAATAATTCACAGAAAAATGCATTATTATAAAGCCGTTATCATGGAAATCATAAATGTGGCCAGTCATTCAGACATCAGTATGACTGACCACTTTATTTGTTCAATATCTTTTTTATTAATTAGGTACTAAATATTTAAGCATAGGTACCAAATAGTACTAAATAGGTACTAAATTATGGCAATATTCAAATGTCTATTTATTACTTTGGCAAGTCATACTGATGAAAAAAAAACTGTTCGGCTTGCTTTAAAAATCTGGAAAATAGATATGTTTAGGTACTAATTAGGTACTAAATAATTCACAGATAAATGCATTATTATAAAGCCGTTATCATGGAAATCATAAATGTGGCCAGTCATTCAGACATCAGAATGGCTGACCACTTTATTTGTTCAATATCTTTTTTATTAATTAGGTACTAAATATTGAAGCATAGGTACCAAATAGTACTAAATAGGTACTAAATTATGGCAATATTCAAATGTCTTTTTATAACTTTGGCCAGTCATTCTGATGGACACCAGTCTTTTTACATTACCTTGCCAGTCGAATTTAACTCAAGTTGAATGAAATAATTCCTAACATTTTTTTCGCTTCAAAATATGCCTTTTCTTCATTGGTTTACACGAAGTACCTACGACTTAACGAAACCTACATAATGTTTCTTCTGAAACACGATGAATTCATAATTAATTCTGTGTCCTTTAAAATTTAATCCGAGCATATTTTCAGAAAAGCGTAGCATATTCTGTTTTTGATTACCATAACTCTTGATTTTGTATTTCATTTGTTTTGATCTCGTTAAAGAATTTTCTTAGCGAGTAATCATCAGAATCTCAACAAACGATGTCCGAAGTGGCGAAACTAAATATGAATAATTTGGTCTGATTCTAATAGAATCAACTCCTCGGTGCTGGCTACTGTTAATAACGATATTCATCTTGACAACCCTTTTACAAGTTTATCCTTCCATTATACGGGATTAGACTTGTAGGTACCCCATTTACATTTTGGCGTGGTCGGTCAACGGCCATTGCCGCCCTGAATTTAGAGTTCTGATTCAGTTTTAGCTTTTGATAACGATGAGATCTGAAATAGATCTCCTAGATTAGATTAATACCTACGTCCTTAATATAACGGGAGTAACAGAAATGTATAATGAGGTGAACATATCTACACATGAAATGAAACTGAACAACTTTGTCCATGGAACATGTGTCGAAACAAGGAAAAAATTGGATCCCCTCCCTCCCATAGTAAATCAATCAGCCGATCGGCGATTTTGTAAAGGAGGTCCAAATTTGTTTTTCGATCATGTTCCATGGTGAAAATTGTTCAGTTTCATGAGTACCTTGACCCACTTTCGGCTTGTTATACCCTTTTTTGTTTCTCCTCACGTATATCTTAGCTACATTAGGTATAAGATCTCGAATCTATCTATTGGGATTGTAATGCACTCACAGTGCTATATTATTCTCACAAGTGAAAATAAGAAATAGAAAAGATGACGTACATCGACCGGGAATCGAACCCGGGCCGCATGGGTAAACGCCCCACCGCTCTGCCACTGAGCTATCGATGCACGGCCGATGGACGCCAAATTTTCTATCTCTTGATGCTCGTCTCCAAGCGACGATCCAGCGACATCTATAGTAAGTATTTAGAACTTACTACATCGCTCATCTAGAACTACAAAGACGTAACTGTAATTTAGCAAATTTTACAGGAGAGCGTTTTAAAGATTTTTTTACGCTTTTTTTTGGTCTTAAAACTTCAGTTTATGTAGCTTACAACTGCAACTGCGATATTTTGGATGTTTAACTATATAGGTACAGTACAGAAACAAAAATATATAAAAATGTCAAGTCAGAGTGTAAATAAAAACACTTAATTTTTTTTGACAAATGCAGTTATGTCTCCGTTGCACTGAAAATTACTTATTGTGTAAGTTGTGTCACATAATATGTATTAGATTCTTTATTTGTGGCTGTGTATAGTCAAGTCAAGTCCAGTTAGACACTTGAACTGCTATTGTAAGTCTTATGTGTGGCATAGTAACGGTCTAAAGATCAAAATGTCTGCCCCATCGTGACTGTACACCTGCACCCTTGTCTGATATTACCACCGTAAGGACTGTTTGTCGCCTACTCGATTGGATGCAGTTTTCGGACTACTGAATTAACTAGGTTGGTACCGGGAAATACCCTAGTACCCTTGTGAGTTCCCTCTCACCTTTTTTTCGGAAGAGTGCTCTTGCGTACTCTCGGTAGTCACATAGACGTCCACAACCCTGGCTTCTCGAGAAGGTTGATAGATACATCAGCCTATTGCAGTCCAGTGCTGGACGTGTACCAGCCGCCTTCATTAAGTCATCGTGCCATTTAACGTGGATTAAGCTCCAGGACCTGCTAACTGTTGGCTGTTATCTAGAAAAAGTCTATCTCGCGCCTTTTGCAGACGGCTCTCTCCTTCAATCTCTCCGCGCTCTATTGCATAGTTGCCTACGGCCATCACAGCAATGGTCATCTAATATCGTCGAATTTAGTGATTCGCGGTTGTACTACACCTGCCACTGCCTTGGTCTCCCTTGCTGCCTCCGCTGTCCCAATGTAAGCCGAAGGACAAGGAAGATACCGCACCCGTGCAAGACAAGGTGCATACAGATCCGGAGTAGGGTCTTCGCGTCTTTTCATCACCGACTCCACTGCCGAAGGCCCGCGCGGTACCGGCAGTGCATATCACGCCGCCACGGTTAATGCGCCTGCTGGACGTCGGCTTCCAACGGTCCTCTAATGGGCACGATCACTTAGCTGAAGCCGTCCGCGCCATTCCAGCCTAGCAAAGACGTTGGCCATAAATATTTGCAGCCGATACCGATCAAACTGACAGGGTGTACAAGAAAGGCACGAATCTAGGGCCCAGGAATCATACATTTCGTCAAGTGGATATATTCTGCATCGTGAAGTACGAACCAAGCCAGCTTTTATGAAGACCAGCGAGCTGAAGAGGATGGACTTGGCACCGCAAGGAGAGACCAATTTAGCAAAATCTCGAAAAAACGTCCTGACCCAGGCAATCAGGACCTTCAATGAAGTTTAGGTCTCTCACCGCACTCTCACGCAGCCTCCAGCGTCGACGAGAAATCCGTTCCATCGTTGTGATTGCTTTGGGGAGATAATTAATGCCTGAGGCGAACTGGAGGCCCTTAGACCCAGATGAGGCAACTCAAAGTGGTGCTGCCAAGCAAAGGCTGACGCGGCCTAAAATTATAGTGCAGAACTCCTCGTTGATCTGTCAGGAGCATAGACGCCTTCTCTCAGCGATGCTCCGTTTCCATGAAAATTTAAGAGCAATATTAGTTCAACACCGACACAAAATATATATATATGGCATGCATATATGGCATGGTTGCTCAAAAGTTATACATAGTTTTGGTGATACAAAGACAAAAAATACATTTGCGGTAATGTAGCACTCAAGTTCTTTTTCATAATTGATGCTACAAAGACAGAAAAAACAATTAAAACGGTGTAGCACGATGAAATGACCGATCATCACGTGGCGCCCAACGCAACTAAAAAATATGACGTCGTAGCACTCTGGGAAGGTCTATTTTTGTACCAATGCAACAAAGACACTGTCGCTATATTTCGGCCATTTGTTGAACAATAAAAACGTCTTTGTAGCACCATATGTATTGACCATTTTAGAACAATTTGGCATCATTAACTCATTTTTGCATTTTTCGTTAGTTACGTCTTTGTAGTACTAGATGAGCGACATGGTTAGTCCACATTATCAGTGGAATTCAAACCATATGATGAAGCTTGCTTAATCAATCTATTGGGATTGTAATGCACTCACAGTGCTATATTATTCTCACAAGTGAAAATAAGAAATAGAAAAGATGACGAGACGTCGCTTGGAGACGAGCATCAAGAGATAGAAAATTTGGCGTCCATCGGCCGTGCATCGATAGCTCAGTGGCAGAGCGGTGGGGCGTTTACCCATGCGGCCCGGGTTCGATTCCCGGTCGATGTACGTCATCTTTTCTATTTCTTATTTTCACTTGTGATCTCGAATCTAGTTTTTATACTTTACGCAAGAAAGAAAAAAGAAAAAGAACTAAGATGGAAAGATAAATAGGACACGGAATTTTAAGGAAGTTTTGTCTAATATTGGTTGGTACACGACAGGGTATTTGACTGATTCTAAGTACTTAAAAATAACATAACAATTTATAGTAAGAGAAAATGTTATAATTTTGTTAAAAATACAACGTGATAACAAATAAGATAAATAAAACAACAACTTTTTTATTACCTTTTCATAATATTTCATGATTGAAATACTGCAAAATGATCATTATAAAAGTAGATGTTATCTAAGTAATATGAGCGTTTGTCAATACTAAATGCAAAAAAATTTGGACCTCCTTTACCAATAGGTAAGGCAGGTACATATCTGATAGATATAAAATACCCTTTCGTGTTAACAAGCAATGTGAAAAAATGCAATGAATTTGAAATAAAAAGCTATACCTAATTATTATCTATTAATTTACTAAAATAACTGTAAACTATTATAAAGTCAAATACCCTATCGAGTACGTACGCAACAATGACGTCATAGTTTTTCCAAGCTCCATACGCGTCGCCCGCTGCCATCGGCGTGTGCGCAGATATCTCTTCAAGTTTCAAGTTTTCAAACACTCCTGTAGACGCGGTCAAGCGGTCACAGGTTCGATGCTCGGGTCATTGCTCATTTTTTCTTTTTCTTTTTCGCTTTTGAGAAAAAAAATAAGAAATGAAAAAAAAGTGGTGAAAGATTAGTCTTCAACGGGCTGCGTCAAGGGCTTTCTGGCCACTGTAAAGATAATTGAATTTTCTATAGAAAATATTAATAATTTGGTACAAGTTACAACCAACAAGAACTGACTGAATACCAAAAATAAAAAGAAAGGAAAATGCGGAGAAAAATTTGGCTTCAACGGGCTGCTTTAACGGTTTTCTGGCTGCAGAAAACGTAATTGAATTTTCCATAGAAACTCTACATTATTTGGTACAACCAACTTAATTTCAAATTTGTACAACACTTCACGTGTTATGGATACATTTTTTGGGAAAACTTGCAAAATTTTCACCGGCTGGCAGGAATTGAACCTGCCAATTTCGGCATCTGTACCTACTGCCAACCAACGCCTCTACTAACTGGGCAACCGTGGCTCAATCGATCAATTGCACATCTATTAGGGTTTTCTACCCGGGTACCCGGGTCCGGGTATACCCGGGTATTTCAGACTTTTGGTACCCGGGTATAAACGAAAGGCGTACCCGGGTACCCGAGAAAAAGAGATAGACTAATTTAATACAAACAAATGAGAGAAAAGATTAAAGGATATTGTTATATTTTCAAGAATATTATTTGTTTTCTCAAGTTAATTTTGTACATCTGTAAGCTTATGCGGGCTTCTATACCTAGACTTCCATAAGTAATAGTTTTAATAACAAACTTTCAAAATTTTAAATTTTTGTTTCTTAATTACCTAACCATTTTTACTTATCAAAGTAATACCCGGGTACCCGGGTATACCCGGGTATTTGGAAAACTCGTACCCGATACCCGGGTATCTAAATTGGTCGGGTATTCGAAAACCCTAACATCTATCAATCACATATACCATGATTCTAAGGTAAATATTTTCAACCCTTCAATCGAGCGATGTTTACTATGGCCACTTAAGGATTAACGTCAAACTAGTGGCGCTTCAGTTAAGGGGAAATCCACTGGCTGAACACGCTAATCATAAAGGCAGGTTTTGACGACAATAAGTAAGCACTACTTTATGCGAACAGATAATAGAGGTAAAGTGTAAAACAACCTAACCATTATGTTGTGTATCTAGTTGGTAAGTTTAAATTGCAGAAAGTGGCCCACATTTACCAGTTTTATTAATAGTTGAAGAGCCGAGGGGGTAAGTGGCTATCTCATAAGGTACCACGATAGGCTAGGTTTGGATCGTTAACCGTGACTTAAACAAGTCGTAAGACCCAGGTCTGCCAGAGCCAATCCTGCCGAAACATAAAAATAATCTATATTTTTCAATGCTATTTTTTCGAAAAAATTATTTCAAAAGGTACCACAATGAAAGTGCTGGCAACAGTTAACCATTGAAAAATTATGTAAAAAAAAGCCTGGTCTGCCACTGCGCACCCTGCCGGAAGTGCTTGGCAGACCTCTCTAAAGATGCCCTTCCGACACCCCTAACCTATCTCATCGAGTACCACGACGCGACCACCACTACATAATAGCCAAGATCACTCTGACAATAGATCACAAGGTCTGCCAGGCCTAAACTTGCCGCATCCTAGTGTTTCAGACATTTGAAGTTGTAGCATAAGATGGTTGTAGGTTCAGTGTATGATAACTGACCTATATCTTTTTTCCCCCGTGTTTGATTTTGATGGTGCCTTAATACGAAATGCTCTCCATAATAAGGGGCTTCGAGTCATATAGAACAGTTGGGAGGAGGGTCTCAGTATTGTACGCAATCCTGTCAAAAAGTTTGAAATGCAGGTTTGGTGTATGAAAACTGGCCTATATCTTTTTCCCCCCGGGTTTGATTTTGATGGCGCCTTGATATGAAATGCTCTCCATAACCAGAAGCTTTCAGTCATATAGGTCAGTTAGGTGGAGGGTCTCTGTATTGTACACAATCCTGTCGAAAAGTTTGAAATCGTAGGTTAAGTGTAAGAAAACTGGCCTATATCTTTTCCCCCACTGGTTTGATTTTGATAGTTCCTTGATATGAAATGCTCGTAATGATCAGGAGATTCGATTTATATAGGTCAATTGGATAGAAGGTTTCTGTTCTGTGCACAATCCTGCTAAACATTAATGTTTTCTATATTCCCTGCAGATTTTGTCAGTTAAAATTGTCATATCATAAGGTACCCGAATGAAAGTGCCGGCATCAGCTTACCATTGATAAATTATGTCAAAAAATATGGTCTGCCACTGCGCACTTTGCTGGAAGTCCTAAGATGAGATAGGTTAAGGGGTGTTAGAAGGGCATATTTGGAGGGGTCTGCCAAGGACTTCCGGCAGAGTACGCAGTGGCAGACCAAGCTTTTTTAACATAATTTATCAATGGTAAGCTGATGCCAGTACTTTTATTCGGGTACCTTATGATATGACAATGTTAACAGAAACGGTTAACGATCCAAACCTAGCCTATCGTGGTACCTTATGAGATAGCCACTTACCCCCTCGGCTCTTCAACTATAATCTAAACTAAAAAACTTTTGTACCTACCTGTTCCAGAATAATATATCTTATTGCTAGTTTTAGTCTCCAAATTCATATCACTGGGTTTTCTAATCAATGTTTTTTTTACCTGACTGCCTGCAGAACGAGGGTTATGTTTTTCGAGATTATGTATTTATGTATGTGGACAACAAAATTCTTTTTCACGGGCTACATACAGTCCAAACGGATAGTTGGATTGTGACATAAAATATGAGGTGTCGTTAGATTCGTCTCAGCAGCGCAACTGACACTGGCTATATTACGAATTCATAAATTTAATATGGCGGTTTTTTTTTATCGCAAAATACAACTTTGTAATTACCGCAGTCGGGTTTTTGTTTTTTTAATACATCAGCTTGTTTTTAACTGAGCGGGGCGCCAGTTTCGCTGATGTGTCACCTTAACCCTTCGCGTGGCGGAAAGTAGACGCGAATAGGAACTGGGGCGTAAACATCTGCAAGTGGGTTCAACGTGGGTTCAACGTCTGAATAACGCAGCAAAAGTGTGCCTCGGGGGTGGAAATCGGAAAATTAGGGTTAACATGTTGCGTTCACAAACATTCTGCTTTAAGATTGTCTAGACAAAACAGTGCTTTTATAATATAGGTACCTATACCTATATAGTCCCGCTTTTGTCTGCTATCTCACCTGTTGAAGGGATGATGCAGACGAAGTGCTTGCCTAAATAAGTAGTGAATGGGTGCTTCTTCGGAGCCTAAATTTTCGTTGTCCGGGAACAAAACACACCTTTTTTTAAAAAACTTAGGTATGGACTATTTTTTTATTAATAGTTCATACTTGTATCTAACTGGGATACAATGAAACTTTTGTATTTTAGTTAAACAAGACAGTTAAAAAAAAATTCAAACTGCTGAAATCTGATTCCCGTAACGTGTCCGCGCCCCAAAATTTGATACAAAACGGCTTATATGTTTTTTACTGTATGATTTATCTACATAAACTATTTTTTTAACCTTAACAGATGTACAATGATACGGGAAAAAAATATTTCAAACGTGTAATTAAGGTCCATCCCCTAGGAGTGCTCCAAGTGCCATGGGAAGCAGAACGTGCCGCTCGTGCAGCATCACCCCACTACGAGGCCAAGAATCTGATTCCCGTGCATTTGGTTTCACTTAAAACTGATTCCCGTATGTCGATTTTAAATTAAAGTATAAGTCACGAAATGGACCCATTATACTTAATTTAAAGCTCTTTAGGTTTACTACCTTATATGTTAATACTATTGTGTGAGACGCAAAAGGTTGGAGGTAATCTCAATTTTTCGATTTTTTCTGACTTCCGTCACACTGATTCCCGTGTACTTCTTGACACGGGAATCAGTGATTAGTACTTCAGAGGGCACGCCAAATCATAAATCTTAGTTGTTGCGTATGATTTCTTACACGGCGGCGGTCGTTACACAACCAACCTACTAGTAGTTTTATGTGTAGGTATTTTCCAAGTTAGCTACCTACTTACTTACCTTCACCTAAGTACTTAGCTGGTTACCTACCTGCCTACTAACTTACCTATCTACCTGCCTACTGCTCAACTACCTACTTTATGACATTATTTACCTACTGATATCATAATATTACATAAAAATGGTATTTTACGTGACAAGGACATTTTACGAATGCAAAGTACTGCAAAAGGGACATTATGCGTCTGAATGCTACCTACCTAAGTACTTATCAACCCATTTTCTTGCCTACCTGATTACCTAGCTACCTAAGTACTTTACTATATTGATAATATCATATAACTTGTTTTAGAACATTACGCCGAGAAACATTTTGCTACAGCGACATTCTGCGAAGGAGACATTATGTGCCTAAACCAGAACACCTAAGTAATCTAGCGGTGACATTAAATTGCAATAAATAAGTAGAAAAATAAATCTATGTTAAGTTTATTAATGGTTTGTCATATTGAATAATCATATTTCTGATTCCCGTATTCCTAAATCTGATTCCCGTAGGCAGTAAATTTTATAATGTCAATATTTCGAAAATCTTTAATTTGAAATTAGTGCCTATGTCAAATATACCTTTGTTTCGTTCTATAATTTGACATACAGTGTAACATTACATCATAAATTGAAAAATGAAAACGACTACGGGAATCAGCCGAAGAACGCGATTTCGAAGAAGCACCCGAATATTCACTCTCACTTCTGGAAACAGATCCACCGTAAGTAAGATCTTTAGTCTTTCGCATGATGAAAGCTGAAGGAAATCGCTTCGTGCGAAAGAGATATATCAAAAATGTAAGGGTGGAGTCCTAATCAGCGACGCGAGCTCCGGAGATAGCGAATGGAGATGGAGGTAAATAAAAGAGATTCAATTGTTTTGGTTTGTGCATTGCAATAAAACTTGCGCCATAACACCAATGATTCCGCACCTATCAGTGAAAATGGCGAAAACATAGAGCAAGTCTAGCCGTTCACTTATCTGGGAAGCGTGGTCGACCCCCGTGGTCGTGGAGGGATAGAAGCCGACGTAGAAGCTCGATTAGACAAAGCGAGAGCTGCTTTTGCGCAGTCAAAACCAGTCTGGATCTCATCAGTAAGTAATCACGACGCACTAAAATCAGAATCATCAGCTCCAACGTGAAATCGGTTTTCTTACATGGGTGCGAAACATGGCTCGTCAAAAATGAAATCAACAGACGGCTTCAAGTCTTTATAAATCCAAAATGTCGGTCTAAGACGCATTGTGGAAATACACTGGCCACTAACCATCAGAAATACATAACTTTTGGGAACTGACTGATCAAAAACCAGTCGAGAATCTCCATTGCAGAAATGGCGCTGGATTGGACAATGGGTATGTGCTTAGAAAGCCCGAAACCCACGTCGCAAAGCAAGGTTAGTCTGTCTGGCAGTCCTCTGGCAAAAGAAGGCCCTCACCCTCGAACGACGTGACGGTGCTCAGTGGACAAGGAGGCCATCCACTGGACTTGGTTGTAAGGAGCTGGAAGCTGGCTCTCAAGATCGAGAGAAGTGGAAAAATTCATCTCATAACCCTATGTCCTTACTAAGGGATAACAGGATTCCATCAGCATCATGACATCGCAATGATTAACTCTGAAAATACTAGAGTTATAGTTAGTGATCATTTATTAATTATTGGGTTTGGTGGCCGAGTCAGAAATATTTTCTGACCAATTTTGGAATATTCGGAATACTGTTTCTCAAGAATTTGAATAGATATCGAATAGAATCTCATGTAATTTCTGAAAGTGGTCGGAAACTATCCACAAAGTTATATCGAAAATTGTTTCAAGATTGGAAATATCTTAGGTAAGTAGGTACTTACCTACTTTAATATAACCATAAAACGGTTAGCAACACTCAAAATAGGTAGTTGTACGATTTTATAGGTAAAGTAAGTATAATACTTGTTTCACAAAAATACTAGAGCAGACATAATAAAAGTATGTGGTAACATCGTAGGTAAGTACCTACTTACTTACATGTGTTTCCTCGATTTATGTCTAAGTTGGAATAAAGAATGCGACCTACTTGTAAGTGGATTTAGAAACGATCTTTGGGAAAATTTATTATAGTAGGTAACGGCTGTAGGGGTAAAAATGCGTAAAATTCTAGGAATCAAAGTAGGTATTCCTATTACCTAAATTCCGTGTAATAAATAAACTGGCATTTACCTTCATAAATACCACAGAACAAATCATACTTACCTACCTATTTCATGCAATAAATAGGTAAATAAATACATACCTACGTCAATTTAGTAAATTTACTACGCTTTTTGTAACATGTGTAGCTATTTTGCTACGCCGCGTAGCATTTTTTGTAGAAGAAAGTTTAGAATAGCCCGCGCGTTATGACTCGAGGCAGTATTGAATCCTACGAAACCTACCTGTGTTTAACAAGCAAGTTTTACTTAATCGGCTCCAAAATGAAATTGAGAACAAGTTAATTCTCATAAACTGTACAGTAAACGATATAAAACGAAACGAAGAAATGGGTACCTAGCGCTATCTATACAGGGTGTTAATTTAAATGCGTGCCATACCTTCAGGATAGGTTTAGTATCGATAAAGGATGCCGTACCTAAAAAATATTTAAAAATATTTTTTTTTTTCTTGGCTGACATTTCATTTCATTAGATACTTCTCAGCCGAAATTCGTTCAATTTCAAAGTTGTTTAGACGAAAGTACTTGTATGGGCAGTGCTCATTGGGGCATTCTCTAAACAACAACAGTGTCAAAAATTTTTGGATGGGGCTTTATTCAATATTTTTTACGGCATCCTTAATCGATATTTAACCTACCCTGAAGCTATGGCACGCATTTAAATTAACACCCTGTATACTATCTCCTTAATACCTACTCCTGTCTCTAAACATGAATGCCTACCTAATATACCATTCATTCACCCCGAAACTTCCAGAGAAATGCCTAAGAACTAGGGAATACAATCCCGGCCTTTATTTACAATCCCGGGATTTCGGGACTATTCGGACACAATCCCGGGATCCCGGGATAGTCCCGGGATTAGAGTCCCTAACAAAATCACTTCATAATATTCAAATTTAAGTTTAAAAAATCTTTGACAATTTTTTTTTATGACCATTACAAAATTTACCTAAACACTACTTAAATAAAAATAAAGGAACTTTTATCTTTCGAAATATTTTGCGATTGCAAGTTTTTTAATATTTACTATACCTTCTTATTTATTCTATTATAAGTAAGTGTTTCTGTTCGTTCGTTAAGACGTTGACAAACAGACGGTGGACTTACAGTAATTAGGTAGTAATCAACTCTTTTAAGATTGAAGCCTCAAATAGGTAAATTTTAAGAGCACCATTATTAAAAAATCAATGATATTTACAATGTTATCCATTGATATACACCTTCCTGCTAATCCCGAAAATCCCGGTATTTGTAAATTGAAATCCAGGGATTTTCGGGACTTGAAAATGACCGGGATCCCGGGACCCCGGGATTGTATTCACTACTAAGAACGTGTAATAGGCAATTCTAAGTAAAAAGGTCGCCCACATCTAATAAGTATCACTAGGTGTTTGGTGTTTATAATCTAAAAAGACGGCGAAATTAAAGTGCAACCATCTGTTAGTACGACTTGATTAAGGTTTTAACCCCGGGTCAAACGCCGGTTAACCTAAAAGTTAGAGGACGTCTACGGTTGTGAGGTTAAAGTGAGAATTGGTGACTTTTAATTTGTTCGGTAATCCGCTTTGATTTTCAGTTCAAATGCATGATCTATGGTCTCTTTCTTCTTTCTTTCTTTTCGTGTGGATCACCGAGTCGTTCAACGACCCTATGAACCCTGGTGTCAGAGTTTTTCAACCGCCTACTGCAAGTAGCAGGCCTCTGATATGTTTGTGTAACGGCCTCCATCATAGACAGCAACCGGGACCGACGGCTTGCCCATCCGAAGCACGGAACCATCTTACTTTTCGGACAATCAGGTGGTTCAGCCTGCAATGTCCTAACCAGACTGGAAACAAATACATGATCTAGGGTCTAACTGCACGACTAAACTGTTTGTAGCTTGTAGCTATGAAACTGTTAAATTTTGACCAGAATTTTTTGGAGAACATTATTTTCCACTTCGCTGGCAGGGCGCAGGTAGGTACAGCTTTTCAACACGAGTACACAGAGCTGATGCTTTAAGGGTTCTCCTATGCTGGCCATTATCAAGAACTATTTCACAATCTATACTTTGGACAGCCGATACGGCGTAGTTGATATTTATCACTTTGTGAATTTGTCCCCAGTCTGGTTAGGACATCGCAGGCTGAACCACCTGATTGTCCGAAAAGCAAGATGGTTCTGTCCGTGCTTCGCATGGGCACGTTAATCCGTCGGTCCCGGTTCAGTCGTTACAAAACCATGTCAGAGGCCTGCTACTTGCAGTAGGCAGTTGATAATCTCTGACACCTGGGCTCATCGGGTCGTTGAACGACTTGGTGTCCCATTTGAAGAAGAACAATCTACTTCATATCTCTCATATTAAAGGGCCATACGAAAGAAGCAATTTATCGATAGGTACAAAGTCACTTGACTTGCAAATAACAATATGCTAATGTAGTGGAATCTAGAATCAGAGGGGTTGATCGTGAAAAGTTCAACAGCCATGAGAAACGATCTACATAATTATCAAATAATCGCAAAATGCGGTCAGACATGATGGAAATTTCCTTCAATTTGTACATGACTGCTGTGTGGGGACCTATTACCCTCTTGACGCATAATGTCCGATTCGCATAATGTCCGATGTCCGTTTCGCACCCGAGTCGCACAAAGTCCGATTCGCATAATGTCAGATTCGCATAATGTCCGATTCGCACAAAGTCCGATTCGCACAAAGTCCGATTCGCAGAATGTCCGACAGGTGACAGCTGTCAAACTATACACGTTTTTTTCTCGAAATAAAATAATAATAATAAACTATGCATGCCAGACAACTAGTTTCTTAGGGGGAGTTGTTATAGTCCGTCCAGTTCGTGCGCGACCCTCCCTAGGGGTGACAGACGTTGGGGAGGGAGATGTCAGCGGGTAGCGGGAGGTGTAGCGGGGAAGGGTGACGCGCGCATCCGCGGTGCACGTCATATTAAAATGACGTGCTTTTTCGCCCCCCGACCGTCTGTACCCCGCAGGAAGGTCGTGCACGAAGTTGACGGACTATAGTCCTGACGAAATCTGCAGTTCAGGTGAGTTACAAAAACAGCTGTCACCTGAAATGCAGATTTGTTCAAGACCAGCAACTTTCTCCAAGAAACTATAGTTGTCTGGCATGCATAGTTTCCGAGAAAAATGAGTTGAGTTTGACAGCTGTCATCTGAAATGAAGATTTCGTCAAGACCAACAACTTCCTCTAAGAAACTGTGTGTCTGGCATGCATAGTTTCCGAGAAAAACGAGTTGAGTTTGACAACTGTCATCTGAAATGAAGATTTCGTCAAGACCAACAACTTCCCCTAAGAAACTATTTGTCTGGCATGCATAGTTTCCGAGAAAAACGAGTTTTGAGTTTGACAGCTGTCACCTGAAATTTAGATTTTGTTAAGACTAACAACTTTCTCTAAGAAACTAGTTGTCTCGCATGCATAGTTTATTATTATTATTTTATTTCGAGAAAAATACGTGTAAAGTTTGGCAGCTGTCACCTGTCACCGGCAACTCAGACATTCTGCGAATCGGACTTTGTGCGAATCGGACTTTGTGTGAATCGGACATTATGCGAATCGGACATTATGCGAATCGGACTTTGTGCGACTCGGGTGCGAAACGGACATCGGACATTATGCGAATCGGACATTATGCGTCAAGAGGCCTATTACGTTGGATCTGGTTATATTCTAACCGTTATTAGATAACATCCAGTAGAGGTATTTTGCATTAAGAACCCTGTACATTTTTTGAGACATTAGAACAAGACGTTATTTTTATTTGAATTCGTTCTCGTTGCTAGAAATCAGGATTGGCGCTAATACCTACCTACTTAGATAAAAAATCCAGTTTTATTCTTTTCATAAGTAGGTACGTTACCTAGTGAAAAGATGTAAAGTAGGTTAATAGGTCTTTTTACTTTCCTAATACAGGGTGAAATTTTACTAGTGACGTGATAGGACAGGAAATTATAAGATAAGGAACAATTTTCCGCAAGTAAAACATGCCAAACTAAAAAAAAAAATGTACTTTCCACACCAAATTGCCGAACAGCTGATTTGAATCTTTAAGAGGTCCAAAATATTTTTCATGTTTCCTCCTGTGTTCCTTCAGAATAGTTGTACCTTTAAGACCAATCCGTACAGCATTTTCGCTGTTGATCTAGTAAAATTTCACACTGTAGGTATGTGTAAGCAATCTTACTGTAAGAAATCTAATGTGAAGATCATTTTGGGTACATATACAATAAAACAAACTACTTACCTGATTAATTTACGCTTATATTATCAAAAAATACATTACAACCTAAATGACAGTATAAATCAATAAATACAAATAAAAAAACTCATAATTACCAACTTTTAAATACTCTTTACATGGTTTGTAAATTACAATAAATTTCTTCTAAATATATTTTGCTCAACATGGATTTAATCTTAGACTAAGTTTGTCAGAATCTCTACATACATCAAGCTAAAATGACATCTACAATCTCAAATTCATAATACGTCTCTAAACGTACTAAATAATGATAAATTTCAACATAGTATCAACAATTACATAATAATATTAGCACAGAGATAATTTGAAAAGGCTTACATACTATTCGAGAGTAACTGTGTCTTACAAATGTTTATTCCAAGATATTGTCTCAAAAAGTTAGGTTAGAATTTGAATATGGCGGCTGTTTGTGCATTAAATGTCACGAAAAGCGCGCCATTTTAAATCGCGCGCTTTTCGGATACACAACACTCGAGGCAAAGGAAATTTACGTCATTCAGCCTCGTTGTATTGCCGTTATAAAAATATCGTTTTAGAAACAAAATCCCCTTTGGCGAATGTACTAAAATGTTTGTGTAGGTATAATGTGTTTGTGTGTCTAGTATGCGTGGTTAGCTACGAAAAGGCCGGCGTCGGCTCCCACACCTGATACGGATCCCGCGATGTATTTGCCCATCGAAGCTTGTCCGTTTGCCTGTAAGAGAAGAAAAATAAGTTTAGAATGGATATTCAAACATCAGCAGATAGCCGCGACAGTTCTCTGTAGATCTGGGCCTCTTGGGGCAATGCTTGACAGGTAGGTTTTTTAGCGTGGTAAAACAGGCGCAGTTAAAGAACATAATATTATCCCGAATTGGCAACATTATTGTTTGCTTCTCTATCATATTATAAGACATTTAATGGTTGTCAACAATGTTGCCAATTCGGAATATTATTATGTTATTTATCTGCACCAGTTAGGTATAATAAGAGAGTTACCCGTAATTTACAGGAAACGATGTTGACCATTCTCTTATAAGGTGTAAATTAGCTGCTATTATTTTGAACCAGATCATGAAACTGAACAACTTTTCGCTAGAAACATATTACGTCGAAATATGAAAAAAAAACTGGCCAAGAGCGTGTCAGACACGCCCACAAATAGGGTTTCGTAGTCAACGTTTAAATATCAGGTTTTTCAGCATTACAAACTTAATTTTGTAGCTGGTTTGTTAGCAGCAGTATGATGACCAACCTCAAATAGAAAAACTCATTTTTTTCTGAAACCTTTAAAGGTACAATATCCGTTAAGTATAGTTTTCATTGTAACTTAAGATTGTAAGCTATATTCAATATTTATTTCAAATTTTTTGCGTTTATACTTTAGAAGTTACAGCTGGAACAAATTATGGGTCAAAAACGCCCCTTTTAAAAGCAAATATCTCGTGACAGAAATATTTTAGTGACTTTGTTTTAAAGAAACCTCACCTTAGTTTTAAAAGACCTATTCAACGATACCCTACTCAACATTACAGAAAAAAAAAATGTTTTGCTCCCCTTTCACTTACTTGTATGGGAGGGGATCCAAAAAACATTTAATATAATTTTTTCTTAACATTTCTATATTTGGGTCAACACGATCTATCTTCTCATCAAATTTCATGTCGGAGATATAAGGGCGCGGCATACAGACAGACAGACAGACTTGACGAAACTATAAAGGTTTCTAGTAGACTACGAAACCCTAAAAATTGTAACTCCCAAACAAAATGTGATGCCCGGTCGGGTCATTTACCTATGTTTTGGAAGGCCATTTTTATTTTTATTTTTCGTATTTGAGAATATAGTTGTTCAGTTTCGTGGACTGGTTTCTCCCCCCTCAAAATATGCAGTTAATATTTTTAACATCCTGTATTCCTTAGTCGCCTTGAAGGGCACCCGTGGATTAATAAGACGGTGATGCTTTTCCGGAACCATACGTCCGTCACTAGTTTTGTTTCACCACGATTTCTATCTATTTTTTTCCAAACCAGAGTTCGTACACAACCGTAGCGACATCTATCATTGTTACAGTGAAGTTCTAGCAAGAAAGTAGCGATACGCTGGTACCGCCAAAGGTTACCATTTTATTAAGTAGTTACTACATTAAAATATAGATAGCGCTGTACTCAAAATAACTTTGTGACCAAATTTTTCATTAAAATGTTTCGTATCGTTTTCTTGCCATAGCTTTTGGTTTGTTGTTTTGTTTAATAGATAAGGTTATCTTAGAGCTTGCTCATGCCGGTGATACCACCTACAATAGCATTTCTAAAGTGGTTTGACCTCAGGCAGGCGGCCGGTCATAAAACATTTCCAAATACTTTTGCTAAATGATTTTGTGTTCTAACAAAACGTGTTGCGCCGACCCCAACTGATTTGGGATAGATAAGGGCAGTTAGATGAAGATAATGACAGCCTGATCTTTGCCACCTTTGAATAGGTAGGCTTGCTTATTAGATGGACTTATTTGGCACTTTTGCCAGTCCTGTATTCTACCCATAAGAGATACATCAAGTAGCCAGGTAAGAACCTAGTTTTATATTGGTCATACAGGCTTAAGGAAGCTATAAGTTGCGCAAAAACATAAGTAAACACAGGACGAGCTGGTAATTATGAGCCATTCTAGGTCGAATGCTCATTTTTGAAACTTTGTAAGTCAAAAATATGTTTTACTAGGTTTTACGCGACTCATAGTTTTTTTAAAGCATAATATGACCAATATCCAAAGTAGACATTTCGCGAATTGGGCATTTTGAGAATTGCACATTATGCGCTGATTGGAAATATACAGTTTCCGGAACAAATCTATCTAGCCTGATAGTATTTTTTTCGTAAGTTCTTTTCGAGAATGATTTACCTAATTTTGTTCTGAGATTTGCTATTTGAAGCGGTTTCTAAATAAAATCCTAAGATATATCTACTAAGGACTATATACATATCAACTACTAACAACTACGACAGCAAACGTGCATGTTTGAATAAATATAGACAAGACGATGTTAGTAAATAGAAGCCCACCTGTACGTGTCGTTACCACAAAGAGCTGTGGTGCTTGCAATGGCCACATAAGTGTCATGAAACGCCTCAAATGTAACAGCTGCAAAGAGTATTATCATTGTGACTGCATGGGTATTTCTGAGGAACTTTTTAAAGTTGAACAGCATAATCTGGAACTGACCTGGATTTGCCTAAATTGTACATCAAAAACTGCAAGAACTGACGATACACCAGCGCGAGTACAAAACCACCCCATATGTGATATTGACACCGTTCACCTCAACCAGACGAAACTTATAAACCTTGACGATAGTGACCAAGATAATACATACAACCCTAACAACGTAAACAAAGTCCGGGGTAGTAGAAGACACACCGATGAGTCACTTCTAAACCTCTCGCTAACCCAGGAAAAGAACAATTACAGCGATATTATATGCGAAGAATTAGAAAACCTACTAACGGTAAAACTTGAATTTCTACATAATTCCTTCAAAAACCATATCGAAAAAATGTGCCAAAGATTAACTGCTCTTGAAACAAAAATAAACGAGTCTGTATGCGATGACCGAGAAACAAAATTGAAAGAAAAAGACAATAAATCTGAACTAACTAGCAATATATTTGAAAGAATCGACATAAGATTAAAGGAATTTGAACATAAAATTATGAAAGAAAAAGACAATAAATCTGAACTAACTAGCAATATATTTGAAAGAATCGACATAAGATTAAAGGAATTTGAACATAAAATTATCGACAACGCACTTAAATTTAACAAGTCGAATCCAAGCACCACAATTGATACGGACACTAAAAATCAATCTAAATCAAGAAATAAAAGTAGCGTGCCAGCTGCTTCAAACCAATCTTCTGTCCCAAAACCAGCAAAAAAGCCTCTCCAAGAGACCCACAACAACAAAGAGCTGCCAAATCAAGTAAGGCCAAATGAGACTACTGAAGAAAAAATAAATCAACCAACTGATCACGGCACCGCAAATACCAAAATTGGTCAGCAGTTACAAGGCGCAGGAGGGAGCACACATCATAACTCTCCTCTGAATGATGACAAAACTGTACAGGATGTACATGACGATACTGCTGGGTCTGGCTGGAATGTTGTAAACTACAAACGTCACAAACGTTCCAAACAGCAAGCACAGAAGGTATTACGAGGAAAAGCCGTACAAGGCTCAACGTCACTTGAAGCTGCAGAGAAAACAAAATACCTGCACGTATATTACCTCAAAGTCGGAACAACCGAAAAGCAGATCCAGGACCATCTGCACCAGATATGCGGACATACAAATTGTATGGTTGAAAGTTTGAAAGCGCGTGGGCATTACGCTTCGTTCAAGATTAGTGTACCATCCACTTTAACCGAGAAAATACTAGACCCTGAAAACTGGCCAAACGAAAGTTGCATAAAATTTTGGAGTCAGCCCTTTCGTGCGAACTCCAAGTCCCTCCATACGACAAGACCTAGATACAACAGATCAAACAGAAAATCAGAATAGGCAATGCCCAAATAAGAAAATACCCATCCGTATCTTATATCAAAATGTTAGAGGCCTTAAAACCAAACTATTAAAATGGAATACCTCAATCCCACTGCTACACCAGGATCTGGTAGCAGTAACTGAGTCGTTTCTGGATGGTTCTGTAAATGATGCTGAGTTGACAGGCACTGGATGGAGTATACTTCGAAGAGATCGGCAATCGTGGGGTGGAGGCGTTTTGATTGCTGCTCGACCAGAAATCGACCTTCGACGCAAGCCCGAACTAGAAACCGACTCGGGGGAAGACTTATGGGCCTCTGTCCATATGAATAATAACTCATTTCATTTATGTGTGTTTTATATAAGCCCTGGATCCCCAGATAGTGTTTACCTTAACTTCTTTTGCAAAATTGAAAATTTCATTCACGATATTAAAGGAACTGTCTTAATAGTAGGAGATTTAAATTTGAACAGCGCATCCGTCAATGTTTGTAACTATTATTGTTATTTTTTGTCTTTTTGCAATCTTTGTGACAATAATCAGATAGGAAACATTCATGGTGGCAAATTGGATGTTGTACTGAGTCGGGTGGCTTTGAATGAGATAACGGTTCAGCCCGCAGAGGGTGGAGGCATTGTCCCTATTGACAAGTATCACCCACCATTGGAAGTAGAATTTAAATTCGTGGCCAAGCGACGCGGTGGTGCAATTCCACCAAGTAACATTGACTTTGGAAAAGACTGGAACTTTTCCAAAGCAAACTTCCCCGAGATGTATCAGGCTATTTGTGACACTGACTGGTCATCTGTGTATTGTGAAACTAATTTGAATGTAGCAACCCAACATTTTTATGATAAAATGTACGCCATATTTGACAGTTTCGTCCCAAAAAAAGTTAGGGGCGTAAAGAATAAGAGAAAAAGATACCCCACTTGGTTTACACCAGACATTATTTATGACATCAAACTGAAAACTACCCTTCATTCCGAATGGAAAGCTTCGAACTGCCCCGCAACTTACTTGGAATTCTCTGCGTTGCGAGAGGATCTCAAAATACGTATACCAGCTGCATATGACTCCTTCATGCACCGCCTGGAAGTAAATCTTAAAATGAATCCTCGTGATTTCTGGCAACACATGGCAAGTCTAAGGTCCTTTGGCGGGTTTGAGCCAACTGTGGCGTATAAAGCTAGGGAGTATTCTGGCGTCGAGGCTGCATGTTCTTTCGCGGATTACTTTTCTGCAGTGTATCTGCCTACGGTCCCCAAACTCGACCCGACAATAAACAATCAGGACAGTCATGACTCAGCCGGAGTGTGTGTCGTCATACCAGACTTTACTGAAGGAGACGTCGAACGTTGTATTGTTAAACTCAAGTCCAAGTGCTCCTCTGGTCCGGATAACCTGCCTCCATACATTCTTAAGGATTGTCGAAAGGTATTGGCTAAACCCCTCGCGCACATTTTAAATCTTGCTAACGAAACGGGAACCTATCCGGAACAGTGGAAGCAGACAAGAGTAACCCCTATCCCTAAGTGTGGAAAGCTTTCGGCCGTTGATGAGCATCGTCCCATTGCGGTGCTCTCCTCGCCTGCTAAGGTATTTGAAAGGCTTATGCACGGCGTAATCTACCCTCAATTAAAGGCTAACCTATGCGATGAACAACATGGTTTTAGGCCCGGCAGATCTGTTGATACCAATTTGTTGATACTGGTTGATTATATATCAGCCGGTATGGACCGAGGTAAACAAATCGATGTCTTATATTTCGACTTTCGGAAGGCCTTTGATAGGGTGGACAACGATATATTACTGTCTAAGCTGGCAAATTTTGGATTTGGTCCAACACTATTGCATTTATTCGCTGACTACCTGCGAAATAGAATGCAATTTGTTAAGTATGGCTGTTACACCTCGGAGCCGTACTATACTAGGTCAGGTGTAAACCAAGGATCTATCTTGGGCCCACTGCTTTTTTTACTCATGATTAATGACCTTGTAAAGGTAATCAAATACGCCAAGTGTCTTTTATATGCAGATGACTTAAAAATCTTCATGGAGGTTAACAGCGAATGGGATTGTCAGCTTTTGCAACGGGATACCGACGCTATATTGCAGTGGTGTAAAATAAACAATATGCAGGTGAACCCAACTAAATGCCAAGTCATGACCTTTGGACGTAAAGGAAACCAATCCTTTACACGTATAAGTTAGGCGAGGAGATATTAATAGAGCGAAAATCGGTTGTGAGAGATCTGGGAGTGACATTTGATCAAGTTCTGTCGTTCAATGACCACATCCGGTCTCTCGCAGCCGAATCCTTCAGACGCCTTGGTTTCGTGCTCCGTAATATGCGAGATCTTCGCGATCCTAACGTGATGAAACTTTTGTTTAATAGCCTCGTTAGGAGTAAACTCGAAAGCAGTGCCTGCGTGTGGAATCCACACGAAGAGCTATATATAACCATGCTCGAAAAAGTTCAAAAGGCCTTCTTAAGGTACTTGTACAAACGTACTAGTGGGTATTATCCGTTTTTATACCCAACTGTTTTCTTACTGGGCATGCTGGGTATAAATTCTTTGGAGTCAAGGCGGGTGAAGGACGAACTGACTACCTCGCTGAAGATCTTGCATGGAGTAATTGATTGTCCTGAGTTGCATAACCAACTGTGTCGGTTACATGCCCCCAACAAATATCTTACACGGACACGAGCTTGTCGATCCCAAAGGCTCTTCGCACTGCATGTGTGTAAAACTGTCTCGCGGGAAAACTCACCTCTCTGTCGGATGATGAAGGGCCTTAACCTGCTTCTAAGCCACCTGCCTGACACTGATATTTTTGCCAACTCACTTACAAGGTTGCACAAAAATTGTAAGATTTATTCTGAACATGATAATGTAATTAATAATTCTAGCTGTATTTGAACTTTTTATTTAAGTAACTTATTTAAATGAATTAATGTTTGACGAAGTACCTATGTAATCTGACTTGAATTTTTATAATTACTGTAATTGGGGAAACCCGTTGTAATTAAATAAATTAAATTAAATAAATTAAATGTTTCTAAACTACAGTGCAGGGTTAAATAAACACAACTAAAAAATAAACAATATTTTTATTTAACACAAAACAATAAGCCAGTTTGTTAATAGCAGACACAGGTACAAGTTAGTTAGAACATAGAACTACGTGCAAACTAAATTAGTAAATAGAAATAACGAAGTACTTATAATTGCTTAGAGCCAACAATTTTATGTTAGACTCACTTTTATTCTACAGAAGATCCAAGCTAAATAAACCTAAATATTATTTGGCTGACGATTGAAGTATACACGTGGATAGTAAGATGGTTGCATAATAGGTATTTCAACTCGATGACTTCTATTTATAGACTTGTTTTGATAGTTTTTAATAGATTTCATTTCCTAGTTACTTGAGCCAAAACATAAAAGCAATAATGCCTAAATGTAGGTATCAATTCTCTCAGTCATATTTTGAATATGAGAACATAGTTACTTTTACCATTTACCATTCAAGGTACTACTATAGAGTACGAGAAACAAAGACGGTATAACAAACCGAAAGAAGTTCAAGGTACTCATGAAATTGAACAATTTTCCCCATTTATAAGGGGTCGAAATATTAAAAAAATATTGCACCTCGCATTGTAAATCAACCAGCTGATCGGCGATTTTGTATGTATTTTGATGTATGCTGTGAATTTCTCTGCATATTTCGACCCATGTTTCATCGGGAAACTTGTTCAGATTCAAGAGTTGATGTCTGTTTGGCTTTTTATAACCTTTTTGTTACTCCCTAAGGCGCTGCCACCAATAGGTGACCCAAGTAACTATAATAGAAATGTACGTAGGTATTCTACGGTTGTTTACTAATCTAGGAAGCAACATTTATCATGCATTCTATGTTCAGAAAAGAAAAAACCTTAAAACTGTTTACACAATCTGTCTCACTCCCACTTTAACTAGTGCGAGAGAGAAAACTTAGGTACCTAAGTATAATGTAGGATATGTAATTAGACTTTTGTAATCTTTGCTTTTCTGAACAGCATCTAAGTTCTAACTACAAGCTACTTACTACTAGCAAACGGACAACACAAAATTATTGCAATGTTAAAATTGACCTCTGGGCATAAAGCAATTCGAGAAATATTTTTATATATTGAAGTTTGAAAAGGAGGATATATGGCACAAGAAAAAAATGCTTTTGCCCAGTAATGGGCGAATGTAAATACATTATTATTTGTGTGATTTCAGTCTATAGATTTGGAATGCTCAAGTATAAAAAACAGACTTTCTCATATAAATAGTTTAGTAGGCGTGGGATTTAACAAAGTTCGACTTGTTGGCGGCAAGAGAAGGAATGGAACCTGCCACGTATTTGCCTACACAGGCTTGTCCGTTAGCCTGTGCCGTTAAAAATACCAAAATTGAGGCAAAATGCCATGTTTAGTAGTAATAATGTCATATTTTAAGGAAATCATGTCATATTTTGTGATAATGATGTCATATTTGGAGGTAAATGACATATTTTGGGTTAATAATGACATATTTTGAGGTAAAAATGTCAGGATTGAGGAAACATTGCCATATTTTGAAACAAGAATTTCGTGCCAGAGAGGTCAATTTTAGTGATGGAAACACAGAAAATGTACGTAATTTAGATTAAAAAGGCCAAAATAAGTGCGTTATGCGGATATGGTGCAGTGCGGTGCCAATGTGCGCAGACAGGGTTGGTGCAATTGCAGTGAGCGGTGCAGAAACAGAAAAAAACACAAATTAGTATAGTTTCTACAATTAAAACTAAAATACTAAGCACTAAATGCGAAAAAAGAATTCTAAGGATATTTCTGAATTCATTAAATTTTACCATTTTCCAAAGTCCAGTGTTAAAATTATCAACACTGTTGACAACTTGAAGATAGACTCTGGCATAGCATTTCTCATAGCAGACGCAGGCTTTTCGATTTCACAGATACTAACCTAGAGTTACTGCAAGAGCTCTTGAGGACCTGTGAGATCCTGGTACTTCAGATATATAGGTAGATTCAAGCATTTTAAGAATCTTCAAAGAGGATTTCACCCTAGTTACTTTCCCAGGCGCAGTTTAAATCTCTTGAAACCTATGAATTCCTGGTATGATTTCAAAGATGCCTGTTCCTCAATTATTTGAAGTAACCTGACCCAAGGATCATTTCTGGGATGATACTGACCTTGGCGTGCTTCAACAGCTCCATCTGGGCGTTGCCGACGTTCTCGGGCTTGCCGCCCCAGGCTCGCAGCACGGACGCCTGCAGCGCGCGCCCGTAGCTGAAGGTCAGGGTCCAGGGCCTCTTCAGTTCAACAGGGTCTTTTGGTATACTCACCTTGAGCTCCATATGCTCTATGAGATCCTAGTACTTCAGACACAAATTAATGAGGTTTTTTTTCAGCTGTAGAGATGACCTCTGCTCCACCTCTGACCTGGGTTTGCTTAGAAAGCTCTTCACGACCTTTGAGATCCTGGTACTCCGCATAGAACATAATGGTGATTTTTGACTTTATTTGCTTCCTTGGCGTAGTTCAAGCCCTTGAAGCTATGGGATCCTGGTAAGAATGACCATGATTACTGACCTTTGCGCGCTTGAGCAGCTCCATCTGGGCGTTGCCGACGTTCTCGGGCTTGCCGCCCCAGGCTCGCAGCACGGACGCCTGCAGCGCGCGCCCGTAGCTGAAGGTCAGGGTCCAGGGCCTCTTCAGTTCAACAGTGTCTTTTGGTATACTCACCTAGGTCCGCGTTGAAAGCTCTCTATGCTCTATGAGATCCTAGTACTACAGACACAAATGAATGAGTCATAGTTATTGACTTGGGATTGCTTAGAAGGCTTTTGTAGGCCTATGAGCTCCTGGTAATCCACATGAATAAAACGTAATGCATCCCAAGAAACTCTAAGGTGATTTTTGACTTTATTTCCTTGGCGTAATTCAAGATCTTAAAGCCTATGGGACCCTGGTAAGAATGACTATGATTACTGACCTTGGCACGCTTCAACAGCTCCATCTGGGCGTTGCCGACGTTCTCGGGCTTGCCGCTCCATGCTTTTGACTTTATTTACTTCCTCGGCGTAGTTCAAGCTCTTGAAGCCTATGGGATCCTGGTAAGAAGTGCTATGATTACTGACCTTGGCGCGCTTCAACAGCTCCATCTGGGCGTTGCCGACGTTCTCGGGCTTGCCGCCCCAGGCTCTTGACTTGATTTACTTCCTCGGCGTAGTTCAAGCTCTTGAAGCCCATGTTACCCTGGTAAGAATGACTATGATTACTGACCTTGGCGCGCTTGAGCAGCTCCATCTGGGCGTTGCCGACGTTCTCGGGCTTGCCGCCCCAGGCTCGCAGCACGGACGCCTGCAGCGCGCGACCGTAGCTGAAGGTCAGGGTCCAGGGCCTCTTCAGCTCAACAGTGTTGATGGCGTTCAGGTTCACGGAGGCTTCCTCTTCGGATTGACCGCCAGACAGGAATGTTACGCCTGGAAATATTATATTAAATACGCATGAGATATAGGTCTGTAGCCCCTATGTATGGGCAGAGGTTTGTGGTACGCTGAGATGTAGGTATAGAAGTACCCTTCGGGGGCAGAGGTTTGTGGCACGCTGAGACGTATGTAAGCCTCTTTTGGGGACAGAGGTTTATAATACGCTGAGTTGTATGTAGGCCTCCTTTGGGGACAGAGGTTCTGGGTACGCTGAGATGTTTGTGAGCCCTCATCAGGCCAGAGATGTATGTAAACCTCCTTTGGGAACAGAGGATTGTGGCACGCTGGGATGGGTATAAGCCCCATTCGGGGGCAGAGGTTTATGGCACGCTGCGATTTTCATGCGGAAAAACGAATTAAATGTTGAATGGCGCGCAATGTCATCATTTAGGCATCAGAATAGAATCTGGGTAACCTTATCACAGCCTTGAGTATCTTGGACCTTTGATAACTTGAGCATACAGTTCACTCACCAGGAACGGCAGCGGGCACGGTCCTAAGCAATGCGGTGACGGTGGCGCGGCCGATATCAGCTGGAGTGTATTGGGTCTTGCAGGACGCGCCAGCAGTCACCATGTTAGGCTTCAGAAGGGTCCATGTTATAACCTTGACCATGAATGACCTTGACCTAGAGTTTACTTACCAGGAACGGCAGCGGGCACGGTCCTAAGCAATGCGGTGACGGTGGCGCGGCCGATATCAGCTGGAGTGTATTGGGTCTTGCAGGACGCGCCAGCAGTCACCATGTTAGGCTTCAGAAGGGTCCATGTTATAACCTTGACCATGAATGACCTTGACCTAGAGTTTACTTACCAGGAACGGCAGCGGGCACGGTCCTAAGCAATGCGGTGACGGTGGCGCGGCCGATATCAGCTGGAGTGTATTGGGTCTTGCAGGACGCGCCAGCAGTCACCATGTTAGGCTTCAGAAGGGTCCATGTTATAACCTTGACCATGAATGACCTTGACCTAGAGTTTACTTACCAGGAACGGCAGCGGGCACGGTCCTAAGCAATGCGGTGACGGTGGCGCGGCCAATGTCAGCTGGAGTGTATTGGGTCTTGCAGGACGCGCCAGCAGTCACCATGTTAGGCTTCAGAAGGGTCCCCTCGAGGTACACGTGGTGGTCGCTGAGCGCCTTGTAGACGGCGGCCAGGACCACTTCGGTCACCTTCTGGGCACGGTCCAAGTCGTGTTCACCTAGAAACAATGATTTAGTTTTATTGTGTGGAAAAAATACTGGAGCGAGATAAATCAAACAAAATTTGGCGTAAAAAAGGGAACCTAATAAGAGTTACGATATCTGAAACATCTGGTACGAAGCTAGCGGGCCAGTACTTTGGTTGACAAGTAGAAAGAAGAAAGTACTAGGATATCAGAAATCACAGGATCAGGCAAGTCACCTCGGATGTTCAACAATCG